>OY982538.1:23457597-24657597 GCA_963859965.1 Ceramica pisi
GTAGGAACATTACATATGCATCTTCTGGCCATCGTAGACATCATTTATCGAGACCTCGAATCTGGCTCATAATGAATTTAAAAACCGGCCAAATACGAGTCGGACTCGCGCACCGAGAGTTCCGTACAAACTTGTAGGTATTATATTATAAGCAATAGCTGCGGTTTACGATTTATGACGTATTAAAAAAAATACTAACTAGATCTCGTTTAAACCGACATTCGGTGGAAGTTTACATGTTTATGTACAATCATATATTTTATTTTAGTTTTATCATTCTCTTATTTTAGAAGTTACAGGGACACACATTTTACCACTTTGGAAGTGTCTCTCGCGCAAACTATTCAGTTTAAAAAAATGGTAGGTATTAGAAACCTCAATATCATTTTTTGAAGATCTATCCATAGATACCCCACACGTACGTACGGGTTTGATGAAAAAAAAAAAATGAGTTTCAGTTGTAGGTAGGTATGCGGAACCCCAAAATTTATTGTTCTTTTTCTTCTATTTTTGTGTGAAAATCTTATTGCGGTTCACGGAATACATCTACTTACCAAGTTTCAACAGCATAGTTCTATAGCGTATAGTTTCGGAAAAAAGTGGCAGTGACACACGGATGGACAGGCAGATAGATAGACAGACATGACTACATGAATCTATAAGGGTTCCGTTTTTTGCCATTTGGCTACGGAACCCTAAAAAGACATTGACATGGTAGATCTTGTCATCACGTGAATATGGCATAGGAACGCTGAAAATGAGTAAGATTAGTTTAGCCTATGTGTAAGCTGGACACGTTAAAAATCCTACTCATGCTTTACGCCTTAACCTTGCTCGTTAAATTGGCGCGTACAAAGTCTTGGGCGTAAGCAAGTTTTAAATAAGTGTGTATTTTATAAAGTGTGTATTTTGTTTTAGTGTCATAGTGCTAGTAGCTAACAAGTGATAAATAATGTATATATATATTTTTTTTGTGTCATGTAAATTTTAGAAGGAATTTTGAATTACTTTGCATATTCATTATTGTAAAATTCTTGTTCCACTTCTTCTCCACAGCTAAAACACTAGGAAGTGTTGACGGGCGGGCGTATTGGGGGACTGTCTTTTGTAAAACTTGATGTTCAAAAAGTGCTGGCCCTCAGTCTAATTTGAAGGACTTTTGAATAAACGTTTATCTTTTCTAACTACGATAATTACAACCATATTACCAGTATAAAACATACCCATTAAAAATCCCTAAGCAAAAATATACGCCCGATTAAAGAGTACAAACAGGCAATTTAGAAAAATAACGCTTAAACATTATAAGCTCACATACCATCCGTTCAGGGCTGGCATTCGACAATATAAGCCTTCAGAAATATTTGGCATTTTCTAAAAGTTATGCTTACGTCGTTAAGGGTATGTGTTCACAAATATTTTTGGGTTAGATTAAATTATTATTTGTTAATAACATGCCCATGTATCGTTACGGGTATATGAAGAAGTGGGTGAGTTGAGACCGAAGATGTAAGACAGTGTCTATTGCCAGACACTACTATGAAAATATACATGAATGCAGTAAGATTGGTTAAAACTATCTATAGGTAATATAAAAAATAAATCGCTGAATGCCTGGCAAGCTACCACCATCATGTCTAAGTCTGTCGCCATAACAACAATGTTAACAGCATTGTTGTGTTCCAGCAGTTAGAGGTATGATAGCCAGTTCCTCTGTGTAAGAGGATTCCGGGTGAAACTTGCTTCCATCTTCGGCCTAATCATCACTTTCCATCAGGTGAGATTTGGGCCAAGAGTTTCCCCGTTTTGGTAAAAAAAAAAATGCGTTGCTAAGCGCAAATCTCGAGAACAGCTGATCCGATTACGCTAATTATTTTTTTGTTGTGTTAGTTATTATCAGGAGAAGGTTTGTATATGAAAAAGGTTGCCAGTTGAAGGGAGCGAAGCCGCGGGGGACAGCTAGTATATATCTGTACTAATATTATAAAGAGGTAACATTTGTTTGTAAGTTTGGTAATCTCAGGAACTACTGGTTCGATTTGAAAAATTCTTTCAGTATTAGATAGCCCATGTATCGAGGAAGGATATAGGCTACATATCATCACGCTAAGACTAAAAAGAGCGGAGCATTAATGGAAAATGTGACGTAAACGAAGTTGCGCGGGTCAGCTAGTATTATATAAAAGCAGAAACTGACTGACTGATCGGTCAACGCACAGCCAAAACTACTGGTCGTAGAAAGCTGGAATTGATGAATCTGTAGCTTCCTTACACTCCGTTGGGGTGCACTAAAAGAGAATTTCCCGAAATTCCTACGGGAATGGGAATTAAAGGGACATAAGCGTATGTAGTCACGAGTGAAATAAATATGAAATTGGTGGAAAAACAGAGGTGGAACGTTTTTGAATTTATTCTTCTATTCTGTACACAAATGTTGCGAAAACGCACACTATTTAACCAAGCATATTATAAACTAGGGCAGAAGAGTTTGTTTGTTTGTTTGGTTGAACGCGCTAATCTCAGGAACTACTGGTCCGATTTGAAAAATTATTTCAGTGTTAGATAGCCTATTTATCGAGGAAGGTTATAGGCTGTATATATCATCAGGCTAAGACGAATAGGAGCGGAGCAGTAATGGAAAATGTGACGCAGACGAAGTTGCGCGGGCCAGCTAGTTGATGATAAAAATGCGTGGCTCAACGCTGGTCCGCTCCAAAGCGATTAAAGTGCACGAACTTTGATGAAGATGTGAAAACATTTTTGGACTTGCTGAAGATTGTAAGATTATCTTTGCATTGTATAGACTCATTCAACGAATGTAACCATGATTTCGTAAACACTGACAAATGGTTTAAAAGAGTGTCCATGGAGTTTCTTGCGCGTTCTTCTCCATAGGATCTACGCTTTGGAACGTTAAAATAGCTTCATCTCTTTGGACCGACCGACCTTGACAATTCAAAACTGCCTGTAAATGGTTTAATTGAAATAAATAATTAAGTCTTTTGAGTCTTTATTAATCGCGTTTCTTTTTATCCATATTGCACCTACTACTATTATTTTCTGCGTCACCCAAAGGTTGATTGGTATAAAATGTCTAAGTATTTTATAAGGCGCACAGCAATGGAGTGGAACTCTCTGCCTGCGTCTGTGTTTCCGAACGCTTACAACCCTAATCTCTTCAAACAGGCTTCTGCTGGGTAAGCTCGCTCCATCGTTGTCTCTGTCATCTCTGACCAAGGCTAGAGTCGAGAGCATACCCATCAAAAATGAAAGAAAACAAAAATAAAAACTGCTGAATGCAAGACCCACTGGACCAGGCAATGTATCGACTGAAAGCCTCTTGGGGAAGGCTCTTCAGTTACTCCGTGATCATGGCGCTTGCAACAGTGCCGAAATATCGGAAACTCGCAAATAAAAAAGGTACATGGTAGCAATCCTGATATGAACTATTCTAATGTTAGTGACCATGAAAGATTAAAACAATATACTTCACAAAAGCTTACTGCGTAGCGAAGTGTCAAAATGATTTGTTCCTGAACTAAATGTTGCATTAATCAATTTTGAACCTAAGTGTTAGGTAGACAGAAGTCAGAAATTCTGACACCAGTCTTGCCAAGGATTACTGGGTTACCCAATTAATGGGCAGTACAGCACCGGTAAGCAGCCGCTCCATGTAAAATACTGGTACTCAGGCAGCTGAATCCGGTTTGACTGGAAGCCAGCAGTTTGGCAAAGGCAGCTGCAGATGATGAAGTGCTCGGTAGGTCATCATAAATCGATAGAATTAGCTATAAAGCTAGGAAAAATGGTTAATTAACGGTTATTCTTTTCAAAGTTAGAGTGAACAGTCTACTTCTGGGTAAGCTCGTTACATCGTAGACTTTCTCTCTGTCATCTCTGACCTAGAGTCAAGAGTATACCCATCTCAAATAAAAAAAAATATAAATAAGTCAGTACACTCATATTATTTCTCCTCATATAACGTGACTATCCGATGATAATCTCTATAGAAAAGGGTATAAACACAATAAACAAACCGTACTCATTATTAAAACTTCAGTCTCTATTTTTTAACAAACCCTGGCTGGTAAAATGGCCGGGAGGAACCTTTATTATATCGCCATATATTAGTTGTGGCCTCTGCCTACCCAGTTAATTCCTACAGGAGATCTCTATGCGCGTTTTATTTCCAAGCGATTTTAGATAGGGGTCGGGGTTCACATGTCTAGGGGATGGTGAAAGGTAGAAGAGGAAAGCGACTGTTATATTTTTGTTTATTTATTTATTTAACAATTTTTGTACACACACACACAAATAGATAAAAAAGGAGACAGAAAAATAAGTACAAAGGTGATGCTTATTTCTAATGAAATCTCTTCCAGCATACCTGCTAAAGGAGAGCCAAATAAAAGAGATGTAGACACGTGTGTATACTATTTTTGGGCCGTGAAAACTTGGAACTTCCTGATATTTTGCTTTCTATAAGATAAAAAGATGACTTGAGGGCTAATTCTACTAATTTTTAAAACAACTTTTGCATTTGCAAACTGTCAAAAAGCTTTAACTTTTATACATTTTTGACAGATTGCGATTGAGATGCGAATGTGATGCAAATGTGAAAATTAGTAGAGGTACTCCGATATAAGCCGTGGGTATCGACAGCACTGGACCAGTCGATGTGGCCTGTAGATGCATCAAGGACGTCGTATACAGGGTTAACGCTTTACGGCTAAAATTAAGATGGTTCCATAAATGTAAACAATTATGCGTAGAAGAAATCTTATTTTCCATTAGCACTAGCATTCGCAAACTTAAAACTAGTTTGTGATGTTACCTAAAAACATATGTAAGAAGGTACTACATAGTAAAGGCTTATTAATATCTTTGTCATAAAAAAAAATATAGAAGTGGATAAAAGTATTTATTATACTTGTTTGGAAAAAAATCTGTAGATATGATATGATCTTTTACTACTTACATGAGGTAAATAATGCATAAAATGTTGAGGTTATCATCAATACATATTATAAAACAAAGTCTTCAGTCGCGGTTGTCTATCTGTCTGTTCGCGATAAACTCAAAAAATACTGCACCGATTTTCATTCTGTTTTCACCAATGGATAGAGTATTTTTCTATTAAAGTTTTAGTATATTATATTATTTGTCGAGCGGGCGAAGCCGCGAGCATCAGCTAGTAATGCATAAAACATAGAGGTTATACAAAAGAGAACACGTTACGATGAAAAACATTATTCAGTACTGACAACCGTCACGATTTTGTGGCTCTGTTTTCATTCATATATTGCAATAATCTCACATGACACATCACTTAGGTACTTGAAAAATCTAAAACTATTTTACTACAAGAAACAGCCTTTACCTGTGAGCTCCTAATGACTCTGTTCCCACCACCACACCCTCTCGCTCTCGTTCCGCTCCCCGCTGCCGCTCATGCCTCGCACCGCATATTAGAAAGCGGTACATGTTGTGTACGATCGATGTCGCCCTAAGGCGTCGTTTGAAACGCCAATAAAGTTTTTTTGTTCGGATTCTCTTATATACGAGCGGTAAAAGTGAATTATAAGTTAACATGCTTGATGTGTGAGTGGTTTTATTATTAGCGGGTTTTCGGTGTTAGAAAAAGTAGAACGATTCGTGAAAATGGGTCCCATAGGGGAGGAAAATGGTGGACTACCTTTTGTTGTTATAATTGTGATTGATATGATCTAATTCTAGCACAAGTTCGATCGTGGATGGAGTACTGCTCTCATCTTTGGGACGGATCTGCCAGATACCAGCTTGATGTCCTTGTGTTAATTGAGAAACGAGCCAAGAGGATCATCGACAATGATAGGCTCGTCGAATCGAAGCTCCAAAGTCTTGAGCATCGACGCCGTGTTGCTAGCCTGTCGGTTTTCTTTCGGTTGCATTTCGGGGAGTGATTCCGCCAAGCCCGTTCCATCATCGGACCACAAGGCGATGCGCCACCGGTACATGGTGGACAGTCCACCCACATCCACAAAACGTTTTGGGAACTCATTCACTGTGCATTAAGCGATGAAGTGGAATTCCCTGCCGGAGACCGTGTTTCCTGATAGCTACAACCTGGGAGTCTTTAAGTCAAGAGTGAAAAGGTTACTTCTAGACAAGCGTGCTCCATCTTAGACCGCATCATCGCTTACCATCAGGTGAGATAGAGGTCAAACGCGTGCCTATAAAAAGGAAAAAAAAAGTTAACGTTTGTAGTGTTTTGTTTAAAACACAGTTTTCCGGCAAAAAGGATCGCTCGTTCCTAACGCATTTTGCTGCCAAGTACAAACATTCGGCTATCGCAAATCTCTGTAAACGAGAAATATCGTTCTCTATTTCCAATTTCTAAGCCTAATTTCAGAACTTAAACGAAAAAACTTTCCATGCTCGCCCCAAATAAACATACCCATCTAAAAAACTACAACCATTCTATTCTACAATTTTAATTTACCGTCAGGGGTCGAAACCATTTTCTAACTTAACAAATTTGAAGGGTTTTTTCGATGCCACCCCGGGGGGTGGGTCGTGGGAGCTTGAGCAAATACGGCAAAGTAGCCAGAGGTCACTAATTCGATTCCCGGCTCGCGTATACGTAGCACAAATATATGTGTTGTGGTAAAGGGTTCGGGGAGATGGACTGTTTATTAATTTTTTAGAACGAAAGTTCTTTTTTTTTGTTTTTTAATTTGGCTCGTTTTGGTGGTTCTTCTAGGATAGGGGGTGTGGTATTGATTTTGCGTTACGAAAGGATTAGGGATCGTGGTTGGCCGAGTTGTTTTTTTTTTAGATTTCGCATAGGTTTATATTTTAACGACGGAGGCAAATTTCCAATGGCGTTTACCAGCTTTCGTCCCTGATCCTCATCCCTCCAAAGAGTATGACATGTGTAGCATCTATACAAATAAGTATCATTGAAGCTGTACTCCCAAAATAAAAGATTTCTCGAGGTATTTATAGCAAAAAAACCATTTTTGTCTTTGGTCTGTCCTTGCGTCTGTCTGGCTTTCGGTATGTTCGTTCCAATACAACAGTGTTCTTCTATATTATATACCTTAGTCAACAGATTAATTAACCACTAACAAACATAACATAGTTAAAACTGGCTAATCTCTCTGTCTAGAGTGCATCTAAAGAAAAAAAAGTATCGTTACTCTTCGAATCATAGTAAGACGCTAATCATCCTACTAACATTATAACTACGAAGCCCGCGGCTCTGCTCGCGTGGATGTCAGTTGTTCTATACTAAAACCTTCTTCGAGAACCATTCTATGCATTGGTGGAAAACTTAAAAAAAAAAATACAACCGATTTCTTCTCTTCTTCTCTTGCTTTTGTTAGTTTCTTCGTATTTTGACACCGACATCCGAAATTAAAATTATTTTTTACTTTGTAGTGTTTTTTTTTTTTTGGAAGTCGGTTGTATTTTTTTGTAAAAAGTTTTTTTTATTTTTCACTTTTTAGTGGTACCTCACACCTAACAACACCACTGCAAAATCGCAGAAAAGCAAAATACGAAATCTCGATTACTTGGAGGTCATAAAACTCTCAACCAAGAAGACGATTTCCAGCTATTTCGATTTAAAATCCAAAGTTCGTAACCGATTTTAATAAAATTTAAATGGGACCAATCTGCAACAATATCATTTCAGATAAAACAAGAATTTTACAAATCGGTTCATAATTGTCGGAGTTATGAGGTAACAAACATAAAAAAAAAACATACAACCGAATTGATAACCTCCTCCTTTTTGGGAAGTCGGTTAAAATCAGCATAATATCAGTGAAGTAGTTTTTGAGTTAACCGCGGACAGACAGAGAGAGGCGGCGGAGGACTATGTTTTATAATATGTAGTGATGCGAAAATTTTTGAGGATGTTTGGTACTCTTTCATTTCAGAACGCCTTAATGGAAGTTCATGAAATTTGGCGCAAAGGTATCGTCTGGATTTCTGGAATAACACATCCCGAGAGTATGTTCCCTTGGGATCACGGGGGCAAAGCCGCTGGTAGAAGCTAGAATATACTAAAGCTGTAGGCAAAGTAAAGGTAAATAGGTGTACTGTATTGATAAAAAAAAAAACAGTAAATTGAAATTCACTGTTGAGACTTAGTTTGTTTGTTTTGTTTGTTTGTTTGGCTTTGTTTGTTTTTGTTTTGACTTTGTTTGTTTTAGTTTAAGTTTTTTGTACACAAATAAAGATTTTGTATTTGTATTTGTATTTTTTGTAGTTGAATATGTGCCATTGTGAAGAAGAGACAAGAAGCATCATAGTCATTATTTTTGCATATATGCGTCTCCCTCCCACACCAAAATCACGCTGATTTTAAGAGGTCTTAGTAGGTCTTGTTTGTTATAAAACGTCCTGAAAACCATGTTTTGTGGATGTTTTTATGACATGCAAGTGACGCCGATGTACATTTTCCGTTTATAGGCACTTTTCTTATTACTTATTAAAGGTTAAAGGATAGAGTCATCATCATCTGCCTAGCATTTTCCCAACTATATTAGGGTCGACTTCCAGTCAAACCGGATTCAGCTGAATACCAGTAGTTTACGTGGAGTCGCTGCCTGCCAGACCTCCACAACCCATTAACTGGGTAACACGGTACTGCATGGCAAGACTGGAGTCACATTTACTGGCTTCTGACAATCCGTTACAACTGTAAAAGATTTACAAAATGACAGCCGGGAACAACATTTTAAGAAGTAGGTAAGAGGAAGCGCGCTTTTGTAATTTTCCATATTACTAAGGATATAAATGTATAAATTGCACTGGATTAAGCATACTGCCACCCCATTTTATCCCATGGGTGTCGTAGGAGGCGACTAAGGGAAATATTGAGACCGTGCATACTCGTTCAGTACCTTAGGTCACCCGCGTAGTTCCACCGTAGGCGTGGGCCTGCAGACGGTGAGCATTGGGTGGCTCGCCATCTGATCAGACTCAGGCCCGAGTCGACGGTGCGCTGTGTTCCACGCGCGCCTCAAAGAGTTGTCAGCAAAGCAGATGGGGCCCGCTAGGGCCAGTGCCTGCCGGAGTTGCAGAATCTGTTCGAAAGAGTCACCGCGGCCCTGGAACGCAAAGGGGATTAGGAGGAACACGGTTTCAGTCAGTAGGAGTCTGACACTCCCTCCTACTTTACCCAGAGAGGGAGGAGTCATTTGATGATTTCGCATCCTTAAAAAAAAGGTCACCCGCGTGGTGGTGGGTAAACCATCAACAACAGCATTCCCAAAGAGGGTTGGTGTCAGGCTGGATGGCGGCCGACTGAAATTTTTTTGCCAAATTTCTAGCAACATGGTGATTTCTAACCGACTTCCCAAAAAGGAGGAGTTTCTCAATTCGATTGTGTTTTTTTTTTCTTATGTTGTTACCTATCTCCGTCAATTATGAACCGATTTGAAAAATTATTTTTATCTGAAGGATATACTTGCAGATTAGTCCCATTAAAACTTTATCAAAATCGGTTACGAAGTTTGGATTTTAAATCGAAATAGGTAGCTAGAATTCGTTTACTTGGATGATGGTTTTTTTGTTATCCAAGTAATCGAAATTGTGTATTTTGCTTTTCTGCGATTTTGCAGTGGTGTTGTTAGGTGTAGGGTACCACTAAAAGTGAAAAATAAAAAACTTTTTACAAAAAAATACAACCGACTTCCAAATAAAAAAAAACACTACAAAGTAAAAAATTACTTTAATTTTGGAAGTCGGTGTCAAAAACGAAGATACTAAAAAACACCGACTTCCGAAATTAAAGTTGATTTTTACTTTGTAGTGTTTTTTTTGTAAAAGTTTTTAAAACGTGTTGCGCCGACCCCAAGTTACATGGGATAAGGGCATGAACATGATGACTAAGAATATAAATTATTCGCTTTCTATCTGTTTGTTCTATATAAACGTTTCTTCTATTTTAGCATACGTTTGTTGAACATTGAAAGGCACTATAATATAAATGATAGATTTTCTCAGCAGAGGTATGTTATATTCCTCGTTATTTCTGAGAATCCCAAATGTTAAAGTACTTATAAAAGCTTTTAGTACTATTTCATCATTATTAGGAATTCCTAGAATCGTATTTGTTTCACTGGAGATAATCTTGTTTTAGAGAAAAACCAAATCATAAAATATTCAGGTTTTTGTAGGATGGGCGGGGGCCGAGTCACCCGCGTCCGTAGGAGAATACCCTTCAGCGAATCCCTACACGTGGTCCCCGGGTGGTGCTAAACAGGTGACACTAACCGCCTCCGTGGTCTAGTGGTTATATACCACTTGATTTAGACCCAGAGGTCCCGGGTTCGATTCCCAGCAGAGGCAATTTTTTTGCTCGGTTTGGTTGGTGGTAGGACTTGTTTTAAGTCCGCCTGGCAAGCTACCACCATCATGTCTAAGTCTGTCGCCATAACAACAATGTTAATAGCATTGTTGTGTTCCGGCAGTTAGAGGTATGATAGCCAGTTCCTCTGTGTAAAAGGATTCCGGGTGAAACTTGCTTCCATCTTCGGCCTAATCATCACTTTCCATCAGGTGAGATTTGGGCCAAGAGTTTCCCCGTTTTGTATAAAAAAAAGGATACAGATCAATAAAAGCAGATTCTATCTATTTCCTAATAATTTATATTATTATATCTATCACTAAATATTATGAAGCAAAGTCCTCCGCCACGTCTGTCTGTCTGTCTATTCGCGATAAACTTAAAAACTACTGCACCGATTTTTATGCTGTTTTCACCAGTGGATAGAGTAGTTCTTGACGAAGGTTTTAGTATATAATTTGTGAAACGGACGAAGCCGAGGGGATCAGTTAGTTATTTATGAAGTAATCTGCCAGGTTTGCGGCATTTGTTCGACTCCGCCCTGAGTGAAAGGAGTCAATTGATGATTTCCCATCATTAAAATAATCCAATAAGAAATCGAAAATTCAATTATTTTCAATGAAAATTCTAAAAGTATACACATTTGATAAATTTTAACTGTTATGAAACATTTAAATCAATTACATGATAATTATTACAAGGACCTACTAAGCCTAGTTTCTGAATTATGGATTTGAAGTTAAGTTGAGAAATTTTAAAACTTTGCCTTCACATTAAAAAACCTGTTTTAATTTATTTATTTATTTACATATTATTATAACAATACTATTATTACACGATATCCCAAAACGATAAGGCTTAGCAATCAAAAAACAATACGAAACAATCACATCAAACTAAAAACAAAACTATGGTTTGGTAACTTCATAACTCAATATATACTCGATTTAGAAACCGGGAAACCAATTCTCACTATTAAAAATACGTAAAATTCTGTTCGTGATAATCTTAGCAACAGTAATCTCCCAAACTTATCTAAATATTGGGACATAAAAGGTATTTTTGATTTAAATTGTGACTGAATAGCGAACGTTTCTTGAATAAAAGGAAATTTTCCCTCTTTTATTTATTCACATAATAGTATCCTAGTTTCTGAAATTGGTAATAAAAGATCAATTTAACCCATAAAAAGGCGTTTGGAAATCGGAAAAGCAAAGAAAGCATTATGAGTAAAACACGAAATTTCATTATTTTTTAATTTTTATTTGAATTTTTAATGAACGATTGATTATATGGAACAGGTATGGTACCTACATATAATTATTGATGTATTAACCAAAAAATACTGTACTAAAAATATTCTCCATGCCTTAAAAATTATTAAAACTAACTTTAGCTACCCAATGAGGTCCAAAAGCCTTGAAAATGCACATAAAATACCCTATGCTCAGTCCTACAGGGCGGCCGGGGTCATTGTCCTAGGCACCCGAAATTCGAAAGCATTAAAAAAAAGTTTCAAAATGGCTGCCAGACCTGTTACCGCGAAACATTACTCTATGGCAGGTGCTGCAAACTTTTTGCAATTATACTCGACAAATAATGTTTGTTTCTGGAGTTTTTTGTTCAACTAATATTTTTTTGTTAGATAGTTATTGTTCTTAATGGGACTGTCGTGTTTATGGGTTTAGTTACGAGTGCTTAGACTAATTTGATGTGATTTGGGATGAAAAAGTACCTTAGAGGACCTTTTTTGGTGTCTAATTTTCCTGAGGGTTTTTTCATGTTTTTCTAGCGTAGGCTTTAGGACTTGTTTTAAAAAATTGTTGCTTCTGCTCTAAAAAGTTTATAGAGGCTGTTGTTATGTTGACAATTACTCGTATCTTTATTGGCAGAAACGTTTTTGTATATTTCAACTTTACCCTGAAGACGATATTATAGTAGCTTGAAGATTTTCTGCCTTTATCATGGGAGCTGTAAAGTGACTGCAGAGGCTTACGGTGGAAGATGTATCCATTTTCATTTAATAGTTTTCTGTTTTCTCATGGGTGTATCTATTTGAAAGTTTTGCAGGGTTCATAATTCTTGATATTAGAAAGCTGTATCCACCTGAACAACGCACACTTTCCTTAGAAGAAGACAACCCTCAAAACTATCCTAGTTTTATATCCGTGACGTTTTCTTATTAAGTTTTTCACCACATACCCACCAAAAAACGGGTTAAGTATAGATTTTCTTTGTGCACTTTTCTGGAACGAAAACGCTCACTTTTTTATCTATTGTTTTGCGTGTTAAAGTGAAACACAAGTCTGACAAAGTGGTAAGATAATGCAGTAAACATACAACATCTGTTTTTCCTGAAGACGCAAGCTGAAACAAAAACAACATCAACGCCATTTTCGTTAGTCATGAAAACAGGAAGAGACTTTATAAACTAAACAAGTTTTTTTTTGGTGCTGTGAGCGAAACACACACAACAGACCAGTAATTTTCAATTTCACTCATAACTTTTCCATAAATTGGCATAACGCAGTCGGTAAAATAGTACTATTCTTATGGCAGAATTGGGGTGACTCACCTTTCAGTTCCGCGGATTCCTGAAGAAATCATTTTAGGAAATTAAAAAACAAGATTTTTTCGAAGATTACCATTTGGAAATCATCATGTTTTAATTGATACCATGGCTATCCCGTGAGTTGTGTCTGACGATCAATTATCTTTACCTTAATATATGAGCAATTGAACATTTCGCCTCTTGCAAATTTTTCACACAGCGAGTACCAAAAACGTGTCTAAAAATAACCTCAGCTTGAGCCCCGCTGTCGTTCTCTACTCCTAAGAACAAGTTGCATTTCACCCGGCACGCACACACACGCAAGCCACGCACACATACGCAAACTGCACTAATGCACACCTGTAGGGCAAGGAACGAATTCGGGAATAGACCGGTTGTTACCACTCTGAACCGGCTCGCGCCGGATCGCGGCGGATCGCACTAGTTTCGTTAGTTAGGGCGACACCCCAAATTTGGGAGAATTTTTAATTACGTCCGTTTTTGCTTTGAGATTCAAATGCAGGGGATGAAACAGGGGTGCAGGGATGTTGGCAGTGTTAGAGGTACTTAGGCTCGTGATTTTGTGAATTTTGTGTTTGTAATGAAATAAGTTTTGAAGTAGTTTTTTGTTTTTGGCTGTGTTAGCTTGGATAAATTAGAAAAAGGAACGTTTTCAGCTGAATAGGATGGTCCTCGTGGAAAGAAAAGTCCTATGTTCGCAATTTGACTCGCGAAACGTGTTTTTCCGATCGATTTTGATTCATTACTTGTTGAAACTATAATTTCCTGGTTATTAACAAGTTTCTACCTTTTCTCATGGCAAAATTACATGATTCTGATATCCGATAGATCGGGTAAATATGTCGGTATTTTGTCATGTAAAACTAAAATCTATTTTACCTTTGGCTTTCCGTACAAGGTTTCACCCCTCAAGGATAAACTAATAACTTTATGTAGGATTTTTAAGAATACAAAGCTGAACTGAAATTGATTGAAAGTTGACATTGTTGTGTTATCATTACTTTCAATTAATTTCAGTTTCATGACGTAAAAAGCTATGTTTTTTGTTTAACATTATAAGCATACGCTTGACCACTGTCTCACCTGATATGAAGCAATTCATGCTGTCGAATATGGAGTTCGCTTGCCTAATAACCGTAACCTAATAAAGTAACCTATTCACTCTTAACTTAACGACTCCCAGGTTGCAGCTAAAACGGTAACATTTAAAAGGAGTATTCCCCAATAAAGCAATACCTATTTCTTCATTCTACACATAAATAACACTATGTTATACATGGCAGAGACGAGTGTATCAATTAAAGGAAGCGTAACTCACCGTTGAGTTTTCCCAATTTAATCCTATCAGTCTCTGACATACAAAGATGGGAAATCATCAAATGATTCCTTCCGCTCTGGGTGAAGCAAAAGGGAGTGTCGGAGTCTTACTGACTAAAACCCATCCGTGTTCCTCCTAATGCCTTTTGCGTTCCAGGGCCGCGGTGACCCTTTCAAACAAATTCCGCAACTTTGACATAGTTACCATCGATTTATTTCAATGTCTAAATATATTAGTCGCTAGGTAAAAATCTATACCAATATTATAAAGCAGAAGAGTTTGTTTGTTTGTTTGGTTGAACGCGCTAATCTCGGGAACTACTGGTCCGATTTGAAAAATTATTTCAGTGTTAGATAGCCCATTTATCAAGGAAGGCTATATATCATCACCCTAAGGCAAATAGGAGCGGGGCATTAATGGAAAATGTGACGCAGACGAAGTTGCACGGGTCAGCTAGTATCTAATATAAACGACAGTGCCTTGAATGTGTGTGTGTTTGCAACCTAGTTTGTAATTCTGCTGACGCATATGTTTTGTTGAAATAGATGTGTGCTTAGTTGTAAGTTAGTAGAGTTTAAGTAAATTAAAATAACTTTGCCATTATGTAATATCATGAGAAAGGCTATAGGCTATACGGTTCATATTTTTATCATGGCTATATCCATGAGAAAACCCTGTACTTACGCATTCAAAGCTATCATTTCATATTTTGATGTTTAGGTACTAGATTGTTTACTAAGCACTGCCAATATGAAAGACAAGGTTTTGAAAGAAAATGAAAATCTGAAATTCCGAACATCTTTTAATTACGAAGAAACAGTCAAAAACTACTTATGTTTGTGGAATAATCTTCTAAAATCGTTGTTTTGCATAATTCTTGCTTTTAAAAATCGATAATGTATTAACTTGTCTCTAAAAAAAATGGCAATAAAAATAATTTGCAGTGATGTCCATGTTTAATTTTCTTTATGTTAATTATATCGCTCTATTTGGGTCTGTTTTAGAATACATAAGGCGAGATTCAATCTGAAAAAGTAACGTTTCTCTGAAAACAGACAGCTTAAAAAGTTTAATGAAATAGCAGTACTGCTGAAATATATTTTTATTTTTAGGATACCCTGGGAATATCTGAAAAAAAAAAATATATTTTCCAAGATGATGCAACATGGAAGATGTAAGAAACCATCCATTTTACGAGCGAACAACTTGTTGAACGCTTTGGAACGCCGATGAACGCATGAAATTCAAGAAACGATCTCACTTGAAAATACATGGCCTGTACACCAAACGTCTTGAAATTATTGTGATAATGTCTTCATTACCGCACATTACTGCTTAAACCCTCATTTAATCCCCAAAGGATAGTAGTACAGTAAAACGACAACAAAGAACAGACAGTCTCGTATAATTTGCTAGTTAAAAATCATACATAATTATATCCCGCCATTTTTCTACGCACTTTCGCGCACGCACACTTGTGCACCGACCGCGTGTGTACACGCGACCGCAACGCACACTCGACTGCCAACCAATAAATAGATTGAACTAAACGGTGAAATTTAAAAAAGGAACAAAACGAACAAATCGCTCACTCACACATTCAAAGGCAATGCAACCCAATAATTAAACGGTATTTTTCGAATTCAAACTGTGAAGGAAAAGCAGTAAGGTTGAAATTGCAATGGGGGTGTGTTGTTTGTAGAACTAGCATGTTAACACATTATCCGTGCGTGGGAATGATGGTACGCATACAGACACACAATTTTTGATTATAGGAACACCGAATTTTCTTTTCGTGTGCGTTATTTTCCTTGTGTGCGTGTATAAGTGCATTCTTTCTGCGCCAGTATTCGGTAGAAGTTGTCAATGTGTAGTGTTAAAACGCGCTAAAGTGTGCGTTATTTTGTTGTTCACATGATGGATTCGCGTGTTTGTATTTGTGCCTTTTTCGTTTTTTTTTTCGTATATACGGCAGCAGACACACAGTGGGCTGTGTAAGTAGTGAAAAAATAATTTTAACTGGCACACTGCAAAGCATGTTTAATTTTCGTTCAGTCGTCCTGCAAAATGGAACGTCATTACGTTTTAAATTACGATGTGCGGCTTTTTATATATACGCTTTTTAATTTACATTGTTTGTTTAATTCCTGTATCGAGCTTTTTTTTGTTTGGTTTTTCGTATAGTAGGTAAAGGAAATGCTGATTATTTAATGATGTGGGGAATTAATATGATCGAAATACTTGTATGTTTTCCGCTGGAGAAGAATTAAAAGAAAACAGTCCATGTATAATGAAGTAGGTTTCCTCATTACGTTTCTCTGTTTAATGCCGACTTGGCCTGAAAATGTTGATCAGGCGTTATAAACGCTTGGTGTGTTTACTTTTTTATTTCAGTCGTATAACGTCATTCTTTAAGAACGAACCAACCCGATTCAACCTGAAAATGATCATTGTATACAAAGAAAAATGCATTTTACGTAGGTAATTATTCCTTGTAACTTTGATTTAGCGAAGAGAGGAGAGGAGCTCGTGGCTAAATAATATCAGCCGCACAGGTCGATCTTCATGGTTAAGCGACGCTTGCCGAGGTTGGTCTGTGGATGGGTGACCATCTTAACATACCGAGTTTCCTCGGTGCCTCGGAGAGCACGTTAAGCTGGTGGTCCCGGCTGTCATTTGGAGATCTTTGGCTGTCTTTACGGATAGTCATAAGCCAGAAAATCTGACACCATGTCTTGCCAAGAAGTACCGTGTTACCCAGTTAATGGGTTGTGGAGGTCTGGTAGGCAGCCGCTCCACGTAAAATACTGGTATTTAGCTGAATCCGGTTTGACTGGAAGCCGACCCCAACATACTTGGGAAAAGGCTAGGCAGATGATGAACTTTGATTTAGCGACAGTCATCAGGAAATCTTTCTAAGAAAAGATTTTCATCTAAACACATACCGACACGTGTTTTTTTTTGTTGCGGGAAACGAAATAACTGTCTTGTCTCCCGCAACGAAATTTATTAATTTATTTATTAAATATTAAAATTATAGTTTCCATTTTTCTTCTTACCAATGAGGGAACAGAACAGAGCAAACATACCGAGATCAGTTGTGTTGCTGGGGAGTTTGTTGTGCCACTTTTTCTTCCCAGCAAAAACACTAGGAAGTGGTGACGGGCGGGCGATTTGGGGGACTGTCGTCACGTAAATTTTGACGGTCAAAAAGTGCTGGAATTTGAATAAATGTCTTTGATTTTTTTTTAGAAAAGTCCATTGTAAGTTTGTGATCAGAGTGTCAATTTTATTTATTAATAACGCTCGAATTCGCAACTCAGTCGCAAACTGTACAAAATGTATGGAAATTGAGGCTTTTTTAAATATGCGACAGATGTGAATGGGGGCTTTGTGTAAAAATGACAAGAATAGGGAACATGCATGCGATTTTTTATTTGCAGAATGAAATACTGATTAGCTTTAGTGAACAATCATGAAATTATTTTTCAAATACCTTCATCAGCAATGAAGTTATAGAGCTTCAAAGATTACAATTAGAAAGAGAAGTCCGATATGGACTTTGACGTCAAAGTCCATGACGTCTATACAGCTGCTATGGAAAACAGCCATTTCGCGAGAGGGACAGATAAATTTGTTTAAAATATCTCGTTTGTTTTTCAAGTACCTAATTTTGATTTTATTTTCACTTTTAGTGTTATATTTTTGCATCTTTTTAGATTATCTGTAGATATAGATATTAAATATCTTTTGCATACATAATTATGTTGTGATAATGACACAAGCTAAAAAATAAGATACAGAAAAAAACAAATCAAATAATACTTAAATTTGGTTTATTTATTTTATACTTTCATGATGACGGAGGAAACTCGGTTACAGATGTTCGTATCTGCAATTTCTGAATACAGGAGCTCTGACTCAAGAATAACAGCCTCATGGGTCTCGTTTCCTGCCAGGGTTGCGGAATTCGTTCGAAAGAGTCACCGCGGCCCTGGAACGCAAAGGGCATTAGGAGGAACCCGGATGGGTTTTAGTCAGTAGGAGTCTAACACTCCCTCCTGCTTTACCCAGAGCGGGAGGAGTCATTTGATGATTTCCCATCCTTAAAAATAAATGGGTCTCGTTTGCCAAAGTTCGCTTGTGGATGGGTGACCATCTTTACATGCCGAATTTCTTCCGTATCTCGGAAAGCACGTTAAGCAGTTGGTCCCGGCTGTTAATTTACAGATGAAAATCGGAATGGATAATCAGAAGCCAGTAAATCCGACTACAGCAGTCTTGCCAATAACTAAAGTGTTACCCAGTTAATGGGCTGTGAAGGTAGCCGCTTCATATAAAATACTGGTATTCAGTTGAATCTGGTTTGACTGGAAGCCAACCCAATATAGTTGGGAAAAGGCTAGGCAAATGATGGTCTACATTTCCTGAAACTTGATAAGGTATCTCTAAGATATAGGTACGCAGAAGCAACCCAAGGGGCACTGAATTTTCCGTAGGTGTTTAATTTTCCTTATAGTGCCTTTATTTTTAGTTATCTTGCTATTAAAATGAACGTATTTAGAAAATGTTTTTGCGCAGTTGTGACAAATCGTTTTGCATATCGCCATTCTCAATCAACGTCGATTATATCTTGTTTTTTTTTTCATTTGCCAATTCTGTAACGTTAGCAAAAACTAAATAAATAACCTGACAGTAAAAAGCTTCCTAAATAGAGACAAACAGGTTTAGTATTAAAAAAATAAACACAAACTAGTTGATTCTATAAATAGTTCAATAATCTTTAGAGATTGGAATTTAGTTTCCACAAAACAGTATTTAAACTAATTATATGATGTGTTCTGATTTTTAATAAGCTTAAATTTATCATTTCCCACTATTTTCTTTGTAGTTTTCCTGGTCACTGAAAGTTTTCGTCAATTTCACTATTTTTCTTCTCACATACATCTTATGAAAACTAAAAGATACGTTTCTATTTTCTTTAAAATTCTAAAGAAGGAAAAAACAAATTAATACCATTGAAAAAATTGCGAACTGGATGTTTCAGTAAAATTAAAAATAATATGCGTAGGCAGAATTGTATACAAATAGGAAAATTTATTACGGAACAAAGCACAAAAAAAATAACTCTTGGAATATTGTGCTATAATTTATAATTTTTTTGAGGAATCATTATATTTTTCGCGTACCGGAAAAGAAAATTTCTTAGAAAATTATTGCTTTAAAAAATAAATGAAAAATCTGTTGAATTTCCCCGACAACCACGAACCCGACGGTACTGTAGAGTCACATCACGTGTGTGTGTGTGTAAAATTTAAGAAAAACATGTTACTTATATACATATATAGATCATTTTATACGGATTTATGTTCTTCTTGAGCCTATTCTTTTCTCGGTTGTAACTCAGCAGGGTTCTTTAAGTCCAATTGAGAAATCCTTCCTTATCTGTTTGGAAAAATATTTTCATAAAATTACAATTAGAACTGAGATTTCAATGGCATTGCCAATATTTACAAAAGAAAGAAAAAAACTGTTCATTTTGCCAGAAAAGAGAAACGAAATAATAGACAATGATTTTCTCGCGGCTTCGATTGGCTTTCTTGATAAATGATATTTATTTTGTAAGTAGTTTGTAATTAACACTTTTACACGTCAACACTTGTTTTTAGGTATCCCACAGAAACTGTACATTTTCTTGTTTCAAAAGTAGCTTACGGTAGCAGAAATAGTGTACATACTTTTCCATCAGTCAAAAAATTGTATATCACAAAACTACTTTCCGAGGCACGGAGGAAACTCGGTATGTTAAGATGGTCACCCATCCACAGACCAATCTTGGCAACCGTTGCTTAACCTGGAAGATCTACCTGTGCAGCTGTTCATGTGTAGCCACGAGCTCCTCACATGAATACAACGTCATTTCTAATTCATGACGAAAACAAAACACGGCAAAAATTCATTCTGAGGCGGTACGAGTTCGTCGAGACCACTATTTTCTAATAAATATCGCACCAATCAATGTCACGGCTTGAGTCAACGTCCGAAGCGGTTGAAGGCTATTCGCTGTCGGCTAGACTTCTAGTTGTCCTAGGTCAGGTCTAGCTAGACTGAATTGAATAAATAGTGCTTACGTAACCTTGTATCCAGGCGTGAGCTAAATTCTTAGCGCAAACGTATTTTTTTACGTTAACGTAAGCTGAAATTAGGCGAAACGAATTTTGTTGAATTATTTTTAGTTATGAATGAGTGAGAATTTTGTGGTAAATAAAACTTACTTTGTGGTACAAATGAGATTTATTTCTTAGGCTGTTTTTGATGTTATTATGTGTTTTTTTTATGAATTTGTTAGGTAGTAACCATTGAGTTTCTTGTTCGTTCAATATTTAATGAAAAGCGATTAAAGTCCGATTATGTCATTTCGTGGAAAAGCTTCGAGAAGCTTTGGGTTTTTCCACTCTCTTTGCATATTATGTTTTTCACTGAAATGTCTCGTTTTGACTACCACAATAACTACTCATTTATAAAATAATCTACTAAAGAATCTAAATCATGACTGATTTAGTTCAACAGGGCTTTCAACATTTTATCCTTACAATAAAATCCCTACATATTATAATACAAAGTATTCCGCCCCGTCTGTTTGTCTGTCTGTTAAACACTTCTGCACCGATTTTCAAGCTGTTTTCACCAATGGAAAGAGTGGTTCTCGAGGAAGGTTAGTATATAATTTATCAAGTGGGCGAAGCCGCGAGCATTAGCTAGTCATTATTATAAATGCGTAACTGATTTTGTCACGCTCTTACGCTTTTGATGAATTTCTGTACAGAGATGGAGAAGTAGCCTTTAAAAGCTTCTAGGGTTAGGAGGGGGTTATGGGGATCGAACCTGGGGTCAAAACAAGTACAGATATAAGGCGTAAAATTAAAGAGAGGTTCCTGGTCAATGTCTTAAATTTATAGTTGACGGCACGCTTGGCGCAATGGTTGAGCGATTGGCTGCTACACCGCGTGTCGTGGGTTCGATTCCCGCATGGAACCAATGTTTGTATGGCCTACAGAATGTTGTTCCGGGTCTGGCTGTTTGTGTATGTGACTTTGTATGTGTGTAAACGCACCCACGATACTGGCGTAATTCCTAGAGCTTGGCAACGCTTTAAAAAAAAAACTACATATTATGTATATATCTAATTTAGTAGATACAAATATTCAGTTCTTATGCCAAATTTGACTAGCAGAAAACGCTCAGCTAAACCTTCTGGCTGTAGAAAGCTGAAAATGGGCATGTAGGTTCTTTGGGGAGTGTGAGGTCTAAGAGAGGATTTCCAGAAATCTCTTCGGGAACTTGAAGTCACAGGTCAAACGCTAGCATCTGCCTAGCCTTTTCCCAACTACATAGGGGTCGGCTTTCAGTCAAACTGGATTCAGCTGAATAGCAGTATTTTACGTGGATCGGCTGCCTAACAGACCTCCACAACCCATTAACTGGGTAAAACGGTATTTCGTGGCAAGACTGGAGTCAGATTTACTGGCTTCTGACAATCCGTAACGACTGCCAAAGATCTACTAATGACTGCCGGGACCAACAGCTTAACGTGCTTTTCGAGGCACGAATGGAAACTATTAAGATGGTTACCCATCCACAAACCAACCTTGGCTTGTGTTGTTTAATTCTAAATATCGACCCGTGCGGCTGTTTTTCTTTAGCCACGAACTATTCTTATGATAAGTATCATGTTTTAACCTATGAGGCTAAGTTTGTGAGTGTTTTTGCTACCGCTACTAATATTCTAAGACGCAATAAGACCTGGCCTTGCTCTTCGGGTCGTTGCACTAGTCACGGCTCTAACCTTCGGTATGCTTGGTGGCAGAAAGTTACACGGTATGCCTGGTGGGTTTATCAGACCCGGATTTTTAACTTGTAATTTTTCGAATATTTAATGGTAAATAAGTTATTAAATATTATATATATATTAACTAGAGGTATATGTTAGGAAATTAAATAAAAATATTACAAATCAATAACTTTTAATTATTATTTCTTCAATTAAACATTGACAGTGTTTTTAAAACAGTTTTTAAACTTATAATATTCTTTAGTTATTATTATAACACACTTCACTTATTAAAAACTAAAGAGATCTCAATCAGACTATAAAAACATGTAAGGCACGTTTATGTACTTATAAATAACTAAAGAATATTCATTCTTCATCACTTTCAACAACATTTTCCAGTGCTCTGTTTCGAAAGCAAATTGCACATTGGAAAATTGCATGATCCAGACATCAGTAACTCTTACAAGTCTCACAAATATATTGCGTTTTGCGATCTTTCTTGACTGGGCATACGTAGCAGTTTATATCAGAATCTGACGAACTTTCTTCCGCAACAGCCTCTCCAAAATCATTATTTTCTGGCTCTGAATCAGATGCCTCGCTTCCCTGACTCACGTGGTCGGACTCTTCTCCACTTGAGTTGAAAATTACGTCATCTTCTTCATCGTCGAGTAATAAATTACTAATATCATCATCGCACAGATGGCTCCCCATTTTGAACCTAAAATAATTAAAAAAATATTATATAATTCACAAAAATAACTTCAATTTTCAAAAACACAGACAACAAATACTTACAATAGAAACCTCACGTCGTATGCCTGATCGGGTCCGTGAGACCCGCGCGAACTATACGCACGTCCTACTACTACGGGAACGCACTCCGGACTGTGGAAGCGGGCGGCAGGCGTCTAGCAATTCATAACGGCCAGCTACTAAGTGCGGATAGGCGCAAAATTCGAATTTGAAGGAAATAAAACGGTTTATGTGCACAGGTGGGTCTGACGGGCCCTACCAGGCATACCGAAGGTTAAGCGTGCGCGCATAGGTCTTTAAACCAGATGTATTGCGCAGTAGATGACTTCAGTAGGTGTTGTTGGGAATTATGGTGATTTGTGCTGCAATTAGCGTAGCCACCTACTAGGACCAAATGATCTAGAGAGTTGTTTATCGATTCGAGAAGAAGATGGCTATTTATGGTTTTATGATATTACTCATAAGTTCTTGTGGTTTTCTGTTTTTAACCGACTTCCCAAAATGTTGTAGGTTCTCAATTCGGTTGTATTTTTTTATGTTTGTTACCTCATAACTCCGTCATTTGTGAACCGATTTCAAAAATTCTTGTTTTCATCTGAAAGGACATACTTGTTGATTGGTGATCAAAATGATTTCAAAATCGGCTAGGAAGTTTGGGTTTTAAATCTAAATAGCTGGAATTTCTTTACTTGGATGATGGTTTTTTGTCATACAAGGTAATCGAAATTGCGTATTTTTCTATCCTGCGATTTTGCAGTAGTGTTAGGTGTGGGGTACCACTAAAAAGTGAAAAATACAATACTTTTTACAAAAAAATACAACCGACTTCCAAATAAATAAAAAAACATTACAAAGTAGAAATAACTTGAATTCGGGAGTTGGTATTATGATTAGTTTCTTGGTATTTTGACACCGACTTCCGAAATTGGGAACCAAGCCCATAATAATGGATCCACGGAAAAATAATTTACACATAATGGCTCAATAACTATTTTGGATTTAAAAGATACCTACCTATTTTGTGTAAGGTCGAGACGTTAAAATTTATCTTGAATCTACGCACAACCAATGAGAATTCAGGAGATTCGAAACTTTCACTCATTGACATTAAACCAGTCTACAGAAATGAATAAAAAACGTGTATTCGAGCAAGGGTAGAAAGCTCCCTCTAAGCTTGGGGCGCACTAATTGATTAGTATTGCGAGCCAGACAGTAGACAGGATAGCCTTGGGCATTCCGAACTGGATGCATTTAGCAAACGAACAAAATGTCATAGGTATATGAAAATAGTCATTCTTGCTAGCCATTATTATGTTGGGTCTTTGTTGCTGGTGTATATTTGTAGGTACTTATTGCGATGGCATTTGGTGTAAATACTTTGGTATTTTAAAAACTACAGATTCAGATTCAGATTCATTTATTTGTAAAAATAGGTTACAGGTACACAGGTGTGTGAGATGTTACATTTTTTGTAAGTGCTCTATGCTTTGCCATTATGCGTACAAATGTTTATGTCAAATTTAATTTTCAATAGTACGTATAATGACGTGAGAGTGTGAGAAGCTCGTTGCTAAATAATAACATCCACACGGGTCGATCTTTAAGGTTAAGCAACGATTGCCAAGGTTGGTCTGTGGATGGGTGACCTAATAAAATACCGAGTTTCCTCCGTGCCTCGGAAAGCACGCTAAGCCGTTGGTCCCGGTTGTCATTTGTAGATCTTTGGCAGTCGTTACGGATAGTCAGAAGTCAGTAAATCTGACACCAGTCTTACCAAGAAGTATCGCGTTACCCAGTTATTGGGTTGTGGAGGTCTAGTAGGCAGCCGCTCCACGTACAATATTCAGCTGAATGCGGTTTGACTGGAAGCTGACCCCAATACATATAGTTGGGAAAAGGCTAAGCAGATACTTATACAGTGGTTTGTAATACCAGCTTCTGATACAATCAATATTATGTTCATACCATATGTACGAACACGCCGAGTCATTTTCCATGAAAATCTAACCTATAGTACGTAATTCTAACTCGCGAGCGTCTCCCGTCTGCCTCCGCTGCTAGGTGCAGCGAGCGCAGTCAAAATTATTTCTAAATTCAAATCACATTCCTCCCCGGGTTATAATGAAATTCAGTACAATATTAATAAACGTATATCTCTATTCCAAATTTCATTAAGATCCGTTCAGGCGTGATTGAGTAAGAAACAACCAAACTTTCGCATTTATAATATTAGTTAAAATAATCATACTTTCAAATACGACCTACAAACTACCATTTCCTTATAGCAATAAAACAAGCAATTGTCAACAATACCTCGACATCATCATTATTGTTGCGACCACATTCTAACCCGTAATACGACCGCAGAGTTTACACCACTCAATTGACTCTGATACGTGTAAGCTTCATAATCCTCGAGTTTCCCCATGGGGAATGTACGAGAGCATGGGTTTCTGGGGCAAAATAGTGTGATATTAAGTGGGTGATAGACGGGCGAGCAAGGACGTGAACTTATGTCTCGACCACCTTTTTCTCTACGCGTCTTGTTTTAAAAAGTACGCGTACTGACGGTGATACACTCGCGAAATAGGTCGTCGAGCCATAAGTCCCTGTCTATCACCCACTTTACTTGTAATGGGCTTGTGTCCTGAATAAATCTAATTAGTCCGTGACTATCAAAAATATTTGACCCGTGTTTTTTCTTTTGTTACGCGAACCAAAATTGACGAAGTTACGACGCTTTTAAAATTCTCAATGCGTCACACCTTCGCATTATTTTTAGTGAGTCGTGACGTCACGAGCCCCCCACTCCCGAGTTTTGATGCGTTTTATCTTTGTCAATATTCATTGATTTACAAAAACAAAAAATACGTGTCCATTATTTTTCAATACTCTAACTGACGGACTAAATAGTTTTGCAATTTGTGGATGATGGAAACTAGCCTATTGTTTGTGTATCAACAAGATTTGTCAGCATGATCTTTTTATATATTTTTTTTATTTAGGAATGGGCTTGCCTTTGACCACAATCACGTCTGGTAGAAAGCGAAGGATGAGTTCCATAATGGAGCGAGAACCAGTGCCCAGAAGATAGGTTCACTCTTGCTTTGAAGGCAGATGGGTTATACGTGGAAGGAAACACAGACACAAGAGTTCCACACTTTGGCTAACACAGACGTTGCCTGTGTGCATAATAAATGTGGAGGAGTAGCGTTGAGTACAAGTCGGGATATCGAACAAGTATGGATGGTAACCTGCAGTACGTCTTGAAGTTATAATTTTACATAGAATGGCATTGTTTTTTTCCTGTGGCAACACTACAGCTGACACTTTGGCACAATTTTAAATATTAAAATTATTTTTTTGTAAGGCCTATTTCCAATAGTACTCTTCAAGTAAATACAATATTAATGTGCATTTTGTGTTAACGGTTCACGTGATCAGAGGGCTGGGCTTTTCTTCGGCCAAAGAATCAGCATTGCCATTCAACGTGGCAATGCTGCCAGTGTTCTGGGCATTTTTGTCATTGACAGCGATGTGCATTATTATTTGATGACCAATAATTTATTTTGTTTTCATATGCGTTTGTACGTAATGTTGATACTGTAGATGTATCTTTAGTTTGAGTATATTAAATATGTGTACACATTTTATGTTTGATTTGTATTTATTTTTGTGAAAAAATTGTAAATATTGTTTTGAATTGGTGACAGGTGAGAGTACTCTGTTGTAGTAGTATTCTATGCTATTGTCGTAGTATTCTATGCAATTGTCGTAGTATTCTATGCTATCTTGGTAGTATTCTATGCTATTGCTGTAATATTCTACTGCTATTGTAGTAGTCGACTACTTTCTACCTACTCTAGAGAGAGTTGTCGACTACATCAATAGCAGTCGGACTTCATCAATTACTTTGGAATATTAAAGTCACAAAATATGCAGTTTGTTTGTCTTTGCTAAAAATATTAGCTGTGTTCACTATTAAAATAAAGTAGTTCAACATTGTAATAAAGTATATATAAACAAATAAATATTATAGTAGCTCAAGCAGATTACAAGAACTCACTAAGAGATCCTTTACAAGATACGACCATCCATTGGCGTGATACTACTAAACAAACTGAAATCCCGGAAACTGACCCCAACCTTTTCCTCTTGAATAAACTTCAGGGAAACCCAGCTACATAACTATCGTCGTACGGAACCATTCCCGGCTTCTACACATGTAGTCGTATATGTTTGCTGAACAATACGGCGGTACGCGATGCGGCTTGCTCGACAACTATCGCACACATGCGAGCGACTCGTATGGCAAGTAGTGTGGGGGGAGCGACAGCAACGCAAGTTAGACGTGTCTGATTTGTGGAGATTTTTGAAGTGTGGATTTTTGTAAGTGGAACGTAACTAGAGTAACGTGTTATGGTTGACTATGTTATTTTAAAAGTTACAACTGTTAGTTGAAGACAAAAACGCAATTTGTTTTTAGTAGGAAAAAGGCGAAAACTGAAAATGAATACAAGATATATTTTAATAACACTTGTTTAAAAAAAATATTTTCACTTCCCATACTGTGAGTTTTTGAGTGTTTTAGTCAGAATTATAAGTTTTAGGCAAGTATAAAATGTATTTGTAGAGCTGTTAAATTGTATTTTTTCCTAGCGAGGGCACTGGATTCTGCAGCATTTCCTGAAAAATCTTTTTGTGCACCGGATTATAGCTTAATTTATTCGCCAATAAAAATAATTAAAATATATACAAGAATTTTAAATATATTGTACAACGAAAACAAATTTCGTTCGAAAACAAATTTCGAAACAAATTCTTGAAACGTCACCGAGAGCATTAGAAAACCTACACACAATTTTCCCTCAGGAAGGAGGGTAATGTTTTTCAAGTCTAAGATTGTATGTTAATATGTCCTTTTTGCCACGCCCTGTAGCCTAAGCCGCTCGATGGATTTAAACCCTAATCACGTCAACTAACACTAATCAGAGTCGTCTTTCAAATACCCTCGGGTTGTTGGCACCGATCACTAAACATTCAGCCTGCGTGTGACCGCCTTCATTAATTACGTGTTTGACGCTAATTAGGACACGCCACGAGCTAATTGTTCAGTTTTCGGCGATTATGACTTTATGAGACATGCGCTGTAAGCTGTTCATGAGGTGTTTAATCGTGATTTGTCTAGAGTTGGTGGTCGCGCATTGAGTAAGGTCATTTTATTTAACTGAAGTGGCAGTGGGCAGAGCATATTACTCTCAGAACAAATGAACGATGGGGCCAAAAAGTTCTGGAATGGCGACTGTGTATCGGCAGACGCAGCGTTGGCAGGCCTCTCACAAGTCTGGCTGATGACCTGGTGAGAATAGGCTAGATTCCATCATCCACAAATTGCAAAACTATTTAGTCCGTCAGTTAGAGTATTGAAAAATAATGGACAAGTATATTTGGTTTTTATAAATCAATGAATATTGACAAAGATAAAACGCATCAAAACTCGCGAGTGGGGACTCGTGACGTCACGACTCACTAAAAATTATGCGAAGGTGTGACGTATTGAGAATTTTAAAAGCGTCGTAACTTCGTCAATTTTGGTTTCCGTAACAAAAGAAAAAACACGAGTCAAATATTTTTTGATAATCTAACTGACGGACTAATTAGATTTTTTCAGGACACAAGCCCATTGCGAGTAGCTAATGTTCGCGAGATGCACAGGGACCGGTTGTTGTAGTGATACTACGTCTATCGGCTGACATGATGATTATATTATTATTAACGCCGTAAAACAAATGCCTGCCACTTGCACACGCATTCGAATGTCAATCGCAAATTGTCAAAAAATCCTTCGATTCTATGCGTTTGTGGCAGATTGCGACTGAGATGCGAATGTGAACGTTTCTTAAAAAAAAGTAGAATTGGCCCTGTAACATGTAAACTACTTGTATAAGTTTGTGCAATTTACAGGCAAGTGTATTACGGCTTTTTGACTAAGATATCCTAATTTATTCAATCGATAGATCGATACTAGTTTCTTTTTTATTTTCAGTAAAATTCTGCTTTTGTGCTTACTGCTTTTAAGATTTTTTTTTTTACGAAGGTATTTAAAAAATAAAGTCTGCTTTAATAATAATATTCTGTAAGATATTGTTATGTTACGATTACAAACAAAAACTATAGTTAGAATCATTTAAAATTGAAACTACATTTACTCTTCGTAGCAAAGTAAACCATTATTAAGTAAAGATTTGAGTCAAATAGTATTGATGATAAAACCCAAAAACTATAACCCATTCACTATCTAAACTATTTTCCATATCAAGTTAACCTCACAAACTTTACTAACCCACACTAAACTAAAATACCATAAATAAATAACACCTAACTACCGACTTTTTTACTATCGCTACAACTAAACTAGTGTGCGTGCTAGACGTTGCCTAGACGAAGTGACCCACTGCCCGCCGACCTTGCGTTTCTTATGTTGTTATTCTGTCTCCCTCACTCCTTCCTCGAGACTGTCGCCGTCTCCCTCGTACGTGGACTCTATTGATAGTTAAGACGGCTTGTTCAAGGTTACGGACTGGATGGGGTATTGTGTGCCACGGGAATGCGTTCGGAGGGTTAGTGTGGCGGGGTGGGGGACGGGGGGGTTGTCATGTGATTGATTTTGAGAATAGTTTTCATGTGGTTTTCTTGTATGTAGCGTTTGTTAGTAGAGTTTATGTAGTGGATGCCTTTTCTGAGATGCTGTGTTAGCTCATGACTACTCGTGAGTTTATGATATGAAACTATATACCTAGTATGTGTGGCGCAAATGTTTTTTTACCCATGTTTTATTATTTTTCTTTGTAATTCAATTCAATTCATTTATTCATTCATAAGACAACTTTTGGTCCACAGTAGCTGTTAGTAATACTTAATACTATGTTAGTAACGATAAAAATTTAATTTGAAGGGCACTGTAAGTAATTTGGTTTGTATTCCAAGGACAATAGATTGTTGATAGTTGACAATAGAAATATTATAATCAGGGAAAAAATACTATAAGGTTTATGATATAATTCTGTAGGCAATCAGCTAGGAAATACTAGCCGCTTCTTGTTATTATACTCGTAATGTCCCACTAATGGGGAAAAAACGCACAATCCTGTCTACCATGGCTCAAATATTTGACCCAATTGGACTCATTAACCCTTGCATATTGCAAGCTAAATTAACCCTACAAAGGTTATGGTCATTAAAAATAACATGCGATGAAAATGTTCCAAGTGAATATTCAAGCAGCTTGGTGCAACTTCATTAAGTCCAAATGGCTTCGTCTCGCTGTTTCAGGGTTTTCCCAGAAAACAAAAAATAATGTGTAAAAGAGTTAGGTATGTTATTTATTTATACTTTATTGTAAACCAAATTAGAAATATATAAGTACCTAAAGGAAACCTTAAACTAAGAAACATACAATTGGAGCCTTATTGCATTACGCGAACTCTTCCAGGCATCCTGGAATGGATAGAGATATCCTGGACACGAAATGCGGTTGCATTTTGGGTAAATACAAAGTTAGCAACAGACTACGCTATAATCTAAAGCATAGAGTAGGTATATAGCTCATAGCACAACAATATCGCGCACCCTACATTTCAATAACATTATAGTACAGTAGTGCTATTCTATAACAACATTTTCGTGTCTCGACAGCGGAATCCGAGGTGAGTTTCAAATTCGTATAAATATAAGACCTTATGATGTGTGAAATAAAGTTCACTTTGTAAGTTTAGTCACTCAGGTGAAGTCGATATCGAAATGGTTATTTACAGAATAGACTAGCAGTACAGAGTGAACGTGTTTGTACTATATGCTATTATATTATAGCGTAGTCTGAAAGCAGCTTAATTAAAGTAATACAATCTGCTAAAATATTTAGTAATAATTAATTTCTACAAAATTAAAATCGTTTTTAATGATAAGAAAAACTATTCTGAATATCAAAATAAAACTACCAGAATCTCAGAAAAAATCTACTTTACACGTTCTCACCGTATTTCCAAGAAAAGAAACGTTTTCGAACAAAAGAAAACTAAGCCACTCTAACCGGATTTTCCCAATCTTATTGGCCAACAATCCCATTACACTAGTGGCGTCTATCGGGGCGCACTTGACCGACCCCGACCCCCGGGGGGTTCGCCTTTCGTCTAGACATGTGGGACGAACCAAAGTGGGTCACCGAGCTATGCCGACGTCGGTGAACAGTGGGATAGTTACATGTCACGACACTGTAATTTTCTTCGCCCTTGTAAGAGGGGTTGGTTTTCTGGTCGGCTGTGTATTTGTATTTGTAGTTTTGATTAAGGCAATGGAGGGCGATTGGCGTTGGGATTAGGTTTATTGTTTAAATGATTTATTTTTTTGTTGTTGGGTTTGCTCTTCACTCTAGTCTTGGTCAGAAATGATAGAGGCGAAGTCTATGATGGAGCGAGCTTACCTAGATGGAGCAATTAAGTGAGTTTGTGGTTCTATATGAAAGTATCTACACTTATCAAATCGTTTCTCCTGACTGACTGACTCTATCAATGTGTAGGCAAAATATGGCCGTCAAATAAGATTACTTAAATCAAACGCACGATCTGGAGCATTCATAATACTAACAAACAGTGTTCTTCGTCTTCTTAGCGTATCGATGAAAACACTAGCATATTACGGTTCCCACATTAGGTTTTTGGTCCAATATTCAGCAACAATAACACCGCTTGGTGACGTTGCCATGAGGCCCTCTCGTAAACAAGAGACTGGATATACGGCGCAAGTTGTGAATTAGGCCATGAATGCTAATTCTAATAATTTTCACATTTGAATTGCATTCGCATCTCAATCGCAAACTGTCAAAAATTTATGAAAATTTAGGCTTTTTTGACAGTTTGCGATTGACATGCGAGTGCGAAAGTTGTTTAAAAATTAGTAGAATTGGCCCTAAGGTCTGTGGAAAGGAATAGTTTTTCCAAGCAGTATCAAAATATTACTAACTAGTTGATCCACGCAACTTCGTCTGCGTTTTTCACTAATGCTCCGCTCCTATTGGGTGGTATTGTCATATGCACCATAGCGTTCCTCGATAAATGGGTTTTCCAACACTGAAATATTTTTTCAATTAGAACCAGTAGTTTCTGAGATTTGTTAAACCAAACAAAAATCTTTTTAGCTTTATAATTTTAGTATATATGTATCTATCACTGCATATTTTACCTTGTATATTTTGTAAAATAACACTATTGAAACTACAAAACAATTTAACAACAAAAGAACCAACAAACATACATACAAACGTCTTTTCACACAATCTCGTCTAAGCATCCCCACGATCCTTTTACAATAACATAATATTCATAGTAACTATTTATGTCTAGTTGACCGTACTTGACCCCCGCCAAGGGTCGGGGGTCCCGTCCAGACAATGACCGGAAGTAGTCCGGTTTATAGTATATATTTTACTTTGTTAATATTATTACGTTGTTTTGTTGAAATTGAGGGTAGTTTTGGGGTAAAAGGGATGTAAGGAAATGTGTTTGTTGATTTTGTGAAGGTGTTTTATATGATTTTAGTGGTGTTGTAATTGACACGTGTTTACTAATTTTGGGGCGTGTCAAATAAGTTTTTGAGTGTAGTGTAGTGGATGTTCTTTATTCTTTTTTGGGGTACTTCAATTTCTTATTATAAACTAGCTCACCCGTGCAACGTCGTCTGCGTAACATTTTTCATTACTGCTCCGGTCCTATTGGTCTTAGCGTGATGATGCCTATAGCCTTCATCGATAAATGGGCTATCTAACACTGAAAGAATTGTGTTAGAGGATTCCGGGTGAAACTCGCTTCCATCTTCGGCCTAATCATCACTTTCCATCAGGTGAGATTTGGGAGCTTCCCCGCTTTGCATAAAAAAAAAAACATCAAGTGACTCTACCATCTTTGGGCGGACCAGAAGGGAGTGTCAGATTTTTTGGGGGCCGAGTCACCCGCGTCCGTAGGAGAATACCCTTCAGCGACCCCACGTGGTCCCCGGGTGGTGCTAAACAGGTGACACTAACCGCCTCCGTGGTCTAGTGGTTAAACCACCTGATTCAGACCCAGAGGTCCCGGGTTCGATTCCCAGCGGGGGCAAATTTTTTGCTCGGTTTGGTTGGTGGTAGGACTTGTTCTAAGTCCGCCTGGCAAGCTAGCACCATCATGTCTAAGTCTGTCGCCATAACAACAATGTTAACAGCATTGTTTTGTTCCGGCAGTTAGAGGTATGATAGCCAGTTCCTCTGTGTAAGAGGATTCCGGGTGAAACTCGCTTCCATCTTCGGCCTAATCATCACTTTCCATCAGGTGAGATTTGGGCCAAGAGTTTCCCCGTTTCGCATAAAAAAAATTAATAATAATACTGGCTAAAACCCATCCGCGTTCCTCCTAATGCCCTTTGCGTTATAGAGCCGTGCTGACTCTTTTAAAAAAAAATCCGAAACCTTGGAAGGTCAGACTGTCTGCGGAAGCATTAATGAACCTACAATGGTAGAATTTTTATCATCGTCTTAGTCATCTATATTTTCAAGTCAACCCTCTGAAGCACACATCAGCACCACAAATAGAATCCTTTAAACGCCCTTCAAATCAAAAGGTACCACATTCGGGCTCACAGTCTCTAATGACGTCAACTATCCGAATCTAAAAAATACAAGTCGGGACATAAAAATTCGCACACATGTAGATTTTAATGTGCGTCGCGAATGCACACAACGATGCGCTTGCGCCGATCTAAAACACTCGTCCGGCGAGCCCGATAATGGCGGTCGGGGTTAACGAACTGACGGTTACATATTTAGAAAAAAATATTTGGCAAATGTTCAGTGCAGCGGGGATTACATTGTGTGCCGGGAAAAATGGTCGCGCGATATTTTTGGGTTATTTTAGATGTTGAGTTTGAGGATGGGGCTGCCTATGTTTTGTAGATTTTGTTTTAGTAAAGAGTAATCGTGTCAGTTAAAGTTAAATGCAAGTTAAAGCAAGATTAGTGGCTAACAATCAAAGATATAGTATCTCCCGGAAAATGTAATGTTGAGCATACATAGAGCATAAAAAGAGCAGAGAAAAAGTATGGGGAGGCTTTTGCACAACATTGGGGTCATATATTTTAGTGAAAACAATATAAAAAAAAAATTACACTTTAAATATATTTTCCAAGTCAATCATAACAAAATAGCACACGAATGTATTGGCATTATACTGATCCTAACCCCCAAACTAGGCCTGGATCTGTATTTTTGGGATCAGCGTTCAACGATGGGTTATATTTACAATCTTACAACAAACATGAAAAACTCTTTGCATTCGAAACTTTATTGCTATCTTATTTATTTTGCAAGATCTCAAAGTGAATAAGCTCATGAAAAAGATATCTAAGAGCCTTTCAGCTCAACTATTAATCGTAAAACTGTAAAAAATAAGTTTGTATTTCGTTTTGATCTGAAAGTGATAAAACAGTTAAAAATTAATTTATGGCTGTCACCCTGTGCGTATAGTTAATTGGCACAACGAGTTCTAGAGTGCCTGTATGCGGGCTAGGTACGAATCACCACTTATGCTCTATTACGGTCTACAAATGCAATCTAGATTTTTATTTTGTTACCCGCATGAATACTTCTTCTAGTTTTACTGTAGGGTCCGAAGTTTGCTGCGGAATTTGTTCGAAATAGTCACCGCAGCGCTGGAATGTGACCTGCCGGGGTTGCAGAATCTTTTCAAAAGAGTCACCGCGGCCCTGGAACGCAAAGGGCATTAGGAGGAACACGGATGGGTTTTAGTCAGTAAGAGTCTAACACTCCCTCCTGCTTTATCCAGAGCAGGAGGAGTCATTTGATGATTTCCCATCCTTAAAAAAAAGCGCTTGAATGCTATGTTCATTAGGAGGAACACGGATGGGTTTTAGTCAGTAAGAGTCTGACACTCCCTTCTGCTCCGCCCAGAGAGGGAGAAGAAGCTTTTGGATGAATTTCTATTAGTAAAAAAGAGGGCCTGAAGTTTCACCAAATTTGTAATTTTGATAGTGATATTAAATCCTAACCTCGGGTGGTTACTGTTAAAGTTCTTTTTCATTTCAGACTGTACGATTCCAAAGAGTCTTGCTGCTGCAATAACATTACTCTTCCTGGGAACCATATCCAAGAGTTCGACTGCTGCATAAGTGACGAATGGAACAGCATAGTTATTGATCTATTAGTAAAAAAAGAGGTCCTGAAGTTTCACCAAATTTGTAATTTTGAAAGTGTTAGTAAATCATAACCTCGGGTGGTTACTGTTAAAGTTCTTTTTCATTTCAGACTGTACGATTTCAAAGAGTCTTGCTGCTGCAGTAACAAATTACTCTTCCTGGGAAGCAAATCCAAGAGTTCAACTGCCGCACAAGTGACGAAAAGAACAAGATATTTAAAGGTGTACTCGCAGCCATAAAATAGAAAAAAAAAATACAGTTAACAGGACGTCCCCGTCTGCTTGATCACCAATCTGGTGCTAGACACGAGAACAATCCAGCAATTTTTCGTTACAGAGATTCCCCATAACTTACACGTAGAACTCAGCTTGATAATATTTTATTTTTATTTTGACGGGTGTGCTTTTGACTCTAGTCTAGATCAGAGATGACAGAGAGAGTCTACGATAGAACGAGCTTACCCAGAAGGAGCCTGTTCACTCACTTCACTAAATTTTGAAGAGATTAGGGTTGTAAGCGTTCTGAAACACAGACGCAGGCAGAGAGTTACACTCCTTTGCTGTGCTGTGTGAAAACGAAAATTAATATTTCACTTTATATTCGCACTAAGCGTTTTCAGAATAATTAATTTCAGCTATATTCATTAAGATAGAAAGAAAAAAGAAGAAGGAAAGAAAAAGAGGTTATTTGCGCCAAGTATGACGCATACCAAAAATACACAAAAATTAAAATTATTTGAAAAATTTGGAAGGTATGCGTCATATCCGCACGGCCATCTCTCAGCATAAGGCTGAGGCTCGTATGCGAGACAGAGCCAGAGCGCTGAAGATCGATGGTCGATGTGGTTGAAAGATTATGGAGTATCAACTGCTTAAAGAACTCGCTGCATTGGAAGACCTACTAGTTGGATTGATGACCTACTGGTCGATTCTATCAACATCTCAACGTGCAAACTTAGGTGAAATTGAATGTCAGTTCAAACCATGCTCACTCAGCATGGTTTAAACTGTCATTCAATTTATTAGACTAAATTGACAGCTTCGTTTTCTCAAAATTCAAAAGTCATTTATTCAAATTAGGCTGAGGGCCAGCACTTTTTGAACGTCAAGTTTTACACAAGGCCCCAAAGCCCGTCACCACTTCTTAGTGTTTTAGCTGTGGAGAAGAAGTGGCCAACAAACTCCCCAACAACACAACTGTCTGTTACGTTTTAAGAACTAGAATTTTACAATAATTAGTATGCAAAGTAATTAAAAATTCAAAATTCCTTCTAAAATTTACGACACAAAAAAAATATATAAAAAATCTCTTCACCTAAACAATTATTAGGGTCGCGGGACTCCTCTGGATGCGAGGGTATTTTGACATGGCAATGCTTAACAGACGACCAATTTTAAAAAACATTTTATTAGACGATAATTCGATACTTCACTGAGTCAATAATCTCGGCCTACAGTGTATGAACTGCTTTGCCAGTAGAGATGGGTTCACAGCACATACCTATGTATTTATCTACTGCAGTATAATGAACTAACACAATTTTATATTTATGCGCTTATATACTTCTTATGTACGGGTGTGTGGCAGGATATAGCATTGAGGCCGCGAAAGGAGTGTTGAGACCCATTTAAAGATAGATTTTGTGAAGGAGTTTTTTCTTTGTGTGTTGTGTTTTGAAGAAAAATGGTGTCATGCGGGCTTGGTGTAGGTATTCGTGAGATTTTGCAAGTGTCGCAATAATATTTGATTGGCGAATCGACTTGTTGATTTTGAAAAAATATCCCTAAGACTATTGCAATTAATTAACCTTGAATTATTTTTAAAATGATGAGGACTACGTTGGATATAGCGAACCCAGAAGATTGGTTCCCTCTTTTTTTGAAGGGTTCCTAGTTTTAGGAGGGTTTTACTGCCTGACTGACCGTCTTCTATCCTAGATATAGATCCTCTCTAGACCAGCTTAGGAAGAGCTGGCGAGAAGGCTTATACACTTACTGTATAGGCTAGTTCGAGTTGATCCGGTAAAAAGATACCAGTATTTGGAAAGGATTTTGCCCAACAGTGGGTCCGTACAGGCAGAGTTATAAAAATAAGAGTCATGTATGTCCATTGTGAATTATGGGCTTCATTGACTGTTACAACATCAGGTTAAGCCACACTGCTCATCAACACCACTGGCAGCCATATTGGTAATAACACAATATTATAATTTATTCGTACATAGTACTATACTTCAACCAGTTTTTCTCACATTAACCCTTTACCCTAGGAAAGTTCGTGCCTCGGAAAGCACGTTAAGCCGTTGGGCCTGGCTGTCATTTGTAGATCTTTGGCAGTCGTTACGGATTATCAGAAGCCAGTAAATCTGACACCTGTTTTGCCAAGAAATATCGAGTTACCCAGTTAATGGGTTGTGGATGTCTGGTAGGCCGCCGCTCCACGTCAAATACTGGTATTCAACTGAATCCGGTTTGACTGGAAGCCGACCCCAATATAGTTGGGAAAAGGCTAGGCAGATGATGACTATACTTCAACCAGTTTTTCTCACATTAACCCTTTACCCTAGGAGAGTTCACGTTTCTGACGAAAACAGCATTGTCGATATCCCGACAAGTCGTACCCAGCGCTTCTTCTCCACATTTATTTTGCGCATAGCTAAAGTGTGGAGCTCTCTACCAACGTCTGTGTTCCCGTCCACATATAATCCTTCAAAGCAATAGTGAACCGGCATCTTCTGGTCACGCTTGCTCCATCATGGACCGCATTCAAATTGCTTTCCAATTTTCATCTGCCTAGCCTTTTCCCAACTATATTGGGGTCGGCTTCCAGTCAAACCGTATTTAGCTGAGTACCAGTATTTTACGCGGAGCGGCTGCCTAAATTCAAATTGCTTTCCATTAGGCGTAAATGTAGTCAAGAGCACAGTCTATCAAATAAAAAAAGTGTGGCAAGTAATGGGCTTTTACTTAATAAAAATAAAAAAATAACATTTTCAGGAAGTTTCAAAGTCCATTGACCTCTGCATCTACGATTTCGTTTCTCCTGACGGTTCGTGGGTATTTTTCACTTCATTCTTGTATGTTCTAAGAATAGATGAATCATTGGTCGTGGGTTAATGCTCTCGGTATATACTTGTGCATGGCAGTATATAGTCAGAGGCCCAGAGGGAGATTGTGATGTGCAATCCTAATAAATAAAATTCTTCCGTTACTGAGTGACTGAGTATCTGACTGACAGGCAATGCACAGTCGAAACTACTGGAAGTAGAAAGCTGAAATGTTGGATGCAGGTTCCGTGGAGAGTCCAGGGGATTTTGGATGCAGGTTCCGTGGAGAGTCCAGGGGATTTTGGATGCAGGTTCCGTGGAGAGTCCAGGGCATTTTGGATGCAGGTTCCGTGGAGAGTCCAGGGCATTTTGGATGCAGGTTCCGTGGAGAGTCCAGGGGATTTTGGATGCAGGTTCCGTGGAGAGTCCAGGGGATTTTGGATGCAGGTTCCGTGGAGAGTCCAGGGGATTTTGGATGCAGGTTCCGTGGAGAGTCCAGGGGATTTTGGATGTAGGTTCCGTGGAGAGTCCAGGGGATTTTGCGAAATTCCTACGGGAACGAGAAGAACCGGGATATGCGTGTACGAGTCGCGGGCAAAAGCTGTTTCGACATGCTATGGAGGGAGGCCTTTGCCCAGCAGTGGGAAATTTCAAGCTAGCTATCCTAGGCAACTAATATTATAAATGCGAAAGTTTGTGAGGATGGATGTATGTGTATGTATGTTTGTTACCCTTTCACGAAAAAACTACTGGACGGATTACGATGAAATTTGATATGTAGGTAGCTGAAGACCCAGAATAACACATCGAATACTTTTTATCCCGGAATTCCGGAGGGATCGGTAATAACGAGAATTTATATGCGGATGAAGTCGCGGGCGGCCTCTAGTAATATAATATTAATACCATAGATTACTGTTTCTTTGATCGGGAGGAGCTTGTGGGTAAACAATAAAGAACCATCATCATCAGATCAGACAATTGCCATCCACTGCTGAATGTTAGCCTTCCCCAAAGAGCGCCAACCAGGGATGGTTGGCGTTATTCTATATCTTACGCTCGTGTTGCCGTCATGTTCTTGCCGTTCAAGACGGGTGGGTCTTGAGCGGCAGGAATGGGAAAAAAGTTCGCAGCGTCGCATGCCAAGGTCAGTGCTTTGATGGGTTACCATACGTTACAGGTCAAGACTACTATGTGCCTTCGGAAATACGTTAAGTCGTTGGTTCCGGCTGTCATTAGAACATCATTGATAGTCAGAAGCCAGAAACTCTGATACCAGACTTGCCAAAGGAGAATCATATTATTCAGCTACTGGGTTTTGGATAGTGGCAGTGGGCGTACTGGAAGATGCAACGTTGGAAATCCACAAGGCAGACCGATGTCCTGGTCGCGGGTGAACCGATGGATGCGAGAAGCGGTTGTTGTGGCGACGATGGTGACGACAGAGGACGACCCTTCAGCGAATCCCTACACGTGGTCCCCGGGTGGTGCTAAACAGGTGACACTAACCGCCTCCGTGGTCTAGTGGTTATACCACCTGATTCAGACCCAGAGGTCCCGGATCCCGGTTCGATTCCCAGCGGGGGCAAATTTATTGCTCGGTTTGGTTAAACCGAGCAATAAATTTGCCCCCAGCCATTACCAACAACCGTTGGTAAGACTTGTTCTAAGTCCGCCTGGCAAGCTACCACCATCATGTCTAAGTCTGTCGACATAACAACAATGTTAACAGCATTGTTGTGTTCCGGCAGTTAGAGGTATGATAGCCAGTTCCTCTGTGTTAAAGGATTCCGGGTGAAACTCGCTTCCATCTTCAGTCTAATCATCACTTTCCATCAGGTGAGATTTGGGCCAAGAGTTTCCCCGTTTTGTAAAAAAATAAAAATTAAGCTACATCCAGTTTGACTGGAAGCAGACCCCAACATGTAGTTGGGAAAAGGCTAGGCGGATTGTTGTGCTCTAAGGATAGGTGATTTTGGTCGTTTTGTACAGCAGGATATATTTATGCTATAGCAGAATATAGCCAGAGGCCCTGAGGGAGATTGTGATGTGCGTTATGTGCAATACCGTACTGATTCTTTGATGCGCCATTTTGATTTTGTTTTGGTGACTCAAGTTTTTTTTTGTGGGTTTGTGAATGGGGGTTTTTTTTAAGGATGGGAAATCATCCCGCTCTGGGCGGAACAGAAAAGAGTATCAGACTCTTTTTGTCTAAAACCCATCCGTGTTCCTCCCTTTGCGATACAGGGCCACAGTGACTCTTTTGAAAATTCTGCAAGTAGTTAATGGGGTAAGGGGTGTTCGGTAGGTAAAGGCTAAAGGATGGTTTGATGGAAAGTGGGAAATGCTCCCTTAACTAAGCTTGTCGATACATTACCTGTTGTTTACATTACATGTAAACTTGTTGACTAATATTTAACACTAGCTGATGCACGCGGCATCGCCCACTTGAATATACTAAAACCTTCCTTTAGAATCACTCTATCCATTGGTGAAAACAGCATGAAAACCGGTGCAGCAGTTTTTGAGTTTATTGCGAACAGACAGACAGACGCGGCGGAGGACTTTGTTTTATAATATGTAGTGATAGTGAAGTGATGTAGTGATAGTGATTTTCATTGATCGGTGTTTTTCTGCTTTTCAGGTGTGGGTTGGAAATAGTAAATAAATAAATAAATAAATAAATAAATAAATAAATAAATAAATAAATAAATAAATAAATAAATAAATAAATAAATAAATAAATAAATAAATAAATAAATAAATAAATAAATAAATAAATAAATAAATAAATAAATAAATAAATAAATAAATAAATAAATAAATAAATAAATAAATAAATAAATAAATAAATAAATAAATAAATAAATAAATAAATAAATAAATAAAAAAATAAATAATAACTTTATTTCACAAAAAATACAGATTATACAATGTAATATAAAGAAATTAAAAGAGCTTTGGTAGTGATAGTGGGGCGGGTTTGTCCCAAAAAAATTAAGAATTATTTTAACAGCGGTGATTGGCTGGCGGAATCGTTCAAAAGCGTTACCGCGGCCCTGTAATGTAAAGAACCAGGGGAACACGGATGGGTTTTAGTCAGTAAGAATCTGACGCTCTCCCGCTCTGCCATTCATAGATTGGTGATACAACAGGACATTCACTCTCATACTCAGATGAGGAGGTCGTGGCTAAACATTAACAGCCGCACAGGTCGATCTACCAGGTTAAGCAACGCTTGCAAAGGTTGGTCTGTGGATGGGTATGGATATACCGAGTTTCCTCCATGCCTCGGAAAGCACGTTCAGCCGTTGGTCCCGGCTGTCATTTGTAGATCTTTGGCAGTCGTTACGGATTGTCAGAAGCCCGTAAATCTGACTCCAGTCCTACCAAGAAGTACCGTGTTACCCAGTTAACGGGTTGTGGAGGTCTGGTAGGCAGCCACTCTACGTAAGATACTAGTATTCAGCTAAATCCGGTTTGACTAGGAGCCGACCCCAATATAGTTGGGAAAAGGCTAGGCAGACGATTCACAGATCTCAACAACGCGATATGAAGATGTAGAATCTGCAACACATTAAGAAGCTGCATATCTTAAAGAAAACATCATAAACAAAGGCAAATCATAACAAAAACACCGCTCTAACTTGGAATAGAATTGCAAAGCAGTAATATTGTGTTCAAAGGAAGAGCGACGACGCAGGGCAACGCACTGCGACTTAGGTTCAAGGCGAATGCCTTATGTTAATATGTGTTTAGTTGTTAGGTTTATGTACCTATTGGTTTAGGTACCAATGTGTGATACTATGTGTTGGCTTAACCAGTGGAATGAGAGGACAGGTAGTACCTAATTTCAAAGTTAATATTAATTTCAAAGCAATTAAGCTAGGCAGTAATAGGATAAAAAAAGAGTTTATTTGCGGCCAATATGACGTATACCAAAAACACACAAAAATTACAATTATCTACATGAGAAATTGGGAAGATATGCGTCAAATCCGCGCAAAACGGCCATCTTTCAGCATAATGATGGGACTCGTGTGCGAGACAGAGCCACAGCGCTGGTTTTCAGTGACAGCCGGCGTTGACAGTTTGACGTCGATCGGAGCAGCATAAAAACTTATGCGCTCCAAGACAGATAGGTATCGCCGATGTTAGAGACAAAACCACGAGGCTAAATTGGAATTCAACGGGCCACATTTACAGGATGAACGAGGACAGATGGGCCAGGATGACCAAGCAGTGGGTGCCTCAAGACGGACGTCGTTACTGAGACAGGCCTAAAACATGCTTTTATTTTTTTCTTTATGACACCTCCCGCTCTGGGTAAAGCAGGAGGGAGTGTCAGACTCCTACTGACTAACACCCATCCGGGTTCCTCCTAATGCCTTGTGTTCCAGGGCCGCGGTGACTCTTTCGAACAAATTCCGCAACCCCGGCAGGCACTGGCCCCATCTGGCAGCATAAAAAATGCTGGCGTGACGATTTGGACTCATTCCTGATGGATTGGCCAGGGAAGACATCGGACAAAGTTGGCTGGAAATATATGGAGTAGGTCTTTGCCCAGCAGTGGACAGCATATGCATAGCAATAAACTAGTATTATTTCAAAAACCGGCCTAGTGGGAGTCCCTACCAAAAACTTTATATCTATTGATGTTATAGCGGCAATAGAAACACACAATATGCGAAATTTCAACTGTCCGATGACAGACAGACGGATGCTCGGACGGCCGGACAGACGGACAGCGGAGGCTTAGTAATAGGTTCCGTTGGTCACCCTTTGGGTACGGATTCCTAAAAACTGAAAATACTATCTTTATCATGTCTTTATATGACCCACTGACCATGACTATATTAGTATAGATATGCCATTAATTTCCTATACTTCCAAAGGAGTTCCGAAAAAGAAGGACGCCTCTTACAGATTCTCTCCCAAGCAAAGGAAACCGATGCAATTGTTTAAGTAACTATTCTACATATACGTCATGTTTAATTTCTAGCAGTCAACAACACAATACGTTAGCAGTAAGCATAGCCTTGACATCGAGCAACTGCGCAGTAAAGTATGTTCAACGTCACTCCCAAACTACCTGATTTACAAATCGGACCAAAATAAACAGTCCACCATTAAAGCTAAAATAAATACAAGCAATAAGCCAGCGTTTGCAACTAATATGAGCAAATTTAGTGCGGCGGGACGATGGAGGTGAACGCAGAAGGTCCAGTGTGTCTATAGGGGAAAAAACTGCATTCCTTTGACAACAATCAGTTTAAAAGTATTTAAAAATTTTGTGGTCTTGCTGCATAGTACAATCTATAAGGGTGTAAAGGTATTACCTATTTAACTACGGGGATATCTCGGAGATAGAGAACATTTTTTTTATCAAAATTTTAAAAAGGAATCCTTATGATGTGACTAAATCTATCCATCTGTCACAGCTGGATATCTCAGAACTGCTAATGCCATCAACTTGAAATTTGGAATAAGAAAGAAATAAAAATGTATTTTTTTTTTGCAACAGCTATTGAAAGAGATACTAAAAAAAAAATACTTTTGGCTACTAGAGCATGTGGGATTTCATATGAAAGAGCGCCATTTGCACATTCTCAAACATTTTTTTTATTAAACCGCATGGTTTTCGACTTTTGACGAAAAATTTATAAATTGTGACCACCACCCCCCTTCTCTCCGAAGTTAGCATAGAAACATTTCTGAAATTATTCTATGTCATAGAAGTTTGTGTAAAGATTATTAAAATAAAACGATCTCTCTGAATAGCACACTTTTTCAGAAATCATCAACAACAATTGCCTAATTTCCATGTCAAGAGATGGCGCTGATCTAAAATTGAAATATAAACCGCAGTGTTAAAATTCTCTAAATAGGCCTCGCCGATGAAAACTTAAAAACATTTCATGTTTTATATGATGGTACGGAACCCTCGGTGCGCGAGTCCGACTCGCTCTTCACCGAGTTTTTATTTATTAAATCAACTGACACACTATTCCATTTTTGTTTAATTGATTTTAATGTTATTCTACGGTTGCAACATTTGAACGTTTGTGAGTCCATATTCTTAATTGACAGATTCATTTATTCACCTAAATTATATTGTACTGTTATTCTGGGTGCATCGTCCTCGAATTTTTAATTAATTGTTTGTTTTTTCTTTTTTAAAGAATTCATGATCGTGTGCCTAGCCTTTTCCCAACTATACTGGGGTCGGCTTCCAGTCCAACCGGATTCAACTGAATACCAGTTTTTTACGTGGAGTGACTGCCTGGATCTTCAAGGATAAGCAACGCTTGCGTGAATGGGTGGCCATCTTAAAATATCAAGTTTCCTCCGTGCTTCGGAAAGCATGTTAAGCTGTTGGTCCTGGCTGTCATTTTTAGATCTTTAGCAGTCGTTACGGATTGTCAGAAGCCAGTTACTCTCGACTTCAGTCTTGCCAAGAATTATCGTGTTACCCAGTTAATGGATTGTGGAGGTCTGGTAGGCAGCCTTTCCACGTAAAATACTGGTATTCAGCTGAATCTGGTTTGCCTGGAAGCCGACCCCAATGTAGTTGGGAAAAGGCTAGGAAGATGATGATGTAAACTTAAAAATATTTAAGCTCCATCTCCTTATTGGATTTCTATTCAAAAATCACACAAAATACAAACTAAAAGGTATGTTTTTCGTAGCCTTGCCCTAACGAGTACACTTTGGAACTCAGAAAGAAACTGAGCTGTCAGGAACGCGGCAGTGGCTAAAGAGCATATAAAGTTTGCATGAAACACCCTGAGAACGGTTTTCATACAAAATGTCTAGTCCATATTCTTGGAAAGATACTTGATACGCATACTTAATATCTTTTCCGATGAACAGTTGAGAGAAATAGAGAGTGAATTTTCACTTTCTATAAATAAAATACAATTATCTTTCTTAATAATAATTATTTTTCGAAATAATAATAATATAATAATATATCCTTGGACATTTCACACAACGCCATATAGTCCCAAGCTAAGCAACCTAATGCTTGTGTTATGGTAACGATATGGCTGATAAACTACTTATATACATTTTTTTTTTGTACATTTATACATATTATAGATAGAAAAACACCCAGACTCAGAACAAATACATGTAGGTCTTACAAATATTTGTTCCGTGCGGGAATCGAACCCGCGACATGCTGCTGAAATATTTCTTAACTAACTGTTAGTCCCTGGTATCTTGCGTAAAATGCGTTTCAAGATTAATTAAAATCGGTTCATCCAATAATTTCCAGAATAAGGTTTTCCGAGATTCAGTCCAGCAGATTCGCAGCAAATTGGCTGTATGTGACAGACAGACAAACACACGAGTAATCTTGTAAGGATTCGAGGTATTCCATTCAGACGAACGGAAATCAAAACGCTAGTTTAATGTTAAAAAACGATTGTCATCTTTAAGGCGCGTCCCCGAGCAAAACGCAGGGCTAGCCGTTTTTTGTGCAGTTTTTTGGAGCTATATACTCTTTATCCAAAAGAAATATCAACTAATAAAAAATACATTAAATTTCTAAATAATCTTGGCTTCAAAATCGTAGATTTTATTTTTTATTACTATGTATAATGTTTAAGTAATCTCCTCACAACGAAACCACAGAAATGAGATAAAATTACTGAAAACATGCATCTTCTCGAAAATTAACGATTATTTTGATTTTGTACTTACACTAATGGATTTATGGCAATTTAATTATGAACATTTTGGTAGAAATTTTTTTTCAAACGACCAAAATTAGATTTTATAACGTTTTTATTCAAAATTCTGAGCATATTCGCTGTTGTATCTCTTGCGCTGTTATTGAGGGAAAAATGCTCAAGGTTATTTGGTCAGGGTACCTTAAGTTGCAAGGACTGATCCTTCTGTTCTTCTCTGATCTCTGACCTGCCAGCCCAAGGCGAGAGTTCGACAGCACTGCCAAGGTTGCGACTGAATACCTACCTCCTGTACCTACTCGTGATGTCTGCTTAATGCGCTGTTTTGGTCTAGCGCCTGCGATTTTTTTGTCGCAGCGGATACTCTTTGTGTTCGTTGATGACGCGGTGGGTTGATGCACTTTTTGGTGGTCTGAAGTGTAATTTGAGCTGCTTCTAATATTATTTTATGAGCTTATGTAGCTCTCGTTCTGGTAGAAAATGATGTATAGCTTCTGCTATAAAACGTTCAAATGTCTGTACATTTCATATGGTTATATCGTTCATATGACTGTCGTGTTACGGAAAGAAAAATAAAGAAAGAATAAGTGTTTATTGTGACTAAACTGACATTCAGACAGCTGTTGCCCGCGAATTCGTTCGCGTGTAACTTTTTTTTTTAATAAAAAAGTAAGCTGTGTTACTTCTAATATCTCTAAGAATATGTGTACAAAGTTTCATGAGATCGGATAAGTAGCTTTCGCGTGAAAGAGTAACAAACATACTTACATTCACATTTATAATATTATTAGCTGTGCCCCGCGGCTTTGCTCCCGTCAACTGGCTAACCTGCAAGTATCTTATTTTTTCTTTCATAAGAACCTTCTCCTGACAATAACAAACAAAAAAAAAAGACTTAGTGAAATCAGTTCAGCTGTGATTTCCCATTGATGATTTACCATCCTGAAAAAAAAACAAGGGCCTGAAAAAAAAGATGGTCAACAAGGCAGGCTGACAAATAGGGCTATGTCTCAAAAACTTTTCTTTGGGAAATTTCCATTTTTTCGCACATTCAGTGCGGTAACTGAATTCTCAAGGTTATATGTCGGCCTTGGGCAATTTTTCAGCTGTAACTTTTTTATAATTATCGATAACACACTTTCTTTGTTCGTATTCCTTTGTTTTAATCTTGACCTTTACAAAATAAGCTAACATTAAAAATAAGAAAGAGATAATTTTACGTTTAGAATTATCTCGACTAGAATGTTGTAAAAATTGTACAACATCTAAAATTTTATTAATAAAAATTCCAACAGCATTTTGTCCGGTAATAAAATTCGTCTCGCCAAAAATCCGGTGGTACACACACTACTGCAGGTGAACGCACACAATAGTATGGCTACACACTATCATATTTATAACTTCTAATCCAATGACTCAGTTACTTATGTACTATGACCTGCGCAACGTCCGATGAATAGACCTTGGCAGCTAGAATTCATTCACACTAAGGCTTGGCACAAACGGGCCACTGAAAAGCCACTGGTGGCCAGCAACAGCGACTTATCACATTTTTCATATATTTTGTACTAGCTGACCCGCGCAACATCGTCTGCATCACATGTTCCATTAATGTTCAGCTCCTATTTGTCTAAGCGTGATGATATATAGCTTAAAAATTTCCTCGTTAAATGGGCTATCTACCACTGAAAGAATTTTTCAAATCGGACCAGTAGTTCCTGAGATTAGCGCGTTCAACCAAACAAACAAACAAACTTTTCTGCTTTATAATATTAAGTATAGATTGACTCACAGCACAAATGTAGCCGGTGGTGGCTAGACGCTACAGCAGTGTCTGCGACTCGCCATATGTGGTCAATGCTCACGCTGCTTTACTCATATATTTATTATTTATTTCTTCTATTCCAATGACTCAGTTAGTTAGGTAGGTTCTATGACCTGCGCAACGTCCGATGAAATAGACCTTGACAGCTAGAATTCATTCACACTATGGCTCGGCGCAAACGAGCCACCGAAAAAAGCCACCAGTGGCCAGCAACAGCGACTTATCACATTTTTCATATATTTTGTATTGACTCACAGCACAAATTTAGTCGGTGGTGGCTAGACACTACAGCAGTGTATGCGACTCGCCACATGTGGTCAATGCTCACGCTGCTTTACTCATATATTTATTACTAGCTGACCCGTGCAACGTCGTCTGCGTAACATTTTTTATTACTGCTCTGCTAATATTGGTCGTAGCGTGATGATATATATCAAATACTGAAAGAATTTTTCAAATCGGACCAGTAGTTCTTGAGATTAGCGCGTTCAACCAAACAAACAAACAAACAAACAAACAAACTCTTCTGCTTTATAATATTAATATTAAGTATAGATTTGTTTCTTCTATTCCAATGACTCAGTTAGTTAGGTAGGTTCTATGACCTGCGCAACGTCCGACGAATAGACCTTGGCAGCTAGAAATCATTCACACTAAGCAAAACAAACGAGCCACTGAAAAAAGCCACCAGTGGCCAGCAACAGCGACTTATCACATTTTTTAAATATTTTCTATAGACTCACCGCACATGGTGCGTCTATACTATATCTATACTCGCGTCGTCTATTATCTATACTATATTTTACTATATATAATATTATAAAGCAGAAGAGTTTGTTTGTTTGTTTGTTTGGTTGAACGCGCTAATCTCAGGAACTACTGGTCCGATTTGAAAAATTCTTTCAGTGTTAGATAGCCCATTTATCGAGTGAGGTTATAGGCTATATATCACGCTAAGACAAATAGGAGCGGAGCAGTAATGTAAAATGTGACGCAGACGAAGTTGCGCGGGTCAGCTAGTACAAAATATATGAAAAAGAGTGTTAAGTCGCTGTCGCTGACCACCGGTGACTGTGGTCGGTGGCCCGTTTGCGCCGAGCCTCAATGTATGCTTGCTAATGCGGCGGTCTGTTGATCGAATATCAAGTGTTTTAAGTGAGTAGTCGTTATTTTTGGCAAGCTCTGTGATGGAAAGAATCTCGTTTTCAGATGACTTTATAGATGGGTCTATTTATGTATATTATAGTAGTTACTGCCAGCAGCTTCGCCTGAGTGAATCTTGGAGATTATCCCTAAGTTATGTGCGATTCCAGACTATTATCAATCTCTGTGCCAATTTTCATCCAGATCAGCTCAGCCGTTATGGTGTGATAGAGTAACATAAATTCGACCTTAGATAGGACATGGTATTTTACTGATTTTATCATACGTACGTAATAATTTTTCATATTCCGCCTGCTAAATTCGGCATGCTTGTGTGACTGTTCCTAAATTACCCCAGGCTGATAAAATTTTCGTTTTTCCTAAATTACCCTAATAGATAAGGTCGGTCCCCCCGAAGGGGGAGAAACACGCCCCAACCAACGCGTGTCCCCGTAGGACTCAGACCAGACTGGACATCCTCCCGCCTTTTATGAAGTGAATTCCAAAAGTATGAAATAATCCAATGCCTTATCACATTGATAGGTCAAAGTTTGGATTGAAATATATAATAGAAGGACTTAGGAATTCATAGTTATGAAATAAAATAGGAATGGTTTCAGAAGCTCACCATATAACAAAGGGAAAATCGATTACTCTATTTTAATTAATAATAGATCGTGTGAGAAACCTTTACGCTAGCGTAACTGGTATAAGGTCAATAGTTACTCACACGATACCTCACGTCTGCACCCATAGCACTCAGAGCAACACTTCCTTAAGTGACACCAGCGGCTTTTCAGCAACAAAGTGTCGGCAACACGTTTATAAGAAACGCGGTCCCTAGCAGCTTTGCTCAAAGCTGGAAACGTGACGAGGCGGCTTTCCCTGCGCCAACCGTGCGACCGTCCTTGTCTAGCAACGGAGCGACTAGTTCCAGCGGCAGAATCGTCGACATCGAGCTCATGGAGACACGGTCCCTAAACAGCCCTTAGACTGTATAATATGAGATAGATATAGTCAACCCAACCCCAGGAAGCGCACTCTTTGTACAACAAGTACATCTGTAAGACACAGTGTTCGTATCTGACCGAATCAGTGGTCGCAGGTCGAGAATATAAATTTCAGAATCAATAAAAATACAAATAGTTACTACAATCGAGAGTTATAAACTCAAGAAGTAAATATAGTTGAGAACTTCAACTCTTCAAGCCTATAGACAGCCCCTAAAGCGCCCACCCGTTGCCACTTCCTAGTGTTTGGGCTAGAGAGAAGAAATGGCACAACAAACTCTCTAGCAACACGTATCTGTCTGTTCTGTTATACAACCTATAGACAACTAGGATTGCCTGCGGCTCCGTTAGTGTCACTGTGTATAATGAAACATAATATCAGCCCAGAGTAAATTAGAACAATAAAAGACTCACCCATTCACACTAGCACAAACACACACACATATTCAATACTAAATTCTTTCCAACTTATATTAATCTAATAAATACTACTTGCACTCGCGATACAACGGTTCTACCCAATCTCGCCATATGGCATTGACTATCATTCTGCGCACTAGCCTATCGCCTACAGTATCTAGCGATTTCAGAGACATCGCTTCGTCCTAATCAATTCTAACTCAGCTCTCTAGCTCCGTATCCTTTCAAGCCCTAACGCTGAGTGACGCGCTTTTCCAAAATCACGAGCGTCACCGACCGGCGTCCTGTTGGGTTTTTTTGTGCAATTTCTTAATAATAGCCCAAAAGTGCCTGTGGGTTTTACCCCGGTTAAAGTGCACATCATAAGTGCTTTTTCTTCATTTCTCGGGTTTCAGGTACAAGCGCCTTAGTCGATAATGTTATCCGCTAACGAATATCGACTCTAACGAATTGATGAGAAGGTCGTATTTCCACTAACGTAAAATATTGCATTCGAATAACGTCTGGCAAATGGCGCGTTTGCTTCCCATTAAAACAAAGATTGATTGATTTCCTGAGTACCAAATCTCATGTTACACATTTCAAAAGCAGATACTTAACATATTTTGTGATTCTCGAAATTAAGTGGACGGCTGGCCCAGCAATTTATGATCCTTCAAGTATCTGGCAACATGTGAAATGTTTTGAAACGAATTAAATAAGTATTTAATTATCTAGGAGTGACGAATAGTCACATTCCCCCCTCTGAAAATCAGACGCGTGACGCAGTACAGCGGATGAGCTTTCACAATAGCTTAAACCTTGCCTCTACTAATATTGGTCTTATACCGATGTAGATAAATACTCATCTTAAATGTGAAGTGAGTCTTATATACTAACTTTTATAGTTGGGATCCATATCCAATTAGTTGCAATGTCTGCTATAATTTCTTAATGTTTCACAAACACATCCTCAATTGATACATAATAAACTCAACCTATGTCAACTCATTCCTCCCTAAACTCTCTCGGTTCATTTTTTTTTTAATATAAAATTCCAGAGACCTAGTTGCTTATCGTTTAGGTATACACACCAGAATCTCATCTAATTTTGAACCATCACATAACTGTTGTATTTCAACTTATTTCCTTTCGTAATATCCACTCTCTTAATATTATCGTTGCAAATTTTCTGATGATCTGTGTGTGATTTGTTTCACTTTACACAGCAGAGCCTCATTTATCCAAGAGGATTTCAAAAAATGGAGAATGATACGTAACGCTTGCCTGGCTAATCATTATTTCGAAATACGTTAATAAACTACTTCACACTAGTCAAAAGTCCCAACCCAGTGACGTGAGACTATTTTACAACAGCCAACACGTCGTACGTGTGCCGTTGATCCTATTGCGCATAGGCCTAGAGAGGACCTGCTGCGGTCACAACAGTACACGTTCCCTAAACTCAAGCTTGTCTTACTTAATCCTAAGGCCGAGGACTGCGAAGTATCTCTGCTATTAAGCGAGACAAGTTTCCAGTAATACTGGACGCGCGTTATGTAAATTAGCCCCTTGAATAGGCCCATCAACTCAGTTCCAAAGACAATACAATTATTAACTTAGCACAAGCGTACCGCATCGTCAGTCGTTTGCAGAATACATTACACTGATTCGCTATACGCCGAAGTGGTTTTAAAATCGTCACCTCGCACTTCCTTAATCTAACCCATTTCGGGGAAGCACATAGAGTACTGCAGCAACCGTTGCCACGTCTGGCAGCGAGCGTTCCATCTAGGCTTCCAAAACATGTATTTCGCTAAATATTATTTTTTTTATATCAGTGAGAGGCCTCGGGGGCCGGTTGTGATTTAGCGAGATACGATACAGTCCCTATCGTCCATTAGGACTACTATCAATTCAGTTCAACCCGTACTTGGTGAAGCCTACCCCCCTCCAATGGAAGTGTGCATATTTCAGAAACAGTACAAAGTATAAACTGCACTCAGTCAGTCCTAGGGAGAGGCAATCTCTACTAATGTTTGGTTGATATGACACAATCTTACACATTTGCAAGTAAACATTACTGTTCAAGCGGGCCCTAACTGGTTACGAGTATCATTCGGTTCAGCCTTTCCTAAGCAGTGACTTGGTAGGGTTTGTCATGCGTCAGGTTATAGTCAGGTTAATAGTCATTGTTGCAGTCAGTCTGATTCTAGGTCATAAGCACACCCTATAGAAAGGCTTTCTCCGAGTCCCTAAAACCAAACACAGGTGTTGATTACCTCATTTAAGTCATAGAAGGAGATTAGGAAGGATAATACATACTCCACTCACCCTACTCGGTCACCGACACAATCACTGAGATTCACACACGCTAACACGCACTTGCTTACACTCTCCTTACATTAATACTCGACTCACAAAACCTTGTTTCGAATGACTCCTATCGTATTAAACGCATTATTTAATCATAATACTCTCGCCCTAGTAATGTTAGAAACACAGCTTTAGCCCTAATCAGCCCTAACCTTGCCTAACATAGCCTTCGTTATTATCAACACGTCGACCGCCCTCTATCCCGGTCCAAAACCAAGTGTCATTACTCGTTTGCTTTTCATCTACTGCACCTCATACTCTCCAATAGTTAGCCACATCAAAGTCTATCTTAATCTGCAACTCGATACCCAACTGCTCTATTAGAACTTATTCTCTTGAATAATGCCTACATCTGATAACAAAATCCAGGAAAACTGTGTTTATAGTTAAGTGTAACACATTAATCTCATATAATCTCTTGTTCAATCGATTCATAATTGCTGTCCTCGATCACATATATTTTGAAGTACTCTTCATATTCCAATAAGAGAAGACTGCGCATGCTTATAGTGTGAATTTACATACCAGAGTCTCATTTAAGAGTATTTCTGCTACTAGGTCACACTACCTACGGTGCTCCTTCGTTCTGGACAGAGGCCTTTCCCGAAGCGCCCCGCGCTGAGTCAGCTTCATAGACAGCTGCCCGTAGTTGTATCCAGGTGTAGCTGAAATAGTTCGCACATAAACATATTATAATTTGTTCCAATAAGATTAAATAGTCTCGAGAGGTTCTGAAGTAGAATACAGAGTACAGTAGTTACAGAGTTATATTAGATCAATACGATGAGAACAGAGCAGGTTTGCAATCCATTAAGACTTGCAGTATTATGTAAAAATCTATAGACAGATTTTCTTAAGCATGTTAGCCTTCTCGACAAGGGCTTAATCAATTAGAATAATGCCCCCCTCAGACTGTAACACCAGTGACAATATAGTTCATTGGTATATTAGTTTGAAGTCATAGCTTGTCATAGACCATAGCATCATAGCTTGTCAACATTGATTTAAGTGACATGCCAAATGTCATGTTGCGCAGTAACATTACTGGAGAGTTTAATAAGAGAAACACTTAGCTTCGCAAAAGGAGCCACGCTACGTTCGAAGTTGCTGAAATCGGTCTCAGCCAATAAGATGAAACTATGGACCAGGTGCAACACACGAACCGTAGGTTTAGATATCCCGTTGTCGCAGCCTAGTGATGATGTGCATATCCTGGAATTTGAAATAAGACCACACAAGTATCTATTCCAATACATCGTAGTAATGACAAACTGCCTAGTTATCGATATTGAGATTATCCTATAATGATTTCGAGCTTCCCTTTCTCGGTGATTTAATTACCATTATGAAACTACTCGTAGTTTCCACCTTGCCTGACCTTAGGCAATGAATAGGTAGTATTTTATATAACGCTCATCTATAAGTAAAGGTAAGTTTTTGTTCAGCTCACTTATCACACCGCCATACCTATCTTAACCACGCAACCACCTTTCATCTTGTCAACCACTCTGACCCATAACTAGGATTTTTACGTAGCTCACTTATACAGCTGTACAATTAATCTAAAAATAGCGTCTCAAATTATCAGACAAACAAAACACAATTGGGAGTCGAACTCAAGATTAGCACATTAGCCTATCAATGAAACTATTACCTACATCAATTCAGTAAATTAATCCCTTATTTAACAGTTCAGTAACTCAAGCATAAAATCAGTTGTACTATTATCACGTATACACTAAAAATTACCACGTGTAGCCCTTCCGGAGTTATTTGCCGCTATTGTCTAAAGCTTTCTCTTTGTTCTAAGGGTCTGCTTTTTTTTGTTGCTGAGCCGGACCCTTTTAGTTAACTGTTATTTGTGCAATATTACTTTTAACCGACACAATGTTATTTTAAAAGAGCTCAATATTACTCTACTATTTTATATGAAAGGAATGTTTGTTGTTAATTACGGTAACGTGTCCGGTTGCCAAGCCTTCAGACGCAATGTGTTTCTAAATAACCTGATGCAATGCGCAAGATTGGAAATAAATTTAAGAAGCCTCTTTTATAAACACAGTTATTCAAACAGATAGGCATACAACCCATAAACTACCTCCGTACTTATGAAACCTTATTATTAGTGGGGAATTTAACCCACAAGCTTTGACACAGGAATCTTAAGAGTTAAGATTCCCCAGCCCTCCAATTGCTTGTTAGTCCTAGCACATACTTCAACAGATAAATCATACGAGATTTGAACTCGCTATTTAATTGTCGTCATCGAATTCAACTAAATTAATCAGCCGTTAACTGCTTAACATTACTTGGTGTAACTATTGTAAGCTAAGTTTTCTTTGAGAGCTAAAAAGCCATATATTAATATGTTGTGTGAATTTTATGTACTAAGTAGCCTCTTCTTTAATCCCTAACCGATTATTACGGAACCCTAAAATAACGCTGTGTTATTTTTATTGTAAACTAATATTGTAGCCGCTGCAACTTATTTCGTCTGTATCGGTTTACAAAACAATTTATGAAATCTTAGCCGTTATAACTATCTTTGTCCCTAGCCTCAAATTACGTTGTGTTGTTTTTGTAGTAACCCATAAATGTTCTTTCTCGTTGCACTGACGTGAATCAGTACATTTATTGACGAGAATCCTGGTCACGGCACCAAATGTGACTGTTCCTAAATTACCCCAGGCTGATAAAATTTTCGTTTTTCCTAAATTACCCTAATAGATAAGGTCGGTCCCCCCGAAGGGGGAGAAACACGCCCCAACCAACGCGTGTCCCCGTAGGACTCAGACCAGACTGGACATCCTCCCGCCTTTTATGAAGTGAATTCCAAAAGTATGAAATAATCCAATGCCTTATCACATTGATAGGTCAAAGTTTGGATTGAAATATATAATAGAAGGACTTAGGAATTCATAGTTATGAAATAAAATAGGAATGGTTTCAGAAGCTCACCATATAACAAAGGGAAAATCGATTACTCTATTTTAATTAATAATAGATCGTGTGAGAAACCTTTACGCTAGCGTAACTGGTATAAGGTCAATAGTTACTCACACGATACCTCACGTCTGCACCCATAGCACTCAGAGCAACACTTCCTTAAGTGACACCAGCGGCTTTTCAGCAACAAAGTGTCGGCAACACGTTTATAAGAAACGCGGTCCCTAGCAGCTTTGCTCAAAGCTGGAAACGTGACGAGGCGGCTTTCCCTGCGCCAACCGTGCGACCGTCCTTGTCTAGCAACGGAGCGACTAGTTCCAGCGGCAGAATCGTCGACATCGAGCTCATGGAGACACGGTCCCTAAACAGCCCTTAGACTGTATAATATGAGATAGATATAGTCAACCCAACCCCAGGAAGCGCACTCTTTGTACAACAAGTACATCTGTAAGACACAGTGTTCGTATCTGACCGAATCAGTGGTCGCAGGTCGAGAATATAAATTTCAGAATCAATAAAAATACAAATAGTTACTACAATCGAGAGTTATAAACTCAAGAAGTAAATATAGTTGAGAACTTCAACTCTTCAAGCCTATAGACAGCCCCTAAAGCGCCCACCCGTTGCCACTTCCTAGTGTTTGGGCTAGAGAGAAGAAATGGCACAACAAACTCTCTAGCAACACGTATCTGTCTGTTCTGTTATACAACCTATAGACAACTAGGATTGCCTGCGGCTCCGTTAGTGTCACTGTGTATAATGAAACATAATATCAGCCCAGAGTAAATTAGAACAATAAAAGACTCACCCATTCACACTAGCACAAACACACACACATATTCAATACTAAATTCTTTCCAACTTATATTAATCTAATAAATACTACTTGCACTCGCGATACAACGGTTCTACCCAATCTCGCCATATGGCATTGACTATCATTCTGCGCACTAGCCTATCGCCTACAGTATCTAGCGATTTCAGAGACATCGCTTCGTCCTAATCAATTCTAACTCAGCTCTCTAGCTCCGTATCCTTTCAAGCCCTAACGCTGAGTGACGCGCTTTTCCAAAATCACGAGCGTCACCGACCGGCGTCCTGTTGGGTTTTTTTGTGCAATTTCTTAATAATAGCCCAAAAGTGCCTGTGGGTTTTACCCCGGTTAAAGTGCACATCATAAGTGCTTTTTCTTCATTTCTCGGGTTTCAGGTACAAGCGCCTTAGTCGATAATGTTATCCGCTAACGAATATCGACTCTAACGAATTGATGAGAAGGTCGTATTTCCACTAACGTAAAATATTGCATTCGAATAACGTCTGGCAAATGGCGCGTTTGCTTCCCATTAAAACAAAGATTGATTGATTTCCTGAGTACCAAATCTCATGTTACACATTTCAAAAGCAGATACTTAACATATTTTGTGATTCTCGAAATTAAGTGGACGGCTGGCCCAGCAATTTATGATCCTTCAAGTATCTGGCAACATGTGAAATGTTTTGAAACGAATTAAATAAGTATTTAATTATCTAGGAGTGACGAATAGTCACACTTGTAACAATAGGTTCTAGTTCAATCATTTTAAACAAAATAATTCAATTCCCATGTCCAAAAAAGTATAGCTCATATTCATTTATTTTGCATTCCATAAGGTAAATACAGATGTTAAAAAAAGCTTACAGCTAGGAACCGTTGTAGACCCTGTTAGGGCAATTACTTTAAAATAAAATAAATCGTATAAAACTTAGGTAATAATAATAATAATACACTATATAATAATAATAATAATAATAATAATAAGTGGTCAGGCAGGGGCCAATAGTTCTATAATAAACGATTCCACTAAACCGCCCAAACCCATAGCGTTTCATCTTTTTTTTCCATATTCTGCAATAGTCTTGCTCCAACCGGGGATTGTCCTTGGGAATACTTTCACAGTGCATACAGGGATAATCGCCGGTTGGTGCCCCATTACATTTGAAATTTCTAACGGGGCCTCTGCGAGTTGGTTTCGGCCCCTCGTACGCCTACCAAAGGACCGGGTCTCCAGAGACCCGAGAAAGAAAACAAATAATAATAATATCCTTGGACATTTCACACAACGCCATATAGTACCAAGCTAAGCAACCTAATGCTTGTGTTATGGTAACGAGATGGCTGATAAACTACTTACATACATTTTTTTTTTTGTAAATACATACATATTATAGATAGAAAAACACCCAGACTCCGGTGTTTTCTCAAAATAATTACGTACTATTTTACCACACTTTTTAACAAAAATATCAGTTTTCGTGTATGTCTACTTGGATAAGTTCTATTGGTATAATTTTCAACTTTCCCGTGGGCATATAAAAGCCACACAATATTGAATACTAGCTGTTGCCCGCGACTTCGTTCGCGTGTAGAAACATATATATTATTTTAAACAAAAAGTAAGCTATGTTACTTCTAATACCTGTAAGAATATGTGTACAAAGTTTCATGATGATCGGTTAAGTAGTTTTCTTTGATCGTTTTTACTTGAGTTCTATGCTTTTCGTTTCATAAATAAAAAATAAAAAAATAAAATAATAATAATATCCTTGGACATTTCACACAACGCCATATAGTCCCAAGCTAAGCAACCTAATGCTTGTGTTATGGTAACGAGATGGCTGATAAACTACTTATGTACATTTTTTTTTGAAAATACATACATATTATAGATAGAAAAACACCCAGACTCGGAAAAAATACATGTAGGTCGTACAAATATTTGTTCCGTGCGGGAATCGAACCCGCGACATGCTGCGCAGCAGTCAATCGCTCAACCACTGCGCCAACCGTGTGTAATTATAATTGTTTTTATTAATCTATCATGTATTTATTCATACAAATCGTACACCTAAGACACAGTAATGTATTTTCTTTCTCTTTAAAATCCATCGAAAGGTTGTCTTGAAAAAATCGCTCTTAGCGATAAAGCCGCCCATTGTGTCACCCTATGAAATGTTTTCTTCATCTATTTTTTCTGTAACTTATACGGTGTACATAAAAAGAGTATTCTATTTTATTATATTCTTACGTTTACATTATTATAATTTTAGTAGTAGGATAAAATAGCAATACCTAACATTTTTTTAATACAGATATCCGTTCCAGTTGATCACACATTCCAATTACAATAGGTACTTAAAACACGCTAGAACATTACACATGCGAGCATAATAAATGAGTCAGTCTAGCTCCAACCTACCACAACGTCCGGCCTATGCGACCTAATCGCTTGACCTTGACGCTAGGTTGTTGACATTCAACTACTAACTACTATATTATGACTAAGTGGCTGGCTGGGACTGATTATTTTGTCCTGACGTGTACACCGCTAGTTTAGAGACATTAGATATCTAATGTTGGCGTGATGTGGAAAGTTTTTAATGCATGGATGTGGATTTTTTATTTATTTGGTTTACGAATAATTGTTTACTCACAAAATGAAACTTGCATTTAGACTATAAACAGTGTAACAATTACTTTAAAGTATAATAAAAAAACCAGCCAAGTGCGGGACGGGCTCTCACACAAAGGGTTCCTTACCATAGACCGAAGAAAACACGTTTCTTGTCTGACTAACAAATTCTTATGAAACGGAAAAGTTGAGAATGACTTGGCAATTATCGAGACTACGTTTGAGAAAAAACCCCTTTAACAGAATTTAACTGTTATTTTTATATTGTACTCGCATCATAGGTATCTAAGGGTGCCTTTCCACCAGAGATGTGCTATGCTACGTTGCTATGGATGCGTTTGATATCCACCAATCATATTCATTGGTGCACATAGCTTAGCACTGGTGGAAACGGATTCAACTAAGATATGTTTTTTATATGGAAGGATGCGTGCTATGGATGTGTGCTATTGATGCGTGCTATGGATGTGTGCTATTGATGCGTGCTATGGATGCGTGCTATGGATACGTGCTATGGATGGTCGCGAGGGCTGTTGCTATATCTATAGCAGTGTATCTACAGTAGGCTAGCTGCGCATTTTCATCGTACAGCTACCTTGCGGCGGCGCATCTTCATGCCACATCTTTCGCACCGCTATATAGCTTAGCATCAGTGGAAACGGTCACATAGTTTCGTAGCTTTGCTTTCTAGCATCTCATAGTTTCGTAGCATTCTCGCAGCATAGCTGCATAGCACATCTCTGGTGGAGTTTTGTATAAAAAAAAAAAAAGTCTCGGTCAGAGATGACAGAGACAAAGTCTACGATGGAGCGAGCTTACCCAGAAGGAGCCTGTTTACTCTAACTTTGAAGAGATTAGGGTTGAAACACAGACGCAGGCAGAGAGTTCCACTCCTTTGCTGTGCGCATTATAAAAGACGTTTGGAAACGCTTAGTGCGAATTCGTGGAATAGCAACAAGGTAGGGATGGTAAGTTGCAGTGCGTCTGGATGTCCGATGGTAGAAGAGGGCCGGTGGATGAGGTCGTGGGGTTCTTGGGCACACTCACCGAAGTACAATCTGTAGAAGACCGACAAGCCAGGCAACCTTGCGGCGATGAGCCAAGCTGTGAAGCATGGCATCCACCAGTTTTTCGTCGCCGATGAGCCTCTTAGCTCTGCGTTCCACCGAGTCAACTGAACGCTTGATACTAAATGTGAGTGCAGTGCCCCGTCCAAAATATTGCCCACTTTTTGTAGTGTCTCAAGTGCCTCCACACCTACACCATTAAGGACCTGATGAATGCCACTGTGAACTGGGCACAAAAGATTTAAAAGTCACCATCGACTCATAAAGAAGACAACTGCCTTTTTAGGGTTCCGTAGCCAATCGGCAAAAAACGGAACCCTTATAGATTCGTCTTGTCTGTCCGTCCGTTGTCACAGCCACTTTTTTCCGAAACTATAAGAACTACCTACGCTGTTGAAACTTGGTAAGTAGATGTATTTTGTGAACCGCATTATGATTTTCACACAAAAACAGAAAAAAAAAAACTATAAATTTTGGGGGTCCCGATACTTAGAACTGAAACACAATAATTTTTTTCATACGTGTACGTATGGGTTTGAAGAAATCTATGGATAGGTCTGCAAAAATAATACATTGGTTTCTAAAATCTTTTTTTTCTAAACTGAATAGTTTGCGCGAGAGGCACTTCCAAAGTGGTAAAATGTGTCCCCCCCCCAAACTTTTAAAATAAGAGAATGCTATACTAAAATAAATATATTATGATGTACATTACCATGTAAACTTCCACCGAAAATTGGTTTGAACGAGATCTAGTTTTTTACTACAGTCGTTTTCTACAACATTTCCAGGTTTTGAATTGAGCATGGACAACATTTTAAAACGAAACGAACGGGGCCTATGCCTGCTGCATCATAACATAACATGTCAACAACCGCATTGATGAAGGTCGGTACGATAGGTCGCTAGATCACTCACATTGGATGATTTATCTCACGTGCGATCAGCATCATGTTTTAGTAAAGACATGTTTTGTCTAACAATAGTACCTATACTGGGGAGCTAAAAACACACAACATCAATCTGCCTAGCCTTTTCACAACTACATTGGGGTCGGCTTCCAGTAAAACCGGATTCAGCTGAATACCAGTATTTTAGATGAAGCGGCTGCCTACCAGACCTCCACAACCCATTAACTGGGTAATACGGTATTTCTTGACAAGACTGGAGTCAGATTTACTGGCTTCTGACAATCCGTAACGACTGCCAAATATCTACAAATGACAGCCGGGTCCAACGTCTTAACGTGCTTTACGAGGAACGGAGGAAACTCGATATATTAAGATGGTCACCCTTTCACAGACCAACCTTGGCAAGCGTTGCTTAACCTTGAAGATCGGCCCGTGCGGCTGTTGTTACTTAGCCACGAGCACCGTAATAATATTAATTACACAAAAATCTGTCAAATCTTTATCGCCAACGCTATTTTTTTAGGTTCAAGTTTGATTGGGAAAATATGACAGTGTCAGGTAGCGTGATTTGCTTTCTGATTCTGCTAAAGTGGCCTTTATAGACCGCTGGTTTACAACTCATTTGGTCTTTTTCTTTTTGAATTGTAGAGCTACTCCCTAGATAGTTTGGGCCTAGTAGGTGGCTACGTTAGTTGCAGCGTCGGTGGCATTAATTAAATCCCCAAAAGTACAGGTGTATGGCGACTTGGGACACTCTAACATCGGTTAAACTGGTAGTCATTCGATTTGGGACGGGAGACGAAAACTAAAAAAAAACCGGCCAAGTGCGTGTTGGACTTTCACATGACAGGTTCCTTACAATAAACGAAAAAAAAAAAACATATTTCTTGTAGCTATGGGCCTGTTTTCATTTTTAAATATTTTTTTACTATTTGTTGTTATAGCGGCAACAGAAAAACTTATTCTTAGAAAATTTCAAGTGTCTACCAAGGTTCTTGAGATACAGTCCGCTGACAGGCGGATAGCGGAGGCTTAGTAATAGTTGGTTACCCTTTGCGTACTGAACCCCAAAACTAATCTTTGTAGTTCCTAGCTAGAAAGGTCAGTTTTTAGGGTTCCGTAGCCAAATGGCAAAAAACGGAACCCTTATAGATTTGTCACGTCTGTCTGTCTGTCCGACCGTATGTCACTGCTACTTTTTTACGAAACTATAAGAACTATGCTGTTGAAACTTGGTAAGCAGATGTATTCTGTGAACCGCATTAAGATTTTCATACAAAAATAGAAAACAAAAATGTTGTGGGGAAAAAAATTTTAGACCGCATCATTGCTTACCATCAGGTGAGATATTGGTCAAACGCGTGCCTCTAAAGTAAGAAAAAAATCTTTGTAGTGAAGCCTACGTACGTACTATACTTCCTATGTTAGATAATATCTAACATAGTTACATGGACATGCTTTGTCAAAGCTACGTGAGCGTTTACTGAAGTTTATGGCAACGTGAAGAACACGATGTATTTACCCGCGACTTTGTACGCGCATATCTTGATTTTTCCCCCACACTCCCCAAGAAACCTACATGCCAAATAATTCAGCTTTTTACGACCAGAGGTTTCGGCTGTGCGTTGTCACTCAGTCAGTCACAAAGCAACTTGAAAAGTCTTGAAGTTCGACATGTTTGGTTGTTATTACTTGTTCACTTGTTTCTCCTTCATTTTTAGGGAAATCATCTAATGATTCCTTCCGCTTAGGGTTGAGCTGAAAAGAGCGTCAGATTCTTACTGAATAAAACCCATCCGTGGTCCTCCTTTGCGTTCCGGGGCTGCAGTAACACAATTTTTTTAATCAGTAATACAATAGTTAGTTAAAAAACCTTTATTATAATACATAACTTTGACTGCTATGTACATTTAAATTGAAATTGTTTTGGATAGGTATATTTTTCTTTTTTTTTAAACGTTGCCCTACACTGGGAATGTCTCGGGTGCGTTTACAAACATAATTACAAAGTCACATACACAAACAGCCAGACTCGGAACAACTATCTGTAGGCCATACAAATATTTGTTCCGTGCGGGAATCGAACCCACGACACGCGACGCAACAGTCGATCGCTCAACGACTGCGCGAACCGTGCCAATTTATGCGTATTGCATGATGTGGTCTCCTATAATTGAGGAAGCAGATAGTTTTTGTTCTATTAGGTACTTTACAATAATATAGCAAGTAAGGTGTATTATTTGTAGGTGATCCTAATAAAATAAAATTCTGCAAATCACTCACCTTCCTTTATTAGTTTCACATCAATAATGAAAACTCTAGTCCACGCCACTAAATACCGATGATATTTTTCAACGATTTTCCAAAGATTTTTTTCACACATACAAAAACTTAGTAAACAAAGTAGGTACCACGTAAAGAGTAATAAAGTAGCCAGTTGTTTGAGCTGAGTAATTTTACATAAATAATGGCTATCCTTGAGGCGGGCGATGCCGTCTGTTTAGTGAATGTTCCTCTTGTTTTGTGCTGCAATAGTTTTTAAAATGTGTGTCTTGTTTTGGTTTTGGTGTGGAACTGTTGTGGTTTGCAAGGGTTTTGGATCCTGCCAGGTTTGCGGATTTTTTTCGAGAGAGGCATTAGGAGGAACACGGATGAGTTTTAGTCAGCAGAGTCTGACACTCGTGGAGTTATTTGATGTTTTCCCATCTTTGAAAAAGGGGCTTTTGGATAAAAAAAAAAAACGGAAGAAAACATCACTGGTGGATTTGATATCAGAATTTGCCATTTAACGTGACAATACTGCCAGCATACGCTGAGACAGGTCCTTTTTGGCCTCGCACAGATTTAGTGTTAGTTTTTTAGAATATTTCTACCTGTCCACGTATTTTTGTTACTTTTACTTGTTTTACTTTATGTGTATTGTGCGAGTCCCAAATAAAAACTTTTACTTTCTTTCTTTCTTTTCTTTCACCAGAGATGTGCGATGGAAGTGTGTATTGCGAGGATGTCTAGCTGTGCTGTGAAAATGTGTGGGTGTTTCCACCAAAGCTGTGCGATGAAAATGTGCCTACGAGTATGTGTAGTGGAGTTGTGAAAATGCGCATTAATATATGGTGCGAGGATGCGTTACGAAGCTGTGAAATGTGTCGACGAGGGTGCGGTGTAGTGGAAGCGGAGTAACGCGAATGCCTGCCTGCCGCTCACGTCTCACATTGTTGTCGTTAGCGCTTGTAGTCGTACGCATGTCGCACGGTTGCGTGGCATAATGGAAGAAAAATTAACTGGCTGGTACAGTATGCGCAAACTTCGCAACACATCCTTCTCAACACACATTCCTCGCAACACATCCCTCGCACACATCCCTCGCACACATCCCTCGCACACATCGCTCGCTTGTTTTTTATGCGCAAAAATCTAGCTCCGCTGAGCCGTTTCCACCAGAGCTGTGCTGACCGAGGCGAGGTAAATGAAGCGATTCTATTGGTTCTTTACAAACACATTCCTCGCTACACATCCTCGCACATCTCTGGTGGAAGCGCAGCCTTAGGGCGGATTTTATCAATGCAACTGAATGCGATCAGCATATGAACTACGTTTATGAGCTCTCAGTGTTATTATTTTTTATGGAATATTTACACTGACAACTCTTGAACGCAGTTTAGTCGGGATCAGTATCATTAGTGAAATCCATTTAATTTAAATTGAAAAAAAAATAAAAAAATACTCTAAGAACTATTCTCAGAAATACCAAAGTTACACAAAAAATTTCATGAAAACTCGGTCAAACCGTTTCGGACGAGTTCGATAACAAACATCATGACACGAGATTTTTATATATTAGAAGATTAGATTAGATAAGATGTTGATTGATTTTGAAGGATGATTTTTAACCGACTTCCCAAAAAGGAGGAGGTTATCAATTCGGTTGTATGTTTTTTTTTTTTTTTTATGTTTGTTACCTCATAACTCCGACAATTATGAACCGATTTGAAAAATTTTTGTTTTATCTGAAAGGATATACTTGCAGATTGGTCCCATTTAAATCATATCAAAATCGGTCACGAACTTTGGATTTTAAATCGAAATAGCTGGAATTTGACTATTTAGATGATTTTTTGATAATCGAAATTGCGTATTTTGCTTTTCTGCGATTTTGTAGTGGTGTTGTTAGGTGTCCACCACTAAAAAGTGAAAAATAAAAAACTTTTTACAAAAAAATACAACCGACTTCCAAAAAAAACACTACAAAGTAAATAATAACTTTAATTTCGGAAGTCGGTGTCAAAATACGAAGAAAGTAACCAAAACACCGACTTCCGAAATTGAAGTTATTTTTTACTTTGTAGTGTTTTTTTTGGAAGTCGGTTGTATTTTTTTGTAAAAAGTTTTTTTTTAAACATAATTGTCGTATTATCCTCATAATGCTGTACTATCTCAATCTCTGCCTATCACTGGCTACATAAATTTACTCATAACGAACGCCAGGGCCACTCATCCGACTTACATTTTATAACATAACAGCACATTGACACAAATTGGCGACGTAGAGCTGACAATAGATGACCGGATAGGCGTAGGAGCCGCGTGACTGACCAGCCCAAGGTCAGGAGCACTCAGGGTCAGGGTCGAAAGTCATTTGAAGAGTGGGGAGAATTCCATGATTGTGAAGTTGAGCTTTATTATATCTTGAGTTTATTAATTTAGTGTGTTGATTTAAAAAGGTCATGGTAAATAATTCACTGAGTATTATATATCCCGGAAAAGTACTCGGAACACTTTCATATACGCTTGCTTATATATAATTTTAGTGGTCCTAACGGTGTGTCGATCAATTTACGAAAAACTCTTCAATAGGGAATATGCTTGCAATTTTTTTATTTGCAATATTAAATACTTATTAGAAAAAATTAGATTAGAAACCTCAACATCATTTTTGAAGACCTACTTATAGATACCCTACACGTATTGATGATTTTTTTTTTTTGAGTTTCTGTTCTAAGTATGGGGACCCCCAATTTTTTATTTTTCATTCTTGTGTGAAAATCTTTATGCAGTTCACGTTATACATCTACTTACCAAATTCCAACAGCATAGTTCTTATAGTTTCGGAGAAAAGTGGCTGTGACATACGGACGGACAGACAGACAGACATGACGAATCTATAAGGGTTCCGTTTTTGCCATTTAGCTACTTGGCTACGGAACCCTAACTAGCTGATTCCCGCGGCTTCGACCCCCAAATTATAAAACTAAAACCTTCCTCGGGAACCCTTCTTTCCAATGGTTAAAACTACATGGAAATCACTGGAGTAGTTCTTGAGAGTATCGCGAACAGACAGACATACAGACGCGGTGGAGGACTGTGTTTTATAATATATGTAGTGATGTAGTGTTACACAAAAATCATGCATGTATGGGTTAGAACCGAAGAAAACGGGATCCTCAATATATGGGCTATCCAACACTGAAAAAAACCGGTCAAGTGCGAGTCGGACTCGCGCACTGAGGGTTCCGTAAGCAAAAGTTGCGATTTACGATTTATGACGTATTAAAAAAAAACTACTTACTAGATCTCGTTCAAACCAATTTTCGCTGGTAGTTTACATGGTAATGTACATCATATATTTTTTTAGTTTTATCATTCTCTTATTTTAGAAGATAAGGGGGGGGACACACAGTTTTCCACTTTGGAAGTGTCTGTCGCGCAAACTATTCAGTTTAGAAAAAAATGATCTTAGATACCTCAACGTAATTTTTGAAGACCTATTCATAGATACCCCACACGTATGGGTACAATGAAAAAAAAATTTTTGAGATTCAGTTCTAAGTATGGGGACCCCGAAAATTTATTGTTTTTTTTCTATTTTTTATGTAAAAATTTTTATACGGTTCACAAAATACATCTACTTACCAAATTTCAACAGCGTAGTTCTTATAGTTTCGGAGAAAAATGGCTGTGACATACGGACGGACGGACAGACAGACAGACAGACGGACCGTTTTTGCCATTTGGCTACGGAACCCTAAAAAAAAATCAAATCGGACCAGTAGTTCCTGAGATTAACGCGTTCAAGCAAACAAACAAACCTTCAGCTTTATAATATTACAACCCGCCCCGGCTTCGTACGAGTGCAATGTTGATACTAAATGCACTACAGGAAAACTGTGATGTTATTATACATTAAATAAACCTTCCTCTTCAATCACTCTATCTAAAAAAAAAAACCGCATCAAAATCCGTTGCGAATTTTTAAAGGTCTAAGCATACATAGGGATATAGGGACAGAGAAAGCGACTTTGTTTTATACTATGTAGTGAAGTATAGAAGTATAGATACTCGTAATTATGCTACACTAGCTGGCCTGCGCCACTTCTTCAGCGCCCCACATTATTACCCCACTCCTATTGGTTGTGGCGTGATGTTATAAAACCTATAGCCTTCCTCGATGACAGGGCTATCCAACACAATTTTTTAAAATTCGAACCAGTATTTCCTGATAATAGCGCGTTCAACTAAACAAACAAACGAACTCTTCAGTTTTATTTTATTATATAGTATAGATAGGGCTGATAGTTGACCGGATAGGCGTAGGAGTGGCATCAGTGACCAGTTCAAGGTCAGGAAGTTGGTGTCATGAAGTCAGGGTCAGGGTTGAAGGTCTCTTGAGTGGTAAGTTAAGTTTTCTTTGGAATAAAGTGGTGTTATCTTTAATGATGATGTTGGGAAAGTGTTTGGTTTCAATTTGTTTTGATTAAATTTACCTTTTTTTTAACTATGGATATGACGAGAAATAATCAATATTATGTATTTATGTTATTTTTGCATGGTTGGCGCAGTGGTGCTGCGTCGCGTGTCGTGGGTTCGATTCCCGCACGGAACAAATATTTGTATGGCCTACCGATAGTTGTTCCGGGTCTGGCTGTTTGTGTATGTGACTTTGTATGTTTGTAAACGCTGCTACGTTACAGGAGAAATTACTAGTGTGGGGCAAGGTTTTTATAAAAAAAAATAAACCTTTTTTTAAGAATGACTATGGATATGACCAGAAACAATCAATATTTATGTATTTGTTTTTTTTTTTTTTCTATTGTCGATGGCCTCTCACAGCTACTAACTCTAGAAAGTTGTAGCTACTTAACCGGACTTGCCTGTGGTGGCCTAGGTGAATTTAAGGCCCCCAGCCAAGGCTAGTGTATTTGATATTTTTTATTTTTATTTAAATTGGGCATGTAGGTTTCTTGGGGAGTGTAGGGCAGCTCTATGAGAGAATTTCTTGAAATATTTCTTACGGAAAACAGGGAAATACAGATATGCGCGTACGAAGTTGCGGACAAAAATCACCTACTAACTGGGATTTACCAACAATGTCCAAAACAATTTTGGACAAAAATCATCAACATCATCTTATTTCACATTTCCGCTTTAGGCACGACTTTAAATGGAATACGTAAGTCAAATTTTCTAGAAGAAGCTAGTGGCTAAATAATAAAAGCCGCACAGATCGATCTTCATGGTTAAGCAACGCTTGCCGAAGTTGGTCTGTGGATGGGTGACCATCCCAACATATCGAGTTTCCTCGAAAAGCACGTTAAGCTACTGCCATTTGGAGATCTTTGGCAGTCGTTACGGATAGTCAGAAGCCAGATCAGAAATCTGACACCAGTCTTGCCAAGGAGTACCGTGGAGGTCTGGTAGGCATCCGCTCCACGTAAAATACTGGTATTCAGCTGAATCCGGTTTGACTGGAAGCCGACCCCAAAAATAATATAGTTGGGAAAAGGCTAGGCAGATGACGTAAGTTAATTTTTTCTAAGGGTTTCATCTGCAGAAGTTCAACTTCCTTCGTGGTCGAGTGGTTTAGGTTTTTGCCTTCTCGCAGTGGTCGTGGGTTCGATTCCCACGGGAAGCATACTTTGTAAAGTTATTTTCAATTTTGCTAAGACATTGCAGGCTTGAATTACCTCTGCCGGAGTCGCAGGACTATTCGAAAGAGATACCGTGGCTCCGGAACACAAAGGGCACATGAAGGAACGTGGATGGGTTTTAGTCAGTAGAAGTCTGACACTCCCTCCCGCTCCGCGCAGAGCGGGGGAAGTCATTTGATGATTTTCCATCTTAGCTTGAATCACCTGATTGTCTGATAATAAGATGATTGCGTGCTTCGGAAGGCACGTGTAAGCCGGTGGTCAGGTCAGAGGACCTTGGGGCGGTTTAGAAACTCTGTTATTATGGTGTGTGTCATTCTGCCAGGTTTGCAGATTCCGTTCGAAAGTTTCACCGCGGCCCTGAAACGCAAAGGGCATTAGGGGGAACACGGATGAGTTTTAGTCAGTAAGAGTCTGACACTCCCTTCTGCTTCACCCAGGGCGGGAGGAGTCATTTGATGATTTGCCATCCTTAAAAATAAAGGGTGTGTGTCGTTAGTCGTTAGAACTTACTGCCCACACGATAGAAGATAAAGTCAGAAGTTTCCAACAAAAACTTAGAAACCTATTTATTTTGGTAGCCTGAGGGCATAGAACCATTGTAGCATTGGACCCGTCCGCCCTTTTGATTTTTGGTGGCGCTCAATCTAACATGCATGTATGGGTAGAAGACACTTCAACAAACAAGAAAATATAATAAGATGGTGCCTTAAAGTATCATGTTGCCGAGATATACACGATTACAATCCTAATCTCTTCAAAGTTAGAGTGAACTGGCTCCTTCTAGGTAAGCTCGCTATCGTAAACTTTGTCTCTGTCATTTCTGCATGCGGTCCAAAAATTTCAACCCAGAATGCTACTATTCCGTCCCTGAACCGCTACAGAACACAAATAGGAAGGTGTAATCACAACCTCCCAAAATGGGGCTACGTGACGGATCAACTGCAGGGTGTGGATATGGAGCCGAGTTACAAAAGTTACAAACCATGTTCCACCTCCCATTTTGCCCTCTGTGCCCCAAAACATGCACCCAAAGAGACCTTTTTGCTGCCACCAGTGATGCCGAGGAGATAGCAACGTTTTGGGCCACCAAAATCTAGAAGAAAACCTGTCGTGCCAGCTACACGAAGAAGAAGAACCCCAAATGGCTGGAAAGCATAATTGCCAACTAGGTTATAATTTGACCGTTTGAGGTTCTCAGCTGCTTCACCAGCACAGCATGACGAGCGAGGAAAAAATCATATTATTCTTCTCCTTGTTTCAAACCTCGAGAAATAGGCCCCAAATCAACGAGTTTTATTTCAAGTTTTTTATTTCTCATACCTTATAAAATATAGGCCACTCCCAAAGTCATGGCCTCTGAGTCCCATACCCGCTCAAGGTCAAATAGAGTCATTGCCACGCGAGACCCAAGGTCAGTAGAGTAGAACAATGACACAGTATTTTGTGTTCGCCTGTTTATGTTTTAACCATTAGGGCGTCATTGCTAGTTGTAGTGTATTATTATTGTCTGGTTGCTGGAACAAGGTACGGATAATACTGATCGAAAATAGTAGTTTTTCCTGTACCTATATCTATTACGGACCGTACCTAGTTGATATACCGCGTGTATCTGACATCGACGAACACATGATTTCCATGGGTCCGGGGCATGATTCTGGACACCCTAGACTTAGAATTTTTCGTCGGCTATTTTCTCATTTTTTTTATTTTTTTCAAGGGTTTTTTTACTTTAGACTGCTCATAATCGTTATTCCGACCTAACCCAATGAGATTTTTAATAAAAAAATAATTAATTAACTACTTTCACTAAAAAGAACAATCTGATTATAGCCACAAATAGATATCAGCTGAGCTGAGCTGACAAAATTCAAAATTCAAAATTCAAAATTCAAAAGTCATTTATTCAAATTAGGCTGAGAGCCAGCACTTTTTGAACGTCAAGTTCTACAAAAGACAGTCCCCCAAAACGCCCGCCCGTCACCACTTCCTGGTGTTTTAGCTGTGGAGAAGAAGTGGCCAACAAACTCCCCAGCAACACATCTGTCTGTTACGTTTTAGGAACTCGAATTTATACACTGAGTAGAATGCAAAGTAATTAGTACAAGACACTTTGTGGTACTCTTGAAAAAAATGAGAAAAGAACCGACGAAAAATTCCAACACTGGGGTGTCCAGAATCATGCCCTGAACCCATGGAAATCGTTTGTGCGTCGATGTCAGATACACGCGGTATATACATTTTCGAGCCGATAAGGGTTGATGGTCTTGGACCGTGGGATTCACGTGCTCATACACTGTTAATGTCTAAACCCACTATGCCGAAGATACGCGACCAGAGTTCGGTTTTAATTACACTTGCAATGCTATTTGAATTACTGACGACACATTTTGCCGAAATAACGTTGCGTTATAGCGTACGCTGAACTTCGGTCGGGCCTAAGTTCAGCGACCATTCGGCGGCAACTATTCTGTAGAGCATACATTATACGCGACCGAAATTCGGTTCGATTGTCGACGAAGATCTGAGGCGAGGAGCAGCGGGAGGCGCCTGCCTCCCGTAAATGAGGCAAAATGCGCGGACATGCCTATGTCCGCGCATTTTGCCTCTGCCTGCGCACGACGCACGTGCTTTGTTGTGTCATTAGAACATAGGTACCTAAACATTGTTTGATTCAGAAAAAAAAAAACGCAGTTGAGTCGCGACAGTGTTTTATTTCAGCGCTAGAGACATTGAATACACACAACAACAAGTTGTGCAACAGAATTTTTGCCGCGTTAGCTCGGCACTTATGGAGTGTCATATCAGGGGAATACGTCGGAACGTAAAATCATCCGGCATAGTGTGTTTGGACACTTAAACTGTTGATGTTATTATCAGTCCACTAAACCGCCCAAACCCATAGATAGCGTTTCATCCAACCGGGAATTGTCCTTGGAAATAATTTCACAGTGCATTTAGGGATAATCGCCGGTTGGTGTCCCATTACGTTTGAAATGTCTAACGGGGCCCCTGCGAGTTGGTTTCGGCCCCTCGTACGCCTACCAAAGGACCGGGTCTCCAGGGACCCGAGAAAGAAAACAATAAAGATTTATCCAAATTCCAATTTGATGCTAAAAGTAGCACTAAGGCTGGCTGCGTGATGGACAACTAACCTTACAAAATGGAATGGGCACAGTTGAAGATACGGGCAATCCAAGATAGAGTCCCGATGGCTACGAATAAAGAGAGCCGACTAGTACTCCATAGTAGGCAAGGAATAAAAGACTTAAATATACCGACCAAGAGCGTGTAGCTATCCCCAGCGTAAGTGAGAGATGGAACACCAGGGTGGTTTTAATCAGACTCCTCCGCCAGCCCCAGTGGAGAGAACATCCATGAGGATATCCCCCTTTAAAAAAAATAACAATAAAATGGGCTAGACGAAGTCACTTTCTATCACCGAAAACGATTTTCAGAAACCCCAAAATATCATCATCTGCCTAGGCTTTTCCTTTATTGGGGTAGGCTCCTAAGGAATATTATATTAGTATTTACGTGGAGCGGCTACCTACTAGACTCTACAAGACATTGACTGAGTAACGCAGTAGTTCTTGGCAAAACTGGAGTCAGATTTACTCGCTTCCTTAGCGACTGCCAAAGAATTAATATAAATTTTGATATAATTGACACTCTTGGTTTACTTATTTGGTTTTGGTATAAAACGCCGCCTAAACTAATGGTCCTATTGATTTATTAATCTTAATAATTGTTGTATTTACATTGGTTTTTAGTTGCGTTTTATTTTTAAACTGAGTTTTTTTTTATCAAGAATGTTTACCTTTATTTAACAACCTTATCCGTTTCATCAAAAATAAAATGTTTAAAAATACAATAATCAAAAAGTAGAGTCACCATTACCCCTCAAATAGAGTCCTACCACAACACCCAAATACACTCTTATTCTAACCCACACTAATTCTGCGAACACATAACTCTACGTGTGACTAGCGCGGTGACGTCACAAGTCGGTAGAGTCGCCGACCGAGTCAAGGTTGTGATCGCCGAATAGAGGCGATGTTAGTGTAGGTCATATGATGATATAAATCTCAAGTAGTTTAAGACTGGTGACTCTATATTTTATTTTGGTAGAGTGATTTTTTATACGTTGTTCTAGATATTTTTTAAAACAATTTGTAGAGTTTTTTTTTTAGGGAATTACGTTTATAGGTGTGAAAAGGACGTGGCCTAAGGGCGTGGTAGAGTTCATTCAAAGTTTTTAATTTATTACACAACATTTTGAAATTGGTAATATTTACTATGAATATCTTAAGTTTTTGATGGGTTTTCATTCGAAAATTAATAAAAAATCTATCAAATTTTGTAACATATTTAAGAACTTGGTCGAAACAAAAAATGGAGACGGCAAAACTAAACAAACCGCAATTAATTCACACATTATCCAAGTCAATGACCGGTAGAGTCATACCTACTTTTAGATTCAAACGACAAACATTGTCGTAGGTCACGCTCTATCATAGACTACGTAGCTCTATGTAGAGTCGGTGACCGTTCAGGGTCAGACTAGTGCAGTTCTCGTCTAATAGATACATTGGTGTAGGTTATTTTTCTAGGAGCGGTTTGTGGCAAAATAATAACATCTGAACCGGTCGAGTTTGTTAAGTACCTAGATAATGCGTGCCGGGGTTGGTATATGGATGGGCGACCGTCTTAACAAACCGAATTTTTTCCTTGTGTGGGAAAGCACGGAAGACCGGTGATCCCAGTTGTAATTTGTATTTTTGTACAGTTTTTATGGGTAGTCAGAAGACAGAAAATTAAAGACCAGTCTTATCAAGGGGTAACGTGTTACCCAGTTACTGGGAAATGGAAGTGAGATAGGCAGCCTTTCCATGAAAATGCTGGTACTTGGCAGCATCCGGTCAATCTGCCTAGCCTTGTCCCAACTAGATAATTATATTGATTTTTTGGTCACCCATCCACGGACCGATCTCTGGAAGCATTGCTTAACTTGATCGACCTGGCGGCTGTTGTCGTTTAGCGACGACTTTTTTCACTTATTTTGGTCCTTCCAAGCCGTGTTAATTAATGTAATACATGGATGCCTTCTTCAACCAAGACTAGGACCTAAATTTTCCCGGTGGAGCATTTTCGTGGGTTAATTTTCCACATTTGCGTTGGCAAAGCCGTTTACAAAATCTAGTAGAATTTTAAATTCGCGTGACTCTATTTTGCGTGGTAGAGTCGTTGACCGGTAGAGTCAAGGTTACGTTCTAGAAATTAGATTGCCGTTAGGAATATTGGCGTAGGTTATGAATGTTTGTTTCTGTTTTCTTTGGTAGAGCTTTATTTTTAGAGCTCGTTTTCCCTATTGCTATAAATCTCTAACATTTTTTAAATATTAAAATGAGTGGCCTTGTGAGAAGATTCTTTGTAAAGATGTAGAGGCATCTCTAGACATGACTCTACCAATAATTAGTCTGCTTAGCCTTCGATTAACTATGTTGGGTAAGGTCATTTTAATCGAAATAGTATACACCAAACACAAGATTAATTTTTTTTCGCCAATCAAAAATCACTTCATCTCTTCACAGTAATTTGTAAAAGCTTTACAAGATGTTTAAGCTTCATTGAAAACGTAAGGTTTTGTTTAGAACGTCATGGAAAATAGCGTGAATTTAGTAAACAGCTAGTAGTCACGTGTAGATTCACGCGAAATGTAGAGTTCATTGAATTGAATGCAGCTTGGCAATGAGATGTTTGTTTTAGTACAGTAGACCACACGTCAGCGGTAAATACTTGTATAAACTGACCTCGCATTGTATAGATTTTACGCACTATGAGAGGTCAGTTTATACTGGAACTTTAAGGTGGATTATGTCGTCGAGCATACGTTTTAGTAGTTACAGAAATAATGTTTTTTGTAATCAGATTTTTGGCGATTGTTTTGGTGTTTTTCTAATTATTTATCTGTAGCAGGTGATCAACAGAGTAGTTTGCCAAGTGTATTTGTAAATATTATTATATCACTCTATAGTGATGAAATGATGAATAAAAGGCAAAAGTTTGTACACCCAGTGAATATACCAAAACAAATTGACGAAGACAGCATATATCTTATAAGGTGCTAATGTTCTATACTCATGACTCATTCAAGAAAAACAAAATATACAATTCAAAATGGCGTCCAATGCACAGATTTTTAAATCACTGACAATTTTTTAATATGTATTACTTATTTTAATCCTAATTATAATTCCAAGTCTCACCGAAATTATCATAGCTCAGCTTTTACCTTCTTTTTTAAGATGGGCAATCATGCTCTGGGCGGAGCAGAAGGGAGTGTCAGACTCTTACTGAATAAAACCCATCCGTGTTCCTCCTAATGCCCTTTGGGTCCCAAAGCCGCGGAAACTCTTTCAGAACAAATTCCGCAACCTTGGCAGATACATAGCTCCCTAGAAAACATTAATAGTACAAATTCTAATTTTAGTTGTTTATCAAAAGGTGCCATTCGTCACTGCCGACAAATTGAGAAGCAGGGACACTTAACAAACCAATCTTTTTCAAAAACATATAACACAAACATCTCCTTCAACTCCCTATTTGAAAAATAAGTCTCAGACGAAAAATTTACATTTTATGTTCTCAAAAAGCATTAATCCTCGGCCCGTGGGCTCCAAAACAAAGGGCGTCTACGCGGCGCGGGCGCAGGTGTGTATATGTGTGCGTGCACACGGTCACACATACGTGTATGACGTTATTTGTTATTCGGAAATCGCTGCAGAAGCGACAGTTTTGATTTTGGATGTTTGTTTGCGATTAGGTAGAAGACGGTACTTAGGGGAGACTTAAACATACCCCCAGTTCTTTACGTCAAGACTGCAAATACTCGTATGTAAGTTACTTCTAGACAAGCGGGCTCCAGCGTCGACCACATCAATGCTTGCCATCAGGTGAGATTTTGGTCAAACGTGAAACGTGAACCTGCTAAAAATACACTATCATGGCAGCCGGAAGACATCCACAACTAAGCATATCACATGTCGCATTCAGCGTATTCCAACGGCTTTTATAAAGTCATCCGTCTAAATTGTGCAGGCCTTCCAATGCTGGCTGCGGAACTTGTTAGACAAAGTCACCGTGGTCCTGGAAAGCGAAGGGAGTTAGTAGGAACACGGATGGGTTTTAGTCAGTAAGAGTCTGACATTCCTTTATGCTTTGCCCAAAGCGGGAGGAGCCATTTGAAGATTTCGCATTCATATTTTTTTATGGATGGGAAATCATTGAATGACTCCGGCTTTCCAACACCGCAGATTTTGGCCATCCGAAACTCTGTTCTGCGAGCAATATTTAGGACTTAGAATTAATTTTCAATTGGAAAATTATCAAGCCCGAACTACATTTTAGTAATGGGAAATCTTCAAAAAACAAAAGACCCTTATTGCTTGAAGAACCTTTGACGCATTTTCCGTCAATCTTCGCTGACTAACTTTTCATCTTCAAAAGTTCATTGTTTGTACGGCTCGTGCAAATAAGAAAGATTTCATCAAAAGCGAAGAATGATATTAAGGACAATCTCTTCGAAGATCAACATAACTTCCTCGAAGATCAAAATCACTTCCTCAGAAATATTCATCAGGCAGGGTGCAGTAAAACGCCTTTTTCCTAACGCAAAGGGCATTAGGAGGAACACCTTTAGACAGTAAGAGTCTGACACTCCTTTCTGCTCCGCTCAGAGCGGGAGAAGTCATTTGATAATTACCCATCCTGAAAAAGATTACAGCAAAACGCCTATGTTCTTTTGGATTTACATTGACATTAAGCTAGCAAAGATATTTGTATACGTTTTCTGAAGTGAGCTAAGAAAACCTTTTATATATTTAGTAACGAACCCGACAGACGTGGACAACGCATGCATGATATTGTACCGACTGCAGCGCCATCTGCCGGGCTGATATGTGAATTTAAACCTTCCAGAGCGCCACTCAAACGCATACAAAAAAAGAACATTCAAATCGGTCTAGCCTTTTAGGAGTTCAGTCACACGTACAGTAATATTATATATATAAAAAGAAGGTTAAAAACATGTGTTTAAACGCAATCTCACCTGATAGAAACGACAGGATGATGTGATTGATGATGCAGCACGCTTGCCTAACAGCAACCGATTCACTCTTGATTAAGGACCTCTATGATGTATCTACCTGATGTAACCTGATGTGGAAGAAAACGTCACTAATTTAATTTAAATGTAAAATTTAAGCCAACACTCTCCTACATTAAACCTGTCCCATTAAAAACCCCGCGATCCAACACTGTCGCGTCTGCGTCCAACTCTGCGTCCTATCAGCATTAGCCGATTCGTCCTTCTTCTAACAAGGGCGACAGGCCGCCAACCCGGCCTATCGATCTAATGCGCGCGCGCACTCCGAGCAACGTTTCACGTTTATCACTCGATACTGCAGGAAATGCACTTTTTATTATTATATTATGCAGTTTTAATGTTTATGCTATTTTGTGGAGTGTGGTGCTTGCTGGGTTTTTTTATTGTCCTTCGTGGTTAATGATTTTCTGTCTGGGATTTCAACGAGTAGATAATATGAGCTAGGATTGTTTTGGCCAAAATTAACTCTTAGTTATGAATATTTTTTCTCTTCGAGGATCGAACCTATGATCGCTCTGTTGATCAGAAAAGTAAAGCCACTGCGCCTCGTGGCTTAACACATTAATATTTATGCGAGGAACATAGTAGAATGAAGTGACGTTGTTTAAAATAACTTGGTGTCTTCTAGTCAACTTATTAGTTCAGTCCAACCAAAATGCTCTACCAGTTTTAGGGATTCAGGCAACAGGTTTTCCCCTAAATAACTCGGCCACTTTTACTGTTTCGAATGAAAACTTTGGTTTCTAGACGGGTATTATGAGTTTGACTTTCGGTCAGATCTGACCAGGATATACCATGTTGATAGCCCAAAAAAGCCCTACGTTCTATAGATTTCCCCAGACTCAAAAAGGAATGAAATCTAGTCTATACCCATTCCCTTCAGCCTAAATCACTAATTATAATAACTCGAACACGCTCTAAATATAGTTCTTGCCGCTCTCAAGCCCACTGAGTAGTTTCAAAGGGTTTTTTTACTATTTTTGAAACACCTGTGTCGCTTGGCGACCTTTACTGTCCTTTTTTGCTTCAATGCCCTTTATACACTATGGTTTAGGGTACTTTAAATATAGAAGTTAGTTTGAGGTTCATTTTTAGGCCTTTTTTTATTTGTGATGATGAGTTTGAACTTGAATCTAGTCTAGGTCAGAAATGACAGAGACAAAGTCTACGATGGAGCGAGCTTACCCAGAAGGAGCCTGTTCACTCGACGAAGAGATATGGCCTTTTTTATAGTTTTGAGGTTTTGTTGGTGAGAATGGGAGTTGGGGATTAGGGATGTACGTAAAAGTGGTGTTTTTGGCTTGTGAAGATGGGAGGCGTGTCTGTAAATTACAGTTTACTAACTTTTTCCAATGGCTTTGCCTGTGTGGATATAGAAAAATATCGTCAAGAATTATGCTCCCGCGATTAGAAGTTTCTTATTTTCTATCAAAGACACGGTCTACCCGCGTGCCAAGTTTCTTTCAAATCTGGTCAGCCGTTAAGACGTGCAAAGGTAACGAACAGATGGACAGATTTACTTTCGCATTTCGTATGGAGATGTAGTTGCAAAATAGAGATTTCTAGAATGCCTGCAACTTACCATCCCTACCATGTTGCTATTCCACCAATTCCCACTAAGCGTTTCCAAACGTCTTTTACAATGCGCACAGCAAAGGAGTGGAACTCTCTGCCTGCGTCTTTGTTTCCGAACGCTTACAACCCTAATCTCTTCAAAGTTAGAGTGAACACTGTGAACAGGCTCCTTCTGGGTAAGCTCGCTCCATCGTAGACGTTATCTCTGTCATCTCTAACCAAGACTAAAGTCAAGAGTAAACCTATCACAAATAAAAAAAGCATTTTAGAAAAGGACGGCTGTGAAAAATATTTTAGTTCGTGGAGGCTTTGCGGAATCGTTGTAAGCTCTACTATCGCTTATGTAGCGTGTAAGTACTCGTAGATTTTTGTAGTAGGTATTTGAATTTATTTTTCTGATAAAGATAGAAATTTTTGATTGTTCAAAAACAGGCTACACATTAAAATAAGAAGAAAAGTATACTAAATGCTTTAAAAGTATACTATACTTATGCTTTAAAAGCTTAGCTCTTTGGCTCATCATCTCAAGATGGAGATCTAACTATTTCATAGATTGTGTTGTGCTTCGGTTAGCCCACCAAACACGACTGTGTTTTTATGTAAGCCTTTGGTGTCTCTTTAAAGCGTTTTTTCTAAGTAGAATAAATTTTAGTATCAAAAGTTATAGCCAAAATATCCTATGTATTTGAAATAGCAAAGAAATCGGTAGTGTTATTCTGTAAAAATCTCACCGTGGGTTAAGACATAGCTTAAGTGAAGTGATCTTGAAGTGCGCTTAGTGCGATTCTGTAAACATGTCGAAGTGAACACATAAGGCGAAGTGAACGACAAGTGAGCTGTCAAACCATACAAACAAGATGGAATGACAGCTCACTTGTCGTTCACTGCACCTAAGTGTACACGGTGAGATGTCAACAGAATCGACCGGCTGTAATTACCAAGCATTAATTGAAATGAAAGCTCACTTCACCTATCTTGTCATTGTGAGTTTTATTCCGGAATCGACTAGCTATCTATCTCACAAAATCTGCATGTCGTTAAGATATTGCAAACAAAGAATGCAATCTAAAAGTTTTTCCCTTATAAAATAAATGAATCAGTTTCTTAGAAAAATATCAAACTCATAAAAATGGTTAGGTATAGTTGTTTTATTGGTTATTTTTAGACGACCGCCTTGTCTAGTCGACGCTAATCGTCTTCCATTTAGTCTAATTTAGTGTTTGACTAGGTAGACACGGGAATTTAGTACCTAGATTTATTAATATTGAAGTGTAAATAAGTGTTTGTTAAGTGGTGAAGTTATCAGAGATAAATGTTTGCGAAAAAAAAGAAAGTGACTTGAGTTTGTCTTTGGAATGGTAGTGGCGTTTGCAAGATTTTGCGATTGGTGGTTTCGAATTTGGAATTCGATTTGAACGCTCGGAACTTCTGCGACCAATCACGAGTGCGTAATGAGTAATAATATCATTGAATAAACTAATAAAGAATTTCGAAAACCACCGTTTCTTGTTCAAAATTCATTCGCGCCGAAACGATGAAACACGAGCGGCGTTCGTGAACCGAACTTGTTGTTCGGCGACAGCCTCAGCTACCGAGTGTGTACGAAAGAGATCCTTTTAGCGAAATTAGTCAGAGTTCCCGAAAAACGTGGCCATCGACCCCTTCGGGCAACACCTAAGTATTTTAGTGTCTAAAAAAAATTCCCGTGTTTACATAACACGCTGAATTTTTTAAATAAACGTTGAAGTCGAAGGGCTCAGAACGCGCACAGACAAAAATTTCGTCGGTTGCGGTAGTGTGCGTGGCGCACACACTGATACCACATAAAAATGCCCAATCGGTACATGTCGCACCACTACAATGAAGGGACGACGTAAGTCGCATACAAGTGCATAATTCGGCCGAGATGCAAAAAAAAAATATTTGGCAATGCGGCCCCTACGCGCCCGCCAGTCGCCCGCCCGCCTGGGTTAGGTTAGGTTAGATTTTTTGACTCAAAACGCTCGTTGGCGATTTTTTGAAAAGAATTTTTGTGTCTACACTAGGAAAAGGCGTTCTTCCTGCAACTATACAGCGCGCCAGTACGTCGCGATTTTTTGAATAAAGAACCCGAAACGCGTTGTTTCGCTCCACTTGGAATCTTATTTGAATTTGATAGGTCGTTTTCTATAGATAAATAGATTATTATTTTCGTTATATCAGCGAGCGTTTTGAATTAAAAATCCGCGGCAGTCGGGCACAGTGCTCATTTGTATTTTATTTTATAGATATCACCGATTATGACAATATTTTAAAAATAATATACCAAGATTTTACACCGTTTTGGAAAAGACTTTAGTGCCTAAAGTGTCGTGTTGTGTTTTATTTACTGCAATTTAGAATTTATATTTTTCTTTTATTGGACTTTTGTGTTTCCTGTTTTTATTTTGGTAAGTACTTTTATTTAGCCCTTTTTTATTTTTAGATTGTATTTGTTTTTTTTTTACCGTTACTTTTGATTTTTCTATTTGCATTGTATTAGGATCCATTCCTGCAATACGTTGCATCTGTGATTTTATTTTTAACAATAATAAATTGAATAAAAATACACAAAGGATTAATCAGCGTCGTAATAGGCGCACGGATCACAAAACTGCAACGTTTGAACTTATAAAAACACTGAATAACTTTATAAAACATATATTTTTCTAATAAATCGGGAATGCTCCCTAGACAATTGACAAGGACACGTCGTGGCGTGACGTCAGCAGTACTAGGCACTGCCGAGAAAGTCGGCCATCTTGATTCTGTGTTCTTTTTTTGAAGCCTACGAAGTGCGCGGGCGCGGTACCGCCATGTTGCTTTATGTTCAAATTTCGAATTTTGAACAGCCATTTCTTCCTTTTTTTTAACGACCAGGTTTAATCGAAAACGGACAATATTTTCAGGTGTTATTTTGTTAGTTTAGCGATACTCTGTGTGTGCATTTCCGGTCATTGAATGCAAGTTAGGCCTATTTGAAGCGGCTCGATAATATTGAAGTGTTTTTGTGCCGACACTAAAAATTTAATTGCACATATTTTGGGTTTAAATAGTCCAATAGCTTTATTGACTGTATCTAAATCACTATTTTGAAGAAACTAAATAAAAAATAGTTTTCGAATTTAACATATTTAATTGGCGAGCTTAACTAGGTAGGTAGCTTACGACCTAAAGGGGGAATTTTATAATAAGGAAAATCGTATTTTACCAGCTAAAATCTATTGGTATGTGTAATTTACTTTTTTATTTTCGTGACTAACTTATTTTCCACTCTAAAGTTCTGATACAAAATAATTAAAAAAAGTCTTAAGCCTCTTGTTTTTTGCTTAAAAAAAGCATTTAAGTACGTAATTAGTTTAAGAAAATCTAAGCAATTACTTATCTTATAAACATTTTTTACTCAACATTAACTAAAAATATAAAATAAATGTATGTATAAAAAGTACATAATTAACCAGAGTTGCTCCTGCAAACAATATGGCGACAGAATAGTAACTTTTCAAAAAACTAATTCTAGCAATGTAACAGTTGCCGTGAATTGAACTACAAATAATTAAATACTTTTTTTTGTTACTAAAATATACGAATAAATATTTTGTTCTCACAAATAGGTGAATGACCAAACAGTCAACAGAGTCATTCTGAGCATCATCATTATTGTAAGAATGGAGCAAATGCTATTAAAAAAAAACTTTATTGACATTGAAAAAATACTGAAAATATTCAAACCTACCTATTACACGTGACTTTGTTCGCGTTAAAGTAGCCTATTATCGTCTACAGGTATCTCTGTACCAAAATTATTATCTAAATCGGTTCGGCAATTTATGCTTGAAAGCGATACAAACAAACAAATATCTTTCGCCTTTGTAATATTAATTAAGATTCATTACAGGACTCCAAATTGTACTGTCTACAGCTAATTCTAGGAACTTATAAGCTTTGATTTTTCTTCCAATACAATAATCAAGCACCTATAAAAAACTTTCTGAAAACACTACCTACTACGCTTGTTTGACGAAATGAGCTTAAAACACGCTTAATATTGGCCTAAAAGAGGCACTATCTATAATAAAAGCAAGAATTTGTTTGGTTAGTTGAACGCTCTAATCTCAGAAACGAACTGAAAAAAATATTTAAGTGTTGGATAGCCCATTAATCCAGGAACGCTTTAAGCTAAATAACATCATACTACGACCATATAGGAGCGGAGCGTTAATGAAAAATATGCCGAAGACGATATTTGGGGATAAAACAATGGAAAGGGCGCGCAAAACAGTATCCCAGTATTAAACGCAGACCTATCCCAAGTAGCGTGTTGGAACCCGGTCCAACTTCTTCCGGATGCCGCCTGCTCTACAAACCGGTTCTCAATTCCAGACAGACTTACAAACATCTTTATTTTTCTATACGTTACAATATCAGAAGAAATAGTTACTAAAACACCTTTGGAAGCTGTAAAACCCATTTTTATTGTGGCCATGTGAAAAATAAATTATATTTTGGTAACGGCTGATTTTTCAATAATCGGGTAAAATTTATATAAGGAATTAAAATCGCCATTTGACCGCTATTGTACTGAGAATTTGATTTTTTTATTATTCATATACATTTTTTCAAAATTTTAATAAGTTTTGTATATTATATTTAAATTATAGTCTAAAATAATAAATATACTAAAAAAAAGTATTTATAACCCAAGCAAAACATCAACCTACTTCAATAAACCTATGCATTTATGATATCACATAAACACACCCTCCCACAGACCTTGAAATCCTGCTGATGCTACTAGAAGCATGCGCGTGCGCATATCCGAAGGCCACTCGAGATAGCTACCTAGGCTAAATCCGTTGTAGCACGGACGCCATGCAACGAGTCGTTTAACTCTTGATTTTCAAATGACATTCGTCTGTTTCTACCTAAAAACTATTCAGATATATAAATGTATCATTGTGTGTGTTTGTCTGTATGTGTGTGCTTGCGTGTGTGTGTGTGTGTGTGGGTGTGTGGTTCGTCTATTAGGTATGTCGACGCGTCTATGATAGGGATATCCAAAGTCTTTGCAATGTCAAAATTAATGTGTTTTGTTTGTGGCGCATCTAGGCAACATGTTTTGGCTGAGTGATTAGATCTGTTGTGGGAATATCATTGCTTTGAATATAAGTATGTTGGAATAGGTGTTAACTTTTGTAGTTTAGCGTTATTCTAGAACTCGCTTATAACACACGCATATAAAATATGTTTTTTTAGTAACATGCGTACATATTTTCACGCCTTTTTCTCATGTAAGTAAGTAAAAACTATAGAATCAAACTACAAAAAAACACAGTCAAATCAATTTTGACAAAAATACTCTAAAAAATGTCCAATCGTCATTGTAAAAACGTATAGGTAATATAAATAATAAAAGTAATACATATCACGTATAGTTAATTAAAATTAAACAAATCTCATCCCAAAACCTTTAAAAATCTCAACAAACCCACAAATAGCGAGTTGCACCAAAAACCGTAGGGCCATTTTGTGCGCCCGCGCATAAAAACAGCCATTTTGTGGTATAAATTACAGTCTATTTATATATTAACAAGTCGCTGGTAGCACGATATATGGACCAAACAAATTGTTTCGAAAACAACTATTTACATTCGCTGGTTTCCGTCCAAATATTTACTTTTCAGGAACTCTATTTTCGGGGGTAACCAACGGAACTCTATTCCTAAGCCTACGTCGTCTGTCTCTGTCTGTCAACGGGTTGTATCCAATAGGCTATAGTTTCCATCATCCACAAATTGCAAAACTATTTAGCCCGTCAGTTAGAGTATTGAAAAATAATGGACACGTATTTTTTGTTTTTGTAAATCAATGAATATTGACAAAGATAAAACGCATCAAAACTCGGGAGAGGGGCTCGTGACGTCATGACTCGCTAAAAATTATGGCAGGGCGTGACGTATTGAGAATTTTAAAAGCGTCGTAACTTCGTCAATTTTGGTTCCCGTAACAAAAGAAAAAATACGGGTCAAATATTTTTTGATAGTCTAACTGACGGACTAATTAGATTTTTTCAGGACAGAAGCCTATTATCACATAGAGTGTAATTCTATTGTCGCTACAACAACTAGGTAATAAAAAAAAATATAAAAAAAAATAAAGGAGGCAGTGCGATTCTGTAAACTTGTCGAAGTGAACACTTATGTTAATCACTGATGTTAAGTGATAACGGTGAGATGTCAACAGAATCGACCGGCAGTACGGCGATTCTGTAAACATTTCGAAGTGAATACTTAGGCGAAGTGAACGACAAGTGAGCTGTCAAACCATACAAACAAAAAGGTATGACAGTTCACTTGTCGTTCACTTCACCTAAGTAATCACGGTGAGATGTCGAGAGAATCGACCGGGAGAAACGTACACATTTTGACCGGTTACACTTGGCCGGTTTTTATCTGCAGTTTTAGCGGTATATTTTACAATGTAGCTGATATTAATTTTCAGCCCCATCAACCATCATGACTGTCCTAGTTTTGACTATGTACTTTGAAAAATATACTTGAATGAATACTTTATACGCTAAGTGTCAAAGGATACTTGTTCCCAAAAAAAATACAGTTTTTTTTTTAGCCTCGTTAAAATGTAGTATTTTCTTAGGTATAAAATTAATATAATTTTCCGTATAATCATGATTTACCTAAAAAGGACAATGTACATTTGTAAAATCTTCTTCTTTATTTTATAACTCAAAAACTAACAATTTACGACTGACCCTCCCTTCATATAAAAATAATAAACCAATACAATAGACTTGTACACTAAAACGAATCAATCTTCCTCGGCAATGATCGGCACCCCGAAGATAGCCGAGCGCGTTCGGGAGTCTTCGTGCGCACGAGTTTAGCCGATGTCTGACAGACGGGAGACGCAGTTGGCACAATAGGTTGAATAGTTTTCTGGTAATTTGCAAGCAGACATCTGATAATGGAAGGTCAGGTGGAAGACCTTTTCTAGGAATTGAAATAACTTTTTGTAGAAGTTAAGTATTAATTTAACTTTGTAGTTTACTGATGTTTATCTATATCTATATTCTTATATATAAAAATGAATAGCTGTTCGTTAGTCTCGCTAAATCTCGAGAACGGCTGGGCCGATTTCAGTAATTCTTTTTTTGTTTAGTTTGCCAGAATACAGGGAAGTTTTAAAAGCAAAAAAAATGGGTAGGTAGGGTAGTTTATTAAGAAAACTAACTGTTACTCGCGGCAGTAACGGAAGAACTAATATACATTATGTCACCGGAAAATCGCAGACTCCCTAAGATTGTTATAAATCTTGATTAAATTGTAATTTCTCTATAAATTACGAAAAAAAAATGTTGTATATAATAAATCCCATCCAAATTCAATAGTTTCTAATTTCACGCGATATTAATAAACTCTTCTGTTACTGAGTTAGTAAGTGACTGACAGACAACGCGTAGCCGGAATTCCTGTTCGTAGAAAGCAGAACTTTGGCATGTTCTTTGGCAGGTAGCTTAGTAGAAAGTTGGCATGTAGAGTGAGGAGTGTAGGGATGCATTGAGAGATTTCCTACGGGAACGGGACATTGCGTACGAAATCGCAGACGTTAGCTAAATAAATAACATTGGTTTGCATTTAGCGTCGATTTGCATCCAAACTACAACTATCTGTCAATTTTTTTAAAATTGATTTTCAACTTTATTACTAAAGGTATTCGGTTCAAATTTGATTGGGAAAAAATTTACATTTAGCGTCGATTTGCTATTGAACTATTGGATTTTGGAACATCCAAGCTACTACAATCTGTCATTTAAAAAAAATAGATTTTCAACTTTATTACTAACGGTATTCGGTTCAAATTTGATTGGGAAAATTTGACATTTGGCGTCGATTTGCTACTGAACTATTGGATTTTGGAACATCCAAGCTACAACCATCTGTTAATTTTTAAAAATAGATTTTCAACTTTATTGGTACCTAAAATTCAAATTTGATTGGGGAAAGGAGATTGGGCATTTATAGTTTCACTTTTTGACGCGTAAAGGCCATTTGAGTTAATGTATAATTCATATTATTAATATTATCGATTTTTGACTTAAATTCATTGAAATAATTTGTGGGGTTTCTATTTTCATTTTAATTAGTATTTAATACGATAAAATTTCATTTCTTCCATTATAGTGAAGCGACTCCTTTTTCAATTATAATCGATCGATTGAACATTAACATAAGTCGTGGAACAACAAAACAATCTACATTTGAAACTAAAAATATTATAAGTTGTCATTATTATTATTCTTTAATAATATTACTATTTTTTCGTTAAAAAGCAATTTCTAGACAAAAATAAAACAATTAAGTTAAAATAGATAATGTTACGACGCCGTAGTCTATTGTTGTGTCACAACACTATTCGATGAAATGTCAAACAAATTGGTATTTTCTGTTTACCGTGTTAACTGCCGGTAAACCGAGAAAATTGTTTTCAGCTTTTCTCTGCTAACAAACATAAATTCGTGTCGAGATGAGTTTTATGATTCCTCCACGTCTATCTACTACATCGAGCAATTTGACTCTTTTTGTGCGTGTGCTGCGAAGTGAATTATTATTGTTAGAACATTTTCACGTCCACGGTGATTTGTTCTGTGAAAACATGTTGCGCTGTATGAATTGTTCTCTTTTATTAGCACACCCGCTGCCTAGACGCCAAATCAGTGAAGCAACGGATTCCATGGTAAAAATCTTACGTACATGGATTTCTCCTACCGTTTTTCTGAGAAGATTTCTAGATCAATGTTTTTAAATATAATAAATAATGATGAACATAGGTAAAACTCAATTAATGTGTACCAAAATAATGCAAAATATTTGCCAGTTAATAGGGTTTCAAAACGAATTGTTTTGAGTTATGTAACATAACCTCAATAGGTAGGTACTCAACTTATGTTTTTCTTCAGAAACCCCACAACATTTAATCTTGAATTTAACCTTTTATTAAAGTATAACACAACCCTTTTTTTGTGTCTAATTTTCATTACTTTACTGTGTCAAAAGTTGCGCAACCAAGTGCCATAGTACCTTGCTCAATTTCCTTTACATTTAGCGTCGATTTGCTACTGAACTATTGGATTTTGGAACATCCAAGCTACAACCATCTGTCAATTTTTAAAATAGATTTTCAACTTTATTGCTAAAGGTATTCGGTTCAAATTTGATTGGGAAAATTTGTCAGTTCTGAATAGCCTAATGTGATGCATCTGTACTTACCTGAAGTAGTAAAGAAATATTGTCGTAACGACAAGAACGGGGAACTTTTGAATAATAGGCTTATTTGCGAATTCTAATTAATCAAGAGGCTAGTTTCCATCATTCACAAATTGCAAAACTAATTAGTCAGTCAGTTAGATTATTGAAAAATAATGGACACGTATTTTTGTTTTTTTAAATCAGTGAGTATTGACAAAGATAAAACGCATCAAAACTCAGGAGTGAGGGCTCGTGACGTCACAACCCGCAAAAAAATGCCACGGCGTGACGTATTGAGAATTTTAAAAGCGTCGTAACTTCTTTAATTTTGGTTCCCGTAACAAAAAGAAAAAATACGGGTCAAATATTTTATGATAGGTAATCTAACTGACGGAATAATTAGATTTTTTCAGGACACAGCACTTTAATGGCTATCCTTTGTAGCTCATAGCACAACAATATCGCGCACCATACCTACATTGTTATGGACACGTTCACACTGTACTGTACTTTATATTATTGACAATGTATGGCGATATTGTTGTGCTATGCGCTCTAAACTCTATGCTATATATGTTTATTATAGCGTAGTCTGAATGCAACTATACGCTTGTTTAGCTGAACCGACTTTGATGAATTTTGAAACGGCTAGATGGAATCCTGAGAAAAGGCTATTTTTTGCGAATATCTGTGGGCAAAACCTAGCTTCACCATATTTGAACAACATCACATAAACGGCAAACTTCTCAATATTAATCACATCTTGGCAACAAAACTCTTCATATATCCGTATTATGTTTGCTGTCTCTCTCACGCATCATCAAGCAGAAATATGTCACAGTGTTTGACTGTGCATTAATATCCTTAATAACTCGTTTACAATAAATTACACTGTGTCGTGAAATGGAAAACACAACTAGCACTCTTTAACATAAACCAGTACACGTTGAGCTGTCATGAGTAGGTTTCAGTTCAAGAGAAGAGATCAACTACAATTGGCCTTCTAAATAACCGCTAAGTAGCTCTAGTATTAGAAAGAAAACTACATAAACAAATTGATCCTTAAAGCTACTAATGCACACACTTAGTCTTAAACACCGTGTAACATAGTTGGAAAATCGTTAAACGCTAAATCAACACTCCATTTTACCTTGACCTCTTCTGCAGCACCTTTTCTTAAACACATGAGCTCAAAATAAACTGGCACATACTTACTGTCATTGACAAAGCACTGTACCTGTAAAAGGAAATCAACCAATACATCTTGAAACATGTTACCTTGTAATTTGTTCTTCAATAAAGGTCAAGATACGTCGGTACCTTGCAAGTCTGTGTCATAGATGGAAAACAGTACTTATGTTTTTACCAGTACATTTTGAAACATGTTGTCTTACCTTTTATATGGTAGCTAAGGTCGTTTTAAATTGGTGGTATTCAACAAGTAGACTCTTGGGCCTCCTTTTATGAGTCTGGCTTTTGTTTCCTATATTATTTGTTAGTTTATTTTCTCTTTACTTAAAGCTAAGGCGTAGCACGGATTGTGCGACTGGAAGTAGTCTGTGCGAAAATTTAGCCATCCGTCATTTTTTTTCATTGGTTGGTTAGTGGTTAACGAACAGATAAACGACCAATAAAGTACCTCAAATGCCGGGCATTCGGTACTCTTCCAAACAAGAAAAGATTTTGGACTTATAAATGCGCGTTTTGTTTCGAATTTGGTTATTATTTACTAGGGAAAATATGTGGACTAGGATGATGTTGGACTAAAATTAATTTAAAATATTTAACCATTTCAGAAAAAAAAAATAACTGAAGAAACTACAAAATATTTAGTATTCTACGCATTCGTCCGCGATACTCCCCAAGGAACCTACATGCCAATTTTCAAGACCAGTAGTTTTAGCTGTGCAATATCTGTCAGTCATCGGTAACGAAAGAATTTTATACTATTAGGATTAATCAACTGTCTTAAAAACAGCGTATCGCCATTGAAACGCAAATAAAACCAACAACATTTCACGTCTAGACCGTCTCCATTCTTCTTCATTGAGACAATCGTGCGTGAATAGCCAGCTTTAAGCCTTAAAGGTTCGTATGAAGGACAGTGAATATGTTAGGATGTTGTCCTTGTCCTTTATCCTTTACGTTTATATTTTATAACTTATTCTGGTTTAAGATGCAGTCGTTTTTAAAGAAGAAGCATTTAGAATAAATAAAGTGACATTCTGTTAGAAAAATTAGCAACCCACCCCTGGTTTTGCGTAGAATTATATAAAGTCCCATGAGGAGCGAGTGGTCGATCTTCAAGGTTAAGCAACCCTTGCCAAGGTTGTTCTATGGATGGGTGACCATCTTAATATCTCTCGGAAACTCGATAGTTTCCGTGCCTCGGAAAGCACGTTAAGGCGGCTCTGGATAATTTAACATTCTATCAGCTATCGAATATGAGCAGTTCCATATCACATCGTAATTTCATGTAGTGTTTTTAGTGTGGGACGCTACTTGTGTCGATACTCTTGCGCCTTCCTATCTTCATAGCTCGTCGTGCTGTTCTGGTTCTGCTGCGCTGCGGCTGCTGAAAACCTCAAACGGTGGAAATATAATAACCATATTGACAACTACATTTTTTATCCGTTTGGGGTTGAAACTATTGGACCGTGGGGTCCAAGTGCTCACGTGTTATTTAAAAATCTAGCAAAACGCTTGACGCTTCGCATGACCCAAGGGCTGGCTTTTAACCTTGGGCAGAGGATAAGCATTGCCATACAACGTGGCAATGCCGCCAGTCTTTTGGGCTCACTTGCAGTCGATAGCGATGGGGATGAATTTTTGACGCCATATTTTAGTCAGGAGTTTTATTTACTATTTTAGGTGTTTATAAGTAGTTTATCCTTTAAATAAATATACCTTTGTCAAAGTCGCTGTTCGTCTCTGTCTGTTTTACGATTGCTTCTTCTAAACTACGCAACGGATGATTATACGGAAAATTAATTTAACACCTAAGAAAATACTAGATTTTAACTTGGCCACTGATTTTTTGGAAAGAAGTAGCTTTTGACACTTCGCGATAGTGTAACTTTCTTTATCAACTCGGAAAACCTCAAGCGGCGTAATTATACATAGTAACCTTATTTGTAACTATATTTCCGAGCCGTTTGGGATTGAAACCCTAGGGCCGAGGGGCCTTTGTGCTCACAGCCTTTTAAAATAAATTTTGAAATGGCTGGTTGACACTTTCCGTGACCCAAGAGCTGGCTTTTACTTTGGGCAGGGATCAAGCATTGCCATTCAACGTAGCAATGCCGCCATGTCTCTCGGGTACATTACCAACTGACAGCGTTGAGGATGAATTTTTTGATGCTATATTAAAGTTTTTTGTTAGTTAAGTATGTTTGTTAAACTTACAATAATGTAAGTTTAGTGTATTTCATAAATAAAGTAAATGTGTGTGTGTGTAATGTGTGTGTTGTTGTCCCTGATAGTAAGTTTTAAGATCTAACAAGAGATTTTATCTTTTACACACACAAACAACTTTTACGTCGGTAAATTATTATTAGTATAGATTATCTTCATCTTCTATAAAGGCTGTAAGTTCTATCATAAAGAAAAGTATTCCAAACAGAGAAAAATCCGCGATTTGTCAGTTTGCGCACGATTTACCCGGAAATTACTAAGCCAAGTGTCGTTAGACTTTCACCGGTACCATTCTTTGTTACATTCTTCACACTGTTAGAACAACAAGTTTGAATGAAAATGACCATTTGAAAGTTATTATAAGATCGATGTAGGTAAAGAATTTTACAACTTAGATTCATATCTAGGCCGAAAGAAATACTTCGCGTGTGGAGAAAGCAGATGGCTTTTTGTACCTATAGATAAGAAAATAAATAAAAATTAGAGTATATAAAAGGATGAGCTCGTGGCTAAAGAATAACAGCCGAACGGGTCGACCTTCAAGGTTAAGCAACGCTTGCAAAAGTTGGTCTGTGGATGGGTGACCATCTTAACATAGGTACCGAGTTTTCTCCGTGCCTCGGAAACCACTTCAAGCCGCTGGTCCTGAATGCCATTTGCTACAGTCAAGGCCGACTGAAGGATAATATAATCGATCATGTAATGCAGTGAATGATGGTTGCATGAAATTGATTGACGAAAAACTGAATGTCATTAGTCACGAAAAGTAAATGCGTGTGTTTTTAAATGTTAATGGAATGAGCAATGGTCACAGTCCTTGTCCTTTTTCGAATCCTGTATATCAGCCAGTATTATATCGTTGCGAACTTAAGAATGAGCGTCTTATGTCGATTGTATTCCATCTCTCATCATCAGTCATTCGTAATTCATGACTGTTAGAATTGAGTGACGTTTGCATGAGTGTGTAATGGGCACCTAATGTTTTACCTATAAATTGAAAAATAGATATCTTTATCGATTAAGCTGATCCGGCAAAAATTTATTCGCCATATTTTAATATAATTAAAAAATTGCCTACGACCTACTCTGAGAGGGTCTCAGACCTATAAAAAAATACAAAGAAAGTTTCATAAAAATCGGTCGAGCCGTTTCAGAGGAGATCGATAACAAACACCGTGACACGAATGCATTAAAAAACCCATCAAAATAATTACAATAATTCCCGATGGTGTTGCCAACATAAAAACACACGTAGATATAAAGAAAGCGACATCATGTCACCGGCAGGTAGATAGCAAAAAAATAAACACAACAATTAAGAAATAAACCAGTATGGTGTACGCTTCAAGGTTGCCGGATTCCCATTTAGTGATGGGGAGTCCACCTCAGCATGCGTCAGGCAAATATACCGGAATCACTGCGCTGGCAAACAGACGTCGAACTGAAATTGTGGATAAAGTGTTATGTTTGTGTATATGGTGTTTTAGTGTTATTTGAGGAGTGAACGAGGTAAGAATATCTGGAATTTATTATACTTAATTATCAACTGTTCATATAACCAAATAATCCTCTGGTTACGTAAAGCTCTCTTGCGGCCAAAGGATAAGCAGTGGCATTCAAATTGGCAATGCTGCCAGTTTTGGCCATTTTTGACATTGACAGTGATGTGGAAGAATTGTTTTTGATGCCCAGTGATTTATTTTGTTTTTATACGCGTTTGTAGGTACATATTTTCTTGAATTTGATACTCTAGTGGTTGATTAGTATTTAGTAGTTACCTGTACGTATTGTACTGTGGATTTATTATTCAAAAACAAATGTTTTTATTAGATTACTAGCTGACCCGCGCAACTTCGTTTGCGTTACATTTTCCATTAATGCTCCGCTCCTATTTGTCTTAGCGTGATGATATATAGTCTATAACCTTTCTCAATAAATGGGCTATCCAACACTGAAAGAATTTTTCAAATCGGATCAGTAGCTCCTGAGATTACCCCCTACATACAAACTTACAAACATACAAACTTACAAACAAATGTTACCTCTTTATAATATTATTATAGTATAGATTAATTGTTATTGGTAGTTATGAAATGAAATTATTATTTGAGTAAGTACGAGTACTTTTTTACTATTGGATAGGCACGTGTTTGACCACCATCTCTCACCTGATGGTAAGCAATGATGTGATCAAAGATAGAACACGTATTTATAAATATGGCAAGATTTTGCCGTCGAAAATTGCAGCTAGTCCGTATCATAAAGTTGGTATCACCATGAACTATAACACATTACCATACAATAGCACATAACGTGACCATTGATGACGTAATCAATTATAATTGGTCACTCTATATTGTTAATTTATTCTACAAAACATTGTCATGAAATGCATTAATACTCACATGAAGGTTACTCGATAAATAATTTTAATGTGAATGTTCGAATAATTTTATGGGATTCCCTTTTAATTATAATAATTTAGAGGACATACTTAAAATATATCACCCATTCCTGAAAGATTAGGCAGTGGACAGTTAGTCTCAAAAAAAAAAACTGTCTTCCAGTTGCCTACGATAAGAAAAAAAAATACAGTGTAAAAATGTTTTTGTTACTTGTCCATCTTTAAGCATGTAAATTACAAAATTCACGATCCTACAGAAAATTAATAAATATCACTAAGAGTAAATACTAATTAAAAATCAAAAACATTTTGCGTATTATAAGTAACAATACCAGCTCGTATTACAAAACAAAAAACTACTAAGCTACTAGCGAGGAAAAACAAAACAAAACGGGGCACCCAATCCGCCACAAACTATTTAAGTTTCGCAAAACAGAGCTCCACTACGACACCTACCTATTAAAAAAATCTTTAAAAAATAAACTTGTATCTAAGAAAAGACTTCGTACGTTAAGTTTCCGTAATCAAAGACAGCCTTCAGGGCCGCCCGGTACAGTCAAACCACACTTTAATAGCAACACCACATTAAGCCGACCTATTGCAGTACCAAGATTCATTAGAACAATGGGCTGCGTTACACTGGTTTATTTACCTCTGTCGTGCAGCTGACTTTAAGCTGTGCGTTTCCACCTTGAAGTTTTACTTTTTTTTTTTTTGGTTCGTTCGTAGTTTCTTGTCGAGATAGATAGATTGAGGAAATTGGTTTGCACTTTGAAATGTGAGTGGCGTTGTATCTTGGTATGTTGTATCTACATCTACATCTACACTATAATATTATAAAAAGGAAAGATTTGTTTGTTTGATTTGAATAGGCTCCGAAACTAGTGGACCGATATGGATGAAATTTTGTACAAAGACAGTTTGAGACCCGAGAAAGGACATAGGATAGACATTTTTAACCCGGAAGTCCCACGGGAACAGGAACTGTGCTGGTAAAACGGGAGCGAAACCGCGGGGGACAGCTAGTTTTTAATAAGTTTTGTTTTTACTTATAGTAGTCACACGTTTGACCATTATCTCACCTGATGATAAGCGATTTTGTGGTCGAAGATGGAGCAGGCTTGCCTAGAAGTAACCTATTCACTCTTAACTTAAAGATACCAGGTTGTAGCTATCAGGAAACACAGACTCTGGCATAAAATTCAACTCCTTAGCTGCTGTACGCACAATGAATGTGTATATAAATAGATGAGGTATTTAAATAGTTAAGCCGTTGGACCAGACTGTTGCTAGAAGCAACAAAAGGATCTTGGAGTCGTGACATATACCTAGTCAGAAGCCAGATAATCTGACCACTTTGTGTAGGGTTGCTGTTTTGCCCAGTTACTGGGTTGTGGAGGTTAGGTAATCATTCCATATAAAATACCGGTACTTAGTTGCATCCGAACCTAATATAGTTGGGACCAGGCTAGCCAGATACATTTAAATGGTTTGAAAGATGCCAGAGGATGAGTCAACATTGTTTACCGTTCTGCTACTAACGATATTTCGTCTGAATGGTGGCTATTTCCGTTTATATCATTCTATATAGACTTCTTATTTACTGTTAAGACTAGTAGAATTATATTAACTGAATAATGGCCGGTTTCTGCTGTTTTATCGGTAGTTTAACGGTTCATCAACGCTATTTGTTTAACGCCATTGGTTGGTTAGTGGTACCTCAGAAAACGGGAATAAATCAGAGCCCAGCGGAATTAAATTCTATATTATTTCCAAAAACAATGTTTACCAACTATACCTAATTTTACTAGCTAATAATTCCGGGGATGCATTGCAAGTAATGATGTACCATTTCTTGAAATTATTAGTTCTAATTATATTTAAGAAATAATGTTCGCCAACACCACAAATATTTGGATCCAATGCACAACAGTGATAAACATACATAGGGACATTAACGAAGTCATTACAAAAATAGAGAAGTGCGCATCAAGGCTGTATCGGTGAGTAACTACCGGCTGCGTCTGCGCAGGTTTTGTTACACCATGCAGATTTGATACTTACAGGTGTGCTTATATCCTAAAACTTAAAAAATCATGATCTTATAGCAATATAATATATGTAAATAGGATAAAAAATCGCTAAGAAGGCCAAACACACGTCAATTCAAAATGTAAGTATAATAAAGTAAAAGCGGTGTGAAAAGAGGAGGGAAAGAACTCATAGGCGCTGTCAACGGGGACAGTGCCCAGAACACCGGCCGCATTGCTACGTTAAATGGCAATACCGATTCATTGGCCAAAGAGGTCAGCCCTCTGACATTCAAAAATCATTTATATTATAAAAGAGAAAATCTGGATCGCTACATGGATTTGTATCAAATTTAGCTCACAGGATGATCATGCTTGGATTAGTGTGTAGGATACCTATATCACGTAGGTACGTTGTCTTGGAATTTTCCAACGCGCACGCGGGCGAAGTGACTACGAACAGATAGTAATCATGCTTATGTTTTCCTATTGTGTGACTAATTCAACCGCAATGTTTTTAATAAATAAAATTATATAAACGAGAATCGTTAAGCGTCTGATGTTGTTCAAAATTTGGTTCGTGCAATCGAAATAAACACTTTATTTGAAACTAGCTGTCCCCGGCGCGGCTTCGCTCCCGTCAACTACAACTTTTTTATTTTTTTTTCTTTCATATGAACCTTCTCCTGACAGTAACAAACACAAAAAAAAAAGAATTAGCGAAATCGGTCTAGCCATTCACGTGTGATGCGATGATCAAGGGAATAGGGATTCATTTTTATATTTATAGATAATGCAAACTGCAATTCTACATTGTTTAAAAAAAAGTTGACTATTAAATAACGTTTTATTCAATACCTACCTATTTGAAAAATTCTTTCAGTGTTAGATAGCCCATTTATAGAGGAAGGTTATAGGCTATATATCATCACGCTAAGACAAATTGGAGCGGAGCAATAATGGTAAATGTGACGCAGACGAAGTTGCGCGGGTCAATCAGTTGTAAATATATTCGATAAAACTAAAGACAATCAAACTTTACCGATTACTCTACTTTATTCAGACACCAATACTAAGTTTTCTAAATGCGCATAACATAAATACGTCTATAATTCCCCTAGCCCACTGCCCACCCCACATGACGCGCATGCGCAATGCCACAGTTGCAACAAAAGCAACGCGACTGCATCAAGGTTGTCTGTGTGAGTAGTGAGTAAGCCGGCTGCGTACGCGCAGCTTTTCCTTATCGCTTTGTTACTTGCGATCTTAGTTACACTAGAGTTTAATCTGTTGGAGATTTTAGTTGAGATGGCTCTTATCTGGAAGGATTTGTATGTGCAAAGTAGGTTGTGATAAGGGATTTTCTTTTGGCTGACATGTTGGTCTAGAATGTTTGTTTTTTTTTTTTTTGTTGCCGTCTGTAATAGTACTTGCAGTAGATGTTTATTTATTAAACTGATGTGTAACTTAGAGTTCTTGAATAATTTTAAATGGAGACGATTTGGCTCTGGAATAAAACTATTCGATCTATTGCTATCTGTCTATCTAGCAAGGTTTTAATAACCTGCTGTTGGATTAATATATCTCAATTGCTTGTCCCTATGCATTATACGGCTTTAAAATAAAATTAAAGTGAATTAAATATCTCTGCTTCTTTTTTAAATTGCAATAGTGCGCAATAAAACTACATTTATCGATTTACGTGTAGGTATATGTCTTATAAATACAGTACCCTCCGCCAGTTATTAAGCTATCATTTGACCTTCGGCCTTCCGCACTTGCAACGCACTTAATGCTCTATAAATAACGCGCAAGGATACCCCTCCCCCTGCGGGGAAGCGCATCAGACGAGGCGGGGGGAGGGAACGATTCGAAAGTTGCACAAACATCACCTTGACCCTGATATGCGCGCTAGGGCTTGCATTCTGGCTTCGCCTGTTTTTTGAGATGTTGTAATGTTTATTATTGATGAATGGGTTTGTCAATGCTGTAAGAGTATTCGGAGTTTTCGTCATGTGATTTAAAATGGTAATTATAATTCTGACTTGTTGTTGTCCTACAAAGGCTTGTGCTCATTTTAATTATACAAGCTTCTGTCGTCGGCTTCGCCCGCTTGAAATTCAGAAATTCGAACTTCCAAGACATCGTTTAGTCGTGTGCCAAGTTTCATTCAAATCTCTTCGACCTTTACCACGTGAAGAGGTTACAAACTAACAAACATACATACTTTCACATTTAATATATTAGATGACTACAAGTTAAATAAAAAAGAGTTTGCCAAGAAATAAAGAGAATGCATCTCTCTTGAAAAGTTCGTAAAACTTTGGTGTTAAAAATAAAGTATTTTAAATATTTGACCAATATGAAAACTCGTGTTTTCATAATCGAAGTTCAACGACCTGAAAACCAATCTCAAAAATTTCATTAATGAAACGTACTCGAAAAATAATACCAAAATGGCACCACACCACAACAGCCCTTTGTAACAAATACTGTCTAAAACCACACACATAATACCAATAATTACTATCAATTAGTTAACCACATCACCCTTGACGATCAGTGTGACGTCATTAGCCCCAACCCTCATGACGTCATCAGTAAGGAACGTTCCCTGAGGGGGAAACTAGTTTATGAAGGAAATGGAAAAGGAATTCAGTTTAGTTTCCGCGGCTTGTAAGTTGTTTAGGTATGTTGTTTTTCTGTTCTGTTGAAGGAATGAGAGGAAAGTACGCAAATAAGAAATTATGTGTTCTTGGAAAATTAAGACAGTGAGAGTGTCAATTGATAAACTCACACTATTATGGTCTATTAGGCTCAATGTAGCAATGGAGAAGGTGAATGGTGCCAAAATTCAAAATTCACAAGTCACTTATTCAAATTAGGCTGAGGGCAGCACTTTTTGAACGTCAAGTTTTACAAAAGACGACTTCCCCCAAAACGCCCGCCCGTCACCACTTCTTGGTGTTTTAGCTGTGGAGAAGAAGTGGCCAACAAACTCCCCAGCAACACAACTGTCTGTTACGTTTTAGGAACTAGAATTTTACAATAATTAGTATGCAAAGTAATTAAAAATTCAAATTCCTTCTAAAATTTACATGACACAAAAAAAAATATTTATCACTTGTTAGCTAGTACACTAAGACACTAAAACAAAATACACGCCTGGAGTATCCTTGCGTTATCGAATCAGGAATAATGATAATCTCAAGAATTAATAATTAATTATTCTTTTTTTCTTATTTTTATTATTTTATTTAGTTTCATTCTTTGTTTCTACACACTGTGTCTATGTTTCTTTTCCCACTCTCCTGTCGCAGGTCTGCTGGAAGAAATTTCATATGAAATAACCTTTGTGCTCTATTCTCTGTATACTTTTTTTTACATTTCTTTTTTTTTTCTTGTGTGTACATAAATAAATAAATAAATACCAAAGTTACGGACACAGCCCGAAGGATCGCCAAACAGCAGTGGCAGTGGGTAGGGGTAGTAGGTACTAATGGGGCTGAAGAGTTCTGGAGTAACAACCGCGTACCGGAAGACGTAGCGTTGCAAGACCTCCCACAAAGTCCCCGATGACCTGGTGAAGGTCGTGGTAAGCCGATAGATACGAGACGCACAGAACCGGTTTTGTGGTGACACTTGGAGGGGGGCTGCGTCCTGTAGTAGACGTCTTCCGGCTGATATGATGATTATTGTCTACTGCTGAAAATAACTCTTTTCATAGCAACTTCATGGCATAGGAATCTCTGTCTTGCATGCAGTCTGTTCTAGTCGCCTTTGTTAGGTCACCGGTCTACTTAACAGGCAGACGCCCTGTTTAACTCAGATCTACACTAGGACCCTAGTATTTCCACCATAAAAGCATTGAGTCTCTGAGATATGGCCACTGTGGCCAGGCCACTACACTTCACCTTTGACTTATTACAAAAAGATAATCAGAAAACGTTTTTTCTTAAAACCTCAATAAATCAAAGTTAAAACACAACACAGAGGATTACTTTGTCGGTATATTTTTCTTGGGAATCTCGACCAATTAGAAAATAAAAACTCATGTTCTAGAGAAAATCCCATAAGAAGATGGTTTCATCTACTAAAAAAAGAGAATCAAGGTGAACTTATTACGGAATCATTACGTCCCTTTTTTTAAGGATGAAAAATCATCAAATATGTCCTTCTGCTCTTGGCGGAGTTGAAAGGAGTATCCGACTCTTACTGACTAAAATCTATCCATGTTCCTCCTAATGCCCTTTGCGTTTCAGGACCGCGACATTTCTTTCAAACAAATTCCTCAACACCGGCAAAGCGACGTATCATTACGTATGACAAAATGAACACATCACTAATGAAAAAAGTTAGGAAATAACACTAAAATAAGTCCGTCAAAACCAATCCAACTCATGACGTCACCAAACCTAATGACGACTGCTTCATTTACATAATTAAGTAAGTTACAATGAAAACCTTCTAAATTGACTCCTAAGCACATGCCAGCGCACGTGTAGACGGAACGTCACTATGTACCACTAGACTTAGACACGTGTGTGTGTACGCAGAGATGTGTGTCGCTGTAGGACATGTGTCGAGTGCGTGCACGTGCTTACGTCATAGTTACGCACGGACGCCGGGTGAGTGTGGAAAGTGGGGAGTTGGGACTTTTTGTTGCAATTGTTATGAGTAAACTTTTATGAAGACTAAAGTATGCTCAAAATTTTTAAGAGAATTTGAAAAATTGTTTAAGGTGGTTTCAAAATTGTTTAAGCATATTTTAAAAACAACAAGCTTTTGCTCACGGCTTCGCGGGCATTAGCTATGTTCAAGGTACCATCTATCTCTGTACCAAAATTCATTAAAATTGGTTCGAAAAACAAACAAACAAGCTCACTTTCACATTTTTATAAGGTTCGACATTCCAAATTTTACAAAAAAAAGCGATTCTAATCTCCTTCAACTCAGTCCTAATTATTCTAATCCAATCATATTTTTTTCTTCAGCAGTAAATGAACAACACAAAAACTCTACCACAAGCCCGCCCAAATACAAGAACTTACAAAATTCTAATTCTAAGCTACGCGCCCACCTTTCGTAGCCTAGATCGTAGACCCGCTACGGCGTAGCACGTAAGTCTACAGTTTTCGTAGCATAGACCGAGTCTACGCGCTACGCAAACCCATTCATATTGCTGTCATATTTAAAAAATATGAATGTATTTTGCTAGTGTGTGTCTATGAATATTGTTTCCATTTTTGTGTGTGTCCATTTTTTCAATATTGTAATAGAATTTGTACGTCAGTGTTTAAAAATAGTCAGTTTACGCAACAAGGATTAAAATGGTGAGCGATTGGCTTTTCATTCGATATCGGTATTTATTTTTGATCGTCCGCTGTGTAGGATTGAATTGTAATTGTAAAGATTTTTAGAGTGGGTGTAAAAATTCTAGATATGATATTTTGTTTGATCAATTCGTTAAAGCAATATTTATAGCGTTATTTTTGGTTATAACCGATTTAATTAAAAAACACTTTGTTGTATTTTTTTATTAAATCGGTTATAACAAATTATTGCCGTTGGTACTATAGAAAGAAAAAAAAATGATTTTTTCTTCATTAATTTTATATCCTACCAGCTTTTACCCGCGAATTTGTACGCGCATATCCTGTTTTTTCATACTCCCGTAGGAATTTCGGGAAATCCTCTTTCTTAGTGCTCCCATAAACTTCCCAAGAAGCCTACATACCAAATCTCAGCTTTCTACGAGCCGTAGTTACACCTGTGCTTAGTCCGTCAGTGATAAGTAACGGAAGAATTGTATATATTAGGATTGTAAATCGGGCTGGTCTCTGCAACTCAACGCCCAAGCGCGTATTTTGTGCACAAGTGTTAGAGATTGGTAATCCAATCCTACCTAGGTCCTCACGAAGTCTCTCACGGAGGAAATACATAACCCTATAACCAGTGATCTCTGTGTATTGAAGATATAAACGAAATGCTGTATTTTCCCTCTTCATACATGCTTTGTAATGAACTGTCTGTAACTTCTATGATAAAAATGTACTTATTACTTACATCTAACAATCTTTAAATCTATACGAGGCACGTACAAATGATGTAGCGTAGAATAATTTAGAAAGTACCTGCCTGGTACCCATCGGTGACAGAGACATTGCTAAACAACTGATGATGCTACATGATGCATCACAATAAGTGTAATTATGTAAGTGTCGAAAACTAAGTTTGACAATTTTTTAAAAGAGAGAATGTATTTTTTATTGAAGTACCTTTAGTAGAAAAATGTGTAAATCTACACTAATATTATAAAGAGAAAATATTTGATTGGTTGTTTGTTTAAATTGAATAGGCTCCGAAACTACTAGACCGATTTAAAAAAGTCTCACCAATGTGTAGAATGGACTGTCCGTATGAACATAGGCTATATTTTATCCCGTTAAAAAAAAGGGTATACCCGTACGAAGTCGGGACGTGTAGCTAGTCTATACTAATATTATAAAGAGGTAAAATTTGTTTGTAAGTTTGTAAGTTTGTATGTTTGTAAGTTTGTATGTAGGGCGTAATCTCAGGAACTACTGGTCCGATTTGAAAAATTCTTTCAGTGTTAGATAGCCCATTTGTTGAGGAAGGTTATAGGCATCATATCATTACGCTAAGACCAATAGGAGCGGAGCAGTAATGAAGTCAGCTAGTAATGCATAAAGTGAGAAATGACTATATTAGAGGTAGTTTAAGAGCGGCGCCAGTGACGGAAAAGTTAAAAGGGAACCGCTTGTCTGGTATGGTCATGTGAAGAGGAGGGATGAAACGCATGTATTTAAAAGAGTGGTGAACACACATATTATGGATGGATGTAGAGAGGTAGGCCAAAGAAAAGATGGGTGGATTATGTGAGGACTGAGGAGTGATATGAAAGAAATAGGAGCTAGTGATAGTTTGACGGCTGATAGGGCAGAATGAAAAAAACGTGTTGCGCAGACCCCAAGTAACATGGGATAAGGGCAAGAAGATGATGATGATGTGTAAATAATGGCATGTTTCAGTTAATTTCGCATTTATATCTCGGTCGCAAACTGTCAAAAACACCTCTTATACTCAACATACTGGCAAGTTTTTTACACTGCTTGTCCCGAGATATTGCTACTTAAATGTGAAAGATTTGATCAGTCTTTTTTTTTTCTGGGTAAGCTGTGATATTCTATTTGAGCACTAGCTGAATAATTTGGCACAATTATTTTTGATAATTCGAATTAATTTGAGATTTAAGAAGATTTTTCAATCTCTACCTTTTTAATTTATTTTAAATGGTTTGATCATTGTATACTCCAAAGCTCTTCATATCTTCAATCTCAAACATTAGTAAGAACAGTACATTTGGTATGCTAATAATTTCATGGAAGAAATAAATTGCTGGGGCAGCTACCGTGACGGCTGTCTGCCCTTCATAGGTCGCCGTCGTGAGTATATCCTTGTTATGTAGGTATCTGTTGGTGAAGAATCCTTTTTTGTATGAGTAGCTCTTGTATTGGAAATTAAAAAATCTCTTATTTTTAAGGGTTATAAAGTTTCATATTAATTTGACTTTCGTAACTGTTGACTTACAGACAACGCACAGTCGAATCTACTGGTCGTAGAAAACTGAAATTTTGCATGTTATTTCCTTGAAGAGTTTAGGGGAGTACTAAGGATTTCCCGAAATTCTTAAGGGAGCATGAAAAAACCGGATACGCGGATTTGACGTCGAGGGCAATTATTATTGCTAGTGGGCTTATAAAATGATGGCTGAAAGGCGCAGTACCAATATAAGTAACTAATTGAGAAGAATAAAATAGAAACCATTATTCGATATGGATATAAAACAAAATAAATAAACAATGTTAATGACAACAGTTTAAATGAGGTTTATTTAGAGCTCAGTAGCTCCTCAGGTACACAAATATGCATCTTAAGGAAATCTATCTAATGGCTTAAATTTTAACGTTATTGGGAGTGGGGCAGATTTGCCGACTCTCCTTTACATCATTCATAAATTCAGGCGAAAAACGGCTTACATCACACCAAAATGACGATTATAACCTAAAATTACTTATTGTGACAACATTTTGCGTAGCTTTCTTGTATAAAACTGACAGTATCCACATTATAAAAACCGTTCTTACATATTCCCAAGTTACGAAACTAAGATTTTTCCAAGTAAAGCAATACAGATCCGTTTACAGTTCTTTCTTAGTATAACTAAGTGCTATGAAATAATGTTTTCTTGGAAATTTGTAAGAGAACATACACCAATAAAATCCAGTTAAAACCAGTTTTACCTAGAATCCACAGATTATTCAAACCTCATCTATCGAACACAAGAACTCCATTTTACTTTAATACAATTTTATAACGAACTTGCAACGAAAATCTCGTTACCGGCTCCCTAATTATGCCGAAATAATACGTGGAAACGCGCCATTGTTGTCGAAAAAAAAATGTTTTTGTCAAAAATGGACGCCATTATACGATTCCCGCGCAATGATGACAAGATGGCGGGCCTATTTAGATCAAGCCTTCTATTGGCGCGCTATTTAAAAATGGAATGCACTGTCCTTGGCTGGGGAGGTTCGTTGACCTTCCGATGCATTTTGGCGGTTTCTCTTCACACACAAAACGTTCTAAGTTTGAATACAACTATCAATCGAATTTGAACTCTATTCTTGTATAGCTGAATCATTATTTAGCCTGCTTATTGTTAACACAATGTAGGAGCCGGTCTTTTTTGTTAATTCAAATGAATTTAAACTCTTCAGCATTGAATTAAGGATGGAATTCTAATGTGCCTTAATAAATTATCTGTTGGTTATTATTCGCTACATTTTATACTTTATCTTTATCGCTATAAGGTTGGGAATGGGTTGTTAATGCTAATTGATGGATGGAGTGCTTTTAAGGTGACGCTAGGCACGGACGGTTGTATTTAAATTTTGTAAAATGATAATTAAAATAACTGCCAAAGTTTTTTGACAGAAGAGAATGTTTAATTACAGGTAAATGATATATTGTTTTTAAATGTATAGGTGCATACGTGATTAATTGAGCCAAAGACCCATGTGTCACACTGTTTACAGTACTGAAATAAACAGACATTATTCTGGGATATAGAGTGCCAAATAACAAACTAAACCTATAATAGAAAAGTTTTGGTAGTTTAATAAAGGAAAACAATCTTACTATGACTGTTTACACAAACACATATTAAACAAACAAACTACGGCTCAAAGTAATGGTTCAATTGTTTTAGTTGTTATTATTATTGTTGTATTTACATTGTTTTTGAGTTGCATTTTATTTTTGAATTGAGCTTTTAAATAAATAACATTAAAAAGACTCATCAAGATGGTTATCTTTAACTAACTTAGTAAACCTTTCTAATATAGATGTCACCGGAAAATTGCAAACGTCGTAGAATTATAAAATATCAACTGAAATTGTAAAATATTTTTTCTTATTAAGCCACGGACATATTGGTAACTATTGAATTTGGGTTGTATTTATTGTACACAAAACGATTTTTATAATATATAGAGAAATCATAATCTTATAAATATTAATTACAATCTTACGGAGTCTGAAATTTTCCCATGACATAGACATCAAATCTCTAATTTCTATTTCCAAATAAGCCAAAAATAGAAAATCAACCAAACAAACAAAAAATATTTCTGAAACTTCCTCGATCGCCGCAAACTCCTTTCCATTAAAGAAACTCTTTTAGCAAAATTTTACAATTTCCTTGCTTCTATATTAGACTGTTCTCCGGTATATTTAGTAGCCGCGACCTATCCAACACAAACAGAGCTGATCTATTCAGATATCCGAGGAATGTTTGACGTGAACGAACGAATCAAGATGAAACTGAGACGGCATATTTATTGGGCGGTCGATGATCTTTGAGCGCTGTCTTTCTAGCTTGGTTCTGGGAAATGCTGTTGCAACTGTTTTAAATGGTAGAGTGGTTCATAAATAATAATAATAAATAATAATAATAATAATAGTGTTAATTTCAAACTAAAGCAATAAAATCCCTTTAAAAATTAAAAATGGAACCAACAAGTGCATTAAAGAATTGTTTCTTATATTTCAAAGTCCGAATTCTTGATGATGATATTTTCTAATTCGGAATATGTTTGTTGCTGTCAGGAGAAGGTGTTGATGGGAGCAAAGCCGCGGGAGAGATCTAGTAATATATAATATATTATAATTTTGCTCAACTCATTTTATATTTTTAACATTTTACGTACAAAACTACGACAAAAAAAATATGCCTGATACTTTCCAAAAACATGTTCCACCTCCCTAATTTACCATCTGTCGTGTATAGGCCCCTCGATGCTTTCAATATTTAACCCTTTAACGGGCATAATAATCTGGGAATCGAAAAATAATGCGAAATAATCATAGGTATTATTGGTAGAAAATAAATTTCAAATTTTAAACAAAAAATTGTGTTCTTTGAATGTTTAATGAGTGATTCATAAGTCTTTAAATAGCCTTTTTACAACAATGGAATACCTCTCAAGAACCCATTATTTAATTAATGAGCTGAAAAATATGGTGGGAAATTTATTCCCTTTGCTTTATAAAGGGTTAATACCTACATCGTCAACATGGAATTCAACTTCTCTACCCAATTATACATAGACGTCATTCCAACAATATATTTATGTACATGACGTAGATTTAAAACGTCATATTATATATTATAGTAGAATCGTAATCGTGTAGGCGTTACAGGCAACCGAAGAAGTTACGAAAATAAACCAGAGTTGAGCTACTGAAATTACTCACTGTAGTGCAACGACACACTAGTGTGGGGAAATGGATCTGGCTAGGGATGGGCAAATGTTGTGGTGTTGGGTTATCGATAAAAGTTATAGACAACTTTTTGTCGATACAAAAATAAAAAATAAAGCATGATATTTAAATAAATTGAATAAATACAACAATGAATTTAACAACGAATACAGATGACTAACTATGATTTTATCCATTTATAATTTTTAGCAATAAGTTTTTAAAACAATAATGTAAATTTGTAGTCGTCTTTTCAAATTAAATAAAAACAGTCTACATCATAACACAAAATATATGTAAAAACAAACCAGCATAATGTGTATCGACTGAAAAAACTTCATATAAACGGTACGTAAATATTGTAGATTGATGTAAACAGTTGTCAAAGCTAGCGTATTGAAAAAACCGAGCCATAACTTGAGTGCTGAATTCCAAATCAGACATATTTTTATAGTACAACGACGCTAGTGATGTAAACATAAATATTGTTCCGATGTCTTGGGAAAACAGTAAGTTTACCTATTACTATTGACAAAATACTTATCTACTTTTATACTAAATTATTGTATCAAGAAAAATGTTAAGGGTTTAGGCTAACAACTTGAATGTTATATTTTTGGAATAGTTGTTAGACAAATACTTTATTTTATTTTTTTCTCTTGTAGTCCTCAATGAGCAACACTGGTGTCTGCTTTTGCTGGGTTTTGTCATAAATATTTTCATACATTTTAAAGAAATTACTGCCTTAGTCAGTACATAAAATCGCTTTCATTAACATCCTATTAACATTACCCACACATACAAACGCCAGCAACATAGTTAGGGTTCAGGAAACAATGGTTTTTCCATGCTAACCCAGCTTGAATTCTTAGTTCATTTGTATTCAGCCAATGTCGATCGCTAATGCAACGGCCGCCGGATTTGAATATCATTTGGTCGGCTTGCCGGCCATGTTGCAAGGTTATGGGTTTATTCTGTCTTTAGATATGGCGGTTGAGGTGTGGGGTCCTTAGTGTTGGGACACGGTTTGGTTTTCTTTGTGGGGTATATCGATGTGGTGGAAATGCTTGTTAGAACTCCGGAAGCTCTGTTCTAGGCGAAGCTTGCTTTTAAATAAAGTTGTCCTGTTAAACAGAGTTTTTGAAAAGTTGTTCGATAAAGAAACATAATAGTAACGGGGTCAAATAACAGCTATAAATAGTTTTACATACAAAAAGTTGTAGTTGAATAAACATAAAATAAAACTTTAAAAGTAGTATGTATTATAAGAGGTGGAGGTTATTAAAATCTACAAAGAAGTGAATAAATTACCTATATACATAACAAAGTAGTAGGTAAACACATAATTTACAATGGCTTTAAATAATTATTTTTATTGCCCAAGTTACCACTAGCTTTTGTATTGTCTGCATTAATTTCTGGTACACTGACCCTTCCAAATGTGTTTTTCTGCATAATTTCAATTGATAATATACTTTTAGGGTCTTGGCCGATTAATTAACTACTTATTTCAGTTTTAATGAGTACTTATGCATTTTTCATCATTTTCAATTACCATTAACAGTATATATTATTATAATTACAATTTGGGCGCAATGAAAATTAAATTGCGACATCTCGACAAACTATAAACCCATCTATCAATCTAATGCGTAAAACTATCGAGGGACTAAAAACATTGACGAACATCCCAACAACATTAAACCACCAAAAATCATCGACAATTTTCCATCCCAAACATCGATACGCCAGCTCGAGCACAACACATCACTACTATTTCTAATTTCACGGTCGTCGGGTCTATGTGTGTCTGCGCCTGTGTGTGTGACCTTGCAGCGCACTGCGTTTCGGCGGTCATCGACCCCGGTGCATGCAACCCTTGACTTTGTGCACATATATACATGTGTGCGTAGATATACGTGTATGTGTACGTAGAAAAGCGATGCGAAGCCGGTTAGACTGGATTTAGACCGGATAGTGGTTGCATTTTTGGGGAAAGGGGGGGGGGGGGGGTAACGTCGTGAAGATTATTGTAGGTAGGCATGTTAGGGACGAGTAGTGGAAAGTTATTGTTTTCCTTCCCAGTTGATCTGCAATTAGGATTGGTTTTACGCAAAATGACAACTCTACTGGTTTTTAAACAACATTCGCATGTCAACCGTGATCTGTCAAAAACGTATGAGGTTTTTTTTGACAGATTGCGACTGCTTCAGCGCTCTAGTAGTCGCTAAGCGCGTGGCAAGCGTGAGGTCCTGGGTTCCATTCCCATGTCGGGGAAAGTGATATTGGGTCCTGCGCTTTAACTCTCGCTGGTTGTTGGCTGAATAACTTTGGAGATTTTTTTTTCAAAATCATCAAAATCGGTTCATTGGGTCTTGAAGAAGAACATAGGATGCATTTATATATACATATTTTTCGGCTTTCGCGCCGAAAAATATGCTTCTATGTTCTGCTGCTTCTTTCAAGCCGCTGGCAGTATCTGGTTGCTACGTAAAAAATAATAATAATATTCACAATACTTTAGTCGTTCTAAAAATTAATGCTATTGATGAATGCAGTAAACAACTCCTATAAATATGCGTGTTGCTTATTTATGCAGTCCAATGTTCAAGGAAAATGCATTACCTACCAACTCTCAAAGAAATTCCTGAAAATGCATACCTAAGACATTTACAAAGGAATAAATACGAAAATAACTCAGTTTGTTTGAAACATTTTCACGCCATTACGACTGAAACTATGATCAGCATTCGGACACAGGATACCTAATTTTATCCTACCAGTAGTAGTTTTCCCCGTGATTTCATTTTTTTTTTCTTTTATTTTCCATAAACATTATTACAAGCTGCATTAACAAATATAACACTTGTCTGAAACCTATAAAGGTTTATGTGACAAAGTGGAGTAAGCGAGCTCGCTCAGAATATGTACTTACCTAAAAATATAAATAGGTAAACTTATACCTACTTCAAACTTAAGTGATGTCACCAGAAAAGTAATATTTTAATAAGTTTTTACATTTTATATATGAACTAGAAACCATATTTGATTGTACATTTTTAGGAATTTTATTTAAGGTATCAGGTAGAATATAACGGGTGTAAGGGACAGCCCTCCTCAAACTGATAGGGTGATTTCAGTATATCGTACTAAGTTGACCGGTACATGAAATTATTTCAGGAACTTCATGGGAATCCAATAAAACTGATTTGTTTAATTACCTCACTCGCAATGTATCGCTACCTCTGCAAAACGCACGCAGCGAACGGCAGCGCAGCGAGCTTTCGAAAGGATAGCTGCGCCCGCGCTACGTTTTAACAGCTGATTTCATGCGTCGTTCATGAGATTTTTTTTATATTTTCATTTTAGCTGTGTTATTTACATTAATGGAGTTCTGCATACAGATAATGTAACTTTACATTAAAATAAAGCAAAAAAAAAAAGAAAAATCGAAAAAAAAATAAAAAAAAATCCTGAGGAAATTTCCACTGGAATATGATTCAAAATAAGGAGCTGATTGCACCCTGTTAATTTGTGGAAGGCTGTCCCTTACACCCTGTATATACATACGAGCATTGTTCCGCTTTTTCAAGTTCCCGTAGGTAGGGATTTCAGGAAATCCTGTCGAAGTTCTCCCGTACACTCCGCAAGGCTACATGCCAATTTTCAGCTTTCTACAACTACAACAGTTATGGCTGGGCGTTGACTGTCAGTTAGTCACTCAGTAACGGAAGAATTTTATATTATTAGGATTGATACTTTTGTCTTAGGATTATCTTACTAATATTATAAACTAGGTGATGCCCGCAGCTTCGTCCGCTCGACAAATTATAATATACTACAACCTTCCTTCAAAACGGCATGAATATCGGTGCAGCAGTTTTTGAAAGAGAGTGTCCGTGGAGTTTCTTGCACGTTCTTTTCCATAGAGATCTATGTACGCTTCGGAACGTATAAATAGCTTCTTCTTTTTTGGACCTTGACAGTTCAAAAGTGCCTGTAAATGGTCTAATTGAAATAAGTATTTGAGTTTGAGTTTGAATTTATCGTGGACAGACAGACAGGCAGATGCGGCAGAGGACTTTGTTTTTAAGTAGTGATAGTGAAAGTGATGCGAAAGTTTGTGGATAGATGGATGTTTGTTACTCCTTCACACCAGAACGCCTGAAAGGATCTTCATGAAATTTGGCTCAGAGGTAGATTATAGTCTGGAATAACACATAGGCTACTTTTAATCCTGAGAATATGTTTCCTAGGGATCACTCGGGCAAACCCGCTGGCAGAAGCTAGTAAAATATAATGAACTCGAACAAAACCTTAAGCAATATTTAGTTAAGATATCAAGCTCTATAGTGATGACAAGGAATCGATAATAAAATATCGATTGTCGATTGTTCACAGTACTGCACTGCGCCTGCAAGTTGTTTTTTATTACTTCGCAAGCGGCTGTATGGAGAATTGATTAAATTATCTGTCTTGGTTTAAGATGGGGCTAAATGAAATCTTACTGTTTGAAATAGTATATCTTCTAGTTTTCCTGTTTGATTTTTTATGGGGGGAAATTTGATACGAAGAAACATATTTATTTTCTATTTTGTCTGCTAAAATAAGACACCTAAATAAGAATATTCCTTTAACTTGTATCAAATAAGGAGGTATATTTTCTCTACTGCATTTGGTTTCCTTGGAATCTTTATTAAGATCTGGACACGATTTGTGCTGGTGTCGCAATTTTTTCTTTCTCAAAATCTGTTTTTTTTATTCCAGAAAATTTGTAGAGCAAAAATAACACAAACATACAGACGAGTAAAACTATCATCAAACGTTAAAAAAGAAAACTTTTAATAAACTGAAACTAGTCTATTTTTCACACAAAAAATACCCAATAAAAGCAACAAGTTCATACCATATCGCCAACAAATAAATAACTTACGCTACAAAGGAACAAGGGGGAAAATACCCGCTTTGTGAAGAAAAAAATATGTTAGGGCCCGTAAGCTCCTTATCATTCTCCGGTATAGTGGCTTGAGGTAAACGGAAAACTGCTAGTAACGATATTATGTCAATGTGGAAGAAAATATACGATTTGTCTCCTCTGATGTTTGTCGAGTAAAATGTTGCTCTTTTCGGGTTCTTTTTATCGTTTTAAATCGGTGTAGTTTGAGTTATTGGATCAGTTTGAGGTTAGCTGTCATTTTGTAGAAGGTAGGGATGGGACTCTACTTTTTGAGCATTATCGATAAAATTTAAATAGCCGGTCTTTTTTATTTTTATCGGTAAATAATAATGCTACTAGTTACTTCTTTTTTTTATTGTACAAAAACAACGACACAGAGTATTTGTTTCTAACTCTAGAATTGAATTTTATTGTTATCAGATTTTAAAAAGTATTTAAGTTACAAGATTGACAAATAATTAATAAAAGTAACTGTAGTAAGAAACAGAAGGCCATACAGACAGCTTATCATTTTCCCGTATGGCTTGAGAGAAATGGAAAACTGGTAGTAAACGACACTATCTTTGATGTTTATCGAGGAACATAGGGTTTTGTCAGCTGTTTGGTATTTACCTAAGTGAAGAAGAGTAGCCATGTGTACCAATTCTACTAATATTCACATTCGCATCGCATTCGCATCTCAATCGCAAACTGTCAAAAATTTATGGAAATTAAGGCTTTTTAGGGTTCCGTAGCCAAATGGCAAAAACGGAACCCTTATAGATTCGTCATGTCTGTCTGTCTGTCGGTCTGTCCGTCCCTCCGTATGTTACAGCCATTTTTCTCCGAAACTATAAGAACTACACTGTTCAAAATTTGGTAAGTAGATGTATTTTGTGAACTGCATAAAGATTTTCACATAAAATAGAAAAAGAACAATTTTGGGGGTCCCCATACTTAGAACTGAATCTCAAAAAAATTTTTTTCATCGTACCCATACGTGTGGGGTATCTATGGATAGGTCTTCAAAAATGATATTAAGGTTTCTAAGATCATTTTTTTCTAAACTTAACAGTTTGCGCGACAGACACTTCCAAAGTGGAAAATGTGTGCCCCCCCCCCCCCTTAACTTCTAAAACAAGAGAATGATTAAACTAAAAAAAAATATGATGTACATTACTATGTAAACTACCAGCGAAAATTGGTTTGAACGAGATCTAGTAAGTAGTTTTTTTTTAATACGTCATAAATCGTAAATCGCTACTTCTGCTTACGGAACCCTCAGTGCGCGAGTCCAACTCGCACTTGGCCGGTTTTTTGACAGTTTGCGATTAACTTGCGAATGCAAAAGTTTTTTAAAACTTAGTAGAATTGGCCCTGTTGTATAGTTTATGACATTTGGGATGAGATTAAAGTTAACTGTCATTTTGTTAAAGGAAGGGATGGGACTTCAGTTAGTAAGCATTAGCGATACAATTTAAGTAGGTAAGAAAATTTTGAATTATTTATCTTGAAATTATATTAATGTTTATGTGTCAAGTATTATACATTAGCATTGAAAAATGAAAAAGACACATAGAATATACTATATCGAACACCTTTTAGTACATTTGAAACTATTCTGCCTACCCTATCGAAAGAACAGAAAGATAAGTTTGAGGTAAAACCTTCATCTGTATGTCAAAACATGCTTGCCACTACATAGTTCGTAGTAAAATGCCATAAAGACGTGTCATTAATCTAAATCACGAAATTAACAAAACAATTAACCCAAAATCTCTAATTATTCAACTACCCACTTAAAACTTCACTCACGCATTTAAAATTAACCTCACGTTTACCTCGAACGTTAAATAACTAATAAACCTCATCCCTAATTAAAACTAAACCCGAAATTCAAATCAAGAACGCCACCATTTAATCGCGTCCAACCGCATTCCGTCTACAGCTCGTCTAGCCTTATGTCCAGTGAGTGAAGACACGGGGAGACCTATTCAAATGCAGCGCAGACGACTCATGTGTGGGATAGAAGGGGGGGTGGGGCAGGTCGATGTATGTTGGACGTCCCGTGTAGTGTGTAGTGGTCCTGACCTACTAGCGATAGTAGCCGTCTCTAGGTCAAAGAAGGATAGACGCACACATGCACACACTGTGTGCATGTGCTGGGTGACGCGTCCGTGTGTGTGTGTGTGTGCATAGGATAGTGTACGAGCGAATTCTGTAGAATTGGAACGCGATTTAGTTTGAATCGAGTATTGATATAATCCTTTCGAATTGTATTTTGATTTGTAGACTGCACGTTTTGGTTTATCGTTTTTTTTTTTTGGTAGTAACGTGAAATGGTTTTTTACAAGTTTATCATGTTATTGATGAAGTAAATGCAATAGGTATTTAGTTGCCCATAAAACCGTTATAAATTGGCAAAACTGGAAATATAGAATACGTGTTTGGTTTAACAAAATTAATGATAACCGATAAACTTTCATAACTAACCTTAAAAGAACAATAAAATAGTACAGAGCTAAAACAATAACTACTGTGTACAAGAAATAACATATTTCGGTGAAATTCAATGCTGACAAACTTATCATACATGATGTGACAAATGAGAAAACTTAATATAACATTGGAAACAACTTCATTTCAATTTATAATACCCACGTTAATATAAATAATGCGGTCTTGCTATATGATATGCCTACAGTAATTCATTTCACGCTACTATTCGAAAATAACATAAATGAGCAATAGCATTTAAACACGCACATAACTTAACCTGTTACTTACAAAGAAAAAATAACATAAGAACTTAAAAACCATATTTATATTAACGAATAAAGATGCTAATTGCTACAAATGATAGTGTGTGAGTCTTATTTTAACTGAAACAAGGGAAAGATATATTTTGTGCTTGGTAGAATACCAAATCGATTTGTGGCTTTTTTACAAAACGGGGAAACTCTTGGCCCAAATCTCACCTGATGGAAAGTGATGAGCTTTTTTAGGGTTAGGGTACCCAAGGTAACCCAGCGCAATCCTATTACCAAGCCTCCGTTGTCCATCCGTCTGCCTGTCTGTCAGCGGACTGTATCTCAAGAACCGTAAAGGGACAGACAGTTAAAATTTTCACAGAGGATATTTCTCTTGCGGCAAAAAAAATAAATAAAATGAAAGCATTCAAGAAACGTGTTATTTTTTCTGTTCATGTGAGTCGGACTTTCACACATAGAGTTCCGTACTTTTTGTGTGAAAATCCGACTCACACTTGTTTGTAGTTTCTGAAGCTTAATGTAGAGAACAGAAACCAAAAAAAAAACACATATATGAGTTTTAGTTTGTAGTTTTCTTGAATGTTTTTATCGGTGTACAATTAAGTGTATAATAAACTAGCTGACCCGCGCAACTTCGTCTACGCCACATTTTCCATTATTTCTCCGCTCCTATTTGTCTTAGCGTGATAATATAATATAGCCTATAGCATTCCTCGATAAATGGGCTATCTAACACTGAAAGAATTTTTCAAATCGGACCAGTAGTTCCTGAGATTACCCCCTACATACAAACTTACAAACAAACGTTACCTCTTTATAATATTATTGTAGATTAATAAATACAAAAAAAAAAAATACAAAAAAAAAAGTTAATTTTTACAACAGATTGTATTTTCATCCGTCAGATTTGGCCGTATTCTGAGGACTGATCATATTAATGAATATGATCAGTTCTCTGGCTATGGAATATGGCCGTATTCTAAGAAATGATCATATTAATGAATATTTGCATCCCCTGTAAGATTACTATAAATTAAAAGTCGCCCTGTACACCAAATTTCTCCAAAAATAATGAAACATCTCCCCAAACCATACATAGACATACCTATAACTAGTTGCAACTGGTTCAATCCAGTTTTCTCGACCCCCTGCCCTTCGAGTCTAGCCCGACAGTTCTTGAAGAGCCCTTGGTTTTTATAAAACTACCGTCCACCTTACCAAGACACCTGACTCCTTACTAACCACTCTGCAAACATCCTGACTTGGTTTGTCGCAGGGGGGTGCAGGGTCCCAAGTAGCGGTGGTTTGGTTAAAGTATACTTTGTATGGTGCGGTTTGCCCTTGCGTCGAGTGGGTCGTCTGATTCTGTTGCTAAGTTACAAAATGAAGCAAGCAGGAATGGAGATACAGCTGAGAAATGTATTAAGATGTTGGGTTTTTTAGATTGGATTGAGGTGAAGTTATTATAAAATTATAGATAATGATATGATAGATGTATTTTAGGCCTGAAAATCTTTTGAATAAGTGTTTATAGTTTGCTGCTACAATCGACAAATGAAATGTTCTCCAGAAGTTTTTTTTTTAATTTGAGGTGAGTTTGCTCTTGACTGTAGTCTAGGTCAGGGATGACAGAGACAAAGTCTACGATGGAGCGAAAATTACCCAGAAGTAGCTTCTAAGTAGAAGGTTTTTATTACGGTTACTAAACCCGCATATTTAATTGAAGTGTGAAGGAAATGGAAAGAAAAAAGCATTTAAAAATACTGCTACCATTTCCTTGATGCTATTGAATAAAACGAAAACTACATTCACGAATGCTTCCAGTTATGGTGATTTATTATGTGAGCATAGACATTCTATTTCCAAAAGACTTGACTAATTAAATAAAGTCACTTTAGGCTAAGAACTCACGGAGCGATTTTTACCCGCGACCGCCGCGGTTGCGGGCCCGCAGCTTCTGTAGAGGCGCGGGCGTAAATCGCGTCGTGAGTTGTGCTTTAATTTTTAACATACATAACTGCTTTCTACAGAAGCTGCGAGCCCGCAACCGCGGCGGTCGCGGGTGAATATCGCTCCGTGAGTTCTTAGCCTTAAACCCTCTTCATTTTGCTTATATTGTCTCTTTAATATAATTATAAATCGATACTCCAAAGTATGCATTTCTGCGGGTCTACATAGGCTACTTTAGCAGAAAAAGAAAGCACATCATGCTACCCGTCGCTGTCAAATTTTCCCAATAACCTTGAACCTAATGCGTTAGCGATAAAGATGAAAATTAATTTTGACAGATTTTTGTGTGGTTAACATTATAATTCTGTTGCGTGGCCTTCTTAGCCCCCCTGAAGATAAATAATAACAGCTGCAAAGATTTATATAAGCTTGAGGAACGCTTGCCGCGGTCGGGCTGCAGATGGGGGATCATTTTAATAGGCCGAAAGTTCTCAGAAAGCGTGTTAACACATACCTGTTACAATAGTAGGTTTTTAAAACTCAAACTTTGATGATTTGCAAGTCTCAGGAATTGAAAAACAGACCTTACACGAGCACATACCTATAGGACCAGACCGATAAGTGTCACCATCGTTACGCAAAACCAATGACGCAAAGAACTTAATTTTTAATTAGAACCTTTCATTGCACCATAAATTCATGAGCTCCCCGAAATAATTTGGCGTTTCTCATTACAGAGCCTGTCACTACACAATTCACGAAGTAAAATACACATACACAAATGTATAATACACATGTACCAAGTACACAAATACCCAATTCAAAAAACGAATCACAATATAAAAGTTCATTTGAAATTTTCTGTTTAAAAAACATTCACTAATTATTGAACGGCCGTGACTATGTATTGTCCGGTACTTATGTGCTGTTGTATATAAGTATGCGTGTGTATTATGTAAAAAAAGGGTATTTTTGTCTATGTGCCAAATAAAAATGAGGCCGTAATGTCCGGCTGCATCGAACGTTTATCGTGTGCCTGCCGCCAGACAAAACGAGATAAGAATGTTTTTTTTTAGTTTTCTCTTTTAAATGTGTTGATGTATTTTATTTTAGTAGGTAAGGCTGTAATGTTTTTATTTAAAGGTGTATTCAGTTAAGTGAATGTTCAAATTGTCAGAAATAATTGGTAAAATGTGCAGTTAATTGGAGTTTTCAAATAAATTTTAAAAAACACCGGGTTTGTTATGGATTGTGTTTTCTCGAGAAGTGTTCACAGTTAACCTTGGTACCTACTTGCATGAAAGGAAAGTCTTAAACTTACTAGGTATTTATATTCGGAACAAATTCCATTGATCAAACATTCACATTTACTTTACTAATGTAACGAAAAGCGAAATTCTCCGTTTAAAAAAATAGAAGTCGAAAGTAACAAAAAATAATTAAATTCAACCAAACCCGGTTTTCACGGTATAAGAACAGATATAAATCACAATTATAAGTGATAATCTCTGTATATTACATGTATCTTTACGCCGGATCCTCTGAAAGGTAGACAGGGGTATTTAGAGCACGTCACCGAAAAATAAAGAGGGTCCAACATTTATCTTATTACGATAGCAATAGGATTTCGATAGAAATCTTGACCAGGGGATTGTTCTTGGCACTAGATACAATTTTTTAATGTGTTTGTACCTATTTAACTGTAAAATCGTCATTTTATAAACAAACTAGCACTTCTTCCACGCTGCAGTTTTCTTAAGGATCCCTAGTTTTTTCTAGCTTATGTTACTTAGAAAAAATAAAGCATTCTAATGGTGAAAAAATATTGGATACCGGTCACGGAGTTTTTGATTTTATTCGTTACAAACATACAAAAACACAAATCTTTCCACTTGTCATGTCAAAAGTTCCAAAACCTTAGGATAAATTGAATATCTTTAGCATTTTCCTTCAGCAAATCACACATCTCAATCTGCCTTCGACAAGAATTCACGATCACTTGACATGATAGTTTAACGTAATTCTTGCTACAAGTATTAAAATACATAAAAAATGTGTTTACATAATTATCCGAACGAAAATGGTCAAGATTACTGATATAATCAGTATCTTGTAATTTGATTTTTGAGGTTAAACTGAAAGGTTAGGTGCAGGTACATAAAGTAGTCATTTGAAGAGACAGTTGGCTGATACAAAGTGTATTGGGACGAAATGGCTTTTGGAAAAAACTATATTTTTTAATTTTTATGTGAGATGTGTGTGTTTCAATGTTTGCCTCCGTGGCCAAGTGGTTTAGGCGTTTGCACTGTGACACGGTGGTTGTGGGTTCGAATCCCACCGGAAGCATTCTTTGTAAAATTGTTTCCAGTTTGGCTAGAACATCGCAGGCTTGAATCACCTGATTGTCTGATAAAAAAGATGATTCTGTGCTTCGGAAGGCATGTATAAGCCGGTGGTCACGGCCACCAAATGGCAGGCTTTTTTTCTTGTTTTTTTTTTTACTATTGATAGGCATATGTCTGACCGCTATCTCACCTGATGTTAAGCGATGATGCGGTCTAAGGTGGAGCACGCTTGCCTAGAAGTAACCTATTCACTCTTGACTTAAAGACTCCCAGGTTGTAGCTATTCAGGAAACACAGACTCCGGCAGAGAATTCCACTCCTTAGCTGTATGCACAATGAATGTATTCCCACAACGTTTTGTACGTATAGGTGGGATGTCCACCATGTACCGGTGGCGCATCGCCGTACGCGTTGTGGTCCGATGGTGGAACGGGCTTGGCGGAATTAAATTATGCAATTCCGTCGCACACTCCTCAAAATGTAACCGATAGAAAATCGGCAGGCCAGCAACTCGGCGTAGATGCTCAAGACTTTGGATAGTCGTCAAATAAACCATGTCAGAGGCCCTTGAGGCGGTTTAGAAACTCTGACACTTGGCTGTGTGGGGTCGTTAGACCTCACTGCTCACACTATAAGAAGAAGAATACGAGCAAAGCCTCGCACAAAAGCTAGTGGGAAAGTGATGATGCCGTATAACATTGTTGTACGGATAACAATTATAAAAAATACTGCTAAAACTATTATTTTAATTGGCGATAAGCAATAAAAATAAACCAATCAGAAAGGACTTTGCACTTCATTGACTTTGATGATAACGTATCCTGTTTACTCATCTAGAACATGGGTTTAGCTGTCTGCTAAACTTTATTCAAATCTGCTCAGTCGTTTACGTGTAACAGGGTAATAAAGATTTTTATATATTTAATGTTAGTGGAGATTTCGTAGTGTCCTTACAACAATAATAACAATTATAATAATACGCCAAAGTTCAATATATCACTCGAGTCTTATTATTTGCATAATTTATATGGCTAGCCTTGCAACTCGCACGTTATTATTAAATATTATTAATTTGCTATCTTGATTGTTGCAGCCGATTCATTCGTTTTGTTTCCGATACTATTATTAAACTGTTTTGACATTTATTATAAGTATTAATATAACTTTTATTATTTTACTAAAGTGTGGTAAGCTTTACAATGTTTTTGGGTAGATGAAATTACATTTTTGTAGTTTCAAAACCGAACGTTATTTTCCTTTATTTTAAAATGACTCAAGTATTTTCTAGAGTAAAACTATGATTTTAACAAAGTTTTGAAATATGTTAATTTAAATCATTTTAGGCATATTTGTATTCCACAAAAATATTATGTAGTAGTTGACCCGCGCAACTTCGTCTACGTCACATTTTCGATTAATTCTCCGCTCCTATTTGTCTTAGCGTGATGATATATAGCCTTCCTCGATAAATGGGCTATCTAACACTTTTTTTCTTGGGCTATCTCATCGAACCAGTAGTTCCTGAGATTAGCGCGTTCAAGCAAACAAACTCTTCAGCTTTATAATATGTACGTATTAATAAAAAACAATTGTAATATTTCTTAAAACTACGCCATATAATGTTTCGCACTTTTATTTATTTTGAACTTCGTGTGCATATAAGTCAGTATCGGTCTTTATGCCTTAGGCATTCTCAACCAGTCAACCAAGGGTGGAATTCAGAAAAAAAAATCCTCGGCCTCGAAATATAACAACATACAATTATTGATCACCGTACCCAAACCGCATCACAATCAGCCCAGCAGTTACAAAGCCCATGTCGGTCAGTTCGTTCAATGCTAACTAGGTAGATGGTGCCGCGGCGGCGCGCCGGCGTGTTCCGGCTCGCACAAGGCCGGTGAGGTTCCGAGGCTGCGCCAGCGCATCGGCAGGTGTCTATGTTGACTAACAGAAATACTGCTTCCTCTTTGGGACTGAGATTTAAAATGCATTAAGATATGGCAGTAAAAGTTTAAGGGCACGAAGTATTGAGACAGGTAGATTTTTTAAGTGATTGTTTTTTAAGTAGTGGGAATTCGGTGAATTTAGTGCTGGAGTCTTTGTTTTCTGATAGCTGTAAGCGATGATGAGGTCGATAATGAAGCACACATGCCTAGAAGTGATCTATTATTCAGTTATGATTTAAACATTCCTAGTCTTTTACATTCAAGAGTCAATACTTTTATTTATTTATTGTAGGCACTTGTTTGTTCACTATCTCACCTGATGGTAAGCGATGATGGGGTCTAAGATGGAGCACGCTTGTCTAGAAGTAACCTATATGTAAGTTTTATTCTCAACCATTTCATCTCTTTCTATTGGGTGAGATGGTGGCCAAACCTGAACCTATGAAGAAGTTAAAAAAGTACATGGCTATTTTACTTAATAGAATTTTTAATTAGATGTAGGTTGTTTCATTATTCAAACGGCTTTTTTAAAAACTAATTGGTAGTTAATTTACATATGTGTCAAGTATTTGAACCTTATTCTTAATAATTCCGTATTCGGTCTCAACCTAAATGCATAATGAAAATTAATTAAAGCAACACCAAAATGACAATTCTGTATTTAAAACTGACGGTTACGTCAATTGTAATAAAATAAACAGAATAATAATGTCGCTTCACTCTCTTGCTACTAATAATGTCGCTTCTTCTCACACGCTCTCTTATTGCTATCTCCTACACTCTCTAAGGAAACTACTTGCCAAATTTCAACTTACTACGACCAGTAGTTTTTGCTGTGCGTTGTCTGTAAGTCACTCAGTAACGGAAGAATCTATACTAATATAATAAAGCTTTAGAGTTTGTTTGCTTCAACGCGCTAATATCAGGATCTATATAAGATATCATCACGCTAAGACAATTAGCAGCGGAGCATTAATGGAAAATGTGACGCAGACGCAGTTGCTCGGGTCAGCTTGTTTTACTCGTATATATTAGGTTTAGGAGCTCGTGGCTAAATAATAACAGCCGCACAGGTCGATCTGCAAGGTTAAGCAACGCTTTTCGAGGTTGGTCTGTGGATGGGTGACCATCTTAACATACCGAGTTTCCTCCGTGCCTCGGAAAGCACGTTAAGCTGTTGGTCCCGGTTGTCATTTGGAGATCTTTGGCAGTCGTTACGGATAGTCAGAAGCCAGAAAATCTGACACCAGTCTTGCCAAGGAGTATCGTGTTATCCAGTTAATGGATTGTGGAGTTCTGGTAGGCAGCCGCTCCACGTAAAATACTGGTATTCAGCTGAATCCGGTTTGACTGGAAGCCGACCCCAATATAGTTGGGAAAAGGCTAGGCAGATGACTATTAGGTTAGAACTCCATAATAAGTACATAACAAAAATTAATAAAAATAAGCGTACCTACAATTGGCGGTCTTATCGCACAGGGAAATCTACAGACAACCTTTAGATGGAACTTACGAAAAGAGATACTAGGCTGATCAACAAAAAAATACAACCGACTTCTAAAAAAAAAACTACAAAGTAAAAAATAACTTTAAATTCGGAAGTCGGTGTTTTTGTTAGTTTCTTCGTATTTTGACACCGACTTCCGAATTTAAAGTTATTTTTTACTTTGTAGTTTTTTTTTTAGAAGTCGGTTGTATTTTTTTGTAAAAACTTTTTTATTTTTCACTTTTTAGTGGTGCCCCACACCTAACAACACCACTACAAAATCGCAGAAAAGCAAAATACGCAATTTCGATTATCAAAGAATCATCTAAATAGTCAAATTCTAGCGATTTCGATTTAAAATCCAAAGTTCGTAACCGATTTTGATATGATTTAAATGGGACCAATCTGCAAGTATATCCTTTCAGATAAAACTAAAAAAATACAATTCGGTTCATAAATGTCGGAGTTATGAGGTAACAAACATAAAAAAAAAAAAAAAAATACAACCGAATTGATAACCTCCTCCTTTTTAGGAAGTCGGTTAAAAAGTAATGATAATCGGTTATTTTTCATTTTGCTTGACATCTATGGGTCCTAGCGTGATGTTGTAGCCTGTAGCCTTCCTCAAGGATTGGGCTACCAAATGCAAAAAGATTTTTATCGATCCGACTGGTAGTTTTAGAGATAAAGACATTCAAATAAACAAAAAATCTCTTCAGCTTTATTATTAGTATAGAAATTTTGAACTGATTACCATTACTTTTGAATTCTAGAAACTCTAGAAAAAAAACAGCAAAAAATACAGTGAACAGGCTCCTTCTGGGTAAGCTCGGTTCATCGTAGACTTTGTCTCTAGACTAGAGTCAAGAGCAAACCCGTCTCAATTAAAAAAAACGCCAAATCTATACTTACGCCCATTTCCCTACCAAAAGGCTGACAGTCGAAATTTAAATGAAGTAGCTATCGCAATTAGCGCACCCGTACACCTACAGGCGCAACTAAACGCACACGATCACAAAAAACGCCCAAATAAAAAGTGTACTGATCAAAAATGTGTGAAAGAATCGCACACACGCGTGTGTGTGTAGCCGCCACACACACACAGCGCAGCCACAATTCAATATCGCCTGTCATTCCGAGTAGGGTGCGCAACATTGCATTTTTTATTATAATTAAGTTTAATTTTTTCTTGCTGGTATTAATTTTTGTTGAAGATCTTTATTACGTTCTGGGTTTATGGCATGTTGTAGTTTTGATAGGTAATTAGTTTGTTTGAAGCTAATTAATTGTCTTTTAAGTGAAAAAAATAGCCAGATTATTAATTTATACTACTTAATTATTATTTTTCCCCAAACTTAAGAATTTTACTTTTAATGGCTAATTGGATAAAATAACTAATTACATATATAGGTGGATAAATATTAATTTGGTACTTCCATTACGATTAGTTCTTTTACAGTTAGGAATATGTATAACGTATTCTTAGATATCTTCCATTTCTATCTGTATGAATTAGACTCATTATCCATGCTTACTGCTACAATACCTTAATTAGTTATTTAAGATAATATCACAAATCTGTAATAAACGCAAAACAATTATTAACAAACACGATTAAGAAATTATCCTCTACAAAAAATCCATAATGATACAATAATTTTTTTTAACGAAAATTAACTTTTTTTGGCACCCTACAGCAACAATACAACCTGTATCGTGCACACAAATGCATCCTCACTCACACATACACACACAACGCATTCGTACACAGATATGTGCGTTAACTCGGCGCGACCATGTGGCGTATTTAGGTCAATTGCTGAAATAAACGCATCGTCGCAGCGCACTGCGCCTGAGTCGTTTTTTATTGAACCTAAGAGAGAGTATGTTGCACATTTCTTTTTGTATGCACTTTAGGCGCCGGTTGGCGTGTTAGATTATTTGTTTTAAATGTACTTGAGATCCGTTAGTTGGCGCTCTAGTGTGGCTTTGTTTAATAAGTATATGCAGTAACTTATACAACTGTTTGCTTTTTTGTACTGTGTTCGTTTTAATTTACTAGTAATACTTGGCACAGTTAGTTTGGTATTTTAAAAGAAGCATATTCTATATGTACATTGTTATTTTTATGCATACTTATGTTTAAATAAACAGGAAGAACATTAATTAAGGTGCTTACAACGCGATTTTATTACACTACTATAAATCCAAAAAATCGAACAATTGTCCCTAAACTAAAATAAGGTATCAAAATAAATGCTGAAAACAATAAGTTATCCACACCGCGAAGAACCACTAAATATATTTTGGTCTTAAAATATTAAGGTGCAAGCAAATTGCAGTCATTTTATAAAATAAATACCGACTTGTCATTTTCCACTGTTCAAACGTTTACAAGTGGGCAATGACCATGATAATAAAATAAACCGACAAACAACTTTTATCGGTAATTTATTACATTTACAAAATCTAAAATATTTATTTTTAAATTGATTACGACACATAATTGGGACGTAATTTGAAGTTACATTGCATCAGCACCATCTATCGGGGCTTATGTAAGGATTTTTGTTTCGTAAAGGTCATGCATAACTGGCTTTTAATTAAACATTATATGGCTTGAGGGAAAACGAGCTTAAATTATATGTTAATGTTGTTACTTTATAAAATATTAATGTTTCACTACTGAGAGGGTAATTATGATACTCGAGATTGCATTTTTTGCTTGCATTTTAAAAACATTGCAGTGACTTGTCTAATAAAAACAAGAAAAACACGTCAATGCCAAATGAATGTAAACGTTTATACGTCTTTGTGTTAGTTCTTTTTCTTTAAACTGTGTTTATTTCAACATGTAGGCAGCTCAACAAAAACCGTTGATAACACGAAAATTTTTATTTAGCTTTAAAAAAAACTCAAATAAACGTGTCAAATCAACAAAAATATTCACTAGAATGATTCATAAATTTTAAAAGCAGTCGCTTCAAATAATCTCATCATCATGTCAAGATAAATTTTCATAATTTGACATGCAGTTTAATATTCTCACAAGGCTGATGCCGACACAAAAAAGACAAAGGTCGCTGAGCAGGTTCCCGAATGCAATTGAAATTGATTTTTATGCAATCAATATCGCCTCATTACTCTTTATATTAGGTACGTTCGTGTAAATGTCACTATCGTACAGTTTCGGTTTCTCTTATTTTTTCTTATAATTTTTTTTTGGGAGATCCGGTCGACGTAAAATTGGTCGTAAAACTCCGGTGCAAAAACACTAAGCCATTGTTTTAATGGTTTATGTAAGGTTTTTACATGTGTATGGATATTTTATACGCAGGTGTCGTACGCTGGGAGTCTGTTACTGATTATTAATTGTGAAAATCTTTGCGTCTAACCTTGAAGGGCTTGTTTGTACAGTCTGTGCGTTTGTCCTTAGGGCCGTTTCTGTTTAGGAATCTACACACGATTTGAAGCAAAAAAGAACCGTGATTTAAGAGCGATAGAGTAGAATTTCAATAATGTTGGCGTTGGATAGGCGGAATACGAATCAAGGAAAAATACTTTGGTTAAGTTTGAAACCTGTTTAAGTTAAGTAAATAAGCATTTGCCGACCTTCATAAACTTTGTAAACATATAAATTGTAAATACATAAAGGTTGGCACGTTTTTTTCGTATTCATGTTAAGAGCAAAAACAGTAACAGCCTTACTTATAAACGTTTATTAAAATTAAGACACTGTTAAACAATCTATTAAAAAATATCTTAACTTATAAACGATAATTAGCGCTAACTAACGTCTAAGTAACTGCTTAAGTAGCTGTCAAGTTAAACAGTGTCGAACCCTTGTTTAAGGACCTTAATTACCAAAATGGCGGATCAAATTCGAAAACGTAACAGCTGAGACGCTCGGGCCATGACCATTTATTTCTTTCCCAACCAAATCCTAACTTCGCATTGTGTTGTGTTCCGTTGGTAGGTTTGTGCATTGTGCAGTGAAAAATTAAAATGGATGCATTTGAAAACGATAATGTGTTACGCACATACCAAGACGACATAGAAGAAATAAGGAATTTCAGTAATATCGGTTTAAGAAGTAGGAGTCGAAGATCAAAAGTGTATAAATCAAGAGCGAACCCAATGGAGGAATTGAGTGAAAGTGACTTTTGAGGCGATTCGAAGAAAATGAATTTAAGGGGAAACTTATAGGCGACAGCGGATACCCTTGTACTCCTTACTTACTAACCCCAGTTCTGAGACCAAGAACTGAGTCAGAACAGCAATACAATTATAGCCACATTCGCACAAGAAATGTTATAGAGAGATGTTTTGGTGTATTGAAGCAACGATTTCGAATACTGCTTGAAGTTATGAGAGGATCATACAGCAAAATCAAAACTACAATAATTGTAGCATGTGCTGTATTGCACAATTTAGCAATAGAATTCAAAGACTCTTTGGATTATGGTAAGTAATAAAGATAACTATTACTCTCATTCAGTTTCCTTGACAAAAAACACCAACTAATTGGGTTTTTTTTTCCAGATACCAATTACACAGACAGCGATGAAGACACCGAGGCCATTGAACAGGGTTCTAATAACTTAACACATATTACTAGAAACATATTTATTGAAAATTACTTTTAATAATGAATTTAATATGTTCAATAAAATACAACAGTTTTCTTTACACATTTTTTAACTTCTTTTCCCAGTATTGTTGTTCCAAATCCAAAATTATCATTCTTTTTGCATGTAATTCATCCTCTCGTTGTTCTTTATTTTCTCTGGACTTTTTTGCGAGTAAAAATAATTGCTCTTCATAATTATCAGCAATCTGAAAAAAAAAAAAATACAATATTATAATTTAAAAACAAGAAATATGAAAAAAAGTGTTCCAAGTTAGTAAAAAATGAAGTAGTTGATAATGCTTGTGCTTGAACGAATCCATTGAACACTGGCTTAACCTGTACTTCAGTGCATACCTACTTTAATGTGATAATGAAAAAAATGCTATTGCATTTTTTTTTTAAATAAGCTGAAACGGTGACCACCGTTTCAGCTTCTATTCAATTTCATAGAACAATGTTTCTATTCAATGGATGAATATTTTCAATCTTTTAGATATCATTGGTGAGTTCCGTATCAACTTGACATACTAATTTAAATCATCTCTCAATTTATTATTGACATTAGTTTTATGTGACATTTTATGGAGATATTAAATTAAATTTATTTTTAATGTCATCAAATTTAATGCTATAAATAATATAATGTTAAAAATGTATTTGCATGCCAGCTTATGGTGAATTGTGCGAACAAATTATATCTATTAAATCACCTATATGCACCACTTTTCATGCAATAAAATGATATTTGAATTAAGTTGGCTTACCTTCTTATTTTGTTTTGCTTTAGGTTTGTATAATTTTCTTTTACACCTCAGAACAGCGTCTGTTGTTGATGCTAGTGGCGTTGACTGTGTTTCTTCTACATGTGCAGGAGAATTTGATAACTATAAAATCAAAAAGTGCATTATAATGGATATTTCATCATATTGATTTCATTAAGTCAATAGTTGGATTACAATACCTGAACTGGTTTCTCAGAATCTATGATAATTTCACTTTCTGAGATTGAAACCAAAGCTACCTCAGAAACTGACTCCACCTTTTGAGTCGCAGTTGACTCAGACTGCAATAGAAAATATTTATTAAAATGTGTACTATGCGATGAAACCAAACCACACTAAACCCGATTATCTCATTGGCTTGGTTGAGTAAATAATACAAAACTGTACACACCTGTTTTAATGTTTTTATAAATATGCTATCACTATCAAAAGCATTGCTGTCAACCACAAACTCATTAGGTAAAGATTGAATTATTTCTAGATCTTCTTGTGAAGGGCTTGGTGGTCGAGGTCCTCCTCCTGTCATCAGCCTGGCCCGTCTATACTCCGACTCTCTACTTTTAACTTGACCCTTTGTATTCCGCCACTGGGTTACAATCTGTGTCATATCCCTTTGTTTGCTGTTAAGGCTATTAAAACTGTTTAAAAAATTATTAATTTTGTAAATAAGTGCCTTCAAATTTTATAATATAGGTAAGTAATAGATAGAATGAAAATAATAAAATGTTACCTAGACAATATCTCTTGCCAAGCAGCTTTTTTCTGTGCATGCGTATTTGTAGTACAGTCTTTCTTCTCTACAATATCTATTTTTTCCATTATAAGTTGTCTTAATAGTCTCTGCAAGAAAGTAACAAGTATTTTACAGTCGCATACGGTTTAAACAGGTATTTTGGTGACCAGCAGCTAGACAAAACAACACCTTTCAAACACATAACAAAAAACATGAAAATACCTTTTCTTCTTCATCCCAGTTTGAAGATCGGACCCTTTTTTTGGTGGGTTTCATTTCCATTTGATGTTCCATTTTCTTAAGTATAAATCGAAGTAACACGCGAGTGCGGAAGAAACTTATATTTGGTCGAAAATCACCACGGCACAAACAAACAACAAATCCTATCCTTAAAAAATACCTTGATTTGATTGACAGAATTTGACACAACTTTGACGTTTGTTATTTTTAATTTTCGTATTGAGTAACAGGAATTTTAGCATTACAACTAGTGTGAAGTTAGGTATCGGTCGTGTAAAAAAAAAAAAAGTTACTTAACTGTTGGTTAGTTAAGTGTCGTTTAAACAACGTTATTAAGTAAGAAAAAGTTAATTGCTCATTAAGGAGTTAATGAGTTATTAGTTAATTAGTTGCTTAGATGTTGATTAGTAGATTTTTATAAGTAAGGCTGTAAAAGTTTACACAAAAACTTACCACCCGTAACTTACTGAAAAGATATTTAGGCAAAAATGTTAATCAGTATTTTTGAATTACAGTGAGCCAGTTTAAAATATATATTTCTTAAATAATATGAAAACTGTAATTTTCTTTGTAAATTGGTTAAAGCAACACATTTTCAATCAATTTATTTTGTCAGTTTAAGCTTGATAAAGTCGAAAAGTTTATTAAAATGGTTTTTTTTTTAACTTGTAATCAAATGATGATATAGTCCCGCTAGAATGCAGCACACTACGATTGTCGATTTTTAATGCGTGCCGCGACAAGGCTTGCATTTTCGGTAATAGAGTACACCTAGAAGCAACACAGACCATCGGCGGTATTTAACTTAACATAAGTAGGGATTTTTGCTTTAAATTGAGCTTATTTTATGGGATTGCCTTCTATGTTAGTAGGATTTAGTATAGTAGTATTTTTAGTTTTTATATGCCTAAGATTTTGGTACTATGATAGTTGCAACCAGCAATTATTGAATAAAAGGTAATCTCTATATCCTACAGAAACAAATAATATTTCACTAATAGAAAACTTCACACACTTATATCTACGTGAAATTTGATTTTGTTTTATCACAATACCTGGAAGCTATTTTACGATGCGTCCAAAAATAAATTGTTTAAATTAAATTAACCTAAAAAATAACATAAGAAAACACATTGCCACACATACTGAACATCTCAGCAGAAAATAAACATTCAAAACAAAAATAACTCGTTGCAACGAATCAGTAATGTCATCTATACATTTCAGAGCTCGCCATATTGATTTAAATACGAACAAAATTTACATACGAAAAACTGCAGACTTTCGGTACCAAAATACGCTATATACCTACCGTCTTGAACAGAACTTGACTGTGTTTGACCTAAATATGTTTGCATCTGTTAACTCGACTGCATATTGGGGTCGATAAGGTTTGATACGTGATTCTTGCGAGAAAGATGGTTTCTTTTTTAGAGTTAAGACGCAATAACGTTTATTGGACTTTCGAAATGTCTAGTTTTGTAATAATAACTAGTACAACTCCACTTTCCTATGAATTAAGTATTACTTGCGGAATTTTGAATTACTTTTTAGAATAGCGGGCCTCTTAACGTTTTGAACTAGCTGACCCGCGCAACTTCATCTGCGTCACATTTTCCATTATTGCTCGGCTCCTATTTGTCTTAGCGTGATTATATTATATAGCCTATAACCTTCCTCGAAAAGTGGGCTATCTAACACTGAAAGAATTATTCAAATCGGACCAAACAAACTCTTCTGCTTTATAATATTAGTATAGATATCGTAACTGCAATAGAGTAGAAGTGGTTTAGGGATGAGATCTAGTATGAGTTGGGGGAAAAATACAAGAATCATCGAGATTTTACGTATCGACAAGCTTTTTCCCGCAACTTCGTACTCACATATTCAGTTTCTTCCCGTTCCTGCAGGAATTTCGGAAAATTCTCTATTAGTGGTCCCCTACATTCACTAAAAATCATACAAGCCAAATTTCAGCTTACTGTAACCAGTAGTTTCGGCTGTGCGTTGCCTGTCAGTCAATAGTAACGGAAGAATTTTATGTATTGGGATTGCTGCAAAAGATTTATTTTACACCCTACACTGCTAGTTTTAAACATTTTTATTTCATACAATCTACCAATTAGTCACAACATCATTGGAAATGTGCAATAAATGACGTGTTACAAAAAAAAACTGGCACACCAACATGAGTTGAGTATAACAAGAGGAACTGAGCGGCGCCGGGGGGCGGAGCGAGCGAATGTGGAACAAGCAGAATGATGTCGTTTGTTAATGACAAACCAATTTGTGTTCTGTAGTTATTTTAGGGTTACACGTAACGGTTTCTGTGGCCTACTTTTAGGTCCATTGCTCATTTTTTGAAGCCTAACTGTCGGAGATAATGCGCACTGAACATCAAAGATTGCCACATCCAGAAGTGAGACTGTAAACCGTGTTTTATTTTTTGTGTACTTACGGAAACCTATAAAAAGTTTGAATTATTTTTGAATTCCGTAACAATTCTATTATTTTTACGATAAACTTTCTACTCAGTAATTTTATACAGTTCATAGCTACTTATACAAAATCAAACTAAGTAAGATAATCGAACATACATTGAAATTGTTACTAAACATCTTTTGTGAGTCGTCATCTCTGTTTAAGAACCCAAAGGCTAAAAGGAAAAAACTTTAAAAAAAAACCCAAACACTTTTACAAGAAACATAAACTAAAACATTTATTAAGGCACAACACGATACAGTTTTACAACTAATAATATACAACACACTAAAACGCCGCCGCTATCTCAGAAAACTTTCCAAAAACAGGAGGCATTTTTTAAAGTTGCATCACAAGCGCCTGCCCCTGTACACTGCAATGTGACCTCGATACACACACAGTCATGCAGATACACGCACACATACAAACAAATGTACATGTGTGCGTGTGTCCAGATGCATCCACGCACACATACGTCATAAACACAGGCTGATGCCCATTCTTTAACAGCCATTTTTTAATAGCTATCTTGTTTTTTATTAGTACATTAAAAAATTATAAAATAAAATCGTAATTCGTTTGTTTATTGTACAGATATGGTCGAACAGGTTTTTTTTTTTTGATAATCAGGAAGAGATAAGGTAATAATGCACTGGAGTTTTTTTTGCTTGTAAGCAATTTGTGGTAGTTTGTTCTTGCGGCCCTAAGTCATAAACACTAGCGTCGATTAATTGCAGCGATCTCATTTTTTAGTTTTTTAGTTTAATAAACCGACGATGACTGGAACCATCTATAAAATATGTAACAAGGACCCTTTACTTACATAACTGGTATTTTATGTCAATAAAACGTTTAACGGTAAGTTTTTAGTATTCATAACGTTAAATATATTCTACGTATTGCTATTATTACGTCATTTTATTTTTATAACTTTATTTACATTCATGAGATTTTCTCAAAATTCAAAACATAAAAAGTAACATTAAAGTTTTATTTGTTCGTATGGTCCATCGCTTTTGTTGTTGTTTTTTTAAGTTACTTGAATTACGATCATGCGTCACCAGCATGTCTCGGATAATTTAAGTTTTATTAATTTTAACTTTGATATATTCTACTAGAAAAAATATTTGCCTAAATAAATAATAGGTTACTATTATTTATTTAGGCACATATTTTTTCTAAATTAGTAAATTCATACAATCATGTCTCCGAATTCAATAAAGTTGCTTATAAAAAAAATGGCAATTCAAATATTGTACATTAAAATTCAATATATTCAAAAATACAATCATTTATGTTTAAAACCCATAACTTTATAATACTTTTCCATAAAAAAATAATATAAAATCCCGTTAATCTTTTAGTAATAATAATAATTAATTAGTCCGCCAATCAGCATCAGCCTGTATACTCACGCACACAAGCCCAGCCTCTCTCAACTGATCTGCTCATAATAAAATGTGGCTTTTTTTATCATGTATTTACTTTTTTCTATGTACTACCTTAATCTGCATGTATGTATGGTACATAGCGTTCATGTACTATCATCATTTCGAACGGTGTTGTTGTCTGTCCGTTGATTTATCGGTTATAACGATATTGTGGGTACTCAGACATCACTAGATATACTAGGTTTAGTATTGGAGGATTAGTGGCTGAAACATAAAAGCCAATGGCTGAAAATATGGCTGAGAGACATTTCTTTTTGGCCTCATGGCTGAATTTTTTTTTGTAAGAAATGTTTATTTGTAATAAAAGACAGATAGGGACTTCATTCAATTGTTTTTTAATGCATTTTGCAGTGCGATTCTGTAAACATGTCGAAGTGAACACTTAGGCGTAGTGAACGACAAGTGAGCTGTCAAACCATACAAACAAGATGGCATGACAGTCACTTGTCGTTCAATCCATCTAAGTGAAACCAGTGAAATGTCAACAGCAGTGCGATTCTGTTAACATGTCGAAGTGAACGACAGTTGAGCTGTCAAACCATACAAACAAGATAAGAATGACAGCACACTTGTCGTTCACTTCGCCTAAGTGATCACGGTGAGATGTCAACAGAATCGACCGGCAGAATCGACCGGCTGTAAACATGTCGAAGTGAAGGCTTAGGTGAAGTGAACGACAATTGAGCTGTCAAACCATACAAACAAGATAAGAATGATAGCTCACTTGTCGTTCACTTCACCCAAGCCTTCACTTTGACATGTTCACAGAATCGACCGGCAGTAGGTATGTGCAACAACTGCAAATATTCATATTTAGCAGCTAGCTGCTATCGGCTAAGAAAATTTACAGAAGATCAAAATCTTTCCAAGAAGAATAAAGATTATTTAAAAAAATATTCGACATCTCAGTCTTCTAATTCTCTTTCTTATTTTACATTATCAGCCAAGTGTTTACGTCTCCAAAAATTGATTTAAAAACGCAATCGTCAATAATTGATTGTCAATCGCAAACTGTTAAAAGAACATTAATTTTCTAACATTTAAAAAAAATTTCGAGTGAGATGCAAATGCGAAAGTTGCTTGAAAAGAAATAAAATTGGCTCTCTTATTTCTTGAAATTGACATCGTTTATTTCTTGTTCCCATGTTAAAAAAAAAACCTGAAAAATTTACGAGCAAATCCGTAAGCTCAACACTATCAAGTAAATAAGATTTTTGTTGGCACATTTTAACTAAATGCAGCCCTCATAATATATTTATGTTCATTTGCGGCGGCTCTTTGTCGGAACCTGTGTTTGCTCAGTGACCGATACACCGATAATTTGGGGCTGATTGAAATGAGCTGGATTTAAACTGTTTAGCTGGATAGAAAAAACTTTAGTTTAGTGGGCTTCGAAAAATGTTTGGGAAATGGACGCTTTGGTAAAACGTCATATTATACGCTTTGACTTTAAGATTTTTGCTAGTCATAAGTAAAATTACTATGCGATGTGGCTGTACTTCCTAGCAATAAAATCAAAAATTCTTTAACACGGCTTTGGGAAACCTGCACCTAAGATTCTCCTATAAAGGCCTTGTAACTGTGGTGTGGTGACTTTTTATGTAAAACCAAAACTGCAGTATCTCAAACAAGATAAACCAGTTGAAAAAGGGTAGTATGGCTGTCTTGGCTAAATGAAATGTATGTATTTCAACGAAGAAAATGATGGTTTCAAGAAGATGATATTGTACCAAAATTTAGGCCTCTTAAACTAGTGCCGTTCATTTCAGCCGAATGAAAGAGATAGAAAAAAACCTGTTGCATCAACCCTAAGAAGTTGATATTCGACAGGACAAGATTACAAATTAAAAAAAAAAAAACATCAATAACGCAGAACTATAAAATAAAAACACAGCTGCGACAAATTTTCAAACTAATGTTGCTATTTTCGTACATATTTAAAAAAAACTTGTTTTAACTCCACTAAAGATTAATAAAAAATAATTACCTAACATGTCTGAGCCGATGAACTAAAACAAATTGTTTTCACTGCGAAATAGATCAACCAATCTTGTGGTACCCAATTCGTGGCGAGTTGGGTACCTGCTTGAAGACAAGACACGTGGTTCACCTCACCGCGAGCTTCACGGCATTTAGACTTACTTATTAATGTGCTGGCTCCCCGTTACTACCCCTTCCTGATTACATTTGGCATTTCCAATTAAAACGATCGTATCGGGCTTGGTTTTAAAGCAAAGAACAAAGTTTTGTTTTCCCGTCGGTAGATTTTTTGTCGGAAGATAATAATTATGTAATTGCATAGAGAAAGTGGTTAACTCAAAACCAATAGTCATTTTTATCGACTACTTTTGAATGTCAATAATTACAGGTTTTAGCTGGGAAGAAGATATACCTACACATATTTTTTTGCTAAACTAGAATAATTTGAATGGATTAACACTGCAAGGATATAAAATATAAGCCTATAGTGTGTAAGCGTTACTGCTGAAAAAGACCTTGGTTCGATTCCCAAGTCAAACAATATGTTGTAGGGTTTTTTTTTGTCTGGAATATTTTAGTAGTAGGCCGAAATCGAAATTCGGCCCGGTTAATGACACAAAGCTGTTTTTTTATTACATGGGAAGTGTGGATGTACTTACAGTCCAGCCATTTCAGAGAATAGCCGGAACAAACAGACAGACAGACAAAAATTTAAAAAAATGTAATTTTGGTGTAAGTTTCGTATTAATATTCTTTTACATGTAGTAAAAAACCGTTATTTCAATATTACAAACAGGCACTCCAATTTTATTTATATGTATGTATAGTTTAGGATTTATTAAACTTAATGATTATGGCTTTATTTTTTATTGCACTGAATGCATACGATACGGCTTTTGACCTAATGTATTAAGAAATGTTTGATTTGCTTTCTTTTTACATAAAGGGTTAAAAATAATATGTACGAACTATTTAAATGATTAACTACACCTTTTACGATGCCAAAATCCACGTAACATTGCATTCAATCGACTTATCTAGCCTTTTTCCAACTATGTTAAAGCTGGATGATTTTCTGTTTCTGACTATTCGAGACCATGTCAAAGATCTTCAAATGCCAGCCGGGATCAGATCGAACCGTGCTACTGTTATTATTTAAGCACGAGCTCTTTCCTTCAGACCAAAGAAAAGATGGGTGGTGTGAGGAGCTATATAAAAGGAAAGGGAGTTTGTGACAGCGAAACGGCTGATAGGACAAAATGGAAGAAATAAAGTAACACACCAAATTAAACTGGTAATAAAAATCTAATTCATCATCATCTGCCTAGGCTTTTCCCAACTAAATTGGGGTCGGCTTCCAGTCAATCTGGATTCAGCTGAATACCAATATTTTACACAGAGCGGCTGCCAGATCACCACAACCCATTGACCGGTTAACATGGTACTTCTTGGCAAGACTAGAGTCAGATTTACTAGCATAGACTATCCGTAAAGACTGTCAAAGATTTTCAAATGACAGTCGGGACCATTAGCTTAAAGCTTTCCGAGGCACGGAGGAAACTGTGTTAATAAAAATGAAACTATCGCAACAATTTAACCCATTTACGAAAGCGAAACAGTAGCACACAAATACCGTTGCCCTCACTAATCCGCGCTGACATGCCATCCCGAAACTATTCACTGACAGACCTCAAAAACTTTTCAACACCAATCAAAGCGACACTGCACGAGCCTTTTGACATTGGCCAAAAAAAAACAACAAATAGAATTCTGCGTCAAAACAATGAAAAAACTAACAGCGTGGCTGTATAAAACACATGCATACAATTTGCTAGCCGGACGGTCGTCCGAAAAATCCCTTTGGAAAAAATAAATAAAAAAATCCTGTCAAGAGTGAATTTTAGATTGCAGGATAGGGGCCCGTAGACTTGGTTTCTTTTGCAGCGTTTATGGAATCTGTTTGAGTGTACAGAACTTGGGTTAGACGGACTTAGTAGGTAGTGATTTGTGTTGTTATGATGAGTTAAATATTCTGATGATTTAAAGAAGGTGGCTGGCAGCAGATGGATGCGGACTGCTCAGGATCGGGATGATTGGCTTTGGGGGAGGCTTTGTTCAGCAGTAGCCTTTCAATCCAAAATTTTCGCCCCACCGTAATTTCAATGCAGTTATAATGAAGTGGATAATTCGTAGATTTCATTTCTTAGGTTGTAATTCGTACGCTGTAACGCAGTGAGCATCCGTTTGTAAGCGGAAAAAACGGTCTTGTTAACATTTGATGAACACTCTTACAGAGTACAAACGTCTAATTAAGAATATATTTTTGCTACATTGTTTAGACAAAAGGCAAAGGTGATAATGATTATACAATTAATAACATTGCATTTATTTTCTTTATTGAAAAAGTATTCCATCCAACCCCCTTTGAATTTTCTCTCTCATGAAAACAAAATGATAACCTGTTTCATTCCTTTTATGCTAAGTCAAAGGGCTAAGCCCATCTTCCCTCCACAAAAAAGATGCAACCCTCTAAAACGGAACCCAAAACACAAAAAGCGGACGGCGCGCGGGCATACCGAATATAGAACTTTCTCTCTCGACGGGTAGATGGCATTTTTTCCGTTTTTTCACGCGTTCCCGATAGAAATAGTGTCGTTTTTTTTTCGTGGACCACTCTCGCTTTCAGTAGTGGCTCGTAAAAAGCAAATAAAGATCGGTAAAAACTCGTTTGCGGGTATTTTTTTGCGTGAACTACTTTTTCAGGGTTATTCATTATATTCTCGCGGCTTTTTTTCGTCTATTTTTCATTTCATAGTGGTATTTTTACGGGAGCGAGTAAGCGGATTTTGTTTTTTCAAAACGCTGTTTGATTGGCAATGTATGTGTTTGTAGCCGTTTAGATTTCAACATAAACGTGTATTTTTTTTTTAAGTTTTGATCGCTCCATTGGGCATCCATTGTTGAACATTGAAATGTGAAGTGTGGCAATGAAAATTATATTGTCGTTTATATTTTTATCTTTGATTTATACAAAGTTTAGCGTTTAAAATTTTTTGTAAAATCATTAGCTATGAATACAAGATAAGGGAAACTTTTCTGTCTGGAAAGAGTAACCCCGAGCTTTTTTTTTAATTATTTGACTTTCATAAGAATCTGTCATAAACAGTATCGTTGAAATAGAAATATTCTCAAATTAACAAACACTACAAAAAAATAAGAACTGAACTAGTCGATATGGTCGCTTCCAGTTGAAACAATGATTAAAAATATTATAGAAAAAATATAATAGAAAAACTTTTTACAAAAAAAAAAACAACCGACTTCCAAAAAAAAAACACTACATAGTAAAAAAATACTTTGATTTCGGAAGAAAAATCGAATGGCATAAAATTAAACGACGAATTTAAGTGTTAATAAGATACAACTTAGTCTACATGCTTTCGAAAAGATAAAGTAAACTTACATGAAGACAAATTTACAAGTATTTTATCTATTTTATGCACAGCGTCAAGTTGACTTGGTCTACTTTAAGTTGGTAACTTGGTAAACTTACGTGTGATACCTACAGTATGTATTTTTTATTACTTATAAAATATTTATTGGGGAAGATCATAAGTTATACTAGCTTTTACTCGTGACTTTACTCACGTTAGTACAGATTTTTTAAGTGCGAGAAAAAAATTATAAAAAAACATGTTGTCTACCTGTCTATCGTGGTTACTAAGATAACTAAACAATTTAGTAAAACCATTTTTATGTTTATTTTTAGATTGAAAAAGTCAACATCAAATTGTCTTCCAATCTTACCAAAGCTTCCAAAATCTGGTGTTACCTTATCGATCAAAAACTTCCCATTTCCTTCCCCCTTTAGAACTAGCCTCCCATAAAATTACCCATGAAAATCTTTACAATCTCGTCATCAATTTTACAATCAAAATAACGACATATTTTAACGTACCGGCATCAAACCCTGGACCGCGCCCTGCACTAAAACGTCACTACCCTTTAAACATTTTGATCTTTACAAGCGACTGCTGGGGTTTTATTAGACTAGTTTACATCGAGAGTCCGTTTCAAGTGGCGAGGATTTTTTTATTCTCAACTAGCTGAAGCACGCAGCTTCACCCGTGAGGTATTAGCACGTCTCAGAGTTAGCCTATTTGTTATAGGTACTGATGTGTTAGCTATTGTACTGTAAATTTTCATCAAAATCCGTACAGCGAGTGTTTTGTAAAAGAGCAATAGCATCCATTCATGCTGACAGACTTTCAAGCCTATAATCTCGAATTTCCCTAAATCTTAGTTTCTCAGTGCTCAGTCATAATTAATTTGATTTACAATAAGATATTTTTACTATCAAAACAAAATCTGCAGGCAAAGTAATGTGTTCACTTTTAGTTAAAATGACACCAATCGGTTACTTTATAACTTTATTCCAGCAAAACGTAAGAATAAGAATAAATTTATTAAAAAAAAACGGTTCAAATTGTGTTATACTAGAATGTTCAGTTTCTTCACAAATTTAGCAAAAGAATTTTCAAAGACTTCCTGCACTAGGCTAGGCCTGTCCCGCGGGAAGCTTTAAAGATTCCAATGCAATAACAAATTATTAATTACGATATGCAGAATTTCGAGAGTTAAGGCATTACATAGAACCAGAAATCAGTTTTCCACATAATTTAATAAACGACTATCTAAATACACTTGTTTAACAATAGAGTTCTCATCAATAATAATGCATCGACCTAAGTTCAAACTCATGCCTTTCCCACAGCAACGACACAAAGATCTAAATACTAACCTAACTACAAAAAAAAAAAACAACAAACAATAATAATTCGTTTAACAAAAACACTCCTCATCAGAATCCATCCGAAAAACTGATAAAACTGCTCAACTCAACAAATAACAAAGTTATAACTAAAAACAGAAACGTATCTACAACATTTAGGTTAAAATATAAGGATCTTGCATAAGAAAACGTGGGGGCAGCCCCCCTGTATCTCCGTTTTTAGTATTTTAGTAAGTTCGGGGGAATTACCGCCCGTGGGGTGGGCCCCTAGGGGTGGCAAGATGTTGATGCTCCTTAGTTTTATATTACTGCTGTACTTTATTACTTATTTGTGTTAGTGTTTTATTCGTTTGGCGTGTGAGTGAGGGGGCCCGGGCCCCAGGCGAGGCGCCCGCGGGCGACGTGCCGCGCTTAGTTGCCTCTTCTATGCAGATGCGGGTTTTATGTAACTTGTAATTTTTTTATTAGTAGTTATGATTGTTGAGTCATTCGTGTGTTTTGGTTTTTGGGCTGTTTCTTGGGTATTGTTTGGTGAATGCAATTGTTATGTAGTATAGCTAGAACAGTTACATTTAGGTCATTAATCCGCTTTATGATGAAACCCGGAAGTTAATTGCTTTTAAGTCTGCTAGAGAGCTTGCATTTGTCGTCGCTCAGGCTAAAGGCAAAAAGTGTCAATGTCTTAGTATAAAGACACTTAAACTAATTTCCTTTACATCGACTATGTTAATATTGGTAGAATGCTTGGAATTAGATTATGATGTACATAACAAAGAGTATTCTATTATATTATATGTTAAGCACTGCAGTATTTTAAACTACGTATATCCCAAAAAATACTTCTATTAAACAATGTTGATAAACACTTTTTATTGATAGGCCTCGAGTTTCACCTCAAACTCACCAGATGGTAAGCGCTGATGCGGTCGAAGACGGAGCACGCTCGCCTAGATCTAACCTATTCAATCTTGACTTAAAGACTCCCAGGTTAACCACTAAACATTTGCACTGCAAAATATCATCCCTCTCCGCAATACAAAAGTAGAAAGAAACTAATATGCGTGTACAAGTTAACATTACATGCGATACTTAACTGGAGCAATAACTTACAAGTTACAATTTGTAAGTTAACCCTCTAGCTACCCTTTTTGCGTTTTCTATCGTGTAAGGGTTGAACTAATATATGTTATGTGTATTTTTATATAAGTAACAGAAATTGGGTTGATATGTTAACAAGAAAGTATGTGGTATACTGGCTTAGTTTTTGTAGTTAGAATGTGCTGGATGATTACTGTTTTAAACGATCTGATATGAATGTAATCCTTTCAAAATAAGACGATTTTGAAGTTATAACGTATTAATAATGGTTTTCTTAGGTCGAGAAGTTGAGCTCGGGTTTTTGGGTCAAAGGTTTGTTGTCTTTGAGAGGGATAAACTCCAGAGTTTGATGTCAAAAACTGCACGTTCATGTAACAAGGATATTATGCAAAGTACGGTAGGAAGTGAACTCGGTAAGATCTGATTTAGATCTTTTTGTTCTAAGTCAGAGGACTTATTCACATTATTAGGTCTTCATATTAGTACAAATAATATGTGCTAGATATAAGTTTTTATAGCTAAATACTCCAACATTTTTCGATGATCATTACCTACTTATGACAAAAACAAATGAAACGCGAACATTTTAAATTACAGCATAAAATATTCAGGATGGGAACAACATCACGTACATTTTAAACATCCCTCACACAAGGTAACACCCTAAAAATTCTGCACATTAACAACATACACACACATAATATAGTATATGTAAAGCAGGAAACGACGCACATCAAAAACTCTAATCAAAGCACCCCCTAGGAAACTTTCTTGGGGGTGTTCGGGGGTGGAAGACATCAATATTCTTAGTTGAATATAATCAATTCTGAGAGAAAGAAACAGTCTCCGTATTGATAAATGAGAGCACCCTTCATATTTCCGCATCCCCACCCCCTGGGGGTTGTTTTAAACCCCCCTAGGGGGGACATCTTAGGAACGTGCAAGATAGTAAAGGCTAGGGTTGTCGATGCTAATGAACTTTGCGTTTGTAAGATGTTTTTCGTCGATCCGTGGTGGAAAAATCAATAGTGGAGTTTTTGAAGAAAATTATTTTTTTAGATTTAGTATGTGGCCTCTTTAATTTGTTGGGTAGACTGGGGTATACAAAGTAACAGTGTAGTTTATATCAATTTAAATTTAGTCTATTTAAAATTAATTAAATACTGTTATAAAACACGATAAAATCATTTATTAAGCTACATAAAAAAATAACGAGTCTTTCAATTCGTTATTAATATGTACACCTAAATTAAGAATCACTTATTTTTTCTTCATAAGATCTTTAAGGTTCTAGTACACATTACATTAAATCCAAGAATTTTAATACCACTATCACTTACCACAGCAATCTCACAACACCAACCAACATCTTAAAAAAAACTTACAAAAAAAATTAAAACAAAGAAAATAATGAATAAATCTTGTCAATTAGAATAATTCCGTCGCAGCCCTGCTACGCTTGTAGCGAGGCCTACGACTCGTAGCCTCGTAGCGGCCACGGCTACGGCGTAGGCGCTAGTGGCGCCCCCCCTCTTACACAACTTTTTACTAAGAACCACGAGAAATGAGTGGATAAAACATAGGTAGCTTCACTTTACTTTTGATAATTATTATTTTGCTTTGGGTATTATTATTTTTTGTTTCAGTAATAGTAGAGGTTTTTGCTTGTTTTTTTATATTAGTATAGCAAACCTTTACTTTTAGGTAAAGTTATTATTGCCGGTCCTATAAAAAACCTTATTTTCAAGATATGTTACAAGATATTCCCTGATGTTTAAGAGCCTTTTTTGAACTGTAGTTTAAAAATACAGAACTCTTCGTGTTATAGAGTCGGTAAAATAAATTTTAAAAGCAGATTACAAAAATATAACAATGTTACTAAAGTATGAATTAACCACTTCATTTTTCATTCACTTACACAAATGAAAAATCATTATGTAAAAAGATCAAATCCAAAGTCCTATGTAAATGGTTTCATTACAATATGTAAATAGTTTACTGAAATAGCCGCTGTCATTCATCTGACTCATTAACTGAATATCATTTTAGATAAGCACTTTGAATACAGCATTTTGCACTTAAAATAAATAGTTTCAAAAAAAATTCAAGTCATACGATAATGCCAAACCAATTACATTTGTTAACTAATGTAACACACACATTGTGTATTATTTTTTTAGCCTGATGTGTGTCCCACTGCTGGGCATAAACCTTAACATTTAAGTTACAGAAAATATATCATAACCACATAATTTGAATAAAACACACAATACTATTCTGTAATTAGGTAATATAAAAGTAAACCTTCATACTAACGAACTATTATTAATAATATTTTTCACTCTAAATATAACTCACAACAATCTACAAAAACCACTCACCACCATCACCACACTACCCACCTAAAAAAAACAACCAACATTTTACATCAACCAGTAATCAAACCCACTACCCCGACCCTTCTACCCACTGCGCCACAGCCGCCTCGGCCTGCTCTTATTTTAAACAAGTACGCCTTTATAATACATCCAGTTTCGCGACTAAATATCAGCGAGTGTAGCGGTGTACGCCGACCGAACCAACTTGAGGCTTCTAAGGAACTAATCTATTTTTTATTTTTTGAAAAAGAAATACTAATATGTTATTTCTAGACTGTCAACAAGTACTTGATAGATTGTTGAAGAGAAATATCGAAAACTTTTTTATTTGACACAGATAGATGCACACATTGTAGTTGCAATTATGAGGAAACTTATTTTATCACACATCAAATAGGTCCAGTTCAGCAAAATGCCAGATTTTGCCAGTGCTGAAACATACCTTTGTTTTTTTTCACAAAATAAGTCCACCTGAAACAAGAAGAGACACAATTAAAATGACGATATACAATTCCCTCTCTCAAGGGTTTCGTATTTGTTAATTCCTGTTTTAATTAATTTTCATTTATGGTTTTAGCAAAATATATCTTGAACTGGATTAGCAATTAAATGTAAATTCGTTCAGGAAAAGAAGAGTTTCTAGGTTAACTTTTTTCATTACTGTGATGGATTTTAAAATAATGGTTTCATTGCGTCTACGACAAGGTAAACTAATGTGTGATAAGCTGCTGCAGAGTTGTGTGTGGATATAATTATATTGTGGATGTAGAAGAGTATTTCACGATACAATACCCCATTAAGCACAAATGTAACGAGTTATGAGTACTGATCCCTTAAGAGGAATCGTTTCAGTCCCAAAATCCAATATTTACATGCAACTACTGCCAATTATGAAGTACCAAGACGTCTCAGTCGCAGTACTTCCGCGTACCGTATTTACAAGTATTGTAAGTATAGAATTATATATTTTATAACGCCACCCCACCGCCCGCCACCCCCCGGCCCGCGAGAACTAAGTCTTCGCGCATCTTTCTATCCCCACCTTTTTGCTTCTTTTAAAACCACCCTTCGTGTGCACCCCTTCCCCTATTTCGACTAATTTGGGGGTACAACTGAAGAATTATTTCTTGCCGTTGCATGCTCAACTGAAAACCAACTCTCGTAGTAAGAAATTAAGGTCTAAATTTGAGTAGAGGCCCTGTATAGTCTTTGGACTGTATCTTTTCACTTCGAAAACTAATTCCGAATTAGAAGACGGAAGCAAGTGCTCTGTTAGTGCAAGCGAATATGTGTTCTAAATAGTGGTTATGAGGGTTTTATTTACGTTGAATGGTGGTGTAAAATTAGAACGGTTTCGTCAAAAATATGAAATTAAAATCTTATACTAGCGAAAGAAGTTTTAGCATCTTTGTTTTAGAGTGAGAGGGGAGAGGTGCATTAGTCCTGCTCGCACAGGGGGCAGGCAGGGAGGCAAGAGATGGGTAGTTTGGAGTAAAAAGCTGCTTTCTTGATCAATGCGCCTCGCATTCGGTATTAATCATAACCGGGGTATTTTCGTCTATGTCCCGGAGAGGGGGCTGTAAGGGGGGTAGAAGGAATCGAGAAATCGTATTCTAAATGAAAATACGGTTCTTCCTGTTTACATTTTGTAATAAATTGTTTTACTCACTGTGTTTGTGTGACGTGCCAGCGTCGTATTTATTATTTAGGCCTCCGGGATTACTCTGCTGTACTCTGTTTCATTGACCGACGTTTTTAGATCTTACTTTGCTAAGAGCATATCTACGTAATAATATGTTTGTGAGGAAAAGTCTAGAAGCACTGCCTTTACGTATCTACTCGACAAACGACATACATGCCTGACATTACCAATGACACACATGATCTGCATGCAAAAAATATTATCACTAAGAGCAGAAAAAAACAACATTAATTGAATACACACGAAACATACACATAAAAGATTAAAATAATTCAATTACATTTCTGCGAATCACAATAAACCATTTCTAAGAAATCCTTAATTCAGAAAATATAATTGTATACTTGAACCAGCTATTTCATACAAGAGCGCTATTAGAATAATAAGTAAAAGCTTCTTTGAACGGGAGCGCCTATAAAAATTGTTATAGCAATGCGCTCGAATGAACTTCCTTGCTATACCGCAATTTTAAGGCGCATCGGTCTTACGACTTAACGCGCTACATCGGGAAGTTTTACGTCATAACTCGGTCGAGTTGTAGTATTGATTTCATTGCCGCTTTACTTAGATATCGCATTCATTAGTAAGGATATTAATCGTCGGTGTATGCTGCATAAATCTACAGTGAAGGAATAAATGTTAGGCGCTTCTCTGTCAAATAAAATGGTGAATTTATTTGAAATGTTTTGATACGATTCACCAGTTATTGGTTAGTAGTTAACTTTGTTAAAATTTTACGCCAAAAAATATTTTTAGCGTTTGTTATTTGACGGCTAAATAAAAGAGGAATGTTTACCGAGATCAATTCGACAGTAAAATAAAAACTGTTTTCAGTTGAACGAGATTTTAGTTATTTTAGTTTGGCAAAAATATTGTTGGTGTTACTTGCTAATTTTTTTTAATTGGTTGCAGTTATGAAGCTAAGCCACGAAAAAGCTTTTCCATTTGGGATTTATTTTTCTATGTTTTGAATACAAACAGCAGTTGTAGCAATTATTCGAGATTATTTATTTTCAGGTTTGGCTTTTTTGCAGGCAGTTTGACCTTCTATAGATATGGATATTGAAGCTGCTTATAAGCAAATATACAGGATTATCACCTAAACCATAATGAAATAGATAAATTATAGAAACCGGAACTAACCAACAACTATGGGTAACGTATAGCAACCGGAACTCGCTATGAAAAAATCACCGTACACGGTTTGCCTATCTCTGTGAACTTTAAAGTAAGGTTCAGAATCTAAGCCCACGCGGGGTCGTTAGGAACAGTGTGATAACCTTGAATGAGTTCCTACAGGCGTTGGAGGGTAGGGTAGTGACCTGACGTTCGAAATATATTCTAGGCTGAGTTTTATTTATATTTAGGCGGTTTATTATTTAAAGGGTAATCAGAAGTGTGGGGTTTTGTCGCGTTTGGAGTGTTTTTAGAGGTTTTTGGTGGAGTAATGTGGTTTTTTAAGGTGATGGTTAGTTGAGTTGAATATGGCTTAGCGTATTTGAAGTTTTCAGGGAGAAACCCACAAAACTCGTTTCAGGAACAGTTAGTTTATTTTTATGCAAGCTATATCTGAATTAGTTCTGTATTTAGTTTTAAACTTTCATGGTCACTAACATTAGAATAGGTAGTTAATAATGGGATTGCCATATACCTTTTTATTTGCGAGTTTCCGATATTTCGGCACTGTTACAAGCGCCATGATCACGGAGTAACTGAAGATCTTGCGGGTGGGATGTTTCTGTGTTCTGTGTTTCGATTTTCCTGACTGAAAAGAGTTACCTATTCATAAAAAAATCATTCATTCATTCATTCATACCTAGCTGTTTTTTTTTTGTTTTGGTGCCACATGAAAATATTTACCAACCATTTTAATATGATATTTTATTGAAACTCATTTTCAGCTTACTGTCGAGCACTTTATATCAACAATCACGACTAAATATCAACAAATAACTCTGAAATCTTACTTTTCAAAGTAACATTTCGCACACTTCCTCTACAAACCCCTTCACTTCTGACTATCACTTACAATCCTGCCTACCCCATGACAAGCAATACTTGTTGCTTACAAGTGTCAGTCACAGAACACATGTCAGAAATATCGTGTCACTACACCCGAACGAAACGCTCCTATAAAAATCTTCCGGAAAAATATTATACCCACTAAACCTCCCCCACTCGATCTTAAACCTTACCTTCTAAGTTTAAGGTTGGTTTTAGATCCTTAAGAGCATAAAACAAACTATTTCTGCCTTATTTGCTTACTCAGAGTCGTAATAATAATGTGTTTTCATGTATTTTTGTGGTATTTTATTTGGATTGGCTGTAGTGCGTTTGTGGTATGAATTCTTGATTTTTTTATGTTTGTTTTACTTGTATTTTGTAGGTTTGTCGTGTACTTAAAGAAATCCGTTTCTAGAGTTTTAGCAGTCTGTTGTCGTTGCTATAAAAGAATGGAGTAAAATATTTATCGGTTCGTCTATTTGTTAACTATAAAAATGGTTAAAACTACAACTAACAAACTACAATAACACACAAACCTTTCGCGTACATTGCTCTTTCTATTTGTGAAATGCGTATCAAAATTTGTTGTGCGCCTTTATAAAAGTAAGTGAAGATAAGACAGACAAACAGACAGCGTCTTTATTTTACACTATTCAGAGATCATTGTATGTGCCTACTCATTATAATAATACACGACATTTATGTAGATCATACTCAGAAAGTATAAACATCGTTTTAAAAAAATCATTTCGTTTATAATGATGATTTAATTTCAAACTAAATCCCCTAAAGTGCCAATAAATTAGGTATCCTAGATGCCGACACAGCTAGGATCCTCACAATGAGTCACATTCCATCTCTACCATCAAAATCACCTTTAATTTTCCCAAAAACCTGACACCAAAATTCGCAAAACACAAACATCATAAAAGTACCATCCACCCTACAGCACACAAGCCCTAGCTTAATCTAATATCTAACACAAAACAAAACAACACAGAGAGAAAAAAAACCCAAGTATTTTTCATTACCGTAAGCCGAATGACGCAGCCTCCCAAAAAACGTAGCTACTCGTATATTCATTTCCGTTTTGTTAATACCGCATACTTTTAACTGTCTAACTAGGTAGATGCCTCCACCCCCAAACCCACTACTTATACATAACAGTAGGCACAACTTTTATAATAGTACGTACTCGGGAGCTTTTTAACGAACACCCCGGAGGGTGGTGCCACCTGCCACGCATACCGAAAAATACGCAAAAGGGGGAGGGTGGCGGCCCTGGTTAGAAGTGAAGTGGCTGTATTTTGCGTATTTTTAAATTATTCCCACATGTGGAACGCTGTTTAGTTTTTTTTTTTTTGAGGCGTGCGTGTGACGCTGCCTGAATTTCGAGTGATGTTAGCTTTTAGCTGTCTAAGTAGGTGTTGTTAAGATGTACCTAATTACTAAGTTTTATTATGATGTAATAGAAGGCAATGTGTATTGTTGTATGACGTGCCACTCCTTTTTTTCATGTGGGTCGCGACTGCGGTGCGTCAAAGGGCGTTGTGAATTTTTTTGTTTCTCATCTCATGATAACTGAATTCAACTGATTACTGAATAAGTTAGTTTTTGAATCGTGATGGTTATGTCGAATTTTCGCTTGGACAGTGATTAGCGAGTTTTTTTTGTTTAGGAGTGATTTTTTTGGGTTTTTAATTAGCTTCAATCGTATGCATTATTTTTTATTATTAAGTGTGACTGTGCTATAAATATATTTCATATTTTCATAATGAATACTTTTACGTAGACATTATTTGGAAATACAAACCAAACCATACTAAATAATATGGTTTAGTTTCTTTTTACTAAACAAACAAATTAAATCAATCAATCATTTGTAATCATTAAATTTCGTCATGACAATAGAAAACTACTAAAATGTTACACAAAACATGAATTTTGAAAAAAAAATAATACTTAGTATTGAGTAATATTTTCGGTACTTTGAAAAAAAAAAAAAACGTTCCTCCAAAGATTTCCTTCTTCAGTCAAGTTCTAAAAGAAGAATGCCATATTACAATCATACATACAATGACGTACATAAGTACCTAATTATATTAACCTCTTAGGCCAAGTACTTACGTTGGGTGAACAGTGTAAGATCAAAGGCAGTTTCCTAAATGAATATAATATACTGGCGTCATGCTCTCCATATTCACAAAAAGCGAACTTTTCTGAGCTAAAAATAGACCTATGACACAGTGCGATAGTACAGCTTTCTAATAGTACCACTCTAATTCGCCCATTTTTACATCCTACTATTTTCAGGGTTCCGCACCCAAAGGGAAACCAACGGAACCCAATTGCTTAGACTTCACTGTCCGTCCGTCCGTCTGTCAACGAGCGAGTTCAAGAACTGTAATTTTCACAGAATGTGTATTTCTGTAGCCGCTTTGACAGCAAATAATTAAATTCTGCCAAACCCGTTCCACCATCGGACCACAAGACGTAATGCGCCACCGGTACATGGTGGACATCCCACCTATACGCACAAAACGATTTGGGAATACATTCATAGTGCGTACAGCTAAGGAGTGGAATTATTCCCTGCCTGAGTCTGTGTTTCCTGATAGCTGCAACCTGGGAGTCTTTATGTCAAGTGTGAATAGATTACTTCCAGGCAAGTGTGCTCCATCATCATTTACCATCAGGTGAGATAGTGGTCAAACGCGTGCCAATCAAATCAAAAAATAAAAGTAACAAAAATTAAAGGGGACTTCCCTCAAGAAACGTGTTTTTTTTTCGGTTTATAGTACAAACCCTACGTGTGAGAGTCCAACTCGCACTTGGCTGGTTTTTAAGCTCCTATTGTAATTTTGACAGTATAAAAAACAGAGTATTTCTATCCTATTAGTGAAATTATTTTCACAATAGCATCGCAGTACTTTTCCAGTGACATTTTACAAAAAATCGAGTAGTTTTTTTTTTCGTTTTTTAGGGATGGGAAATCATCAAATGACTCCTCCCGCTCTGGGTGTAGCGGGAGGGAGTGTCAGACTTTTACTGAATAAAACCCATCCATGTTCCTTCATTGCCCTTTGTGTTCCGGAGCCACGGTATCTCTTTCGAATAGTCCCGCAACAACTAAAATCATTTTATATCCTTCTAATTTATAGTTGATATTTTTTGTCGATCTTTCTTGCGAACAATTCTCACCAACACTCATTAGATTAGTCTATAAACAATAACAAAAACAAAATTAAAAAGTTGATTTGTTTATATTTCTTTTTGTTTTCTCAAAAGCAAACATTCTTCTGCCTACCACATTTTGCAAATAAAACTTTTCAAAACTAAGAGCTTATCAAAAGAAATTCTCACAAATAGTGGTAGTTTATAGCAGCTATTTTCTAAGCGGGATCTAACCCCTTGCGCACATTTACAATGCAAGAGGGTGACTATCGCTATTGCGGAGTATCAGCTTTGTCCGGGAAAAGAGGGAACCGTCACTGTATTTTCTTCGTTCATCGGTGATTGTGGACAATGGCTTTGGAATCGTATGTTTGTTTGCTTTTGCGACATTAATAGTGGTATTATTAAATAAGACAATTATTAGGAAATATAATTAAATTTTGCTAGTTCGATCACAAAACATGTTGTGCATTAAATGGGGCTGCTTAGATTCCTGGGCTAAGTGCCCAATTTCTGGGTATTGCTGGGAGTTTCCCGGGGTTGCTACTAGATTTCAGGTTTTAAATTTTGCAGTTTTTAAAAGAAGATAATTGTGTATTTCCTGTTTGAGCCTGTATGTTTCGCTCTATTTCAGATCATGTTTAGTTTGATTTAAACGTCGGAAGAGCAAGTACTAACTAGACGGTACCCAAGTAAATTAAAATACCTGCCAAGTGAGAGTCGGACTCGCGCACGATGGGTTCCGTACCATTATCTATAAAAACGGTAAAATAATAAGGTCTGTTATTTAGAAGCCCCCTTAAATATTTTGTTATTCTGGTTCAGTGAAAATTTCAACTGTCTAACTAGCACGGTTCATGAGATACGGCCTGGTGACAGACGGACGGACACTGGAGTCTTAGTAATAGGGTCCCGTTTTACTCTTTGTATACGGAGCCCTAAAAACGAGATGTTCCTACAAAATAAGTATGATATTTATGTAACGCTGTTTACAACCACCCATGAAATAACTAGATTTGTTTATATTAAATTACCTACTTCGTTAGCATTCACTAATAATAGTGTCATATTTGGCTCATAAGTCATTAATTGATCATACAATTTATTCCAGTTATGAAAATAACGGTTATTACCGTAAATTGATACATAAAACTAAAAATTGAGTTATGGACAATTTTTGTGAAAGATTTATTATGATCAGTATGATTAATTAAAACATTTATTTTGAGATAAAAAATAACGAATGTTTAAAATGAATGTCTATATAACAAGTTTTAGAAGCTAAACTGCTGAACTGATTTCGATGAAAACTTGCCAGAGACAGGACATAGACTCCATTTTACTCTGTTATTTTTTTGGAAAGTTACATTGTTTATTATTTATTTAATTCGATAAAATTAGCTTAGGAGTGGGGTGATCAAATTAATTTTATTTTATAAAATTAAAAAACTGTCTTTATCAGAGCTCACTATTTTTCTTGCACACGAAAGCAATTAATTAATTATCTTGGTGCGATTCAGTAAGATAAAACATTTAATTAAGCAAATAGGAAATAGACTAAATCCCAAGTAGTACAATTTCGTCGACTTTAAAACTCGGTACCATTTCTGTGCCAAAATTTGGTTTTAATTAATGAAACACTAATTGTAGCCCTGCTGAACCTAGTGCTAGAGATTGTGTTATTATGTAAACTAGTTAATTTTAACTGTGCATGATGTCACGGGCTTTTACTCTTAAAATAAAATTCTTTTATTAATGAGAGCGACCATGTAATAGCTTATTTGTTAGATAAACGAAACTTAAAACAACCAAAAATTATCAATTCAATTTATTTGGCAATGATACAAATTACCCAGTCACTCAGCGTATTTTCGTCCCTAAAAATATACCTTAATACGTACGTACAGGATTCTTCTACCATCTCATTACATTACAAAACATTTTACTCATCACTCAAATCAAACGTATCTCCGCCGCACAGCATCCAAGCTCCCTCCCTCTAAACATCCAAAAAACCCGTACATACTAATGACAAAAATTCACGCACACATACTGAAAAAAAGGAATCTAATTCACGCACGCTTACCCCCCTACCCCTACACCTCCGCCCGCCATGAAACGTATATACTCCTATACGCGCAATTTTTGATCAATACTTAAAAATTAACCCAACCTCCCGGTAGTTTTTAAATTTATTCTGCGCATGTCATGCCTTTTAATCAGGCCCCTTTGTGCCTACCCCTACGCGTACCTATATAATAATGTGTGTGTGTGTATGTGTGTCAATTTGATTCCGTAAACGCGACAATCTATTGGTACTCGGAAAAGTGTGACTAGGTTTTGATTTTCGTACGTTTCTGGTTTTAGAATCGGATGCGTTCGTTAATGATCGTGTGTGGTCGGCGGATTGTGACAATTTTGGTTTTTGTAATCTTTGGATGTAGGTTACAAAAGTCTGGTCGTCATAGCATCCCTTTGACTTGTTCAGATTATTATAGCTTAGGTATTATGTGTTTCTCGAGTTTCGTTGTGAATATGAATCTAAGGTCATAAGAATCATTTAAGAACTTAGTCTATAAATTGGTGATTACTTAAGTTCATCTGTATCATCTAGCTAAGTTACGTAACTTAATTATGGAGTCAAAAGTGCTCGAAGCTTCCTTTCTATAAAAATGTTTAGTAAAACGTATAGAAAGTTACACTTCTTATGTTTTGTTACTTCTATTTAAATATATTTTAGGTAGCTTCTTCTAGCTATAAAATTTGAATCAAAACTTCTTGACATTAATTTGTAAGATTAGACTGTAATAATTACAAGATTAGTTACTCTATACTTAATTACATATTAAGTGTAATTTACAATCTCATAAATAATTTTATGATTACAAAGTTTCTAATTTACATATTTTTTTATTCAATTGAAGATAACTTACTAATAAGTATCCTTTCTAATTGTTATTTTTTATCGGGAAAAAATCTAATGAGCTGCCCTGATAAAAAAGATTATTAAAAATAAATGATATCATAACAATTTTTTTTTTACTATTCACGTTTGACCGCTATCTCACCTGATGTTAAGCGATGATGCGGTCTAAGGTGAAGCACGCTTGCATAGAAGTAACCTATTCACTCTTGACTTAAACACTCCCAGGTTGTAGCTATCAGGAAACACAGACTCAGGCAGGGAATTCCACTCCTTGGCTGTACGCACAATGAATGTATTCCCAAAACGTTTTGTGCGTATAGGTGGGATGTCCACCAAGTACCGGTGGCGCATCGCCGTACGTCTTGTGGTCCGATAATGGAACGGGCTTGGCAGAATGAAATATTAAGTATTATCTAGGTATTATTTGAGAGAATCACTTGATTTAGATATCGAAGTGAGAGATTCAATTTACGGCTTAATCTCTGAAATATATCAGACTACAATCTATACTAATATTATAAATCAGAAAGAAGAGTTTGTTTTGTTTGTTTGGTTGAACGCGCTAATCTCAGGAACTACTGGTCCGATGTGAAAAATTCTTTCAGTATTAGATAGCCCATTTATCGAAGGTTATAGGCTATATATCATCACGCTAAGACAAATAGGAGCGGAGCAATAGTGGAAAATGTGACGCAGACGAAGAAGACGAAGTTGCGCGGGTCAGCTAGTATAAAATATAATACAACTAGCAAAGCAGAGGGCATAGCTAGTCCATAATCATAATAGGTAGTTAGGATAAATTATGTAGGTACAAGTTTATTTTTTCAAGGTTTTCTGTATTCCATCTTCCATTTAATCCACAAGAAACTTGTAGTCATTATAAAAAAAAAACAGGAACATAACATACCCATATTTCTTACTGTAACTTTAATGAGTGTACATGTTAATGTTGTAATTAAGGTTTTGGAAAAAGGAGACATTTACCTACATAATTTCAAATTAGAAGTTATTCTTACAAGACATAAATTATTATTTTTTACAAGGTAAAAAGAAAAAAAATAAAGAAACCACGTTTATTTCGCTGGAAATAACGAACAAAAAAACAAAATTAAAAAGTAATTCTTAGCTTATTTGTCAGAAAACTTGGCTTCCTTTTATTTTATTATTTAAATGGGAAATCACCAAATCTCTTTTCCACAGGGCGGAGTGAAAGGGAGTGTCAGACTTTTACTGACTTAAACAGGGTGGGTTTAAGTAAGTAAGTTCTTTCAAATGTCCTTACATCACTTTATGAAAATCTATACTAATATTATTAAGCAGAAGAGTTTGTTTGTTTGTTTGTTTGGTTGAACGCGCTAATCTCAGGAACTACTGATCCGATTTGAAAAATTCTTTCAGCGTTAGATAGCCCATATATCGAGGAAGGTTATAGGCTATATATCATCACGCTAAGGCAAATAGGAGCGGAGCAATAATGGAAAATGTGACGCATACGAAGTTGCGCGGGCCAGCTAGTTACAGTATAAATGAATACTGATTCACCTCCATTGAAAAAGGTCCGGCTCACGATAACAAACTACATTTATACGGATTCGAATCAACCATTGAAAATAACTAATTAAAAAAAGGACTTCCCACTAATATACTACTGAATTGGCTTTAGCAAAAAATAAAATTGGAGTAATTCGTATCTACCCCCGAAAATAGAATCGCAAACGTCAAACACTGGTATTTTTATACAAGGAAGGAAACGTTCGAGGAAAATTTAAAGATATCTTGATAATATTATTACTTCGCTCTTTCCCACTGAATTTGTAGTTATGGAGATATTTCGAAAAAAAAATTTAAGGAAGAAGTTGAATTAATTGATTTTCATTAATTTCGTGATAAAGTTACTGCGAATATTGTTTTAAAGGTACCTACTTTTCACAAGCTACACTTATCACAAATATGCCTTATTAATCAAAGTATTATTGACAAATGTAGCCTTTTGTCTTTCACAATATCCAATTTATGAAAGCAAGTTAAATAAAATACCAAATTATATTTTTATGTATTTGAACTTTAGATATTAAAGTCTCGTTGAATAGTAAAAACAGACAACGCATGCTGAAAGAATAAATCAAACGGAATCAAACTGACAATCAACATCTGCCCAGGCTTTTCCCAACTATATCGGGGTCGGCTTCCAGTCAAACCGAATTTGGCTGAATACCAGGATTTTACGTGGAGCGACTGCCTACCAGACCTCCACAACCAATTAACTGGGTAACACGGTACTGAATCAAACTGATAGTAGCGTTGATTAAATCACTGGTAGACGCCAAAGGTCTGACAGTACATGTTTAAGGAAAACAACTTTTATTTACATTTAAATAATATTTATTTATTTATTTATTTATTTATTTATTTATGTACACACAAGAAATTAAAAAACTAAAAATGTATACAGAAAAAAACCAAAAAAAAAAGTAAAAAAAAGAAAAAATAAGTTAATACAGGAAGGGAGAGACCGAAAATCTCATGAACAATTCAGTTTATAGCAAAAAAAATCACGGCAATAATATTCTTTAAAGAAATCAATGGTAGAAAAACAGAGTTTGTTGAGAGTAGGCGTCTACTCCCAACACAGTCGAATAATGTAGGCTGTTGATTCTGACCAATCATCACAAAACCATCAAAGTATTTTAGACTTTAACCCAGTTAAAACCTTCTTCAACACAAGGAAGTCTGTAATGAAAACAGTGAAAAAAAAAATTCAAAACTTTCCTTGACCGAGATATTTGACCTCATTTTTTATTACAGGATAAAAAATTAAGTTTCTTTTTTCCTTTAAAAGATAAATATTCGTGTCGCTACCCGGTAAACGTTGCGTAGTCACTTACTTTCTTCAAGTTTATGAGAACATGTAGAAAATAGATGATCTCTTTGTTCTTCAAAGATTCCGTTGTTTTGGTTGTGTCTTAGAAAAACAAACCAGATTTTTATGGCGACACAGTAAATAAATACATATGAAATCTTTCCAAAAATATTATAAGTTAGGAATGTGCACTTAGTATAGTTATTTGTCAATGTTGACAAATATCTTTATCGCAAAGACTGGGTTAAGCTCGCGTTTGGACCTAAGATTTCCTGCTGTGTATTTTTTTGTGTGCAATAAATAATAAGAAGAATTTTGACTTTTACAGGAAAATGTCCCTAGGTAACTGCGTAACAGCAGCATCTGAATAACGAAAATAAAAAACTTTTTACAAAAAAATACAACTAACTTCCAAATAGTATATTATAATTTTTTTGTAAAAAGTTTTTTATTTTTCACTTTTTAGTAGTATCCCATATCTAACAACACCACTTCAAAATCGCAGAAAAGCAAAATACACAATTTCGATTACTTGGATAACATAAAACCATCATCCAAGTAAACGAATTCCAGCTATTTCGATTTAAAAACCAAAATTCGTAACCGATTTTGATAAAATTTAAATGAAACCAATCTGCAAACATATCCTTTCAGATAAAACAAGAATTTTTCACATCGGTTCATAATTGACGGAGTTATGAGGTAACAAACATAAAAAAAAACACAACTGAATTGAGAACCTTCTCCTTTTTGGGGAAGTCGGTTAAAAACTAGGTTTAAACTACATGTGTTTTTTTTTTTGTAAACCGTAAATATTTGTCAAATTCCAATTTCTATTCGCAGAGGTCTTATCTCATAACAAGTACAGTCTAAGTTAAATAAAAAAGAAGTTTAATAAAAAAAGTTAAAGAAACATTGATCATTACACTTCGTCGTAGCGTTTTGCTGATAGATGCAACAATGTCTGGCTGTCTGTGCATGTGAGTTTATGTTTATATAATTGTTAGCGCGCCCACGATACAGGTTACCAATCTCAAAGTTTTCAATAAATAAAGTAAAGATAGAATGCATTCACTAAAGGTCAAATCTTAAAATAAGAAAATTGAAAGAAGAAAGAAAGTAAATCTGTTAAATGACATAAACCAATTTAACAGAACAAAATAAATGCTTATGCCAAAAGCTAAGAGTAAATTATCCTTCAAGCGTAAAATCTGGAACTACTAACTAAAACCAACCAAATAACTTCTTCCCATCTTCCCTAAAAATTAGAACCTCCTGCAATGAGTTTTGTGCGAAGATCGATAGTTTTAATAGTCGGGGGGAGATCAAAAATGCCGGCGTCGAGAGTACTTCCTTTCTTAGTTCGAGTTGAGGGACTTGTACCGAACTTGTGTTCTGAGTACAAAAGACTCGAGGAGGTAGTTCTATGGAGATGTATATGATATCAGTCAAATAAGGAGTGGATATTTTTAGGGGAACTTTTGAGCTTGAAATAGGAGGTTTTGCGTTTGGTCTGTTGTTGAGTGGCAGAAAGAAGTACAATTTAAATACGATTAACTAAATATTGTTAACGATTTTTAGAGTTTTAGTGGCCAATTTTCGAACAATTTGGAATTAATTTGTAATGTGTTAAATAAAATAATAGGGATAACAAAGGGATACTTAACATTAGTGTGAAATTATTAGCCATGGAAAAGGAGCAATTTATATATAATAATTACAAAAATAAGTAACGAAGCTTGAAATAATTTCAGTACAACCAAGAAAAGGATTGCAAGGATTCGAATAGATTTGTACACAAAATCAAAATCCAGCGCACCTTAACACCTTCAGAAATGTCCACTTAAAAGCATTTAGAACAGACAATATCCTTGATTTATTTGCAAAATTTATCTAAAAACGTGTAAAACTTTCCACTGGAGCCTTCCATTGAGAGATCCAACAATATAATTAGGAACGCCGTACCGTTAGAAAATATTGTTTTTGCGTAGGCCCTGGCTACGGCGTAGTACTACGGCTACGGTCGCGTAGCGCGTTGCTACGAGAATTTCTTGGACAATTTTCAAGGCTCACTATTGATTTTTCTTTTGACGCCGTGACGTCATTTTCTTATATTAATTTATTTGAAACGATATTTCCATAATTAGGTGACTTAATTAGGATAAGAACTAATTAATGCCGTTGATATTTTTGGGAGGCGGAAATCAGAGGACAGTTTGTTTTGTCAGAAATGCGCAGTAAAATCTGTAGAAACTACATTCAAACAACATCTTCAAACAACTTTTCCGTGACTTCAGTCTCGTAGCCGTTTCCGCATGAACCGTGTGCACGTGTACTCAGCGACAACTGTAGCTTTCTATCAGTGTAAAAAAAATCTGATTAGTACTTCCATGAATATTCTCATACAAACGAACAGTTACCCCATAATAATATTCATAGAGTAAAACATATAATTGTTTGTGGTAAACTCCTAGATTTACCAGTATTTCCACTTTTATAAACACTTTCATTAATTAAGAAGACTTTCGAGTCGATTTCTGAATTCAGTATTTGGAATTGAGTGTTTCTCAAGATGTACTTTATCCTGAAATCCTTTAAAAAAATAGGGTTTAAAGTATGATTTAACATGTTCTTAACTCTGTTTAATCAATTTGGCAACCAATCCAGAAGTAATTTTCTTTTGAAAACTCGAATTGAGATTCCGGCAGAAAAATTATAGGTTAGCTGAAAATAGATTGTTATCTGATATTCGGGGTTAAACTGAAGGTTGATGTAACTATAAAATTATAATGTCAACGGTATCAATGTTGGATCTATTGTTAAGGGTTTGTAGTTAAATATGAAACAAACAAACAGATCGATTGATCTTCAAGGTCGTGTAAGAAGAGCTATGTTGATTTGGAAATAGGCATGGAGTAGAAAATATTTTGTTTCCCTTACTTACTCTATTAAACAATTTCCTTCTGATCCGCATGGATTGTGATATTTTATTTTAAGTAAAAAAACAAATAATTTGGTTGACTAATTCATTTATTTATTGCAAAATGTACACACAGTTACAGACTTTGCTTAAAAATAATGAGTACATGACCCTGTTAAGGCCGAGCAAGATAACTTAAAACTAGAATATAAATCAATTAGAGCATTTTAAGGTATTTTCCATTAGTATATTAAATTTCATTATATTGAAGTCTGTCATTATAACATTAAATTATAGCAACTATATAATCTATTATTGTCTAGGTAACTAATTTCATATATCTGTACTAATATTATAAAGCAGAAGAGTTTGTTTGTTTGTTTGATTGTTTGTTTGTTTGTTTGGTTGAACGCGCTAATCTCAGGAAATACGGGTCCGATTTGAAAAATTATTTCAGTGTTAGATAGCCCATTTATCGAGGAAGGCTTTAGGCTATATATCATCACGCTAAGACAAATAGGAGCGGAGCAGTAATCGAAAATGTGACGCAGACGAAGTTGCGCGGGTCAGCTAGTTATCAATAAAGTAAGATTTTTTAATTTTCTTTAGCTAACTAATCCGTCCCACACGACATGACAGGAGCCACTGACGTATAGCTAAATAATTAAAGATTAAATCAACATTATGGGCAAAATTTTAGAAAAACTCACCTCAGATTTCTGGAAAGATAATGAAGGCTTCCAGAAAGGTTCCCCTTCCTTGAAAAATTTACTTTGGCTAAACATGACGTTGATATCAACGTAACAAATTTCAGAAAACATTAGCGTTTGACAGGGGCCTAGACCTGACAGCTTCAGTGCTTCCACCTGGTGCTCGTTGTATTTTTTTGTTCACATTCAATTTTACATAATTTTCCTTTCAAAAACTAGAAGACCACTCGATAGCTTATTCAAAAGAATGACTCGTTTTCATGAAAAACACTGTCAAACAAATAACAGCCGGTCGTTTCTGTAAACATGTCGAAGTGAACGACAAGTGAGCTGTCAAACCAAACAAGTAAGATGGAATGACAGCTCACTTGTCATTCACTCCACCTCCATGGTGAGGTGTCAACACAATAGACCAGCAGTTTAATTTTAAACTACATACATAGTGACTGAATAACCTCACTTTAGTGTGTGCCAATATTCTCCTATATTAGTTCAGGTGTTTCTACAATATTATTTTATTAGAGGCCTCATACGACACAATTCCGGATTGTTATCTACTATACAGAGAATAATAAAGGTTGTTTCCTATTATAACTGACAAAACATGGTCCTTACAATTTTTTATCTATTGTTATAATTATTTTAGCCTTGTAGGTGAAACTTCAGATAAAAATATAATCAGTTTCAATAATAGGCTTGTGTCCTGAAAAAATCTAATAAGTCCGTCAGTTAGATTATCAAAAAATATTTGACCCGTGTTTTTTCTTTTGTTACGGGAACCAAAATTGACGAAGTTATGACGCTTTTAAATTCTCAACACGTCACACCTTCGCATCATTTTTAGTGAGTCGTGACGTCACGAGCCCCCACTCCCGAGTTTTGATGCGTTTTAGCTTTTTCAATATTCATTGATTTACAAAAACAAAAAATACGTGTCCATTTTTTTCAATACTCTAACTGACGGACTAAATAGTTTTGCAATTTGTGGATGATAGAATCTAGCCCATTCCTTGCACTGATTGCAGTTCTGAACGACTTCTATCCTATTCTTCATTTATAAAAAAATATATATAATAGTTATTTAAAAACTTTAATTACATAACTTTAACATTTAAATTGTAATAGTATCTCATACTGTTTGATTTTTCTGTATTGCATAATGTGGTCTCCTATTATTGAGAAAGCACATAGTTTTTTGTTCTATTACTTTATTATAATATACTTAGCATGTAAGGTGTATTCATTGTTGGATATCCTAATAAAATAAAATTCCAAAAGCAATACAATACAATACATCCAAGCATTCCAATTAAATAAAAATACAGGGAAATTGAAAAAATACCCGAAACCTCTTAGGCAGTGAAAGTACACATGATTATAAGCAACTTTTGTTTTGGTAAAACTCCGAAATCTCGAAAAAAATATCAGCTGTTTCATACAAAATGCAGTATTTAGCCAATGAAAATGTATGAAACAGCTGATATTTTTTTCGAGATTTCGGAGTTTTACCAAAACAAAAGTTGCTTATAATCATGTGTACTTTCACTGCCTAAGAGGTTTCGGGTATTTTTTCAATTTCCCTGTATGATAAGTCCGAACCTGAAGTCAAACCAACATTTTATGAAAATATATTATCTACTTACCTGAAGATTAACGCCACGTAATTCTAGGTTCATCATTATATAATGTGCTAATCAAAAAGAAAAAGTAGAAGATTATCAGCCGACACCACGTAGAAGAAATATTCGACGGAGTCGTATTAATAAGGCTTGGAGAATGTTATCGATAACTAATATTTCTAAGTGGAAAAGAAAAGTCAGTACTATGGGCGAAAGACTACATTTCGACTAAAAAGTGAAAAATATTCAGATTTGGTTTAAAATTTAATTTGAAAAATTACCTCGAAATAGCCAAGTTAATAACTTGGCTAGTCCAGTCTACTTGAAGAATCTAGAGAATATCCATCTCTAAAAGAATATAGTATTTGAAACCAGTATCACTCAGAGGCCAGCACATCCAATTAAATAAATCAAGCACAAAAAATAAATGAAAATATAAAACACAATAAGTAATCATTGGACGCACTGTCCAATCATAATTACGCCCCCTACTCCCGAAAAACTGCAAACATGCAAAAAAGCCGACAGAAATATATATACGTATACAATAATTACCAAATACCCTCATAGTTGTGAGAAAGGGATAATGATAAAAATGTATTGCGCCCCACGGGGGGACACCCCTACTGCGAAATTTTTCGTACACCCGTTTAGCGAGATTCGATCCCGCAATCAGGGGGAAAAGGGGGGAATTTTTTGGCCTCCCATCCCCCATCCCCCGCCATCGTAAATTGGAGCATATAATTTTTATTACATTGGTGTCGTGTGTTCTACGTGTTAGATCGTATACACATGTTTTTAGAGGGTAGTTTCACAGAAATATGCCCGTTATTAAATATTGGCAGGCAATGTTAGTTTATCGGGTAATTAATGTATGCAAAAATTGCTTCTGTTCGTATATTTATTTATTTCCGGGGGTGTCGACTACATTTTTCGTATGGGCGTGTCCTAGGTTGATTTTGTGTTGTCCGCCTTTTTTTCGACATACTTGTAGCAAGTAAAGTCATTAGTATGCAGATATATTTTATTCCATACAACGCTATTTGCTGTACATGAGAATTAATGTATCCATTTGTTAACTTAAAACATAACTGCAAAGACATGAATACATTTCTGAATCAAATACGACACTCATCATTGACTTGACACATCTAGATAGCTTATATAGGTCTAACCAAATATGTACTTATGTTAAAAAATATATTTTACAACCTAAAACCATTCAAAGCGCAGTCTAAACCACAAATCTATTCTCCTATAAACTACAATACACACGATAATAAGTACCAAACCACAACATCGACGATTCAAAATAGAAACAAAGAAATAAGAGAGATATTCCCGTCGTATTAATGAGTCGAAGAATCTCTCCGCTTCGATTAATAAATGTCTTACTTAGTACGTTAGGTAACTGACCTTTATTGATACCGAACTTAAGAGCAGAAAGAAAGCCAAAAATGTAATAAGAAATGCGGAATAAAACATTTATTTTCAGTGCATAAAATGTTCTTTTTAATGGTTAGTAAGTCACTGCAAGGTTTTGGTACTTATAATGAAACTATTGCTACGAAAAACCATCTTTTAATCATAAAGAAATTCCAAATGATTCGAGAAAACCGCTTATAAAATTTTATTCCTAGCTTTCATGTATAACTAATGGTAGCCCAGTGGATTACAAATATAAATTCGATAAAAAAGGCTTTCTCAACTCCTTCTCTCAGTAAACTGTAACTGTTTCAGATATTCACATAATAAATAACAGATATTAAGCAATTACTAACTTTAACAAAATGTATTAGACTAAACAAAACCAACTACCCCACAAAAACCAAAATTAACCCCTCTTCAAAAGGCGTCAATTACCCTTAAATTCCGTCTCATACTTAACTCAATCCCATACACACTGACCGAGACATTCTTCAAGAACATATAGATGCATTGGGGTTGCTGCCCCAAGTGAGGGTGCGTTGCCCAAGATACACTGACCCACATCTAAGGGTTACTTGCGACTCACGGGCGAATCCGGGGCTAATATCATGACTTGCACTTGAGTGATAAGTGATAATGTATGATGGTATAACATAAACCTTTTTTTTGGGTTTTAGCATTTTATTTTAATAGGATTCTGCTCAAAAATATTTGTGGTATAAGATCAAGTATTATTTTATTTTAGTCAGTAGTAAGTTGTGTATCAGTTTATTAGGTAAAAAATCGACTGGAAAGGAATTTAATAAAACGTTATGACTAATAATAACTGTAACAAGAGATGAGGCTCTTAAAAATCATTTTGCTAACTCTGATTTTTGTAAATCTTTATTTCAAAGAAACGATTAGTAGGTACGAAAAATAGAAGAAAAATAAAAATTAGTAAAATAAAAATAACGTTTGTTTTTTAAAAAAATGCGTGAATCCCGGTATGCTTAAACAGGAAAATCAAAGTTTTTCCTTGTAACAATTTATCAGTTTTTGGAATTCCGATCACAAGATATCTTTGAGGAAGAAATCTTTGTTAATGTTTTGCTTCACATAGTAAACTATGAAACTTGGCCTCTATTAAAATAATTTATATTTGAAACTGTGCCTTCCAAACTAAAAGTAGTGTACAAATAAGAACATCCGCACAGGTCGTTCTTCAAGGTAAGCCAACGCTTGCCGCGGTTTGTCTGTGGATGGGTGACCATCTTAACATACCGAGTTTCGTCCGTGTCTCGGAAAGAACGTTAAGCTATTGGTCCCGACTGTCATTTGGAGATCTCTGGCAGTCGTTACGGATAGTCAGAAGCCAGAAAATCTGACACCAGTCTTGCCAAGGAGTACCGTGTTACCCAGTTAATGGGTTGTGGAGGTCTGGTAGGCAACCGCTCTACGTAAAATACTAGTATTCAGCTGAATCCAATTTGACTGGAAGCAGACCCCAACAAAGTTTTGAAAAGGCTAGGCTAGGATGATCCTTAAGTCGGCACAACTTTTAAGGAAAACGCTGTTGTGCTGTCATCATAATTATCAGCCGAAAGACTTCCACTGCTGGACATAGAGGCGTCCCCAAGTGTCTCAACAACAACCGGTCGTATGCGTCTCGCATCCATCGGCTTCCAGCGACCCTCACCATCACCAGAGGTCATCAAACGCTGATGTGGTTCAATGGAACTTATAAGGGGTGATTCTCGTATTTTTTCGCATTCGTAAACTACAGAAAAGTTTCAACAGCATAGTTCTTATAGTTTCGGAAAAAAATGGCTGTGACATACGGACAGACAGAGAGACGAATCTATAAGGGTTCCGTTTCTTGCCATTTGGTTACGGAACCCTAAAAACACGCCTGATTAAGAAGTTCTTAATATTGGTTGCCGCTGAAATGATATTGCGACTTGAGTTTGAGAATTTTGATGGTGGTTTCGTTTCAAAAGTCAATCGTTTACCACTAAACTATGTGCAATTGCCTCCTAGGTATGGCAGACAACTTTCTTAGGCAAACAAAACCTTAGCTTAAATCACTTCATGTAGGTATTCACTAGATTTCCGCAATACAATAACTCCAGATTTCTTCGCCACATTTTCCTTCACGGTAAAACATTCATATCTAATTTAAAGTAAACAACATAAACAGTAAACTAATTTATCGTATTTCTTCTTCAAAATGTTGTATCTTTCGAGGTTTATTTCGTTAAGCAATAAGAGAGGTTTATGAATCGTCTAGACTCAGCTTCCGGCTGGGATGGTGACAGGGGAGGTAAGCCACAAAGTCTATGGTTAGTCTTTTAACGGGGGGAGTATTGCTGTCTTAAATGTCATTTCCGTGAAAAAAGAGCGAAAGCAGTCGTTGAAAATGGATGTATGACTACTACAGAAACACTACACGAATGAGGACTTATTTCAAACATGTTCCATTGCAAGCTCGTCCAAATTGGTGCTGTAAAAAAATATTAATTAGATCTAAAAGGTTCTTGGATGTCGAATAAATCTGTGGATACTGTTTTCCGTCGTTATTAGGGTTCCGTACCCAAAGGATAAAATGGGACCCTACTACTAAGACTCCGCTGTCTGTGCGTCTGTCTTTCCGTCTGTCACCAGGCTGTTTCTCATGAACCGTGATAATTAGACAGTTGAAATTTTCTCAGATGATGTATTTCTCTTGCTGCTATAACAACAAATACTAAAAAATATATTTAAGGGGCTCCCATACAACAAACGTGATTTGTTGCCGTTTTTATAGATGATAGTACGGAACCCTTCGTGCGCGAGTCCCACTCGCACTTGGCCGGTTTTTAATAGACACAGGACCTTTACAGATTGTGTTAGTTCTTGTTTTCGCCAATCATTTTTAACTTACTTAATTTTGACGACACGGTTGGCGCAGTGGTTGAGCGATCGGCTGCTGCGTCGCGTGTCGTGGGTTCGATTCCCGCACGGAACAAATATTTTGTATGACCTACAGATAGTTGTTCCGGGTCTGGCTGTTTGTGTATGTGACTTTGTTTGTTTTTAAACGCACCCACGATACAGGAGAAATTCCTAGTGTGGGGCAACGTTTTCTTTTTTAAAAGAAAAGAAAGAAGAAAAAGAAAGAACTCGCTTTTGCCTGCGACTTTGTACCCACATATCCCGTTTTTCCACTCTCCATGGAACCTATATGCCAAATGTCAGCTTTCTACGATTAGTACTTTCGGCTGTGCGTTGTCTGCACAGGTTGGCTGTCTATCACACAATAGTAACGGAATAATCACTACATATTATAATAACCTTCACCAAATTCTCCAGTTCACCAGTTCTAGAGGAAGGTTTTAGTATTTAATTTGTCAAACGGGTGAAGCCGCGGGCATCAGCTATAGTTTACGCCAGATAAACGTGGACTAAAGTACATTGACCTTTCCTTAATATCTCTTCGTAGATACTAGAACAATAAATTAAGAACTGTTTTTCATTACTAGAGAACGTAAAGGATCACGATAGAAGTCGATTCAGGACACCTTTATGTCATTATTTCTGATTTTGATCCTAAGAAAGTCAGTAAATGTGTGTGGGTCAATGTACTTTATTCCACGTTTATCTGGCGTAAACTATAGTTTTGTATATTAGGATGAAACAGCACGCGTAACTTTTACTTTATTCCTCAAAACTTAATTTAAAACTCATCAAATGAAGATGAAAACATCACGAAAAAAAAAGCCACTTGTATTAGCCAATACAAATCGACCAGAGAAATATAAATAAAAGACCCTTCAAACACACACACTCATCCCTCCTAAATTCATTCATATTCCCCATAAATCGTACACAAGCCATAAAAAATACAAAACCACTATATTTACAAACACAACACTACAAAAAAGCTAGTGAGAGTAAAACAAATCGGGATTTTCACTTTCTATACAAAATGGATGAATAAAAATTCATCGGACGGACTCAATTCTAACGGTGGCGTGATAAAATAAAGGTTTTTCACCGAAATATTTCAGTCGCGATGCGTGAACTGAAAAAAAGGTCTAAAAAATCATTTCACTTTCACTATAGCGTACTTCAATTACCATGTAACGTGTTTTTTTTGTCTTTTTTGCATTTTTTCCGTGTTTTTATTTTCATTTGAAGTGAATGGCCAGTGGCGAGCTCTTTTTTTGGTTGAACTTCGTTTTTTTTTTTTAGTTTTTTGAAGGGTATGTGTGTTTGTGGGGACTGCTAATACAGTTTTCGTGTCAACAGAAGGTCGGGAAATGGATTTGGATGTGGTGGAAAGATTTCCTGGTTAGGCCGCCTGGTAGAGCATGTTAACATAAGCATGGTTGCTTGAATTTAGTCTTTTTAAACCTTATTTGTCCTCGTCAAATCTCGTAATGTTGCCAGTACCTGAATTTTTACACAGCTGAAGAGCTGTTTGATAGAGATCAATAATATTTTATTTTATTACTACAACCAGGATGAACAGAATTTAAAATTAAATTATGTTCTATAAAAGTTAATTTGATATAACATAACATCAATATAACCTTTAAATACTTTACATAAGATACTATTTCAATGTTGAAACAACGTTCAGAAAACTTGGCAATAATATTACTCAGAAACACCTTAGCAACCCGTATGAAGAAGTATTTACAATAATAGAAAGTACTCAATCTTGGATATTTTAGCGAAAAATTTTCACACATTATTTTCTTTGACGATTTCCTCGTTTTCCTTAATTCCAAATTCCTAAAATCGTCTTCCGACACAATCTCCAAATAATCTCTACATCTTCAATTTCTATTACAACCTAATTTACGCATACATTAGTCCCTAATTTTTCAATCAGAGAGCCTTCGTACATAAGTCGATAGCTCTATACTCATATAGAGTCGTATGTAGAGTATCGACAAATTACTAGAGTTCTCTCCCTCGCGTTATTTTCTGAGCGTTATGAGCGAGAATTTTCCTTTAGTAGACTTAGAACAGTTATAAGTGAGGTAGAGACGCCATAAAGGTAATATACTCAGTGCAGAGTCGATGTTTGCTGGCTTTTTACGTATTTTACTGTTTTGGGGATTTGGGTTTGTATATATTTTTGGTTAAATAGTAGGAAATAGGCTCTACCAGAAGTAAACGATAATTCTTCCTGGTGAGAATTTTATTCTGAATAGAATATAAATTTTTTAGGGTTCCGTATATAACCGAAAGATAAAAACGGAACCCTGTTACTTAGCCTCCGCTATCCGTCCGTCCGCCCGTCCATCTGTCATCGGCTGTATCTCAAGAACCCTAATAGGCAAACAATTGAAATGTTCACATATTGTGTATTTCTATAGCCATTATAACAAAATTTATTAAAAACTAGATTAAGGCGTCGTTCACACGAAACGTATTGTCCGCCGCTGACTGTGAGCACGCGTTACGCAGTTTATCGCTTTTCAATATTATATGTAACTTATTGTTCACACCGAACCGAACGTAGTCGCTGACTACAGCACAGTGAGCATACTCACAGTCAGCGTCAGATAATACTTTTGGAGTGAAGCCTAAATTAAAAATTAAAGTACGCTCCCATACAAAAAACGTGTTTTTTCGGTTTTTTTTTACGGAACCCGTCGTGTGAGAGTCCAACTCGCCCTTGGTCGGTTTTTATTACTGTTGTTTGGTAGGTACCCGGTCCGAGTTTCTGTTTCTTGAAAAATACAACCTAGCAATTTCTTTGTTAAGTATACTTCTAGGCAAGCAATATCCATCGCACGCATCAAACGCAAAGCTAATTATTATTACCAGCCCCTACTGTCCCACTGCTGGGCAAAGGCCTCCCTCCATTCCTTCCAATGCTCTCGGTGTTGTGCCTCTTCCTTCCAATTCGTAAGGAAGACATCCAGGTCGTCCCGCCATCTCCTCCGCGGTCCACCGCGGCCTCGTCTCGCTGGTTCAGTCTTCCAATCCAGTATTTTACAGGCCCACAGATTGTTCAGCATACGGCAGACATGTCCGGTCCCTTTTGAGTTGGGATCAATAAAAAAAAAAGTATTTTCAAAAGTAAAGTTGTAGAAAAGAAGTACCTAATAATATAATTAAGTGTTTGTAAAGAAAATAACTCGAAAGAAGAACATGATAGTTCTCTCTCTTAGTAATAAAATTATAATATTAACAAAGATTTATTTCCTGATTTCTATATCACACATCTTCACATATATCACTGCATACTATAATACAAAGTCTTCCGCCGCTTCTGTCTGTCTTTCTGTTCGCGATAAACTTAAAAACTGCTGATACACATACCTAACCCACCGATTTTCATGCTGTTTTCACAAACGGATAGAGTGGTTCTCGAGGAAGGTTGTATATAATTTGTCAAACGAGCGATACCGCGGGTATTAGCTAGTTTGAAATAGATAAGGGTGTATGGAAGAGGCTTCTCTCTTCACTAAAATATTTAGTTTTAAAGTATCAATTTCACTGTATTGTTTATTTTGTAATTATATTAGGATAACATTTGAAAAGTCCTTGACTGTTTTTGGCATTGTTAATGTTTTTGGAGCTCTAATTATTTATTGCTAACAAAACTGTTATAAAAAATGTAATTATAATACTTTAATATGAATAACATGAAACACGAATATATATTCAACATGATATTTTATTCCAGTTGTAGCTACCTATAAACTTTTATCAATTTTAATATCAGTCTTTCTATCCAGCTAGGATAGAAATATGCAAGTTTTTTTGGTTCCGCAGCCTAAGGGTGACCGGACAGCGCCCAGATGGACCAGACGCTTGGTCATCATCTGTTTACTTTTATGTGTACTGTGCGAGTCCTGAATAAACATTTTTCTTTCTTTCTTTCTTTCTTTTCTTTCTTTTAGCCTTTTCCCAACTATATTAGGGTCGGCTTCCAGTCAAACCGGATTTAGTTGAAAACCAGTATTTTACGCGAAACGGCTGCCTACCACACCTCTACAGCCCATTAACTGGGTAAACACGGTACTTCATGGAAAGACTGGAGTCAGATTAACTGGCTTCTGAATATCCGTAACGACTGCCAAATATCTCCAAATTACATCCTGGACCAATGGTCACCCATCCACAGACCAACCTCGGCAAACGTTGCTTAACCTTAAAGATCGACCTGTGCGGCTGTTATTATTTAGCCACGAGCTCCTCCAACTACTTCTACAATAAAACTCCAAATTCTTCCACAGCAGCCATTCAAAGATAACGCCCACATTACCTTTCACAAGATTACTACAGTTCTAACATGCCTTTACAACTTAGGCCCATAAAAATAGGGACATAAACGTAAAAATGTTAGCGGAATGTCGCATCTACGGCAATTTCTTATTCCTCGGGTGCCGATACGGGCTTACATTAGCGTCCTGCGAGTGTGTGGAGTTACCCCCTAAATTATTTCGACATATGCAAATTTGTGCGCACCTACAGATGGCGACAAAGATCAGGGGCGGAGAGGAGACGGCTTGAGATAGATGGCAATGTCCTCTGAGAGGAAATGTTTTTCGAAAGTTTGAAATATTCTTGTCCCTAATCTCTTCAAAGTTAGAGTACACAGGCTCCTTCTGGGTAAGCTCGCTCCATCGTAGACTTTGTCTCTGTCATCTCTGAGCAAGACTAAAGTCAAGAGCAAACCCATCTCAAATAAATAAATTAAAAAAACCTGTTGTGTGTTGTTTAAGAATTAAGCGTAGTTTTAGAGGATTCAAAAATAAGTAAGATAAAAGATGCAGTATCACGAAACAGGAAAAAAAGCTCTAAAGTTGCATATTTGGACAGTATTTTCCAGCAAACATACAAAGTATTTTTAAATGGTAGTAATTATGTAACAATCTTTATAACATCATTAGCAACAAGTTTGTTTGTTATGCTATTAAATAATTTGCCATCAATTTCTTAGGAACTTATTTTCATATTGAGTCATTTAAGCGCAGAGCTACAAAAGTGGCCTTAATGCCATAGGCTTTTAATACCAAACAGTAAAGATGTGGAGAAGATACTGCATAAGAGGAACTCTATCTATTTTCCCATAAATATCGTCCATTACCGTCGGATTTTTACAAAACTTGACCGGAAAATGCTAACCATTACTGACCACTATCTCACCTGATGTTAAGCGATGATGCGGTCTAAGGTGGAGCACGCTTGCCTAGAAGTAACCTATTCACTCTTGACTCTCACTCACTCCCAGCACTCCCAGGTTGTAGCTATCAGGAAACACAGACTCAGGCAGGGAATTCCACTCCATAGCTGTACGCACAATGAATGTAGTCTTGCGAAGATAATCTTCCAATTATAATTCCTACTACGTCAACAAGTTTAGGCAGTAAACTCGGACCTCAGCAAGAGTCTCGTCTTCTAAACATACTCTATGCGCACACACCTAGCGACGAGAGTACGCCAAAAAACGGCGCGAGGCGCAGTTGTAAAATTGTCTAACTACCCTCCCCCGCGCGCGCTCATTACAGGGCGCGTGCGTACGGGTTGTATGGGGATGTGTATGTTAGGATACGTCTTGAGATAGTTGGGTCTTTTTTGGAGGGTTTTTTTTTTTAATTTCGTTGCGGGAGCCAAGACTGTTGAATCGATTGTATGGGTCTCATCGAGCTTCATTGTTGGCGTTTTTCTAATCAATAAATTTTGTGATACATGGGTTACATACAGGTGTTCATTACATAATTTAATAGTTCTGGTGATTGCCACTGTTGAATTTGGGCCTCTGGGTTAAGAATAGTGAAGTGAATTTGTCCAAAAAAAAAAAACAAAAATCTCTATGTATCAACGATAGCAATTTTCGGAATGCCAAAATCCAAAATTTGATTGAGCACATTTTGATATATTTAATCTTTGTGCTTGAAATTGTAAATAAAACTTTTAGCTCAGCATGCTTTTGTTAATTTTACAAAAATGACATTAACAAATGAAAACGCATTCTCAATAGCTTAATTATCTACAAGGTACTCTAGCCTTTACGTTTTACTATAAGCTTCCACTTCTCCTCACTTTCCCAATTGAAGTAGGTACATGTAGAATTTCGACATGGAACATCAACTTCCTGATCCTAAAGATATCTCAAGACCTATCCCTCTAACTCAATCCCGTGTACCTCCAAACACCGGATCGCGATACTAACGCACGATGTTCATCTCTTTCTAGTTTTGAAAAACCTCCCGCTCCCCTCTCACCCCCCTCACCTTCACCTCCCCCGAGGGGGGGCGACCCCTCTCCTAATTCCTTACATATTTAAATTCCACTTTGGGCGTCGAGTCTTCATATTGTCTCCATACGACATTCGTATATTCCATTTACTAGGTTTTAGCCCCCAAATTGGGTTATGACTTTTCCACCTAATGTGGCAATCGGATTTGGTTATAAGGATTTTTTTTGTAAAATAATCTATACTAATATTATAAAGCAGAAGAGTTTGTTTGTTTAGTTGAACGCGCTAATCTCAGAAACTTCTGGTCTGATTTGAAAAATTCTTTCAGTGTTAGATAGCCCATTTATCGATGAAGGTTATAGGTTATATATCATCACGCTAACACAAATAGAAGCGGAGCAGTTATGGAAAATATGACGCAGACGAAGTTGCGCGGGTCAGCTAGTTATGTATAATTGGAGAGAGGTTGGGTTATTGTATTAGTATTTTGCTGATGTAGGAATGAATTTAGATTGAGATTTTCTGTATGTGGGTCAAACGGTGAACAGATTTTTTGTTTTCAACAACCTCAACTGTTGGAAAGCGATGGAGCGCACTTGCCTAGAACCTAAGTCTACTACCGTCCAAAAAGGCCACTTTAGCAGAATCAGAAAGCAAATAACGCTACCCATCACAGTCAAATTTTCCCAATCAAACTTGTACCTAATGCGTTAGCAATAAAGATGAAAATGTCATTTGACGGGTTGTTGTGTGATTAATATTATGATTCCAATATGATTCTCCTAAAGTAACCTTTGCCTTATAATGTTCCTACTTTTACGAATACTCAATTTTGCTTATCTTGAGCCGATAGTACCTACCACATAATATGTTACGATATTAAATACAAGCCAGTCACCAATAAAATAATTCACAATTGTGTTACAAGTACAAATATTTCAACTTTATTTCCTCCTAGCATTAACTATTCAACCTTGATTGGTCTAAATTTCAGCCTCGCATATTATATTAAAGTAAATATACACATACAATATATATATACAGTCATTGTCTTGCTATGTACATTGGAACAAACTCTGTCTAAGTTGAAACAGATGTTTTATCACATATTCTAAGATGTAACTAAATAACTAAGTTTGTTCAGTTGGAATATTTATATTCAAGTAATTTTCGGTAGACTAAACTGCGTTCTACGTTTTCGTAGTTTTAGATGGATTATCATGATGATTTGCGGTTTTTTTTTAAACTTGTGACAAGAAAATTGATTTTAACTAAAAAAACTTTTTTAAATAAATTTTCACACACTTCCTTAAACGAATTACTTACGTCACATTTCTTTTTTGACTTACTAAAAGTTAAGTTTTTTTATCTTTATTTTATTTTATTCATTTAAAATCACTCACAAAGCCGGACTTAATGCCTTACCCACATTTGTACGTCTTACCCTCTTTCAACTAGTCAATCTTGAGTGGTGATGATTTTATTTCCAGTTTATCGCTTAACATATAACAGTTTAATTAAAAAAATGTATCGGTACTATTAATTAATTAGTTACGCGATAATTTTCCTCAGATGGATGGATAATATTTTGAAGAGGAATGTGTTAATTTATATTTTAAAATAATGTTCAAATAATAAAATAATGTGTTGTTTATCTTACAGATGTCCCACGGCAGTCATCGAGCCAGGTAATTACCATAATAACATTTTCTTACGAATAAGACATTAAAATTGCATGAAAACTGTATCTTTATTAGTTGCAAACCGTTCAATATATTTATATTCTTCTCCCAGTTTTTTTACTGTTGATAGGCACGCGATGACCACAATCTCACCTGATGGTAAGCGATGATGCGGTCTAAGATGGAGCACGCTTGCCTAGAATTAATCTATTCACTCTTGACTTAAAGACTCCCAGGTTGTAGCTATCAGGAAACACAAACTCCGGCAGGGAATTCCATTCCTTAGCTGTACGCACTACAACAGTTCCAAAACTACAAGCTATACAAGAACAACTAGTCATCATCTGCCACCTAATTTGGAGTCAGCTTCCAATCTAACCAGATACAGCTAAGTACTAGTATTTAACCAAAAGTGACTGTCGATCTGACCTCCAACACTCAATAAAGTAACCAATAAGTGAGAAAAAAGTGCAGCCAAATTATTTACCCTATGGTAAGACTGCTCTTGGTTGGAGAAACGTATGCCATGGCCAAGCTTAGCCAGAGAACGCGTTGGGTGCCAACTGACGGTCTTTAAGTCAAGTGATTGAATAGGTCACTTCTAAACAAGCGTTCTATCGTCAACTACATCATTAGGTACCTATCAATAAAATGGAAAAATGCTTGTTCATTTTACTTGAACTTAAGATCCCGACTATTGGTCTCGGGACGTGCATCAAGTGCTCTCTCTTCGCAATAGGCAGCCGCCACGACAGTACCGTCCGTTTTCCCCCATTAATTAGCCTTCATCACGCTGTCCAAAGCTTGTCTTTTAACCCCACAATGACATTTTTCAGCAACGCAATAATCAGGAAACATAATCCCACATAATAATTCCCCATTAGTGAATTTAAAAAGCCGATGCCTCGCGCGGCGTCGAACCCCCATACTGGCCGCAGCATCGCAACATCGCTATATGTTATCAGCGTATTAAAAATAAAATTATATTGTTATCGGGGTGGCGGGGGCGTGCCCAACCCCACGCGATCTATAATAAATTCATTTGCTGTAGTTTTTACAGTAATATCCCCATTGGTGCAAAAATGACTACTTTTCATTTTGGCTGCGTGTGTGTGTGTTGTTTTATCTCTTTTTATCGCCAATACGCCTGTTTTTCGGGTGAACTTTTTTTGTACAAAAATGGTGGCTGATGTGTGCACTTGGACGCAAGTTGATTAATGTGGAACATGTGCTATTGTGTGCGTGCCGGACGTGTACTGTGGATGGGTGGCTATATGAGTAATCATGTAGGCTGTGGCTACTTATGTTGGCTACCGAAAGAAAGAATAATGACGTTCATTAAACATGCAGTATTTAACACACCACATGATTTAAGGGTAAAGAAATTCCATGATACCGAATCACAGAAGGCACCATTCGTCTAAACAAACCTTGTCCTTTCGTCACTCAAAAACTACATCAAGACAGCAAAAATAAGACTGACGAGACACTGCATTTTATTAGCCTACTTGTAAGATATAAAACATGTTCCACCCAGCTTAAATAATTTGGGATAAGAACTACCTAAGTGCTAGAAAGCTCCCAAACTTACCCTTCAAAGAAATAAGAAGCAATACTTCGTAACTTCTGGGAACTTGTTATTTTAAATTACCTTATATCTTTACCAGTTTTCGATTCGTAATCAGCCGGTCGATTCTGTCTACATCTCACCGTGATCACTTAGGTGGAGTGAACGACAAGTGAGCTGCCATACCATCTTGTTTGTATGGTAAGTTTCATTCTGCCAAGTGCTCGTCAACGTCCAAAAAAAACTGATGAATATAACTAACTCTATGAGTCTTCTTTAAGCATAAAAAATCATCAAATGACGCTCAGTGAGAAGCGAAAGAAACTGTCAGACTCATACTGACTGAATCCCATCTGTGTTCATCTTAATGCCCTTTGCGTTCAAGGGCTGCGGTGACTCTTTCAAACAGAACTGCAAAACGCTTAAACCTTTCAAATCCAGCCGTCTCACACGCATTCTAGTTAAAATGATATTAAAACATTTCCTGTTGGTAACATCTAGACATTCAAAGTATTAAAAAGAAAAAAGTTTTTTGGTTTTCCTTATTTTGCCTCACTTAAAAGCGTCTTCACTATAAAGCTTGCTAACACAGGTATAGACACTTAGTTGTTTATATTTTAGCGCGAATTACGGTCTCAGTTATAACTTAGTTATCCCAACGTCAAACTAATTGGTCTAAAGCGCGTTAGCGTTAGGTTAACTTAAACCAATTTAGTTTGCCTTGATAAGAAAATGTTTTGAGGGAAAAAGTGATAGGAAAAAGTGATAGTTTACTTTATAAGAAAGTAAAACGTAATAAAACGACGTTTTTCAGGTTAAAGAAACCTTAATAATCGCCAATATCTAAACGAAAGATGGAATTTTATATCGTTGGTTTCCCAGAAATTCCCAGAAAACTAACTTTTTGATTAAGAAGCCGAAATATTCCATTGTATACACTGACTAAAGAATAATAATAAGAATATCGTAGCTGTCTCTAGTTTCATTCAACCGATGTCCTTCTTGCTAATTGACACTTTCTAATTGCAACTTTAATCTTATAATACAAATACTAACTTTTACCTGTGACTTCGTACGTCCCGACGTTTCCTGTTCCCGTAGGAATTACGGGAAATCCTCATAGTGCACCCCTACGGAGTGTAAGGACGCTACATTCCAAATTTCAGCTTTCTATGATAGTAGTTTCGACTGGGCGATCTATCCGTCAGTCAGTTTCTGCTTTTATATACATAGATAGATTGAAGATAGAGGATAGATTTTAAAGGGCAAGAAATAATTTAAAAAAAAAGCTTTTTTACAAAAAATATTAAACAAAACCCTATAAAGGATAAAAATAACCTTAATTTCGGAAGTCGGTGTTTTTGGTTTTGTATCTTTGTTTTTTAACACCGACTTCCGAAATTGTGTGTGAAACGAAATGTTTTGTTTGGAAGTCGGTTTTTTTTTTAATGTTTTTATTCTTCACTTTTAAGTGGTGATACTTGGACGAAGTCTTCGTCTACGCAGAAATTGAAATAAGCAAAAATGTTCATAAAATAGTTACCTACTACTGATCCAAACTAAATAGTTTTTTTGCGGAGCCAAATGGCAAGTATAAGCCGATCTGAACTAAAAAAGAATCGGATCAGAAACTTCGGAGTAATCGGTATACATAAAAAACCTGACTTTTTTGGAAATCGGTTAAAAAGTTTTCTACTATTTTTATAAAAAGCACAACACAAACGCGATAACATTTCCGAATACACTGCCCGGCCACGTCTCGGGCTATGTATAAACCTTTTAGAATTTCAAGTTTTTTCAAACTCTCCATTAACCTGGCAACCTGTCAAAATTGGTTCGTAATTCAAAATACTTAATTCCTCTCCCCTCTCCCCTTAGTTTCCTCCAAATCTGAATGAGGAACTAGAAGCTTTGTGACTGTACTTACTCTTGAGAATTCTCACGCACCTCACTGTGCAAAAATAACAAATTGACAACTACTCTATTGATCTAGTTGTATAGTATTTTCAGGTTACCTATACAAATGTGTTATTTATCAACACATGTATAAACTTATGAAATTGACAATCGTAATAATTTACCCACGCTTACAACCCTAATCTCTTCAAGGTCAGAGTGAACAGGCTCCTTCTGGGTAAGCTCGCTCCATCGTAGATTTGGTCTCTGTAGACTAGAGTCAAGAGCAAACCCACCGCAAATAAAAAAAAAAAATGAACTTGGCCCTACGAGCAGTATTGAAAGCGCGTTTATATCTATACTAATCTATACTATCTATAATAATATTATAAAGAGGTAACATTTGTTTGTAAGTTTGTATGTAGGGGGTAACCTCAGGAACTACTGGTCCGATCTGAATAAATCTTTCAGTATTAGATAGCCCATGCATCGAGGAATGCTATACATACATATCACCACGCTAAGACTAAAAGGGGCCGAGCATTAATGGACAATGTGATGCAGACGAAGTTGCGTGGGTCAGCTAGTAAAACATATTTCACGATAACATAGCGAACATACGCTAAAAGGCCACCATGATAGATCCCTTGCGTCCGTTTCACCCCTCAGCTGTCGAAGCCTTCTTTTTCTGCACAAAACCGTCTAGCACAGGTTTCTCTCACTCTTAATTTCACTGGGATAATTAGATGGGAACAAAATCGGGATCGAGACTTTTGTACTGGTGAAAAAGTGGATGTAATTGTTATGCGATTTAGATTATTTTAAAGAGCATTGTGTGAGTCGCAAATCATCATCTGCCTAGCCATTTTCCAACTACATTGGGGTCAGCTTCCAGTCAAATCGGATTCAGCTGAATTCCGATTGTTGTGTGGTTAATATTATGATTCTGCTAAAGTGTTCTTTTTAGAACCGCTGAGGCTCTAGTCATAGTGACATTCTGTCAGCAATCGCGTGACAAAGGCGATTGTCAAAACGACAAAAATAGGAGTGATAAACGTTATCGGAATGTCACGTGATCGGTCCCTTATATCTAGCTTTTGCCCGCGACTTTGTCCGCGCGCACGAAGTCGTGGGCGAAAGCCATTTTTAGGGTACCGTACCCAAAGGGTAAAAACGGGACCCTATTACTAAGACTTCGGTCTGTCTGTCTGCCCATCTGTCTGTCACCAGGCTGTATCTCAAGAACCGCGATAGCTAGACAGTTGAAGTTTTCACAGATGATGTATTTCTGTTGCCGCTATAACAACAAATACTAAAAAACAGAATCAAATAAATATTTATGGGGGCTCTCATACATCAAACTTGATTTTTTTATAGATAATGGTACGGAACCCTTCGTGCGCGAGTCCAACTCGCACTTGGCTAGTTTTTCCCGATGTTGTAGGAATTTTGGGAAGTCCGCTTAGCTACCCTACATTCCTCAAAGAACTTACATAGCAAATATCAGCTTTCACTCAGTAATGGAAAAGTCTTATATCTATATTATAATTCTTTACTAAAGCATTATAAAGAGTAAAGGATTACTTGCTTGTGCCAAATACGCTCCAAAACTACTGAACCATTTTTAACCTTATTCTCAACAATAGTAAGCTAAACTAACAGGCTATTATTTATTTTCAAAAAAGTTAAGATCCTTAAAAAAATTACAGCGTGGACAAAGTGCAAGTATGTTATTATTTTTAACTTTGACAATCGCCATCGTTGACATCTTTTGAGATTTTGACATCGTTGATAGAATGACACTTTGCCTAGAACTTCAGTACATGTGTGATGAAATAAAAGTCATTTCAAAAGCACATAGTGACATGCTAAAAATCTACCATGATACCATGCACCCCATCCCTATCGAAGCCTTCTTTTATGAATAAAACTGTCTAGCACAGAGCGTTACTCTAACTGGGGTGAGATTAGGTGGTACGTAGGGACCGAGACTTTTGCAGTTTTGCTCTGTTTTGTGAATCCAATTTTGAGTAGACTGCAGCCTGCAGTACTTGGGCAGAAATATTTTGGTATAACAGTAAGTTGATTACTGTGATATTAGTTCGGCTTAAGGCAAAGAAAATAAGGCATAAACATAAAAACGAGCTTGCTCTTTTTTTGGACTTTTTATTTATTTTATGTCAAAAAAATATAATGTTAGTTTTGACATAACACTTTGTAAAGAGAAATTACGGTCTAAGTTAATATGTACTTACATAATGTTTGTGAACTTCTAAAAAAAAAACTTTGTATGTGAAATTAAATCTAAAAAAAATAAGTTTTCTCTTCACAAGAAAGTAATTTAATATTATAATTATGAACTTTATTCTTTCATAACAATTAGGAACGATTTTTTTATTGAGCCTACAAACAGTATTTAATTTTTATTTATATTGATAGACTAGCTTCTGCCAGTGTGTGTTACGACAATTTTCCCGTGGGAACATGCGCCTTAGTTAAAAAACTATTCAGGATATGATCCACGAGAACCTATGTTCCAAGTTTCATCTTAATCCGTTCAAACTTTAAAACGTGATGAGAAAACAAACAGACAGAGATTAATCAGAAATAATCATATTTGCATTTATAATATAGTGTGGGTGGATAATTTCAGTGTAATCTTAGAAAAATTAACACAAATAAGTCATCACCTAAAAATACCCCACACTGCCTACTAACATCTGTCCCCGTCATACATCGAACGCATTCGTAGCGCGTCTACGCAGCGTAGGCGCCTACGTAGCTTGCTACGTCGCAACCCTTGCGCGTAGCATGGTTTATTTTTGTTTGCGCCCTCTGCGTCTGTTGCGCCAGGGGGTTGTGATCGCAGGTTCTATGTTGTTTAGAACGTTTTAGAGGATTTTTTGGGGAGGTTAGTAGGGTGTTTGAAAGGTAGTGGTATTCATTATTATGTTGTTGATTTTAATTTTCGTGATTAGAGACATCGATTACGTAAATCTAAATTAATTCTTATTTTGAACTTAAAAGTTTTTCTATCTCACAAAATATTTCAAGTGCTTGGTAAAAACGTGTTTGTATACTTACAGTAAAACAATCCTGTTAGAATGCAGTGCTGTAGGATTATTTTGGGAAAAGCAACTAGAGTAGGAACTTCATTTGCATATTCACCTGAGTTGCAATTATTCTTATCGACTGCTTACTGTGAGATTCTTTTGAAAAGTTCTTTAATAACAACCTCAGGTGAGTGATGATGTGGACGGCGAGCTGTGGGTGGCTCGCCGTCCGTCCGTCTAGAGACGACAGGCCGTGTCGACGGCGCGTTAGTGTTCCACGCGCGCCTCAAAGAGAGTCAGCAACACAGAGGGGCCCGAAAGGGCCGAGGCCTGCCAGAGTCGCGGGATTATTCGCAAGAGACACCGTGGCTCCGGAACACAAAAGGCAATGAAGGAACATGGATGGGTTTTAGTCAGTAGAAGTCTGACACTCCCTCCCGCTACAAAAAAAAAAAAGGTGAGTGATGATATTTATAGGAAACGGTGGAGCCTGGAGCATCAGCGAGGCTAATACCTAACAGACAAGCTTATATTTCAATTCTTACATTGTCCGGGTAAACAAGAGAGGAGAAGGTATTAAGGACTTCCTAATTTAACAGCTGCATCTTCCGTTAAACATATATCTTATCACTAATATTCTAGCAGCCTTTAAAAACAGAGCAAGTATCTCCGCAGTCGGTGTTTTCTGATATCTACCGACTGGGAGTATTTATATTTTGTTTTTCTTATTTATGTAGGCTATATTTACACTAGGTATAGTCGAACTAGGCAAACGCCTGCGTTTCTATCGGCCTATTCACTTGACTTTATGAGCTATCAGCGCCAAGTAAGTCAAGAGTGAATAGGTTACTTCTAGACAAGCGTGCTCCATCTTAGACCACATCATCGCTTTCCATCAGGTGAGAATAGTGATGGGCGATTGGGTCATGTCAGGCAATTAACCTGTTCTTAAATAATTTAATTTAAATACGTGTGTCAAAATGTTTGTTAGTCAATGACGCAAAAATGGAAGCAGGAATTTGAATAAATTTTGTCACACAGGTCGACTCAACACGGATTTAATAATAGGATATTTTTTCCCTTCGTAAACTCAGTGAATCGCTTAAGACTGGAGTGAAATAGGGAGATAGAACCAAGACAATAAAAACTTGAGCTAACAGTTCTTCATCCTTGAATTCTAAATTAACATTTCAACAGAGGGCTGGCTTTATCTCCGATACAAAAAAACTGCCATTCAACTTGGCAATACTGCCAGTGTTCTGGGCACTATTATCATTGACAGCGATGCTGGCGGATTTTTATTGTCCAAGTAGTTCTTCTGCTGTTCCATTTTTTCGCACGCACTAGTACATCATGCGAGTGGGGCCAGGGGTCCATAGCACAGGGTATCCTAGTTTGGATTCCTGACTCCCACAAACCTTTGTACTTTCAATTGATTTTGTAATTCTACACTTTGTAAGTTATACTTTGTGGGAGAAATAATAAATCTTATCTTAAATTATATAAGTATCAGTTTGTATATACTCAGTTATTTCTTAGTTGTTAATAAACAAATAAGAACTGCTCAAAAAACAAACTTCACCATAGTTTCAAAAGTTTAGTATAACACAGTTGCTCACCAAACACCATGTTGATAGTTCATTAAATTATCGGATATTGTGATTTAAATCCACCGTTGAACCGACCCATTTATCTTTAATTAGATAGTAATAAATAAAGTAACAGTTTGTGGGATTTGAGTACAGGCATGAAAGTTAGAGGCCTATGTCCGGTGGAATGGAAATAGGGGAGGTAATATCTGTGATGGGGATGGAATAATCTTGCGCAGTTTTTCGTGAGGACATTGAAATCTTACTATTTTGTTCTTTGTGACTTTAGAACACTCACTATTAGTTTCTAGCTGACCCGTGCAATGTGTATTGCGTCACATTTTTCATTAAAACTCCGCTCTTTTTGTTTTAACGTGATGATATCTATAAATGGGCTATCTAACTCTGAAATAATTTTTCAAATAGGACCAGTAGTTCCTGAGATTAGCGCGTTCAAGCAAACAAACAAACAAACTCTTCACCTTTATAATATTAAATATAGATGGTATAGATATCCGGTAACTAATATTATAAAGAGGCAATTTAAAGGTTTTAAGTGTAGGAGGTAATCTTTGGATGTAGTTATCCGATGACAAAAAATCTTTCAGGTACTGAAAGTAGTACTGCGAGTGTAAAAGTCTACTTTTTAACCAACTTCCCAAAATGGAGGAGGTTATCAATTCGGTTGTACGTTTTTTTTCTTATGTTTGTTACCTCATAACTCCGACACTTATGAACCGATTTGAAAAATTCTTGTTTTATCTGAAAGGATATACTTGCAGATTGGTCCCATTTAAACTTTATGAAAATCGGTCTCGATTTTTGGATTTTAAATCGAAATAGCTGGAATTCGTCTACTTGGATGATAGTTTTTTGTCATCCAAGAAATCGAAATTGCGTATTTTGTTTTTCTGCGATTTGGCAGTGGTGTTTTTAGGTGTGGGGTACCACTAAAAAGTAAAAATAAAAAACTTTTCTTTTTGGAAGTCGGTTGTATTTTTTTTAAGTTTTTATCTTAGAATATATTACGATTCCTGTGGGATAGGCCTGACGAGAAGGACGCAGCAGGAATCAACAAGCTTGATAATATTTAAATGAGGTAATACCTACTTTTGCTAATTCTAAGGTCACCAGTAAGTTTTCCGTACGTAGTAGTTTTTTTGAATAATAATAATCATGCCATAGACGACATGATGCATTTGGAAATTACGAAATTGACATCTTAATACAGCATCTGTGCTATGGAGAAGATTACAACCGATTTCACAGGACATCCTAGAGTTAAAATAAACGGACTTCGCAGAGCAATGGAATATTAGAATGAGAAAAGCAGACTTATCTTCCCCTTCCCAAAAAGGAGGAGGTTATCAATTCGGTTGTATGTTTTTTTTTATGTTTGTTACCTCATAACTTCGACAATTTTATTATGAACCGATTTAAATTTTTTTTGTTTTATCTGAAAGGATATACTTGCAGATTGGTCCCATTTAAATCATATCAAAATCGGTTACGAACTTTGGATTTTAAATCGAAATAGCTGGAATTTGACTATTTAAATGATTCTTTCTTTCTTCTTTGAGAGTCGAAATTGCGTATTTTGCTTTTCTGCGATTTTGCAGTGGTGTTGTTAGGTGTGGGGTACCACAAAAAAGTGAAATATAAAAATTTCTAAAATAAAAAAGTCTAAAAAGTGGAAGTCGGTTATATTTTTTTTCGTAAAAAGTTTTTTGTTTAGTATGATCGCTCAGGAAACTTATAATTTAACATATATGGGTATGTGTGTCATTTTAAACTGCAATATGCGTTTAAATCTTACCAAAATCTGAAAAATACTTTCTATGTTTAATCAAATCTGTTAGACATGGCTGAGCATTTTGTTTTTTTTGATCATACCATTCAGTAGCATAATTTTTAGACTTACGAATTTATTTTTGCCGCTGATTAAAATACCCCAATTATTATTTTCCTGAAACCTCACGTTCGCTTACTAATTAGCCTCCCTTTGAACTTCGCATACCTTGGCAATCCCGGCATCACCCCTCAATATGAGCTCACCATAAGATGAACGAAAAAAAAGTTAGAGACATCGAAATAGTTCGAATAACAAGTGCGACGGATCCCTTCCCATCGATTTAAAGATGACCCAAAAAATATTAGTTCATTGCAACGAGAACCCACAAATAAACCAAATAATGGTAAAACAAACATATCGTGACTGTACCCCATAGAATTGTCATCGCAAATCATCTGATACTGGGTAACCCGGAAAAAAACGCAAAAACAGTACGGTCTCTACTAATAAAAAGTTCTAATAAACATGCAACTAAGCACTGGCTTCCGGGCAAATAAAACATAAAAATATATCCTATTTTCATAGGGCGAGGGTGTGGGGAGATGGGGGTGTTCCCACCCCAGGCTGCGCAAAAACCCAAAAACATCGAAATGAAAATGAGTATAACGGGGGAGGGTGGCACGCCTATGTGTTGGTAATTCATTTTTAACATTACACTTGTGTGTGTTTTAAAGTACAGTCGAGATGAGGAATTGTTGGCTGGCCCGTAATGAGCTGATGCTGTGGACATGGAAATATGGAGTTTTTATGCAATTCTGATGATTAGGATTTCTTTTTTTACTGTATTTGGATACCTGGGGATGATTAATTTGGTATTTAGCATTGATTTGGTCGAATATTGAAAGCTCCATTTTCGAGTGCAATCTACTAAGCTTTTAACATTTTCAAAGCCTTAAATGGCAGATTTTTAAAGTTTGTCGTAAATATTAGATGCAATTTACAATAATTATTCAAGTTAACAGTTTTAAATTTTCATACATTGGAAAACTTAAAGTTAATTTTGGCTTTGCGCAATATTAGTTTTGAAAGATAAGTAAAACACAAGCCCTACAATGAGACAGACAAATCGCTACTACCCTCCAGAAATTGGAAATTAAATATTCAAGTTTATATATTATATATTCAAGCCTATCTAAATCTATCAGGAAGTAAAAAATAGTTTCTATTAGGTCCCAGAGGAGGTCCTTTCCGAAGGATAGAACTACTTTTGAGATTTAAAAAGAGAGGGTAGTCAGAAAACTGAACCGATATGCAACATACTTTTAGCATTATTTTGTTTGTAGAGTTTTATAATTTGCTTCGTTTAATTCTTATTGTCTTTATATGGTCATGACTTTATATTTGAAAGTATGCTTTAAAAAAAATAAGAAAATTCATTGGATTTAAACCTTTTTTCTTTCGTTTAACTTTTTTTTTAAAGAGAGAGCTGTCAAAAAATATAGTAACTATTTAATGCGACTAATTTTTAGTCTGTTGTTTACTAAACTGAATAGAAATATTGTCGACTATTTCTAACATGTAGATTTCATGTGGGCGTTCGGGATGCCACCTGTTAGATTAGGCACGCCAATACCGCGTGTGTGAGATATATTCTAGTTATAAACTACGCATACATAGTTTTCGTAAGAATAACTAAACTAATGTGTGTAGGTACAGAAAAACTAATTAAAGTGATGTTCTTAATTAACCAAGATCTAGTTTTAAAGATCTGTTTCATGTAATAAGAACCTTCGGGGATGGTTTATGAATGAGAGATCCAAAAAATAAAATAGACGATGTAATTTTTAATTTTCTAATCAGCTCGCTGAGGCTGACTGTACCCGCGAGTTCGCATTGTACTCCCCTACACACATCTACACTAGCATGAACATAAAACGCAATTTTGTATTAGATTTAATTTGAGGTGCGCGTGTGTGCTTGTGTGTGCCTGTCTATGTGCGGAAGTGCCTGCTTCCTACGCACAAATTGATTACGATCGTAGTCGAAAAGAGGAATTTGCATATACGTGAAACCTCTTTTTTTCTCTTTCCGTTTGAAAAAAAAATCAATCCATCTCGCGCTACGTCGCATTAATTTCCCGCGTATTTATTTGTGTCTCTTTTCGGAGGCTGGATTAGTATTGGCAGGTTTCTAGATCTTTCTGTGAGTTACTAAGTCGTAGAGTATGTCTGTGGAGTGAAGCTCGGAGTCGCCGCGGAGAAGTGCATGCGAGATAGTTGGCATAGTGTGAGAGCGGCGGCGGCGCGCTGCAGTCGGCCTCCGCCCGCCGCGGCGCCGCGCCGAATGAGCGCCCGATTTAAAAACTATACGGACGAACCCGCGCAGCGAAGCCCCGTAATACCACCCCCCGCGTAATGATTTTTTGGCGATGAATTTATATTCGCGCGCGAGCGGTGCCACTTTTTCGACCCCCCACGAACCCCCTACCCCCGCTCATTAACGCAACCCAGATATGCAATTCTGATCTTTGACGAGGAGGCTGTAGTGTCGGCGGGCGCCTCGCCGGGAGAGGTGGCCCGTTTTGTTTTTTCCCGCCCGGCTTCATTATTGATGGCATCGGGACGGTAATGCGGAAGCATGTGTGAACGTTTCATTACAAAAGGTGGACGCGGCTCGTGTTAATATTGCAGACCGGCCGGACCCGACCGGACGGGTGGACGCCTCGGAAAAAAAAACTTTTTAGTCTACAAAAAAAAGATAGAAATTAAAGCTGCAATTAAATTTTTTGGATTACGGGTTCGGTCGAAAATAAGGAAGAAAAATTTTTTTTTGGAAAGTTGTTGTGGGCGCGCGGCGCGGAACTATTGGGACGCGTGTCGAGGAAAGTTTTCAGTCGAACTTGGGGCAAAGTTCTCACGTGCGTGTGTGCCCGATCGGTCGGACGGGTCGCACGGACGGCGGACGGGTCGGCGCGCCGGTCGCTCGTCACTCGCACTAACTCGCACTATCCGAATAGTTGTTATTAGTGCATATTTTGTCAACAGTCGCTTTAAGTTTGTTTATTTGTCTGTCGTGTTCTGTTACCGGACTTTGCGTCTCACATAGTGACTTTGTTGAACTTTGTTGATTGTTTTTGTTGAGTAACATTTTTGTGCGTTCTACGGCGGCCGATAGAAAAGGTAAGTCTAACAACTCTTTAACTGCATTATTAAAAAAGGACAAAAACTCCTTGTATTTTCTCACATCAACTAAACAAATTATAAATTTATAAATGCGGAAGTAAAATTAAAAATTCACAAATACTTTCTTCCGTGTGTGTCTTTTGACAGAAATATCCAAAAAATTATTAACTTGGAAGATTTACATTTATAATAATAAGAATGGTCAATAGATTCTGATTTTAATATGTTCACAATTAGCTTAACCCTCTGGACGCTGGGTATTATTATGTAAATGTTAACCCGTAGATGCAGGGTCATAGCGAACTTGCAAGCGTCGCTGGACCTCACTTTAGACAAATCTTGCATAAATAATTAGTTCGGCAACGAATTGCATCTCCTTTGACCTTATTATTGTCATTCTGTAACGAGTATTAAAGCCGCGGATTTTAATGGAGCGAAACGGACTTTTTGTACTTTTTAATGTGATTTTTTTTCTTTCGGGTTTTAAACTTTATTAAGTTGTATTTTAGATTTTTAGTTATAAAATTATTTGATGTTTTGTTTATTGTTTAGTTGTTTGTGCTTTTAATTGAGAAAAAAAAGCACTGTATGCCATAACAGTATTAACGGAACAAAATAATTATTCAGTTCATAAATGAAACGACGACACAATATTTTAATGTCATTACGTTAAATATATAAGCCAAAAAAAAATGTACGTAACTAAAAATGTTTACCACACTTAACTAACTTTTAGCTTGCCAAAAAAATGTTTAATTACTTTTAGTTAATATCAAACAATGTGTTACAATATTGCGTCTATTCCGATAACGACTAGCAATATATTGACCTAGAACTTCTCGCTCTAAACTAGAACTGTAGCAAAATATTATCTTATCGCTACTAAAAATTATCTAAGTGTGTCGCCAAAAAACTATTGGTCTAGCACAATTTTTGCATATGGACGACATTTTTTTTTATCTTGCTTTATAAAATTATTAGTTTTGTTTTTCATCTACATATTTATTTATGTATCTAGGAACCATTGAAGTTCTGCTTATCTGGCCTGAGTTAGAAGAATGAAGATATTATCTAGGTGTAAGAAACAACTTTTTAGATATTTACGCGTAACTTTTAATTTCTGGTTACTGCACGGAAGAGGCTCTACGGCAATTATTTTATGGGCAAATCCAACTTTATAAATCCTAGAAAGCATGTACCTATACATTAACCATATTTTATTGATAATTAATGAGCAAATCATGGATGGTTAAATATAAAGACCCCATAGACTATGCCTTGTACCACAAAAACTGCATAAACAAAACACTAGTATTAGTTTGAAAAATAAGTTCTAGAAAAATCATGAACAAAGAAGTCACTCTAATCAATAGAAAAATAAACTTAAAAAGGCAAAATAACTCAAAACTACCCATACCTGGCCCCACCTCCAAGATATTCCATTTACTCAAACGCGTATTTCTTTACTCAACCCCTAAAATACTACCCTCACATAACGGTAGGTAAGTGTAATAATTAAAAAGACTGCAAAACTACGCGCCGTTTGCGACATCAATGGTCCTCTAAGCACCCTCTCCATATTCCCACATTGGGATGCAAGATGAGCTATCGCCAGATCATCGAGCTAGCTGCATCGTGCAAAACTCCCCTTTGATAATGGCGACACCATTGTCCATACAGAAAGGCCCATAGATTAGGCGGAGCAGGTTTTTAAAACGTCTACTCCATTGTTGGACCAAGAAATAGTAATTAATTTGCAGTTCTGTTGCTGGGCTACACAAATATTTCACAGCGAAAATATCATTCAGTTTGTAGAAAAAATGTTCTCCTTTATTTACATCTAGGTGTTTCTAGGCTCAGGACGTCGCCCTCGCGTTTTCTAAGTTGAACTCTAAGGTAAGTATTAGATTGTATATTTTCAGGTTGCTACAGGAGGAGCGTTATGAAAAGGGAACCAGTTGGGATTTATGTTAGCTAGATATAGTCATATAGTCTAGATATTTGTTGTAAATCTACGCTATTCTAATTATTAATCTATTAAGACAAAATTATATGTACCTAAAAAAATCCCTAATTAATCTACATTAATTAGGCAAACAATTAAAGTCCACAATATCTCTAACACACAAATGCAATTAAAAAACATTGACTACAAAAAAATGGCGCATCATCTCATTTCTACGATAAGAACGCGATACATTTATCTAAGTTACCTACGCTCAGTACTCGTCCAATAATCTAGTCAGACGGTCCATCGATTTAGTCTACCTAGGCATTCGTACACAAAATGCCAGACTAGGAAAAAAGTAAAAAAAAGCGGTGACAGACTCATTCCGTTCGCCGTCTCCTTTCTAATCGCGCCCCCACACGCACGCGCGGCTTTTTAATTGCATCCCCCACTCCCCACCCCGGAAAAAAGGGCGAAGCACACGATGGATTAGCATACAACCTCAGCCAGAGAACGCGGAGCGCACCCCTTCAGTTTTTGCGTGTCGGATCCCGCCATATTTTTCGCGGTTGTATTTTTTCGGGGGGGCGCGGGGAGCGTGGTTGTTGCGTGCGCGCCGCCAGTCGGCTGCCTGCCGGCGAGCAAGCGATGTGCATAACCCCGTCCGCGGTCACCAACAACATACTGCACTCTCGGAGACGGGACATGTCCGGACTAAACTAAACATATTTTTTTATTTACTCGTAATAAACTGTGACCAAAGTGTTGTGCTGTGAGGATTTATTACAATAATTTAATATTAATAACGGGTAAGTTTTTCTAGATTGCCTAGTTATCAATGTGACGTTAGGACTAGCAAAATTTGGCGATAGCTGGGAGCAAGGTCGTGGCATAGAGATAAATTTATTTGCACAAAAAAAATGTGTTAGACTTATACGGATAACCTCATTTCGGAACAACGCGCTCTTGTATTAAAATATGTTTCATTTCGCATATTTTTAATTTATCGTTTTCGTTATAAACTCTTTTATCTTATAAATTGCGCCGTCAATTACAAAGTAGTTAGAATTCTTTCGGTAACTTTAGAAAACTATTTCGAGATACAAAATTCTTTCGTTGTAGGTACGTATTTCGAGTGAGTGAAGATTTTTAAGTTAATATTTTGATTAAGTCGAAGGGAATTTTGTCTATTTTTTAACAAAGATGATTGATTAAAGTATGATAATTTGAAAGTGACGTAAAACTAAGTAATCGCTTAATTGGATTAGACTCGATACTGTTTTATAATGTTGATGATAGACGAATTATAGTCGCACCTATTTTATTATTAAAACATTAACATCACTTCAACTTGGCTAATGTAAGTCAGATTCAGTTGAATCTAATTACAACTTGCCAGTTTAAAATAATTATAAGCAAAACTTCAACATGTTTCTGTAACAAAACATGGCTAACCAGATTTGTTTTAAATAGAAAACTAAATACTTAACACGAATAACACTTAACCTTAATAACATGAGAAAAAAAATATTTTTAAATTGAACAGCCTTACCATCTGAGCATTCATTTATGAATAACACACTTTAATAGGCAAACTTAAACTCGTTCCACATAAAACTTAAATTAAATCTCTCCACCGCACCAATATTTATTTTCAATCTCTATTTCTACAAAACAATAAAATTCTAAACCCAACTATCATTGCAAGTACTTTCATTAATCATAAAAAAACATTATAAGGACATTTTTTCTTTTATCTACAACAAACTGCACTGCAATATGTATTTACCTATACACAGTACATTCAACTTGAGTGCATTTAAAAATAGTTCTAATGCACGTAAACCCGATAATGCGTTAGTCATTGGACAGTTATTATTAATAATATTATTCATGAATTAAAATCTTGGGGACTGGATTTGAGGTATACGTGGGAAGCTCCCATAGTCACACCTTTAGGCATAGAACTTATAACTGTGCACTTAGAAAGAAAATAGAAATAGTATTTGCTGACACAGAAATAATAATAAAAAAAATTACAAACTTAAACTAAAAATCCTTGGCGATAGTCTAGTCGATAGGTTTCTGCTTATGCCTTCACGGACAGAATATGGGATGATGTTATTTAATGCCTTTCATCATAACTTAAATTTAGAAGCACTATCAGTCATTAAGAGCTTGCTTTTTTACCATTGATAGGCATATATTTGACCACGATCTCACTTGATGACGACGATGCGGTCTAAGATGGAGCACGCTTGCCTAGAAGTAACCTATTCACTCTTGACTTAAAGACTCCCAGGTTATAGCCAGGAAACACAGTTTCTGACAGGGACTTGTGTTTTCTCAAATGAAACGACCAAACTCTTATATTAACTTTATTAATTTAAGAATTAGAAATAAAGAAAACAGTAATATTAATTTAACAACAATCCATCAAAAACATACTCATAAAATGAAATACAAGGTATGCAATAATTCAAAAGAAATCTATTATAGTGTGTGCCTCAATAAGCCACTAAAACCGTTTGAAACATTTCTTTAAGTTAAGTTTTCATACAAACTTAATAATGAGGTAAAGTTCAATAAAATCATAAGCCTATTACAATATTGTTAAGTCTCTGCTAGAGCTAAACATGTTTTTTACTTCTTAAAAATGTTGTTAGAAAAATGGGTTTAGTTAGTTTAATTTTGATATTTAAAATAGTGTTTAGTATGGTCAAACGCGACGGACAGTTTTAGGGTTTAATAAATTATTTTCTTAATAAGTTCAGGTAAATACTTTTACTGATATTAAATAAAGATAATTATTTTGTTACTACGTTAAGCCACGAGTTGATTTCTGCGCTCTAACAGGGTAATATATCAATCATAAGTTTAGCATAGTCTCAAACTGTGTGTTGCAATTTAAATAAATCAATAAAAACGTTGTTTACTTCTTAAAAACATTTGAATTTCGATAGTAAAATAGTAAACGGTAGACCTATTTCAGAATAACTCTAACAAGGAGAGTAATTTAAAATTACTCTAACAAGTAGATACTATTTCAAAATTACTCTATCAAGTCGAGTAATTTTGAAATATTTTCAATGTAGTATTGTCATACGCGACGGACAATTTTATTGTATCCACGTGACGGCAGCTGTCAACGCTTTCCCGCTCAAAATAGAGCTGTTGATACGAATCTAGCTCTGAATGTATTTCAGTTTTTAGGCTTAATTTTATATTTTTATATATAAAAAGTAAGAAAAAAAATGTTTGACGTAGGATTAGGCGTTAAAAACGATTGTAATTGTGTTTGGGCTTTTGAGCTTTTTTTGCTAGATTTTAAATATTATAATACAGGTTGCCTGGAAGAGATCGCGGAATGCGATAAGGCCGCCAATTGTATGTTTTTAATTTAAGATTTTTTGTATGTTTTTTAAATTTGGTGTATAATAAATTGTATATAAACAAATAAATATAATGACTTGTAGCCAGCCTTTATACTAAAAATAAATATCGGTAACTAAAAAAAACTATTTTCAATATCTTGGGTTGATATTGTTTTAAATCAAAATAGAAAAACAAATGAAGGGAAAAACTTATAATAATGTTCTAAATGCCATTGATGCTATGCAATAAACTGTAGACATCTATATAAAAATCTGTATATTTACAAATAGAATATAAAAACGTAAATATTGCCCATCTAAAAAATAATAAACTGGTCTAGGTACAATATTTACCGTTTCAATTTCTATAAATTAACACCAACTATGAAATCGCAATAACAGAATTACCATTATATAACTGGGCGGTAATAAATAAAATTAAACTTAATAATTGTAACATAATATTTGTAATTCACTTGTGGCATAATAATATTGCGATAGAGACGCAACATTTTAGAGTTAAAATTCCATAGATACGGATTATTTTTATTTAATTTTAGAAAAACAAATTTTGTTTATTGGCCCCACAATACATCAATCAATCAATCAAACTTGTAGAGAGCTGAAATTTTGCATGTAGGTTCCTACGGGAATGGCAAAAACGAGATATGCACGAACGAAGTTACGTGCAAAAGCTAGTTAAATATATAGGAATACTACTTAAAAGAATTACTCTATTCTATTCTATTTTTTATTAATGGAAAGTAGAGCCGATGTCGACTATTCTGCCAATGTCAAAAGTAAATTGGAAAAGCAAGTGTGCATTAGACTAAGTTTTTGTAAACTGGTCAGTAATATGATAAAAATAAAAGAATTATTATGAAACAAACAGTATAATTGCCAAAAAGGTTTCATCTCAGTAAATTTCATCTATACTAACATAAATATAATACATATACATACATATAAATAAAATTGGATTGTCTGTTTGTAATATTGAAATAACCGTTTTTATATACGGATATTTACGGTACATACACCAAAATATCAATTCTTACGTTTTTTGTCTGTCTGTTTGTTCCGGCTAATCTCTGAAATGGCTGGACCGATTTTGACGGGATTTTTAATAGCAGGTAGCTGATGTAATAAGGAGTAACTTAGGCTACGTTTATTTAAAAAAAAATAGACTGTTAGGCGGAACGAAGTTCGCCGGGTCAGCTATGTTCAAATATGTTGGATATTTAAGCTACTTTAGTAGGTATATTAATTTTACCGTTAAAACACGAAAATAATCAACCCGTAAGTGCCCACGACCAAAAATAGGTTTTCCGATGAACGCGCCTAAAACATGCCTACCATGTCTATATCTCGATATTTTGCTACAAAATATTGACATATTAAGTGACCTATTTGCCAAATCGATTGTATTCATAATTTTGCACGTGTGCCTGGACTAGATAGATAAAAAATCGCGAATATGGGAAGATTATATTTGTGATGAACTTCAAGACTTTGTGATAATGATTATAATTTTAAGTCATTACCCCTCCTTTGCTCTGTTGTAGTCGGGTAACAATACAAGTTAGTCTTAACAAAAGAAAAACAATGAATCATCATCCGCCTAGCCTTTTTCCTACTATATTGGGGTCGGCTTCCAGTCAAGATTCAGCTGAATACCATAGTTTTTACGTGAAGTGGCCTACTAGACCTCCACAACCCATTAACTGGGTAACACGGTACTTCTTGCTAAGACTGGAGTCAGATTTACTGGCTTCTGACAATCCGTAACGACTGCCAAAGATCTACAAATGACAGCCGGGACCAACGGCTTAACGTGCTTTCCGAGGCACGGAGGAAACACGGTATTTTAAGATGGTCACCCATCCACAGACCAACCTTGGCAAGCGTTGCTTATCTAACCTTAAAGATCGACCCGTGCGGCTGTTATTATTTAGCCACAAAAACAATGAAAATTTGAAATAAATTAAAAATGCAACTATTGACCAACTAATGATATAATTTAGGTACCTACAATTTATTAGCATAATAATATAGATTGTTGTTTGTCTAAAATCACATATCCATTTTAATTAAAATTATAATGAATATACAATGAAAAGTGAAAAGAATCTAAAATTGTTTCCTCATTGGCAACTGCAGCTTCATAGACCTTCTAAATAGGGTAATATTATTAAAATAAATACCATTTGGTAAATGGTCGTCGAATGGTATAAATTCGACCGGCTATACAAAAACAAACTCCGACATAATAACTTGAACTGCATCTGCCAAATCTCGCTCTCCACCGTGCGTGATATATAGTTTTCTTTTCCCGTAGGTATAAAGTTCTTGTATCTTAATATATAAAAATCTTCCGTTACTGAATGTGTGCTGGCAGACAACGCACAGCCGAAAGTGCTGGTCATAGAGACCTGAAATTTGGCATGTAGGTTCCTTGGAGAGTGTAAGGAAGCACTAAGGAATAATTCCTGAAATTCCCACGGGAACGGAAAAACGAGATCTGCGCGTATGAAATCGCAGTCAAACGCTAGTAAATACCTATTAGACCCGCGCAACTTTGTCTGCGTCACATTTTTCATTAATGCTCCGCTCCTATTAGTCATAGCATGATCTTATATTATAGCCTTTCTCGATAAATGGGCTATCCAACACTAAAATAATTTTTCAATTCGAACCAGCAGTTCCTGAGATTAGCGCGTTCAGCCAAAGAAACAAACTCTTCAACTTTATTACTATACTATAATAATAATATTATAAAACTGAACAGTTTGTTTGTTTGAACGCGCTAATCTCAGGAACTATTGGACCGATTTGAAAAATTCTGTCAGTATTAGATAGCCCATTTATCGTGGAAGATTATAAAGGAGCGGAGCTTTCATGGAAAATGTGAAGCAGACGAAGATGCGCGGGTCAGCTAGTATATTATTTTAGTATAGATAATAAATATTATTCTGAAGATAAAAAAATTCCCTCTTAATAAACGAGCGAAAACCCTATTTTAATAACCAGTACAAAAATAAAGAAGAAAACACTGTTTTGAAATAAGTTCGAAGTAAAGAAACACTTTTATAAAGATCGAAAGAGTCAACCAACCTAAGGATTCGTTATAGAATAGGAACTGGAAACAAAACGCTAACACCCGGTTTCTAAAAAGAATGAAATAACAAAAGCCGTGAATCATTTACTACAAAATTTGTCGCAAAAATTTCAGCGATACGTTCCAGAAACCTTGCTCAAGTCACTTAACATAAAAACATTTCTTTAAAACAGGATAAAAATGACATCTGATAGCAATGATCGAATAAATTATCTCCACTCAAGTTTCGCTAAAGTCCTTGTATTTAAAACATTAGAAAAGCCTTAAAATATTATCTTCAAATCATGCCTGAAGTTAGAAACAAAATATTATGCTAACTACCACGCAAAATAAATTTAGGTACAGCTTTTATCAAAAAATACTTCTCACTGTAACTTTTCCCGTCGCGGTAGAGACCATTTAAATTTCTTTTTTTTTTAAATATTCATCTTTTAGAACAGAAGAATACGATAGAATAATTTTATTTCAGACCGGAGTTCATAGGGTTAGTAACAATTTTAACTTAAATTCTTGTTCTTTCTTCTTCTTTTAATTGAATTAGGAAGTCATTGAAATCAGTGCTTCAATATAAAGGAAGAATTTCAAACTACAAGAAGAAATGAATAGGTACGTAACCCAAAGAAGATTAAAATATCAGAAAAATACAACGGAAGTGGCCATGGGCCCCAGAATAGGTCCAGCTGATATATTTGTGACACAGAAAGCACGTCTAATTACGGCAAATATTTTTAAAAATAAAGGCTTTTTTTAAAGTCTTGATAGTTAAAAACCATTTTTTTTAGTCCAAATTTTTTTCTTAAATAAAAAATACCAATTTTGTTCTTGCACTTTAAAATGAAAAAAAACCGGCCAAGTGCGAGTAGGACTCGCACGCGAACGGTTCCGTACCATAAATCTTATTTTTTTATTATTTGTTGTTGTAGCGACATTAGAAATACAAAATCTGTGAAAATTTCAACTGTCTACAACTGACGGACACAGCCCGCTTACAGGCAGACGGACGGACGAACTTAGGGTTAAGTAATTGGGTTCCGTTGTACCGCTAAAAATAGGTCTACATTATTTTTTTCAAAAATAATAAAAGCTATAAACAATAATGACAGCTCATTAAACAACATAAACATATAAAACGGAAATAAATTTCTCTGATAAGGAAGCTCTCAATCCAATACACAACACAAGACGTGATTTAGGTACAGACAGATGTAACAAGGAGTAAACAAAATGTAGCCTTGTCCTTGTGAGGTCAGTAACGTCCGCTAGATAATGGGCTAGTGGAACAACACTAGCAATGTGTGGGTTAGTCATTTAGTCAACAAGGATAGTTTTAGTCACAATTATTGCGCAGTTTTTAATTAGCGAGTTTCTAATTAAATTGTTGTTTGTTCTAACTTATTTTAGGTATTAATCTCTCTATTAGAGTTACTGCTATTTCCTCATAAGTTCTGTTTAGATTTTTTCCGCGACTTTTCTTCCAGATTTTCGTAATACATAACATGATCTAAAAGCGTGTCCGTGGAGTTTCTTGCACGCAAGAGTGTCCGTGAAGTTTCTTGCACGACCTTCTTGCTTGAACGTGCAAATAGCTTCATGTTTTTGATTGATCGACCTTGTCAATTCAAAAGTGCCTGTAAATGGTTTATTTGAAATAAATGCTTTTAATCTTGAATCTTGGAACCGTGATTTACCGGGATAAAAAAGAGCTGAGTGATATTGTAGCTTTTTTTGGAAAAGCAAGTTTTAAAATCGGATGTGTACTTCTAGAGATTACCTCGTAAACAACACAGGCCAAGTGTAAGTTGGAACTCGTACGCGAGGGGTTTCGTGGCATAAACCTAAAAAAATCTTGTCTTTGTGTGTCATGTTCCCCCTTGACTCTTTAGATTTGTTGTTATAACGGCAACAGAAACAGTGAAACACACACTCTGAGAACATTTCTTTTATCTGACCATTACGGTCCATGAGATAGAACCCTTTGACAGACAGACGGACAGTCTTAGTTATGGACTTCGGGAACCATGAATATTTTGTAGTATTATGTAAGTTTTGGAACTTTAATGTTTTTTAGATTTTGAGTGATAAATGCCGAAACGTACTTCGGATTTTGATTTTTACTTTCAAGTTAAATATTCTTCAGGTAATTTTAAATGTTTCTGAGCGATTCTAGTTTGACGCACTTTATTTCGTCATGAATACATTTATCCTATGTTAGTTTATAACCAGGTTAAAATTAGGTTTAGATTTATTGCGAATAAAGGTATGATTTTGTGCTACATTTAGTACTTAGGTATGCTATTATTAAGGATATTTATATAATAAATTATGAAGTAATTCAAAGTGTTAATCACTCGAACCATGCATGAATTCTAGTTTGGCAAACAAGGATAGGTCTAGGAAAATACTAAAAATAGAAATATTATTTGTGTCGTTTGATATTTGAGTATTAGTATTAATTGTTTGTTAGGACCCTGACATTATTTTAATGCATTAACTGTGAAAATGACGCTGTAGAATTATGCCAATAATATAACTACTTTGTTTGATTACTAGAAACGTTTGGTGATTAGAAAATATTTGATTGAATATTAATTAACTTTCTAATTTGATATTAAACAACTTATGAAAAGGTCTAGCTCAGACATAGACGATTTCAAATTACTGAACAAGAAGATTTATAGTATATTTTAATCGTTATCTATCTGCCTGAAAATTAAAAGAAAAGAAAAAGACAATACAACTTTGACCCGATAGGGTTGTATTGTCTTTTTTGACGGGTGGTGACAGGTTTATAAAAAAAATATAAGAAGCTCTATGGAATAGAACCCCAATTTTACCATTGCTCCTTTAATTTTAATTAGCATAATTTACCTTTTAATTAGCATAATTTAGCAAAACAAGATTAAAAGACAAAAAAAACTATGAATTTTACAATTCTATCAGTGATAATAAAGATTATCGAAAAGTTAAATATATAGGACAGTACAAAAAGTTTCGTCATTCCAGAAATAGCTATTTGTGCCAATTCTGCTATCCAAATCCTTTACGTTCTCTAGTAATGAAAACCAGTTCATAATTTATTATTCGGACGAAGGGATATTAAGAAAAGGTCAATGTACTTGATTGCCAGTTTTTCTAACACCATACCGTGACAGTTTACAGGAGTTCATGAAGACGAAAACGTGTACAACCGAAGTAATATGAAACAAAGGCATGAATCTTCTGATTTCTCCAGGTATCTGCAAAACTCAGATCATCTTTTAATTATGATTTGAAAGTGATAGTTAATATAATGCTGGTATCCTATGATTTTCGTCTCCGCGTGATAATATTTACATTGCCGCGACGGTAGTTTAGACAACGCTTGTCAGAAACCCGAGCTTGGCTTATTATTGCCGACTTCTACTCAACTACGATACGATTTATAATAATTCCTAATATTTTCTACGTACTTTTAATGTTTAATGTGTACGGCGTCTTGAAAACTTAGCCCTCCTTTGTGTGTCAATGTAGAGTTAGACGCTTGGCTTTGGTTAAATATTTGTAATAAGTATTGACTCTTATATAAACAACTACAACTGATATTCCCACTATTTTCTATACTGAAATTCATGAAAATTAGACTTTTTAAATTGTCATTTCAGTAGAATTCCAATTTTAACCATTCTACAATTTTCAATTTCATATTTTTTTTTTTTCAATTTTATTTTATTTAAATATCTACCATTATATGATGATTATTATCTTATGCTATAATCTTAGATGCAATCTAAATTTTAGATGCAATTCTTTGTCATTATGTGTCTCAATTGTATAGAAATGTTAAGTAAATGTAAACGTAGCAACGTATTAGATTAATGAAAGAATTTTGCATGCCGTAAGGCAAAATGCATCGGGACTCTCCATAAATTAACACTATTCCTGTTACCTACATTATTGGTAAATAAATGATTTCTACTTCTATTTCATCAATACAATCTATACTAATATTATAAAGAGGTAAAATTTGTTTGTAAGTTTGTATGTTTGTAAGTTTGTATGTAGGGGGTAATCTCAGGAACTACTGGTCCGATTTGAAAAATTCTTTCAGTGTTAGATAGCCCATTTATCGAGGAATGCTATAGGCTATATATCATCACGCTAAGATACATAGGAGAGGAGCAATCATGGAAAATGTGGCGCAGACGAAGTTGCGCGGGTCAGCTAGTGTTAAATAATCAGGAAACATCCTAATATATAAAATTCTTCAGTTACTGTGGGACTGACAAACAACGCACAGCTGAAAGTCTTGGTCGTAGCCAATGACTTATTATATATAGACACGTCATAAACCAACATCGCAGCGCTTAAAAACGGCGAAAATACTAGACAGCTACTAATACGCATGAGGAAAGGGAAAGAAAATATGTCACCGTACGGCGGTATGCCTGTTGCTAGAGGGAGATAAATATACATCTTCAGTTACGTCACAGGATAAGTAATAGTCAAATTGACATCAAAACAAACGTAGTGTCGCGCGACAGGCTGGTGCGTAACTAAGCGCGATGTGGCCAATTGGCTTCATTTCATGTTGTCATTTTAGAGTGCGGACAACGTATCTATAGTTTTATATATCATTGGTCGTAGCAAGCTGAAATTTGGCATGTAGGTTCCTTGGGGAGTGTTGGAGAGCACTAAGCGACTTCCCGAAATTCCTACGGGAACAAGAAAAAAACGGGATATACTCGTACGAAGTCGCGGGAAAAAGCTGATAGGCTACAATTTAGTATCGAAAAAAACCCACGAAAATAACAATACTATTACTAAACACGCGCGAACGAAGTTGCGGGCGATGTGCTCGTTTTGTACATTTATTTAATACTTTACGCACACAAATGTACAGAGGCGGACTTAATGCCATAGGCATTCTCTACCAGTCAACCTTTGGGTAATGCAGAGAAAAATAGTGGTAGGTGCAATATAAAGATAAAGAGAAACCAGAAACACGATTATTAGTAAAATTAATACAAAGATAAATAAATACATATAAACTATATTTACATACAATAAAATACTATTACATAATATACACTTACACTTATGATATCCAAACTTCAAGACTCAAACACTTCAATCAGCACTCTCCCTTAACCATTTCTTTTATCATCAACAAAGAAAAAACGGGACCACGTTTTCTAACACCCCCTGTCGTCATACGCCGCACTACGCCAGTTAGTACGCCTAGCTTGAAGCCACAGGTAGCCTGGTACAAATCGTGCCTAACTACGTACCGACAGGCGCCACCGTTCAAGGGTTAATATCTGCGTCACCCGTCACTGGGGCGGAGGGTAGCCTTGTCACCTGCACGCTCCAATGGCTGCGAACTGTTGGTAGCTTATTGGCTAAAATTGTGGCTTAGGTTCATAGAAAAATTGTTGGAAAGTCGTGTTTTTATTTTTTGTAGTGAAAACTACTTTAGCGGCGTTGAGGACTTTTCTTGGCATTGATATAAAATGTTAAACTCGCGTCAGGGCACGTGACCTGATCGAAAATTCGTAAGACGGATGACGCGTCATTACACGTGACTTGATCGAAAATTCATAAGACCGATGATTCAAAAATGCAAAACCTTAAATGTTCAAGTTTTCACTTCTGCCGGCACTCCTGGAGTGCAACCCGTTGATTTTTTTTTACCATTGATAGGCGTTTGATCATTATTTCACCTGAAGATAAGCGATGATTATTATGGTCGAAGATGGAGCAGGCTTGCCTAGAAGTAACATATGGATAGAGTAATCTGTAGGTACATAATCTCATGTTTTTAAATAAATGTGACAATACTTTTCCGGGATCAAAAGTAGCCTTCGGCATTCTGTGATAGTATAGTTTTATAAAAGACTAGCTGACCCACGCAACTTCGTCTGCGTCACATTTTCTATGAATGCTCGGCTCCTTTTAGTCTTAGCGTGATGATATGTAGCCTATATCCTTCCTCGATACATGGGCTATCTAACACTGAAAGATTTTTTCAAATCGGCACAGAAGTTCCTGAGATTACCCCCTACATACAAACTTACAAACTAATGTTACCTCAGTCTTGTTTCCGTAGATTTTTGTACTCGAACCAATACAGAGAATTTAACCTTCTAGCTTTAACTTCTAATAATTTTAACTTAGATTTAAATTTCAATTAAAAATCCTGTTGATTCCAAGTTCATCATTACACAGCAAAATAAATAAAAAGTCCAACATAGCCCTCAATCAGATTCAAGTCCTCGACTACTGACGCTTAACCTAGCGTCCGACACAATCTAATGTGTATATTACTTAAAGGAACCAGTCGCTGGTGTATTTTTTTATCTTTTGGTGAGCATTGAACCTAGATAACGAACGTTCAGCAATGGCTAGATAGACTGAGCTAACATACTGTATTTTTTATTATATCGCCTAAATAGATTCGTCATGTGTAGAAAAGGGGTAGGCAGAAAGCCTTTCAGGATAAAAAACTTCGTTCACGGTATTATCTACCAAACTAGACTCCGGTACGAAAGTCATCAACAAGGATCGATTTGATTGTATGCCAATAAAAAGATTTTTTCACAACCTACATATTTTAGAAAACAGTTAAATCTTTTCAGCTAAAATATCTAGGTATCTGTGATGTTCCTGTCAAATAATACTCGCATTTTTAAGTTCCTAATTTAACATTTTTATCTAATGAAAACTATGTGAAAGCAAAATTGCCTAGTGCGGAGTTAAGAGGACTAAATTGAGTACAGCTTGAAAAAAATATCCCCATCAACCGACTTTAAATAAAAGGGAAATTCTCACTTTTTTCTCACGTGACGATAAGCAAAGAAAACACGGCAGATATATATTTCTTTAGCCACCGTATCGTTGTACTACAACTATCAGTCGCTTTACTGCATTACGAACCAGATTTTTATCTGTTCTTATAATAATATTTATCATCCATTTAGGTATAATTTATCACCGGATATAAACGACCTGACAATACGATTTTTAGTTTGTTTTAAAAAAATACCTTACACATAATGACCCCTTTTTTTTAAGGACGGTAAATCATGAAACGATTCCTCCCGCTCTGGGAGGAGCAGAGGGAAGTGTCAGACTCTTACTGACTAAAACCCATCTGAGTTCCTCCAAAGGACCTTTGCGTTCCAGGGCCGTAGTGACTCTTTCGAACAAATTCTGCAACCCTGGTAGAACCACAGTGTAGTCCTTTTAACAAAATTTTAACTAGAAGATATTTTTTTGTTGGATTAAATCTAAATTAATTACCTATTTTTTACATAAATAAACAACTCTACCAAAAAATATAATACTCACGGTAGGTATCTTACTTATAAAAATACAATTAACTTGACTAAAAATACTTTTATACTCTTTACTAGATGACCCGCGCAACTTCGTCTACGTCACATTTTCCATTACTGCTCCGCTCCTATTGGTCTTAGCGTGATGATAAATAGCCTATAGCCTTCCTCGATAAATGGGCTATCAAACACTGAAAGAATTTTTTCAAATCGGACCAGCAGTTCCTGAGATTAGCGCGTTCAACCAAACAAACAAACAAACTCTTCTGCTTTATAATATACTCTTTATAATAAAACAACGCTGTAGGTAAAAACTTCGTATCGAGTTTTGTGAAATAATACATACATTTTAGACCACCCCGCCATGTCTCCTGTTACGGTAATTCTTAGATACCGCGATATTATCTATAAAACGGACAGACAGACCGGAATTATGTGTGTAAACAATTAATTAGAACTAATTTGTTAATAAAACACCATTGTCTGTGATAAAAATGGCGTATTCCCATCTGCGTCTTTATAAGGAGTTGTATTACAAACTCTTATCTTCAACTATGAATGCTTTTGAAGCGATAATATATTTCTAGTGGTCAATTCACGATAGCAGTTTTGAAAGATAATATTTTTAAGAAGAAAGAAAGTTAAAGAGAAACCAAGAAAATAAAACTAATAGCTTTTTATCTGCGGGTTCGCTTCCGTGGGCTATTTTTTTAAAATAATATCTAAAACAGAACCATTTTATCTAGGAACTATTTTAGAGGAACCTGAATTTTAAAACGAGTTTTATACATAGCCTATAGCCTTCCTCGATAAATGGGCTATCTAACACTGAAAGAATTTTTCAAATCGGACCAGTAGTTCCTGAGATTAGCGCGTTCAACCAAACTAACAAACAATCAAACTCTACTGCTTTATAATATTAGTATAGATACTCGTTTTATAATTCAGGTTTCTCTGATTTTGTATTTATCTATTAAAAAAATATTCAAATATTTTATTACACACATATGCACAATATTATCATCATAAATATGCAAAATCATAAAAATAAAAATCCTAAATAAAATATGGCGTCAAAAAATTCGTCCGCATCGCTGTCGATTGGAAATGAGCCCAAAAGACTGGCAGCATTGCCAAGTTGTATGGCAATGATTACCCTCTGACTAAGGTAAAAACGCCTTTGGATAACGCGAAATGTCATCTAAATTAATTCAGGTTTAGATTTTCGTTTCAATTCTGTAGCTTAACTGAGAAAAAACAAAAATCCATTTTTTTCTGCCACGGGGATCGAACTCACATTTCCAATATTCCACCAGCAACCACTCAACCAGTGATCCTAATTAGTCCACCCTAATCTACTTGTAATACACGTGTAATAAAATCCTGAATTATATCAATATTGATATAATTAACACTTCCTTAATTTATTTAATATAATTTACCAAAACGCTCTAATTATAATGTTTTTTAATTCCCTTATCAATTTAAGCAACAAACCTATGCTATTAACTGAAATATATAATCTGTTCTTAGTGTGTTAAGGTTTATATTACCGTGTAACGATATCTAAGGAAAAATATTACTATATTTATAGGCGGCCGTAATCATCTTGCCTGAATATTACTGCACTGTTACGCAGTGCAATTAAAACCCTATCGTTAAAAAGGCGAGTCAAGGTCTGGGTTCCTTCTAAGAAATTTTCGACGACATCATCGCTTACCATCAGACTATTTAGTGATCAAACACAAGCTTACAGTCATAAAAAAATTATTTAGGACCCATTAATTTCAGTGTTAATATACAGGGAAATTGAAAAAATACCCGAAACCTCTTAGGCAGTGAAAGTACACATGATTATAAGCAACTTTTGTTTTGGTAAAACTCCGAAATCTCGAAAAAAATATCAGCTGTTTCATACAAAATGCAGTATTTAGCCAATGAAAATGTATGAAACAGCTGATATTTTTTTCGAGATTTCGGAGTTTTACCAAAACAAAAGTTGCTTATAATCATGTGTACTTTCACTGCCTAAGAGGTTTCGGGTATTTTTTCAATTTCCCTGTATAATCCGTGGTGCTTGGCATCTGGGCTTAACCCAGTTGTATATGTCCCTTGGTGCCTATTGGCCTAACTCTGTCTCCTGCTTGATAAGGAGGGAAGTGGAAATTATGTTTATTTTTTCCTAGTCCTCCGCTGTACTCTTCTGATTAATTTCGATGCGGGATCCAAGACAGTTGAATCGTTTCTCCGGGACTCTTCGGGCTTCATTAGTTCGGCGTTTTTCTGGTGGTCGCCACTGTTGATTCTGGCTTTCAGGAGCGGCAGCTGCGGTTGCGAAAGTGCGACGGGCATGTCCCAAAAAAAAAAATTGAAAATCAAAAGTAAAAAGCTATAAGAAAACAATAGTTTTACAAGAGGAAACGTCTGGATTTTCAAATGAGTCTAGAATCTTATGAAATAGACGATCTAGTGCCTAGTGGTTTGTACCATGCAATAGTGCAAGCTTGTGATAGTTAATAGACCTTGGTTGCAATTATATGTTGAGAACTAGCTTGTGATTCATCACGTTACTATACGTCAAAAATATTCGTGCTAGGCCCTCAAACCTTACCTTACTTTCATGTTCACCTTGAGCTTAAATGTCGGATTTTTTAAGTCTTAAAATTGTAAACATATCTTGTTAGAGCGACTTGATGGGGCACGAAAGTTCATACGGAAGTTATTGTTGACACCGTTACGAAAATTGGAACAGGTTAACGGACAATTTTGCCTAAAATTTTCCTGACGCAAAAACAAAACAAAAAAACCCAACAACATACCTGTGATCTGAGCTAAATTTAAAACCTCATTGAACCCATATATGGCTGCACCCGATAGCCTTACAAGTTCAAATTTCCCTTTTAAATATCAATAGGGAATAACACGTCAATATGTATTAGTAACAATTATAAGTCCTCATAAACAAAGTTATTAGTTATACATGTAGTTTTTTGCGACGTATCCTGTAGGTACGGTGACGTGGCGCGTCTAGCCGGCCGGTCAGTCAGTACTGGCGAGCACAGCAGTGTCTACTTTGTTATCAGGGACTAGGTTTTGTGTGCCAGTGTAGTCGTGTTGAAATATTGCGTTATGTTTACTGTTTTGAAAACTTGTGCTAAGTTTATGTTGAGTCGAGTCACGAATAAAAAGTCTGTCATAAAATGATTTATAGATTCCGATTTTTTTTTTTGGTATTTCGTTAATAAAACGTGTTCTAAGTTCATTTATTATAACAATCTTATTTTTTTTTATCTATTTTGACTGGCCCGGCTGTCATTTGGAGATCTGCTAAAGAGGCCTTTTTAGACCCACAGCTAGTTCGTCTCTATACCAAGTCCCATATTCACCTAAAACTTTTATCTACAACAGTACACTACAAGTACATTAACACTAATCAAGGAAAACAAGGCATACTAAATACCTACCTATTTCGGAACTTTTGGACCTAATTTTAAGTTTAGAGCAAATATAATATAATATAATAATAATAATAGAATATATCCTTGGCAAAATAATAGGTGATTAACTGAAATTGTTGTTCGTTAGTGTTCAAACTGATACTATGGTGGGTTAATTACACTGTACCTAAAGTTTATATCTTTTTATGCAATAGGCTAGTTTCCGTCATCCACAATTTGCAAAACTATTTACTCCGTCAGATAGAGTATTGAAAAATAATGGATACGTATTTTTTGTTTTTGTAAATCAATGAATATTGACAAAGATAAAACGCATCAAAACTCGGGAGTGGGGGCTCGTGACGTCACGACTCACTAAAATTTATGCGAAGGTGTGACGTATTGAGAATTTTAAAAGCGTCGTAACTTCGTCAATTTTGGTTCCCGTAACAAAAGAAAAAATACGGGTCAAATATTTTTTGATAATCTAACTGACGGACTAATTAGATTTTTTCAGGACACAAGCCTATAATACAAAACTAGCTGCACGTCCCGACTTCGTACGGGTATACCAACCCTTTATTTTAACGGGATAAAATATAGCCTATGTTCATACGGACAGTCCATTCTACACATTGGTTATATGTGTTTTTTGTTATCTTATTCTGCTAAACTACTAAACCGATTTCAACGAATGTGCTATATCCTAAATGACCTCACAGGATATCAAAATGGTGGTTTTTAACGTCATTGTTGTTTTTTATTTTAAAAAAACCTACATGCTGCAAGTAAGGCTTTATGGACGAATCTGGAAGCCTGTATTCTGGCGAGCTAAACAAAAAATAATTATCGAAGTCGGCCCAGCCGTTCTCGAGTTTTAGCGAGACTAACGAACAGCAATTGATTTTTATATATAAGAAGGAGAAGAAATAGGAGATTTTTTGTTATAGTGAAAATAGAAATACATAATCTGTAGTAATTTCAACCGTCTAAGTATTACCGTTCTTGAGATACAGACCGCTGACTGACAGACGGACGGACGGCCAGCGGAAGCTTAGTAATAGTGATCCGGTGGTTACTCTTTGTGTACGGAACCCTAAAAAAAACATCTGAGCAAGAACCACTAACATCAAAACAATCAAAAAGAAACGTGTCAATCTAAGCAAATTTCTCAGTAACCGTATTAGTTAATTTTAACAAGAATATTGCGCAAACCAGAGTTAAGGAATTTAACTGTATATTGTTTTAAGAATTGAACTATAATGTCAGCGTGTTTGGTCAAGGCGAGTCTTCTCATTGTTCAAGCTATGTGTCTTTAGGGATCAGCAAACAATGTGTTCTAACCATTTTACTGTTTTGATCATTATCATCTTTTGGTTTTAACCGAACGATAGATTCAAAAAACTTTGACATTAAATGTTTTTTGAAGTGAAAACTCATTTAGCGGCGTTGAACACTTTTCTTGGGATGGGTGAAAATTGTTAAAACGAGTCACGACACGTGACCTGATCGAAAATTCGTAAGACGGATGATTCAAAACTTCACAACGTTAATATTCAAGTTTTCACTTCTGCCAGCACTCCCGGAGTGCAACCCGTTGTTTTTTTGTTCTTGGCTTTTTCTAGGGCTTTGTGTTATCAGCACTATTTCCTAGAATAATTCCGGCTTTAAACCTAAAGAAATCTTGATTTTCTGCACGTGATTAGTAGCTATCTTTGACTTAAATATCGCTTTTATTTCGTCGCAATAAAGGTGGTGTTCGTCCAGCTAAACAAACACGCGTTTGACCGTACCAATTTATCATTTAGAAGTTCTAAGCCTATTCATATTATTTATCAGCTGTCAATATCTATCAATTTACGTGCGTGTGATTGGTGGACGTCGTTTTGGTCAACCAATCAGAAGAGTTAACATCACGGTATGAAAGAGCAAGTTTGCTGATAAGGCTATCGGAGAAGGGGGGATCTTACTTTAACAAGATAGAGTGAACAGGCTACTTCTGGGTAAGCTCGCTCCATCGTAGACTTTGTCTCTGTCATCTCTGACCAAGACTAGACTCAAGAGCAAACCCATCTCAAATAAATCAACAATAATAAGTGCAGTAGGGTTTAGGGTTTTTAGGGATCCGTACGCAAAAGGGTAAAACGGGACTCTATTACTAAGACTCCGCTGTCCGTCCATCTGTATGCCTGTCACCAGGCTGTATCTCATGAACCGTGACAGTTAGATAGTTGAAATTTTCACAGATGATGTATTTCTATTGCCGCTATAACAATAAATACTAAAAACAGAATTAAATAAATATAAGGGGGCTCCCATACAACAAACGTGATTTTTTTGTCGTTTTTATAGATAACTGATGCCCGCGACTTCGCCCACGTGGATATCGGTTATCGCTACCAAAAGTATACAAAAACTTGACAAATTATATACAAAAACCTTCCTCAAGAACCACTCTATCCGTTGGTAAAAACAGCACGATAATCGATGTAGCACTTTTTTAGTTTATTGCGAACAGATAGACAGACGCGGCGAAGGACTTTGTTTTATACGTGGAAGACTTTGACCTTCGTTCGCGAGACCGACTCACACTTGCTGTTTTCGAGCTTTTGAAAGAGACGACAATAATGCTGTGTGATGAATGTGGGTCGCACAGAACCGGTTGTTGTTGCGACATACTTGGGGCAGGCCCATGTCCAGCAGTGGGAATCTATCGGCTGACATGATGATGAAGCCACTAACAGAAGCAAGTCACCAATCATTTGATGATCTAACCTTTCAACCGTTCGGCTTCAAAGGAAGTTTAGCACAAGATCTCACCTATCAATTTGTTGAAAAATAATTTGTGTTTAAACACAGCGCGTCCATCCGGATGACACACAAACAGAACATTTCTAGGCTCCAGTAACAAGTAAACATGTCTTGGAATTAATTATCGTGGCGACAGACAGCGCACAGACGAAACTACTCGTCTTAGAAAGCTGAAATTTGGCATGTAGGTTCCTTAGGGAGTGAATGGGAGGACTGAGAGAGGTTTTCCCGTAATTCCTACGGGAACGGGAATAAACTGGGCATACGCGTACGAAGTAAAATAAAATAAAGTAAGTCGCGGGCAAAAGCGAGTTAAAATCTTAATATATATAATTCTACTGTACGTTTGTGTCTCACTGAAGTCTTCTAAACGGCTGGACCGATTTGAATGAATTTTTTTGTATGCGTTTGGGAGGCGCCCTGGATGGTTTAGATTCACAATTGAGTCCGGCAGATGGCGCTGCAGTCGGTATCTAGGTCTGTCGGGTCCGCTAGTAAAATCTACAAAATGGCGGTGGTTTAAAAAATTACCAAAAAAAATGCATCCACGCTAAATATATCATCTAATCTAATCTGCCGGGCTAAGCGCGACGCCTATGATGGTTTGTTGGGTGGCCCATGTTGTAACAGAGATATCAAAATATCCCCAACTTTTGATTAAAACAGCGATTGATAATATAGCACTAACATAAATCCAAGGCCCAAAATCTAGTAATTTTAGCGATAACATTTGAAAAAATAAAAAGAACCTAGTATATGCTGTTTGACATGTACTTAATCTAGAAATATTCGGCACACGTTATCATGCGATATATCAAATTCACAATCTCTTGCAACGATAACTAGCCCAGCCCTAGGTTAGGGATGTGACGAGGATTTTATCGATATATAGAAACTTTGAACTATGACGCAATTCTGAGTCCCGGTGACATCGTCTTTAAGTCTTGCAAGTGAATATAATGGTTGAATACTTAAGTTCAAATATGTCAATAAATAATTATGTTCTTAGTTGTAGAACCGTCTAAATTTACCTGGGTATCTTGAAGTTTTAGCTACAGAGCTTGCAGAAACCCTGTAGGTGCACATTCCAATAAATAACTTTGGGAATATGTAAATATACCACAGTTAACACAACCATAAACTCTGTCATCGATATTTTTTTTATAAAATAGGGCACATTTACAATACATTATCTTACATTTTTTTGAAGAACACAATTGCTTATTTGCCTGAACTAGGTTGAAAATATCGATTATTTAAACTATCGATAACAGGCAGCCGCACCCCTATCTCACGATGCAGTCCTTATCTGAAACCTAACGTTTTAATACTCGGCATTAATATTTGTATATCACCATAGACAAGTTTTCGTGACGATATTTATGGTCAAGTGACGAAGAGCATAAAGTTTGAAGATACGTAGACTGCTACTGTTGGATATACCACTGATAAAGCATCTTACCCAGAATTTGAAAGATTTTACATGTTCTTAGGGTAGTAATTACTCCACCGTAGGTGCGGGCCTGCGGACGGCGAGCATTGGGTGGCTCGCCATCTGTAGTGCGATTCACTAAGAACATCTTTACAACCAAGAAATCATCGTTGAAACATCTGATAAATATATGCCACATCAGATGTTTCAACGATGATTTTTGGTTGTAAAGATGTTCTGCCTTAGTGAATCGCACTACTGATCAGAACCAGGCCCAGGTCGACGGCGCGCTGCGTTCCACGCGCGCCTCAAAGAGTTGTCAGCAAAGCAGATAGGGCCCGCTAGTACCATAGTGCCTGCCAGGGTGGCGGAATTCCGCTATGCTCAATATTCAGTCAGAAGGTCTATCTAGTCCAACTAGTACCAATTTTAAATATTCTCTAGACTGGTAACCTCGAAATTAAAATTAAAAAACAAAATTAAAAAACATTTAATCCGACCAACAAAGGTTTACACATAATAAAATAAAAACAAATACACAAACAATGACAAATTATAAATTCAAATTAATTACATAAATAATAAAAAAAATGATTAAAATTCATAAAACATTCAAATTCATCAATTTAAAATAACAAAAAAATTAAATAATAATATAATATAAATACAATAAATTAAAACCCAGACTTGACATGTAACTGACTTGGTGATTTTTGAAAAATGTAATATGGTCGTAGTAGGAACAGAGATGAAGGGAAGGAGATGAAGGGAAGACAAAAAAAAACAATATTTTTTTCTGAAAGTATGGAAATAAAAAAAAAAGTGTTTGTAAAAATCTAGTTTTTCCAGTGCATCTAAAAATCGATGTTGCCTCAAGTCATGTCCACTATGTTAGTAGAATGAGCAGATAAGATAACGCAGACAAATATGCAGTTGTAATCTTGTTTGAATTTTTATTAAAATTTGTACAATGTTAGAAGTACTAGGGAATCTATGTGTACAGTATACAGTGGTCCATAATGGTTCATTTTTAACCAACTTCCCAAAAAGGTGGAGGTGATCAATTCGGTTGTATGTTTTTTGACCAAAATAATCAAATAAAAAAATAAGAAAAAAATCTAAAAAAAAAACAGACGTTCGTTGCTACCTGCTTACGATTTTTACTTTTCTTGTCTATTTTATTTCTATGAACTTAAAAACCTTCTTATTCTGTCGGTATCAAAATGGAGCAGTACGTGAATATAAATTGTATTTAATCGATAAAAATAGAAGCGGTAGATTAGAAATGCAACACTATCTATCAAGGATAAAACAAAATACAACATCAGAGCGCCTACTCCACTAATGTTTAAGCAAATCTCAGTCACTACCTGTAAAAAAATGCGCTATTTTTCAGTTATATTCACGGTTATATGCGCCACCAGTCCCAGACCCTCCCACACGCACCAAACGTTTTGGAAACACATTCATTGTGCGTACAGCTAAGGAGTGGAATTCCCTGCCGTAGTCTGTATTTCCTGATAGCTACAACCTGGGAGTCTTAAGTCAAGAGTGAATAAGTTACTTTCAGGCAAGCGTGCGCCATCTTCAACGACATTATCGCTTACCATCAGGTGAGATAGTGGTCAAATGCGTGTCTATCAATAGTAAAAAAATGCGAATACGAACGATGTTAGAAAATTTGTAGCCAGCACATCAGGCTATACAAAACTGTCAAATTTTCCCAATCAAATTTGAACCCAATCGCTTTAGCAATAAAGTTGAAAGTCTAACAAAGAAATTTGACAGATAATTTACTATTTTTACAGTCCACCTGGTCAATGACACAAAGTCTTACATTCTTTATAGTTCATCGTGGAAATAATAAATGGTATAATATTAATATAATAGCACTATTATTATATAAACCTGAGATAAGAAGTTCACTCTTCCTTATGTTGTTTTCTAAGAGTTTTTTGAACTTTCGACGAACCATCGACACGAACGGGACTACGTTCGCATAAAAAATAGGGATGTGCCAGTTTAGGTAAATACTAAAATATTGAAAATAGGGATGTACCGCTTTAGTTCCATGCTGTAATATTAAAAAGATGATTTGCTATTTTAATAGGCTAGTTTTTAACATCAATAAATTGAAAATTTATTTAGTCCACCAGTTAGAGTATTGAAAAATACTGGACACGTGTTTTTTGTTTTTGTAAATCAATGAATATGGATAAAGATAAAACGCATCACACCCCGAAAGTGGGGGCTCGTGACGTCAGAACACACTATAAACGGCGTGACGTATTGAGGATTTTAAAAGCGTTGTATCTTCGTCAATTTTGGTTTACGTAAGAAAAGTAAAAACACGGGTCAAATATTTATTCATAATATGACTGACGGACTTATTAGATTTTTTCAGTGGACAAGCCTATTCACTACTACAATATAAATCATCATATGCACGAAAGAAAAATTAAAAAAAATTACAATTTCCACGTCACAAAAGTAAAAAGGAAATTAAGCTTAAATTGTGACCTACCAGACCTCCACAACCCGTTACCTGAGTAACACGGTACCTACTCCTTGGCAAGACTGGAGTCAGATTTTCTGGCTTCTGACTATCCGTAATGACTGCAAAAGATCTCCAAATGACAGCCGGGACCAACAGCTTAACGTGCTTTCCGAGACACGGAGAAAACTCGGTATATTAAGATGGGCACCCATCCACAGACCATCCTCGGCAAGCGTTGCTTAACCTTGGAGATCGACCTGTGCGGCTGTTGTAATTTAGCCACGAGCTCCTCTATCTAGGGTCATGCAATTACGCAATAAAAAATAAGACAAGCAAACCCAGTATTCAGCAACTAGTTAGTTCGACTCCTAATGTTTATCAGGTGACCCCGAACCAAGGAGCAAGAAAAAACTCCAGTCCAATGAATAGTTCTCTGTTTTAATAGATAATGACTGAGTTTGTACTGTATAATGTAGTTTTATAATGTAAGTGGAATATAACTTGTGATTTGAAAGGAATTAATAGAAATATAGAACGTGTTAATATCGATAAAAAACGCTTTAATTAATATTCTACTAATTTTTCAACAACGGTTAAATTCGCATACCAGTCGAAATCTGTCAAATTTTTTTTTTTTTTTAAATATTTATGGCAACTGAGCCGGTTCCGACTATTCTGAAAAAGAATTATAATAAACCGTACATATTCCATACATTTTTGACAGTTTGCGGCTGACATGCGAATGGGAAAGTTGCTCAAAATGCGTACGTCAATCTATTACGGTTCTTGAGTTATAGGCCGCTGACAGACAGACGGACAGCGGAGTCTTAGTTATAGGGTTCCCTTTAGGTACGGAACCCTCAAAATAAGTAGAATTGGCCCCCTGAAAACGTTAACAGGCAGTATAAAAGTTTGGTTTTAAATGTTACCCGTGTGAGATATTTAAATGGGTAATATAGTTCGTTTGAAACTATATATATAACTAAATTAAGCTATATATGTGTGATTATAGATATTGAAGTATATGCTGAAAGAAAACTGTTCGTAAAATCTTCTGATCACCCATTGTGTGCCAAACTTATTTGTTTTTTTTTGTTATTGTTACTTGACATAAATGTTCTATAAAACTCATACAATGTATGGGTAAGCAATTCAGCCCGATGATTCAATAAATGTTCTTAGAAATGTCTCATTTCTTTACGACGATAAAACATTTCTAAGGAATTAAATCGACTGAATGTGGGTTCTATGAAGTTGATGTTTGTTATAAATCTCAAAAGACATAGTTTTAGAACCTTTTTAGCGTAAATAAAGTAACTATATAGGAGACGTAGCAATTAACCCTTTCCAAGCCCTACCCAACCCGTAAAGGATAAGTCACGCCATTAAAACAAACAGTGAACCTTAAAATACCTAAACAATAAGATTTTACTGCCTCAACCGTACATAACTCCACACAACTTCCGTATATAATCCTTACATATGAGAATTTTCAACCAATCGCGCGGAAGGTCAAAGTTGAAACGTCCAATCGGCTGGCGCCACCGGGTATTCAAACTATGTAGGTTTTGTAGCAAGAGTGAAAGTGCTCCAATCGTATGAGCTCGTTCTATGTGTGGGTGTGTGTCGTACGTGTCTATGTGTGCGTTATGAATGAAGGCTGTTTAGTTTATATGTTATATGTGAGCTTCGGGTTTTATCCGCAAAACATGGGTTCGGAAATGTAGGTTAATATCTGAGGGCGCGTGATGCTGTGTTTGGGGGTTAAGCTGGACAAAATCTTGTACCATTGAATCGAGTGTTATGTTCTTTGCTATTTGCAATGATAATGGAATAGAATACTCTTTATTATATACGATATAAGTCAGAATTTGATAGAAGGAAGTAATTAGGTATCTAAGTGTTGAACAGTTGTCTAGAAACGCTAGTGTTAGTTTTCAAATTTATAGTCAGAATGCTTCAAGATCTTTTAAATCTTAATTTGGGTAGATTGGAATAATATAAACAGTTCACCATCATCTGCCCAGCCTTTTCCCAACTATATTGGGGTCGGCTTCCAATCAAACCGGATTCAGCTGAATAACAGTATTTTTACGTGGAGCGGCTGCCTACCAGACCTCCACAACCCGTTAACTGGGTAACACTGTACTCCTTGGCAAGACTGGTGTCAGATTTCTGACTATCCGTAGCGTCTACCAAAGATCTCCAAATGACAGCCGGGACCAGCAGCTTATAGTACTTTCAGAGGCGCGGAGGCAACTCGGTATGTTAAGATAGTCACCCATCCACAGACCAACCTCGGCAAGCGTTGCTTAACCTTGAAGATCGACTGTGCGGCTGTTATTATTTAGGCACGAGCTCTTTACAAATAAAGGAGTTCAATCTACTCTTAAGAGCTTAATTATCTACCTACTTATTTCGTAACTAGCTGACCCGCGCAACTTCGTCTGCGTCACATTTTCCATTATTGCTCCGCTCCTATTTGTCTTAGCGTGATGATTTATAGCCTATAACCTTCCTCGATAAATGGGCTATCTAATACTGAAAGAATTTTTCAAATCGGACCAGGAGTTTCTGAGATTACCCCCTACATACAAACTTACAAACATACAAACTTACAAACAAATGTTACCTCTTTATAATATTATATTATAGTAATAGTATAGATACATGTCTACAGTGTTTTCAGTAATAACCAACTCATTGGACAATCGTGGTGATTGCAAGAAAACTGTTTTCTAACATACTAATTAATAAAACAAATTAACAATCACTAAATTTCCTAGACAATATCGGTTATTATATATAATTAGGTTGACTGGTAGAGAATGCATTGTTGCATTAAGTCCGCCCATGTACCACTATTGTGCATAAAGTCTAAATAAATAAATAATTCTATATCTATACCAATATTATAAAGAGGTAACATTTGTTTGTAAGTTTGTATGTAGTGGGTAATCTCAGGAACTTCTCTTCAGGTCAGATTTCTTTCAGTATTAGATAGCCCATGTATCGAGGAAGGATATTTAGCTACATATCATCACGCTAAGACTAAAAGGAGACGAGCATTAATGGAAAATGTGACGCAGACGAAGTTGCGTGGGTCAGCTAGTCACTAATAACTATATGATCAAGTTAGCCATTTTACCAAACAATTAATTTGCAGAAATAACAACGATACAGGACAAACTAAATATATACTTTCTAAAGATGGCTATCGTCACATATCCTTAAAAGGTAGGAAGCCATTTTACTAATAGGTAACATACTAATTAAAACACTATGCACTAAAGGGACTTTTCATCACTAATTAATGAAGGAAACTTTACTAAAACTAACTTATTATGGTCATCCACCTACACTGACGCAAATGCTAAAAATGAATCAGTAGTGAAAAATGGGATAGTGCTATTCGTCTTGCATAGCTCTGTCTCTCTCTCACAAACGGATCTATATGGCACTGGCATGATCAACGAAGAAAGAAAAAAGAATATTTATTTCTTCCTTCCTCTTCGTATTTATGTCCTCATCATCACCAGCTTACAGCAGTCCACTGATGGCTTCCCAATCGCACACATTCATATAGAGGCAGGGGCGTAGTTACAAAGGGGCCCTATTTCAAACGTTTTCGGGGGCCCCGGTTTTAGGGTTTTTTTTTGTAAGCAAAATAGGCCCTCCCTGCTAGCTAAGTGTCTCAAAATGTTTCGCGAACTGTTTAGTTTTTCGTTTCCTTCTACTTGTCGGGGCCCTTGTTATCCGGGGGCCCTATATCTCCCATTCGGCTGATATGGCGGTAGCTACGCCCCTGGATAGAGACTCGGCAACTCACACCCAGGTGGTACAAACCACCCTGTAAAGATCGTGGTCACCTAGCCTGTATTTGTATACTATTCTTATAAATTATATTCATAAAAATATTATTTTTATTTGTTTCAGGTTTACACATACAAACTAAGAGGACATCTATTATATTTAAGGTTAGTATCTACTTTTTATTGAAATAACTTAATCAAAGAGAAATCCGATGGACAAAATAAAAGTAAAATACCTTTGTTTAGTAAACTAAACATACCTTAGTATGGAATCGAAACTGAAATTAAATAAAAAGCTTTACAAAAGGGAATGCAGTACCTAATGTTAAAATTTCATGGACACAACTATTCAATGAATATGATCTCTATAATCTACAGTCATAACCCATGATCAATCATCTGCTTTCATCTTAATTAATTTAGAAAGAAACGAAAAACAGAAACACACACAGGTTAACAAAAAGAACTGCTATTCAAATAAAAAGTAAAAATAAAATCAACTTCCAAACAAAACACTACAAAGTTAAAATAATTTTAATTTCGGAAGCCGGCGGTTTAGAAGTGAAGATCTACAAATGACAACCGGGACCAACGGCTTAACGTGCTTTCCGAGGCACGGAGGAAACTCGGTATGTTAAGATGGTCACCCATCTACAGACCAACCATCTACCACCAACAGGCAAGCGTTGCTTAACCTTAAATATCGACCCGTGCGGCTGTTATTATATAGCCACGAGCTCCTCATATATAATCAACACAACATGTGTAAAAACATATCTCATTCAGTCATAATCTTCATCTATTTCAACACCTATCTATCGTTCATTAGGCCTAAAATACACAATTCACCTTAAATAAAACACAAAAACATTAGGTACAAAAAGGACCTCTGAATACCCTCAAAATCGAACAAAAACAAGATTATACAATTTAAAACATAATTTCAAACGTTAAAACAGTTAATAAAGTACCTATTAATTCTGATATTGTTCGTTAATGATTTGAGATAATACAGGTCACTCTGATAACTGCTACTTAGCTAGATTGGGAAAAAATTTAGACTTTTTGCACCCAAGATAAACGGTATACAGTATTTTTTTATATTTGTGATGCGTTCACCTATAACGCATATTTTCTTATCGTGTCAGCTTCTGTTTTGGCGATTTTTATTCAGTTGAATACTGCAGTTCGATTCTGTAAACTTGTCGTAGTGAAAGCTTGGCTTTGGGGGCCGAGTCACTCGCGTCCGTTGGAGAATACCCTTCAGCGAATCCGTGCACGTGGTCCCCGGGTGGTGCTAAACAGGTGACACTAACTGCCTCCGTGGTTTAGTGGTTATACCACCTGATTCAGACCCAGAGGTCCCGGGTTCTATTCCCAGCGGGGGCACATTTTTTGCTCGGTTTGGTTGGTGGTAGGACTTGTTCTAAAGTCCGCCTGGCAAGTTACCACCATCTTGTCTAAGTCTGTCGCCATAACAACAATGTTAACAGCATTGTTGTCATCACTTTCCATCAGGTGAGATTTGGGCCAGGAGCTTCCCCGTTTTGTATTAAAAAAAAAGTGATCACAAAGTGAGCTGTCAATGCAAGTAATTAAGAAGGAATTAGAGCCGGTCGATACATCTGTCGACATCACTGATCACTGAGATGGAGTGAACGACAAGTGAACTGTCATTTCATCATGTTTGTATGATTTGACAGCTCACAAACGTGATCACTTCACTCAAGCCTTCAAATCGACATGTTTACAAAATCCTTTATTTCAAACAGACCAGGTACAGGTACTTTTGAATAGTGAAGGTCTGTCAGTCAAATAGATGAAGCCAATGCCGCGCAAGCGACAAGAACAGCAAGTTGTTCTGCAACAAAACACACTCACCGACCCTGTCTCCAGCACGTCCCAAAGAGTAGATCCTATGGAGAAGAACGTGCAAGAAACTCCATGGACACTATTTTAAACCAGTTGTCAGTGTTTACAAAGTCATGGTTACAATCGTTACGAAAAAAGTTATGTGTAAAATTTTACAGAATCCATCGTAGGAATTGAGATGAAAATCACTCTCTGTTTTAATATTTTTCTAGCTGAAAATATACCTCGTTCTGTCAGTGTTAACGATTGTCAAAAAGTCTAAAATGTATCGTCATGACTTGCAATACCGAAATGTTACATATTTTGATTTTCCGACAACCACCGCAGCTGCTGAAAGAATTTCACTACATTCCTAATCAACCATTATATCTGATATATCATGCATACTTCTATTTCCAAACTAATAGGTACATATTTATTTTTTTTACTCTTGATGAGCACGGGTTTGACCACTATCTCACCTGATGGTAAGCGATGATGCGGTCTAAGATGGAGGGAGCACGCTTGCCTAGAAATAACCAATTCATTCTTGACATAAAGTTATACTGTATGAGTTATATATAGGTCCTAAAGTAGCTCTGTTTATTTGTATAAATTTTCATACAAATCTTCAATGGGGTAAAAAACTGCTCATTTCTCACACTAGATGTCGCTACTGTTGACTGTTCCCTGTCAACTGTCATTATACGTAAAGTAGTTGTAAACAAGTGTAATATTTTTGTTATATTTTCTGAATATGACAGTTTGTGCTGCTATTGATTGCAAAAATACAGGGATACATTTATTTCCTAAAGATGCCAAAAGAAGAAAACTGTGGGAAAACGCTGTTAGGAGAAAAAATTGGAAGCCTACAAAATGGTCGAGGCAAAATGGTCGAAAATTTGTTTTTTTGCCAGCTGTGGAAGCTTTTCTCTTTTTTAACTCTTCTTTTAACTTAACTACACTCCAAGTCGCGTACATTTTAGCTATTTAATTCATAAACAAACTAAGACAAACATGTCGCATACAAACAATATGGCGGTTGGTTAGGAACACTCAACAGTGTCGCACCCTACATTATGTTTGTAGTTTTTAACCCCATTGGAAAGAAATGATGGCTTCTCCACCCAAATAATTTAAAGAGGTCATAACTAGAAATAAAGTTGAAAATCCTAAAACACCGACACTTCCGCATGGAATACCGCAATTCAGTCAGTCACCGTCTTTAAATAATATAATTCTTCTTTCTCATAATCAAACAAGATATCAATTTCTAAAAACGCGAAAACATGTCGAAGGCTGCTCTCAATATGACACAGATGGTCCATATTATGCACACAGTCCATATTATTGTTTGTACAAGCTGCCATATATTAGGTTCACACCCGTATTGACCGACCTTGAGTGGAAAAGTAAATTTAAATTAAGTATGTGTGTTTTAGAACATGAGTTTTTCATTGAAGATGTGTTATTATGTCGAAGACAAATGAAATTATATAAAACTAGCTGACCCGTATCCACTTCTTTGGGCGTTATTTTTCAGGTAAATATATAGCCTATGCCACAAAATCGGTTCAGTAGATCCAGATTAACCCCCACAAACTCACAAACTTTACCTCTTAATCATAAAAGTACCTATAAGTGAAAAACTGTTGCTAACCTTAAATATCCCAAGCTTTATTCCAAGTGTGCGTTTGTATGCCTCTGTGCTAAATTTCATCAAGATCCCTTCAGCCGTTCAGCTGTTCTGACGTGATTGAGTAACAAACATTCATCCATCCAAACATCCAAAGTTTCGCATTCATACGAGTAGCATTAGTATGTAAGTTTTTTTACAAATAGGCACGCATTTGACCATCATATCACCTGATGGTAAGCGATGACCGCATCATGATGGAGCACGCTTGCCTAGAAGTAACCTATTCACTCTTGACTCAAAGACTCCCAGGTTGTAAGTATGGATGAATGACACAGTATCGTCAATTTAACCAAGAATTAACTTTTCATAAGCCCTTTAATGAGTCTAGCAGAGGTCAGAAATAATTAAATAGGTATTGAAAACAATCATAACAGTTGCACAGACGTATTTCCAACGGGTTTTATCCTTCCGATAAATGAATCGAATTACCAAAACAATAAATAAATCAAAATACCTAAACCTAAAAAGCTACTGTAAATTCCATCTGCCTAGCCTTTTCCCAACTATATTGGGGTCGGCTTCCAGTCAAACCGGATTCAACTGAATACCAGTGTTTTACGTGGAGCGGCTGCCTACCAGACCCCCACAACCCATTAACTGGGTAACACGGTACTCCTTTGCAAGACTGGTGTCAGATTTTCTGGCTTCTGAATATCCGTAACGACTGACAAAGATCTCTTAAATGACAGCCGGGACCAACAGCTTATCGTGCTTTCCGAGACACGGAGGATACTCGGTATGTTAAGATGGTCACCTATCCACAAACCAACCTCGGCAAGCGTTGCTTAACCTTGAAGGTTGACCTGTGCGGCTGTTATTATTTAGCCACGCAAAGCTACTGTAAATTAAACATGTTATTATTTAACGACTTTAGTACCTAACGCTTGGAGCCTAACTAAATGATAAGTTATCACGGAGCCTAGGTCTCCGATAAAACGCTAAATTTGCTAAAAAAATACATTGATAAGAACTGGACTATCGTGGTGTTGCGACATGACTACACGACACACAGTTTTTTGTCTAATTCGTTTACTTATTTAAAACTAGCTGACCCGAGCAATTGCGTCTGCGTCACATTTTCCAGCATTGTTCCGTTTCTATTTATCTTAGCGTGATGATATATAGCCTATTACCTTCCTCGATAAATGGACTATCTAACACTGAAAGAATGTTTCAAATTGGTCCAGTAGTTTCGGAGCCTATTCAATTCAAACAAACAAATCTTTCCTCTTTATAATATTAGTGTAAACTAGCTGACCCGCGCATTTTCATCTGCATCACATTTTCCAGTAATATCTCTGTTTCTGTTGATCGTAGCGTGATGTTATATAACCTATATCCTTCCTCGATAAATAGGCTATCCAACACTAAAATAATTTTCCAATTCGAAGCACTAGTTCCTGAGATTAGCGCGTTTAAAACTAATTCTTCAGTTTTATTATATTAAATACTAGCTGACCCGTGCAACGTCGTCTGCGTAACATTTTTCATTACTGCTCCGCTCCTATTGGTCTTAGCGTGATAATATATAGCCTATAGCCTTCCTCGATAAATGGGCTATCTAATACTGAAAGAATTTTTCAAATCGGACCAGTAGTTTCTGAGATTAGCGCGTTCAACCAAACAAACAAACAAACTCTTCTGCTTTATAATATTAGTATAGATAGATGTAATTACTTTCTGGTTCTAGTTGGAATATACATCAGCTTTTCAACTTGTATGACTGATAAGGAGCTTGTGGCTAAATAAATATTAATAGCTACATGTGTCGATCGACAAGGTTAGGCAGTGGCCGAGGTCGGTCTGTTGATGGGTGACTAGCTTAAAATAAAGAGCATACATGTTTCGTAGAGCACTTTAAGATGTTAGCCTTCCAGTTTGAACTGGAAGCAGGTAAATAATAATACCATCATCAGCTGCCTAGCCTTTTCTTATCTATATTGGGGTCGGCTTCCAGTCAAACCGGATTCAGCTGAGTATCAGCATTTTACGTAGAGTGGCTGCCTACCAGATCTCTACAATCCATCAACTGGGCCACATTGTACTCCTTGGCAAGACTAGTGTCAGATTTTCTGGCTTCTGACTATCTGTAACGACCGCCAGAGATCTACAAACGACAGTACCTAAAAATTTAAAAGTAAAAAATCCAACTTAGATCTATGATGCTAAAAATTATTATCTTCCCTACTTAAAAACACCGACAAAAATCCATACCTTAATTAGAAATCATATTTTGTTTTTTTTTTACCTTTTCTAGTACTTTCGCAGCGCCAATCAAATTCGTCGACGCTAATTTTCTAACCGATATTCTCGAGCATAGAACCGTTTATAATACATCATAGGCAACCCTAATCTCTTCAAAGTTAGAATAAACAGGCTCCTTCTGGGTAAGCTCGCTCCATCGTAGACTTTGTCTCTGTCATTTCTGACCAAGACAAAGGTCAAGAGCAAACCCATCACAAATAAAAAATAGGCCCTTTAATCCTTTATATAAATACCTCACCTTATGTCCCATTGACCATAGTGTCGCAGAATGGTCACAAAGTACCCAATGGTGTGACATTACCGCCACATAACTAATTCTTTGAGAGACCTCAAACTGTCGCAATGTGGTACAAGTTAAAAGCTCTTAGGGATTGGTTTTGTAATTTTTTTGGTCTACAAAAGTTATACCTAGTATTAGAATACTTTATCCGAAAGTGTGAATAGGTCACTTCTAGGCAAGCGTGCTCCATCTTCAACCACATCATCGCTTACCATCAGGTGTGATAGTGGTCAAACGCGTGCCTATGTATAGTAAAAAATAGGTTTTTAAAAATCATTCACTTCTTCGCAAAAAAACATTGGTCATCTTTAATAGCTATAGCATGTGATAAAATCTAGCTAAACATGAATGAGTTATACTGCTGCCTTATCTTTTAATCTGAGATTAACGTCTAACCCAACCATTTCACTGTAAGTTTTATGATAAACTAATTAACAAGTAGGAAATATAACATTTTTACATTAGTTTTTGTATCAAGACATGATAAAAAAACATTTCCCTCTATTTATCATTTATTTAGCGAAGAAAATACATTAATTCCAAGATAATATTAACGTGTCATCTATGTAAATAGAAAGTGAATATTCAAATTAACTAAAAAAACTGTTTCGAATTATGCGAGCCATAAACGTTCAAGTAACTTCATCAAATAAGCTGGTTCAAAAACTTTGATAAAACTCGGCATAAATTTTTGTCGGAAAATTCGATAAAAAATGAGTTGTCAAATGGAATGGAGCTTTATGAAATTTCGTATTTCTGCTTGATCATTTGTGGCGCAATAAACGTATTTGCTTTCTTCTTTTCTTCTGATCAAATTAGTTAAATAGTCCGCTTTAGGCCTAGATCACTTACCTATAGTTAGTCGCTATAACTTATAACTTGGGCCCAAAATTCTAAACGGCTGTACTTCAATACAACCGTTTTGTCTCTTTCAAAGAATCACCATTTATCTTTGTGTCACATTCAAAATAGTTTTTTGTCTAACCATTATATTTCACACCTAGTATATTATGTATTAAGTTAAAAAGAAACTAGATGGAACATTGGAACGTCTATTTTATTGTGGGATCACTTCGCCCGTGACTTCATCTTTGCAAATTTGTTACAAACGTTTTTCCCCTTTTCACCCCCTGAAACGGAGAGGGGAGGATCAGAGCGGAGCTGTGCTAGAGACTGGTAGAGAATGCCCATGGCATTAAGTCCACCTCTGTACTTTTTATATGCTGAAAGTCTACACTAATATAAAGAGGAAAGATTTGTTTGTTTGATTTGAATAGGCTCCGAAACTACTGGACCGATTTGGATGAAATTTTGTTCAAAGATATTTTGAGACCCGAGGAAGGACATTATGATTTAGTTAGTTTGACATATAGTTAGTTTTTATCCCGGAAACCCCACGGAAACGGGAACTGTGCGGGTAAAACGGGAGCGAAGCCGCGGGGGACAGTTAGTATTAAATAAATTGCATAAAATGTCCGCTCCGTTTCAGTAGACAGGGATAAGCGAACTAGTTTTAAAAATTCATATAAAACTGGGAAGCGGAGCGAGGTAGCTGAACGGGGAAGCGGGAAAAAGTCAACCCGCTAAAATAACTCCGCACAGACCGCAACTTAGATCCAAACTACCTCGCTTCTCATCAATGGACGGACTCCGCTCCGCATTAAGGCGACGCCGATCCGTTACCTCGCTCCGCGTCAATCGACAGGCAGCATCATCTGCCTAGCCTTTTCCCAACTATATTGGGGTCGGCTCCCAGTCAAACCGGATTCAGCTGAATACCAGTATTTTACGTGGAGCGGCTGCCTACCAGACCTCCACAACCCATTAACTGGGTAACACAGTACTTAATGGACAGGCAGCATAGGTAGGCAAAAGGTTTAATTTTCTAAAAATGCCTTTTTAGTACTAGAATGAGGTACCCATTGAGATGTCGGCAAGGGTTGCACCAACCCCAATAACTGACATAAGCATAGAAGCAAGAATATTGAAATAGCGCAATACGAGGAACGTTTTCCTCCCTGCCTATTTGAGTATTATTTAGTTCCTAATTTTGGTGTTAATGCATTAATATTATCGTGTCCTTATCATGGTTGCAATTTAAGGAAAACGAATTTTAGGTTCGGAAATAGAGTCAAATCGTGTTTGTACAATTTCGTTAGTAAATACTTAGCTTTGCTTCCGACGTCGTACGCGTAATTCCCGTTTATTTATTTCGTTCCCGTAGGAATTTCGGGAAATTCTCTCTTACTACATGTTAAATTTCTTCTTTCTAGACCAGTAGTTTCGGCTGAGTGTTGTCTGTCAGTCACTCTCAGAAACTTATTAGGATTTACACGTGGGTGCGCCTTTTCTCCGTGATGTTGGCTAAACGTTTTCTCCTAGTATCATCAAAAGCTAATGTAGTTACTTTAATTTTCTAAATTCTAATACTTCCGAAATGCTGACGGATGATAAATTAGCCAGCTATTTAATGTGTTTTTTTTATTCACATATTTTGTTCCACAGCTAGACAAGAAGTCTGCCCTACAGTTTTCCACCGTAATTTACGCCTTGCTTTTTCCGGTAAATAAAAATAAAATAATTAAAAATGGAATAACAAAATGATTCACACTCATGCTAAAAAGGCCAATTTCAACAATATGTAAGACAGACTGATGCAAAAAATGGTTCTGTAGCTTTGGGGTCAATTATCAGAAACTTAGACGATTAACGCGACGCTCTGCACTGCACTTTCACCACAGCGAACGGCATTGAAATGAGTCTGAGCCGCCGTAAATCCAAAAAACGCACCTACGCAAGTGAGTGCGTAAAAAACCCGCACGATGATCCAGATCTGCACTCCCGCAAGTACGCGCGTAAACGTGCGTTGACACGCAACATGCAGCGTCATGCGCGGCAGTGTGATAACCGCCTTAGACTACACAAATCCACAATCTAGCATTTAACGGCAACCGCGTTGTTTTCAGTTCCAGTGCATGCCAACAGGTAATACGATTACCTATCATTGTCAGCTAAGCGGTTTGCTGTCTTATTGTCTAACTTTTGTTTTCAAACTTACGTGTCATACCAACTTAGTTTTGCGGGCTGAAAAAGCTGAAATAGCTCTTATGTTTGAGGGGTGAGAGTTTATGTGGGAAGGTGTGGTTAGAAGGCAAAGTTGTTGGCATGAATGTAAGAAATGTACTAGTGAGAACTAGGGGCCAGGAAAGGTTTGGTCAGGTGAGGTGACGTTCGGAAAAATGCAAAGAACTTTTTAGGAGGGAACCACGTGATTTCGATGCTCATTTAAGTGTCCTTTGGACATTTTACTACTCCTTTACATAAAATAAAACATTGGTAAAACTTCTTTAATTTATATTTTCCATCAGTTTCAAAAGTCTTTTATTTGCTACAAACGAAAGAATAGTCATAAATGCGCCTTATATAAATTACGCTACACAAACTCTGGCTAGGCAAAGATTTGCGAGGCTGGTCTGTGGATGGGTGAGCATCTTAACATACCGAGTTTTCTCCGTGCCTCGGGAAGCACGTTAAGCCGTTGGTCCCGGCTGTCATTTGTAGATCGTTGGCAGTCGTTACGGATAGTCAGCAGAAGCCAGAAAAACAGACACTAGTCTTGCCTGAGAACCGTTTTACCCAGTTAATGGGTTGTGGAGGTCTGGTAGGCAGTCGCTCCACGTAAAATACTGTTATTCAGTCATGATTCTGGTTTGACTGGAAGCCGACCCCAATAGTTGGGAAAAGGCTAGGCAGATGATGGTTTTGTTTACCTCTAAAACTGCTTTTACCCCGTTACAAAGTCGTGAACATATCCAAATATAGCTGCTATCATCATGCACACAGCCCGTGCATCCGACCATGGAGATAATGCACCTAATACCAACTAATCATAGTTTTTCTAAGCGGTTATCAGCTGATAAGGCATAGATTATTCAATATCGCGACGCTGTATTGTATGTGTGTGGTGTATGCACGAGCTCGACGTTATCTATGTGCAATCTTTTTGATACTGTTTCTAAGTCACTATTATTTGGGGGGTCGCTTGTGAGTTTTGGTCTTTCTGCCTTTTATTAATGTACATACAAGGAATTAAAAAAAAAAGAAAATGTATACAGGACCAGAGCGCAAAGGCCTGTTATTTGAGGGTAATTATAATATGACGTCAATATTGTGGGTGGAAAAGTTGAGTTATTGATCTATACTAATATTATAAAGCAGAAGAGTTTGTTTGTTTGTTTGTTTGGTTGAACGCGCTAATCACAGGAACTACTGGTCCGATTTGAAAAATTCTTTCAGTGTTGGGTAGCCCATTTATCGAGGAAGGCTATATATCATCACGCTAAGACAAATAGGAGCGGAGCAGTAATGGAAAATGTGACGCAGACGAAGTTGCGCGGGTCAGCTGGTTACTATATAAACTCTTCCATTAGCTGAGCGTTTTCTGTCACTCACCCAGTAACCAGTACTGGGTGAGTGAAACGCGCAGCTGAAGTTGCTGGTCGAAGAAAGCTAAAATTTGGCATCAGGTTCCTTGGGGAGAGAAAGGGAGCACTAAGTAAAGATTACCCGAAATTCCTACGGGAACGGAAAAAAGGATCCCCATTTTTCCGTTCCCGTAAGAATTTGACCGCAACTTCGTGCGCGCATGAATATGCGCGTACAAAGTCGGAGAAAATCTAGTAGAATAAATTTAGATAAAAAAATATTGAGACAAAAGTAAATCGACAGATGCAATTAATTTGCCTTCATTAAAATGGCTATAAAAACAAAAATCACACACAGATTACACTAAAATGTTAAATACACACATTACTGTAAGTACTGAAATATTAAAATAGGTCAAAAAAACAAGAAATAACATTTTTCCATTCAAAAGATTATGTTCAATGGCCGCGTAGTCCATGGAAACTAATAACTTTAATTTCGGAACTCGGTGTTTTTGTTACTTTGTTAGTTTTTTGACACCGACTTCCGAAATTAAAGTTATTTTTTACCTTGTAGTGTTTTTTTTTTGGAAGTCGGTTGTATTTTTTTGTAAAAAGTTTTTTATTTTTTACTTTTTAGTGGTACCCCACACCTAACAACACCACTACAAAATCGCAGAAAAGCAAAATACAAACGCACTAGTTGCCCATACGATTTTCGAAAGTTCCCCTCGATTTCTCTGGGATGCCATCATCAGATCCTGGTTTCCTTATCATGGGACCATTTGGGAAGTATTCCCTTTCCAACAAAAAAATCATTTTTAAAATCGGTTGGCAAGCGACGGAGTTATGCCCGAACAAACATAAAAAAAAAAAAAAAAATACAAACAACCGAATTGAGAACCTCCTCCTTTTTGGAAAGTCGGTTAAAAAACGTTGTAGTTTTGCTTCTACTGCTTCGTTGAGCCGGAGGAAAACGGTTTTACAATATGGGTATAATTTCTGTAACACAGCTTCAGATAATACTAGCTTCCGCAATGGTTTACGCCAGATAAACGTGGAATAAAGTACATTGACCCACACACATTTATTGCCTTTCTTAAGATCAAAATCAGAAATCTATACTAATAGATATTATAAAGCTTCTGCTTTATAATATCTATTAGTATAGATTTCAAACAACACAAACAAACAAACTCTTCTGAGTTTGTTTGTTTGTTTGGTTGAACGCGCTAATCTCATCTATAGGTACTGTAATATTATAAAGCAGAAGAGTTTGTTTGTTTGTTTTTTTTTTTTATACAAAACGGGGAAACTCTTGGCCTAAATCTCACCTGATGGAAAGAGATGATTAGGCCGAAGATGGAAGCGAGTTTCACCCGGAATCCTTTTACACAGAGGAACTGGCTTGGTTTGTCTTGTTGAACGCTTTTATCTCAGGAACTACTGGTCCGATTTGAAAAATTATTTCAGTGTTAGATAGCCCATTTATTGTGGAAGGTTATAGGCTATAAATCATCACGCTAAGACAAATAGGAGCGGAGCAATAATGGAAAATGTGACGCAGACGGAACTTACTCCCAAGGAACATAAAAGTAGCCTATGTGCTATTCTAGAGTAGGTATATATCTCTGTACCAAATTTCATACAGATCGATTCAGCCAGCGATTTGTTAAGAAAAATCCATCCATGCAAACTTTCTCAATCATAAATTACATTAGCTGACCCGCGTAAATTTGATACCGTTACATTAGATATATAAATCGGCTCGATAAATATATGGGCAGTATGGGCTCTGCAAAACTATTTTTTTTTCCATTCGAACCAATGGTAACCTGAAATTAGGACGTTCAACCAAACTCTTCAGCTTTATAACATTAGTATACATTTAATATTAATAAGATAATGTAACGCAAAAGTACCAATACCTACCTCAATGGTTGTTGGTTAGTATATCGATTCGTTAAACAACGAAGCAGAACAATTAACACATTTGAATAAGTTTAAGAAAAAGATTACTGTGAAACAAAAAGTACGAAAAATCTTGCTAAAAACTTATTCTTTATAAAAACGTTCGTCTGTCCCACAATGACGATTACAAATTCCATATTTACAAAAGCCGAAAGTTTAACAAAACTTTACAAAACCGTGAATTTTACCATCCAAGTACCTACATTAACAATAGGTGTAAACTAGTACGTAAACCAAGCTTCCTTTCACGATTCTCGGAAAAACGAAATAATATGAAGCCACAAAAATGGTAGTTTTCAACACGGAACAAGTACATGCTCCGTGGTTCTGAATTATTTTTTGTCTTAACTGTGGAAGTTAGAAACTTTGGGCAGAGCCAAGAAGCCTAAATAATTATAAAAAAATATTAAAACAACATCCAAGCATAAAAACTTTTGTTTGAAAGGTAAAAGAGGGGTCAGACAATACGCGAATCGAAACCTTTTTTGTTATTCAACCTTTTCGAACGGTCGTTCTTTTTTTTTAATAAGTATTTACCTACTTGAATTTCGAATACAATTTTTCTATGGAATGTGTTATATAAGAAAATATTAGCTGGAAATGTTTGAACGGTAGTCTTCCTCTTTAAAAAAGAAGTATATTAGTACTTACAAATCTTTTAATTTCGAATACAGTATTATAAGGAATTAATTTGTAATGTAAAAAAAAAATTGCAGGAAACATGAATTCTCTGGTTTCTATTACATGCTACGATAAAAAAATCCTTTCAGGATTCTTGGTTGATTTCAGAGCAATAAATCTAGGTATATCTATTAGTCTAGGACTTGGGAATAAATCTAGAAAAATGCAGTGCTTTCTCACTAAGTAATTTTTCAAACACAGTTATAGTAAACACCCAGTATTGCGAAACAAATAAATGTGTTATTATTTCATCTTAATGCACAGTTGCGGTACATAGGTAAACTTAAAACATTTTTTTAACTGGTAAAGAAAGTCTAAAGTCCACCCTTTAGGTTATAAAGTACTGTAATAGACCAAGAAAATATAAATTAAATAAAAATTCCATGATGAATAATGTAGATATAGAATAATATTATTGATGTAATAGTTAGCCTCCATTTCTAGGTCTTCACAACTTTTAAACTGGAACACATAACTCACTATTTATCTCCACAATAGGGTAATTGCAATTATTTCAAAAATATAGGGCAAGCATTAAACAATAACATACGTCTGACATTAAGTATGCGAGACGTGTTTTTATCACATGTGACCTATTTATTGTAATCTTTACTTCGATATTTATAATTTTTTCTCTTATGTATCTGTGAAATAGTCATGTGATCTGTTTACCTAGGTTTTAAACATTTATCCTCATCTTTCAAAACTGTTTCGTTCATCCATTTGGGCAACTGCAATTTCTTTTCAGTCATCACCAATCCTAATATATAAAACTAGCTCCGACAACTTACCCTGGTCACAACCGTAATTTAAACCGAATATACATATTAAAAACTAATTATACCTAAAATTACACACCAAAAGTAAACTACACCAACATCAGGTTGTGGGAAGTCTATTCAATTCGTAACTCTATGGCATACCTACATGTGACGTCACATGTAAACTGTGATTGGAACCATTTTATTTCAGTAACTAACAAAATAATTTTGATGCGTAAAAAAGTATCCCGAATGTTCAGTTGACAATTTATCGAGAGTTTACAAACTCAAGTTATTTTATAATCTTACGAAGATTGCCACTTTCCGGTGATATAAATAAAACTCCTACGTTACTGACTCACTGAGTATCTAAGAGACTTTTCCTGCAGATTCCTGTACAACTATAAAAGACACAACACTAACAAGTTCTCATTTTCCAGATCCCATCACACATGACTCCATAGCCGTCAAGATGGTGGACACACAACACTTCTGCCTGCGCTGGAACAACTACCAGAGCAGCATCACCAGCGCCTTCGAGAACCTGCGCGATGACGAGGACTTTGTTGACGTCACGCTGGCGTGTGATGGCAAGAGCCTGAAAGCACATAGAGTGGTCCTATCAGCCTGTAGTCCGTACTTCAGGGAGCTATTGAAGGTGAGTGTGTCATCTATACTAATATCTAAACTTGTAAGTTTGTATGTAGGGGGTAATCTCAGGAACTACTGGTCCGATTTGAAAAATTCTTTTAGTATTAGATAGCCCATGTATCGAGGAAGGATATAGGCTACATATCATCACGCTAAGACTAAAAGGAGCCGAGCATTAATGGAAAATGTGACGCAAACGAAGTTGCGTGGGTCAGCTATCTATCTATCTATATCTATATCTATCTATACTTATAATAAATCTGTAGAGAGGTCAATTCTGTACATGAAATATATTTCCAAAATAACTATCTGGGGGTGATTAGGGATCGATACTGATGCCAAAAATGCAATCAGTAAAATTTTTGTCTGTCTGTCTGTCTGTCTGTCTGTCTGTCTGTCTGTATAACCGTTATAGAAACAAAAACTACTGGACGGATTTTAATGAAACTTGGTATAATTATTTTTCATACTCCTGAGCTGGTTATAGTATACTTTTCATCACGCTACAATAAATAGAAAAAATGAAAAAAAAAATGAAAATGTGAATGTTTGGTTGTTTGTTACTCAATCACGCCAGAACGGCTTAACGAATCTTAATGAAATTTAGAACAAAGATAGATTATAGTCTGGAATAGCACATAAGCTACTTTTAATCCTGGGAACATGTTCCCTAGGGATCACGCGGGCGAAGCCGCTGGCAGAAGCTAGTATATAATAAAATTAAAAAAAAAAAACAACGGGTTGCTCTCCGGGAGTGCCGGCAGAAGTGAAAACATTAACGTTGTGCATTTTTTAATCATCCGTCTTACGAATTTTCGATCAGGCCCCGTGTCCTGACGCGTCATCCGTCTAATGAATTTTCGATCAGGTCACGTGTCCTGACGCTAGTTTAACATTTTATACCCATCCCAAGAAAATCGGAAATTGGCTCCCATTTTGAAGTTGGTTTAAAAGGATTAGGTTCTATATTCGACTGTAGGTACAGTCAACAAAGCTATTGGGTATGCAGGCTAACTTGCAACTACTGTTAAACAATTTTGTGAGTACCTATGCTGAGTAGACTAAAATTATTATTGTGCACTACACTCGTAAGTTTAAAGTAATATTACAAGGAGGAAAGATTTTTTTGTTTGTACCTACCGAATAGACTCCGAAACTACTGAACCAGTTTTACCCAATTTTTTACCAATAGAAAGCTAAATCAGGAAGTAACATAGATGATCCATACAATTATTATTGCAGCGTTGACGAAGCTGCGGGCGAAGTGCTATATTATGTCATAAAGTGCTCCCACACTGCTATTAAAAATGTTAACAGATTTTTTTACCAACATTTAATCACAATTTTAAGAAAATGTTTTCATGTGAGGAAATGTTACTAAACATTATGCTTAAAAAGTTATAATGCACACATTAGAAACAAAAATTGTCAGTGCAGTGGAAAAAATAATATTATAGCCGGTATAGAATGCAAATAGTTTTGTTGATTGTAGATACCTAAATTTTTTAATTACAAAAGCAAGTTTTATAAGTTGCATTATGCGGTCACTAGATGGCGCCTTTTAATTTCAAAACGCTTTAAGAATTCAATAAAGTTCAAAAGATTACTATCACACGTCTTTTGAACCACAATTTCGTATAAATAATCAAATCAGTTTTTGTTCTATTTGCAAAACATGATTGTTTTTTTTAAATGAATTATCTTTGAAAATTCATGAAAAATAAAAGAATCATGCAAAAAGAAAATTGAGACTTTGTCAGGTGTGGGGTTCGAACCCACGCTCCCTCTCGGGAACCAGAGCTTAAATCTGGCGCCTTAGACCACTCGGCCAACCTGACTTGAGAATCGGCGTCGAAATTTGCCATCCGGTCCTTGGTACAACTTAAGTAGTCAATGAAAATGTGGTATATTTGGGTTTTACGATTGTGACGTCATTCATTCGTAAATTATTAACCGTCTATAATCGATTTCATTATGTAGAGATACCCGTATAGGTGTAACATTGGATAAAATTCACCCATTCGCAATTTTAAAACGAACATTCTAGGTATATTTACCTCTTTTTAATCAGTTTTTTGCCTATAATCCGAATGGGCAGTGTTACCACACCCAATAAATAGTAGAGTGGGTTGAAACAGTCCGACTAGAGCGCTCCGGCTGAATATTTTATATTCATTCCATAGTAATTGGGTTTTTTGTTTATTTATCTGATAGCTGTATGATATTTTAAGCTACGGAGTAATTTTAGGATCTTTTGGTCTTTCTTTTATTCGAATTAAAAGATATTGTATTGAAAGTTTTTTCTTAAATCATGGCATTTTATTCATTTTTAGACTTCATCTCAGTTTCTTATTCATGAAAAATAACTTAGCCTATACACCGTTTTGAATTACTCATCAAAAAATACTTTAAAAAATTGATATCCGAAATTGAGATTTTAAGTTGATGTGTAAAATGAGTAGGTTCAATACAAACAAATTCAATATTTTGACTCGCATATTAAAACTATACATAATAAAATATTCATCGTAAATAAATTCACATAAAATATTGACAGTGCCATATAAGAGTTGTTCGGCTAAGGCCATCTATGCTTCGTAGGTTTTTGTAACCTAATTCTTAAACAATTGTTTTAAAATGTAACCGTACTAACTGTACTGAATCTAAAAAAAATATAATAAAAGTATTAAAAAAAATTCCATACCTACTTTATAAATAAAAGAAAATCGTTTTGAATCGTTTTAAGTTATTTAAAACCTAGTTAGAAAATTTATTTTATTTACGTAAATGCTTAACCCAAACTCAGTACTAAAGACCCTCTAACCATCTACCATGTCAGCAATAAAGGCTTTTTGAATCTACCACGACAGCAATAAAGGTCCTCTTAGAATCTACCGCGACAGTAAAAAAAGACCCTAATGCATTTTTTGGCACCGTGCAAAACATTAAAATTATGCGATTATCAGTCCCTTCCCCACAATATTATTTATTTTAAGGGCCGATTTTTCAATAAATTTTATCAGAGGAATAAAAATTTGACAGCTTTTGCATAGAAAATATGTCAAGCAGCCATATTTATTCTTCAGTTAAATATTATCTGCCTATTGAAAAATCGGCCCTAAGTATTAAATATATTATTTGTATCGATAAGACTCTATTTATTTTTGTTTTTTTTTTTATTTGTTAGTTGTACACCTACCACAGTGTAGCCATTTTAAACCCAAAGGTTGACTGGTGAGAAAGCCTTCTAGCATTAAGTCCGCCGATATACCACTAAGGTGCATAAAGTCTAAATAAATAAAGATTAACGACCATCCTCTCTTCCCCAGTCAACACCATGCAAGCACCCAGTGATCGTGCTTCAAGATGTGGCGTTCACAGACCTGCACGCGCTGGTCGAGTTCATCTACCATGGAGAGGTGAACGTGCACCAGAGGAGCCTCTCCTCCTTCCTCAAGACGGCTGAGGTGCTGCGCGTGTCTGGACTCACGCATAATGAGAACACCCAGGGGGTAAGTGGATTTTAGATTGGGATAACTGAGTTTTAGATTGGGGTAACTGAGTTTTAGAGTGGGTAACTGAGTTTTAGAGTGGGGTAACTGAGTTTTAGAGTGGGGTAACTTAGTTTTAGGTTGGGGTAACTGAGTTTTAGAGTGGGGTAGCTGAGTTTTTATTTTATTTAGAGGAGGTAGTTTTTGAAAGTGAAGTGACTGAGTTTTGATTTTTTGAGTAGGTTGAGTGACTAGTTTTAGGGTTTTTTCAAAATATCTAGTATCTACGCTGATACTTTAACAAGTTATCTGATTTTACATAAAATGCTTAACTAAGCTAAGTGTTCTTATTCTTTCATTTTTACTCCTGTTGCAATTTAAATTAAATTCTTTCTTCAATCCTTTAGGTTTTATAAACCGTAATTGACTTTTTTTGCTGACTGTATCTTAAGGGTTTGGTAATCTATGGTAAATGATTCTAAGCCAGGTAGAGATGACAAAATGAAGTAATTTTTTTTTATTTTTTTATTGTGTTATAAAGTTAAATACTTATCTGCTTAATTATGTAAGTTTAGAAACAACATGGCTATTAAAATTACCTACCTACCTCAATTTGATAACAGTTACAGCAAAAGAAACAATTTTATCATATTGTTATTATTAAAACGGTATCTAGTTTTCTCAGATATCTGCACAAAACGTCTTACGATTCGTCTTACAAACGCTTTTTTTATTGATTTTCGTAAATCTATAAATTCAAGGTTTTTTTAACACTTGTTCAAAGTTACAAACCATGCTAATTAGCCAATTGGTAATTAGTTCGAGTTTAAAGATATTTATAAAACTGACATAGGATACGTGTGTTTTAGTTATTGGTCTGGTATAGCTACCTATATCTCTATAAAATGTTTGAAATATAGATTTTCATGCAACTCAATCATTTCTAAATAATAAAGGCCAAACCAAATGCCTATGTATTACTTTAAGAAACAGATCTTAACCAGAGGGCCAATTCTACTAGTTTTTAAACAACTTTCGCATGTCAATCGCAAACTGTCAAAATGGCCTTAAGAGTCCTATTACGAATCGTAAATGCTCGTTTACAATAGACGAAGTTACGTTGGTCTGCGTTGGGAGTACATCTATAGTCCGCGAAACAATTTTGATACTTACTAGTCTGAATAGGATTATAGTTTATTTGAGCGCTCGCGCGAGACTGAGGAGCGCGCGCGCTGAATTGACGCAGAATATATAGTCCTTTAATTTTATTTATTGTAATTTTGTTTTATTATATGGACAAACGAAAACTAATCAAATGTATTCAATGTAGATTGAAATTTTATATCATATTAATTTATTTGATAAAATTGTTTTTATTTGGAATATAATGGACGCTAAATCAAGACATTTCTGGGTTAAATTAGGCTTTCTTTACGTTTTTTTCCGTGAAAACTCAAGGAATTTAAAGAAATTCTAGAACTCCAATAAACAAGTAAAACATTCAACTTACCTTTTAGTAATTTCAGGTTTTAAAAGAATTGATTGTAACAATGTGAATTTGACCGTCAAAGTTCCATCGCTGACATTTTTTCTTGCAAACTAAGTTCGTAAAATATTTATAGTAAATTACACGAAAAGAAAAATGAAAATGTGTAACTCTAACTTACAAGAAAGAGACTGGCACTATTGTTATTCAGGATCAAATAATTAAAATATCTTACTGATGCTGAAAATTACAGCGTCAAAAATCATGAATTTCCGTAAAAAATGTAATAGGATTAAAAATGTAATAGGACTCTTAATATTCATAAATTTTTGACGGATTGCGATTGAAATGCGAATGCGATGCGAAAGTGAAAATTAGTAGAATAAATGATTATGATTATGATTAGAATAGGCACGTGATGATATCCAAGATTTTTTTAAAACCTTTTTCATTTGCATTTTGACGCTGACGACACGGTTAGCTCAGTGATTGAGCGATTGACTGATGTCGTGTCGCTGGTTCGATTCCCGCACGAAACAAATATTTGTATGGCCTACAGATTTCGGGTCTGGCTGTTTGTGTATGTGTATTTATATGTTTGTAAACACACCTACGATACAGGAGAAATTCCTAGTGAGGAGCAAAATATTTTGAAAAACAAGCAACAGAACTAGACTAGAGTCAAGAGCAGAGAGAGTTAATGTATAACTGTTTATTTTCCCGAACAAATAAAATAAAATAAAACCCATCTCAAATAAAAAAACACACAAAATATTCTACAATTTTTTTTCCAAACGTAAGTTTTCGGTCTTCCTAACACTCTCTCTCCCCACAGCCGCTGCTGCAGCCAATGCGAGCACCCTCCACCACGTCGCCGCATACGCCGCCCCACTCTGCGCACACAACGCACATCACGCACACGCCAACCTACGACCGGCTCGAGGAGGCCCTCCTCCAGCCCTCACCATCAGTACAGCAGCTAATGCGCCGCACGCCGCTGCCGCCGCGCCGGCTGAGCCGCTCCGCCGACAACAGCCCCGACGTCATCAAGCGTCCCCGCCACGACAACAACAACGAACAGCCCCAGATACACGCCACTGACTTCTCAACCAAGAACAACACCCACACTCGTGGACATGAGACCGGGAATAATGGCAATGGGATCTCTAACAGCAGTTCGTCCCCGTCTCCGAGGCTGATGGACGATGTGAAAAATGAGCCCATCGATATGATCTGCCCCTCAAACCCGGATATTGACAGGAGCACGGACGATACGCCGCCGCATCATCACAGACCACTTGTGAGTTGGTAAAATTGCCGCCATTTTGTTTTTTTTTTTTGAGGTCAATGTTGGAAGGTGCTGTGAAAAATGGGTTCGATTCCTTAGTCTGTTTAGTAAGTGAATTACATGTTTATAATAATGGAAAACTCAACAAGTTTTATGAATTCTTCGTATAAGTAACATCGCACATCGATACTGAAGATTAACTTTTTAAACAATATTTTATGTAATTTCATTTAGGTACCAACAGACTATTTTCTTCAAAATGTGATTTTTAAAACTGGTTCTATATAACTGCTGCATTATATGAGCGCTTGCTACTATACGACATGTTCTTTGAAAAATCTCTAACGTACTTGTATTAAATTTACTCAACTCGAAGATTAAACAGTAATAGAAAAAATCTTGGGTTCGAATCCTAAGTAGGAAACTCGTGTTGGGATTGTAAGCTGCCGTAAACATTATCGATGGTTTACCCCATACCCCATGGGACTAACCCCGCAACAAGAATCAGTATATAATATATTTAAGAAAACATTGATCGATAGATGAAACGTTCGTAATGTACACCACATCTCACGATTCAACAGCTCATAATTTAAATAACTTCTCATAACGAAATAAAACAATCCGAAACTGAAAACTGAAACACAAGGAAATCTAAGTTTCTCATGAAAACACTGGTAAAACAATAGTAATGTCATCGTAATCTGCCTAGCCTTTTCCCAACTGTATTGGGGTCGGCTTCCAGTCAAACCGGATTTAGCTGAATACCAGTATTTAACGTAGAGCGGCTGCCTACCTGACCTCCACAACCCGTTAACTGGGTAACACGATACTCAGGCAAGACTGGTGTCCGATTTACTGGCTTCTGACTATCCGTAACGACTGCCAAAGATCTACTAATGGCAGCCGGGACCAACAGCTTAACGTGCTTTCCGAGGCACGGAGCAAACTCGGTATGTTAAGATGGTCACCCATCCACAGACCAACCTTGGCAAGCGTTGCTTAACCTGGTAGATCGACTTGTCCAGCTGTTAATGTTTAGCCACAAGCTCCTCAAAAAAATAGTAATAATGTAAATTTGATTTTTAGAGGAAAACTATACTTTCAATCGAATTTGGGTGTCATTCATTTTGTTGGACAAACTGTTGAAGTCAACAAATTCCTGAATACTTAGTAATATAAATGCAAACATTGTCGGAAGCACTAATAAGCAATTTTATCGTATTACGTTTGTAGGACTTACTTCACATTCTATGTTTATTCAAAGAATCGATCGATTAGCCAATCAATAAATTGAGTACGATGTTCTACTAAATTTACTTAACTATCGTAATATAATGACGAATATGTTTTAGAAATTGGAACAGTTTAGAAGAATTATTCAATCTTGAAGAGGTATATTAAGTTTTTTTTTTTGTACAAAACGGGGAAACTCTTGGCCCAAATCTCACCTGATGGAAAGTGATGATTGGGCCGAAGATGGAAGCGAGTTTCACCCGGAATTTTAAATTTAATTTAAATGGAAACGGAACACAACAATGCTGTTAACATAGTTGTTATGGCGACAGACTTAGACATGGTGGTGGTAGCTTGCCAGGCGGACTTATAACAAGTCCTACCACCAACAAAACCGAGCAAAAAATTTGCCCCCGCTGGGAATTAAACCCGGACCTCTGGATCTGAATCAGGTGGTATAACCACTAGACCACGGAGGCGGTTAGTGTCACCTGTTTAGCACCACCCGGGGACTACGTGTAGGGATTCGCTGAAGGGTATTCTCCTACGGACGCGCGTGACTTGGCCCCCAAATCTATATAGTAATAATATATAGTAATAGTAATAAGTTTCTGTATTGAAACAGAAGATTAATATCATCATCTTCCTGCCCTTATCCCATGTGGTCTTCGCAACACGCTTTTTTCTTTCATTCTTTCCGATCAGTCGTCACGTTATCACTAACTCCCTCAAAAAACTCTCAAGGATTTATTTTAATTAAACCATTTACAGGCACTTTTGAATTGTACATGTCGGTCGATCCAAAAAGATGAAGATATTTGCACGTTCCAAAGCGTAGATCTCTATGGAGAAGAACGTGCAAGAAACTCCACGGACACTCTTTTAAAAATAATAAATTGTTACAAAGTTTTGTTACATCGCGTTGAAATTATACATACATGTAAGAACTATGTAAAAGACGAGCATGATAAATACGTCCGGAATAAAAAGGAACAATTCAAAGAAATAATTAAAATAAACTATAGCAGCAGAGAAATGACCAGTCCCAACTGATGGCGCCCGTTTACGAACATGACGCATGCGCCAGGCCCATTCGTCTCAACCATTTTGAATGGCCACCATCAGCTAGGCCCTTTTCTTTCATATCGCTCCTCAGTCCTCACACAATCCATTCATCTCTTCTTTGGCCTTCCTCTCCCTCTCCATCCATTCACAGTTATATTAAACTCTTTTTGGTCAAATGCGTTTCATCTCTCCTCTTCATGACCATACCAAGTCAAGCGAATTCTTTTCAACTTTTCCGTCACTGGGACCATAGAACTTTAATATGTAGATGAGGAATTTCTGAGAGTCTAAAATGGCCACTTTAGCAGAATCAGAAAGCACTTCACCCTACCCGTCACTGTCAAATTTCCCCAATCAACCTTGAACCTAATGCGTTAGCGATAAAGATGAAAATGTAATTGGCATATTGTTGTGTGATTAATATTATGATTCTGCTAAAGTAGCCTTTTTAGACCTGCAGTTTACGATTTCACCTTCTTTTTGGTCATTCCATTCTAAGTTTCAGCAACTTCTGGTATTTTATATTTCAATAAGTTATGCGAGCTCTAGCTAAAGTGGCAGTCTATCTTTCATAGCGATCGTCGGTCTGAAAGTCACAATGAGGGATAAACGCAGTTTCGACTGAGCTTCACAATCCCATTTCTTACAATAGTTACTTATCCTACCGAAACAAGAAAAATGACAATCAAAACACAGACAGAATCCAGAATATAATATTTTTTGACATTTCTTTGAAAATAGAACTCAAACTGTCCAAAAACTGACGTACATTCGAATGAAGTATTGGAAATACCTTTCAAATTCAAACATCGAATTGGAATCATCTGTTAAACCGTTCAAACAGCTGGTAGCTCCGCGTTTTCTTTCTAAACTCCGCTTGTACCCACAAAAATTCTTGACCAGAGACAAAAATACGATCCTACAGCCTCGAAATATCCAAAGCCATAAACAAGCAATACTCCTAAGTGCCAGTACCGCGTATTAGTGTGCTAGACACTAGAATTTGTACCCGGAACCCAGTGGGTGTCAAGTACGCAGTGTCAGGTAGTCGTGACGATGATAACATTGTTGTACGTCTAATGAGGCACTGGGTTAGGGGACCTTGACACTGAATCAGGCTTTACACTTCGATTTTTAAATGATTTTGGCGGGATTTTTGGCAGTTTATGGGAGCACTAGCTGACCCGCGCAACTTCGTCTGCGTCACATTTTCCATTAATTCTTTGCTCCTATTTGTCTTAGCGTGATGATATACAGCCTATAACCTTCCTCGGTAAATGGGCTAAGTATCTAACACTGAAAAAAATGTTCAAAGCGGACCAACAGTTCCTTGAGATTAGCGCGTTCAAACAAACAAACTCTTTAGCTTTATAATATTACTAGCTGACCCGCGCAACTTCGTCTGCGTCACAGTGCCTTCCGAAGCACAGAATCATCTTTTTATCAGACAATCAGGAGATTCAAGCCTGCAATATCCTAGCCAAACTGGAAACAACTTTACAAAGTATGCTTCCCGTGGGAAACGAACCCACGACGACCAGGTCTCAAGGTAAACGCCTAAACTACTCAAACACGGAGGCTGTTATAAGATTAACAGTAAACTATAGAGTTATTTTGGGTTTCTTAAACATCGCCCACGTGAGAAATAAATGTCAAGGTTAACCCACAGCTATTTTCAGTCGAAAACCACCAAGTCAAAATGTTAATTAGAGAACATACTTAAAATATCAGCAAGCATTTCTAACTCAGGTCAATTCTCGAAATTTTCCACAGATACCCATTTAAGTACGAAAACCACGGTATTCCAGAGAAAACAAACCTTTTTTTAGGAATAAAAATGTTCACAAAAATAAGATCCCATTTGGAGTGAAGTGCCCATATTTTTATTAGGGCGAAACTTTAGTTATTTGGAAGTTAAATTGGTGTAGCTCCGAATAGTTGACTTCTACCGACTTATGTTAATAACGCCTTCTTGTAATAACCTTCCGAGATAGCAATTTTCATTTTTCATTTTGTAGCAGAGAAGTAGATTTTATTTACATCTCATTCCTTTTAAATCTAAACTTCATAACTGCGAATGCGAGTGTTTGTTTAAAACGCTTATTAAATTATTAAAAATGTGAAATTGAGCATGTTTGATTGTTTTGTTTTAACGCCTAAATCGCTGAACTGATTTTGGTGATCTTTGTTACCCAGATTTAAGGGATACAGGTGACATTTTATTACGATACTAGATTCTGCCCGTGACTTCAAAAATTCAAAATTCAGAGTCATTTATTCAAATTAGGCTGAGGGCCAGCACTTTTTGAACGTCAAGTTTTACAAAAGACAGTCCCCCAAAACGCCCGCCCGGTACCACTTCCTAGTGTTTTAGCTCTGGAGAAAAAGTGGCCAACAAACTCCCCAGCAACACAACTGTCTGTTACGTTTTAGGAACTAGAATTTTACAATAATTAATATGCAAAGTAATTCAAAATTCCTTCTAAAATTTACATGACACAAAAAAAATATATACATTACTAGCTGACCCGTGCAACGTCGTCTGCGTAACATTTTTCATTACTGCTCCGCTGCTGTTGGTCTTAGCGTGATGATATAATTATAGCTTATAGCCTTCCTCGATAAATGAGCTATCTAATACTGAAAGAATTTTTCAAATCGGACCAGTAGTTCCTGAGATTAGCGCGTTCAACCAAACAAACAAACAAACTCTTCTGCTTTATAATATTAGTATATATTTATCACTTGTTAGCTAGCACACTATGACACCAAAACAAAATACACACTTAAGCAAGTGTTGACGTATGTGGATTAAATAAGTATTAAAAAAAATGACCTTCGTACGCGCAAATACCGTTTTTTCTATTCCCGTAGGAATTACGAGCAATCCTCTCTTTGTACTCACCTCCTACACTCCTCATGGAATGGAACATACATGCCAAATTTCAGCTTCTTATGACCAGTAGTTTCGGCTGAGCGTTGTCTCTCAGTCACGGAAGAATCTATACTAACATTATAAAGCTGAAGAGTTTGTTTGTTTAACAACAGGTCCTATTTAAAAAAAATATTTCAGTGTTAGAAAGCCCATTTATCGAGGAAAGCTATAGGCTATATATCATCACGCTAAGACAAATAGGAACGGAGCATTAATGGAAAATGTGACGCAGACGAAGTTGCGTGGGTCAGCTAGTTTTATATATTAGGATTCTACCTCTATATTAAAAATAGCCAAGCCGTGTCCAAAAGCAAGTATCCAAATAACAATTTGAATCGACGCAATAGAAATTTTAGTATCCTGTGCGTAAAGTTTCAGATTCGTATTGTACTAAGAAACAAACAAATAAAAAGCCTAGTTACTTACCAACACCGTCTCACATTTCGTCCTAAACACGTCCAAAGAGTAAGAACATTTGGGCGTTACTTTAATGCCTATTGTCTGCGTTCCTCAGGGAGGAGGCCCGCCGTCGCGCGGAAGCTCGGCTGACGCTGAAGAGTGCACGCCACCGCCGCACCCACCGCCGTTCATACAGCCACCCGACTCTAAGCTCTTCAACCCGGCGAACACATACAACTTTACTATGGAAGCTTTGTCGCATCCTTCATTGACTGGTAAGACGATTTTACTGATACGTTTTTGAGTATTTAACCGTGCAATTGTTTGCAACCGAGTATGTAAAGGAATTGCGATCACAATTCAAAAAAAAAGTCTAGAATGGAAGTGAAAAATGGAAGAAATGCAAAAAACTAATCAATATCTTGGAAACTGGACATCAAAAACAGCTTGATTCTAATAAAACTATCAGCGTGACTTTCTTAGTATTTTTTTTGTGGTTTATATTATTTAGGAAACAATTCAATGACGACTCTTTTCTAAACAACTATTTTTGCAATTCTACACTTTACATTTCCTATAGATTTCTAGCAAGGACATTAAGTGAATTTTTGTTTTATTTTTGAGATTACCGAACTTGTTTAAGACGTCTTAATGATCGTCATCGTATTTTATTTGATGAAAATAAGATTGCATATGAACTGTGTGATGTTTTCAGGTCTCCAAAGTCCATTGGCTCCGGACGGCATCGCAAGTACTTCCCAAGGTGAGTGCCAGCTTGTCTAGCAACGAATTTATTTTATTGCATTACTACATATATTGAGACAAACGATATTTTTAATGCACTGTCTGTCGTATGCCACCATCACCGCTTCCTCTCTGCTCTATCATATTAGGATTATATATCATTATTAGGTTTTTTATTTACTTTTTTTACAAATGTATGAGGCAATTATCACGTGACATATAATTTATTTCTATTAATATCTATATATATATATATATATTATAATTATATACTATTAACCTGGTATATGTCTTCATTTGTGCTCTGTGTTTCTGTATTTAAATTAATTAATGTTAGCTTTTTGTGTTATGGTTCGATGGGGACGCGCATAGGTATAAAATCAATCGTTTTTTTTAATTTTCAATGGTTTGGAGTATCTGTACGATTGGGACGAATGTTTATCATTGAACCAAAACGCAATGTGGCGTGCATGTAACTGTTACTGTAACATAGTGTAATGTAACTCTACAAAGATATGCTAGCTTGTTTTATAGATGTTAAACGAATTGTGTGCTAGGAAAACCCCTCACTCCCATGTCTCCGCATTAGGTTTTTGTTGTTACTATTTGTTTCATTATTTTTTTTTCAAATTCTCTCATTATTTCAACCACCATTCCACGGAAATAAACGAATTGTTAACGAACTTAATTGTACCTACACGAATTGGCTGTAAACATTACATTCAAAAATTTGTAAAGAAAAAAAAACCTACTCGAAAATAAGAAGAAAACCACAAAATTAGAATCCGAGAAATCCAATCATAACTTCGAAATAAAAGTTGAGCGAATTCAGTAAAAGTTGAGTTTACTTATTGTCCCGAGCATAGCGGATCTCATGAATCAGTTCTAAATACACTATCGGGTTACACTCGATCACATTGTCTTGGGAAACGGAAAATATAATAACAGGGAGATTGAACAATGGATTTTTAGTAATGGTAACTTGGTGTCGGTTTATATAAAATACGCTCAAATTATTTCATTGAAGAATTAAAAACGCTTTTGTTCGGGAAATTTGAAACAAACGTTGCGCGCCTCTGTTATGACAACGGACCATAGTCGATCACACAATCATTGCTGAGCATAACTAGCGACGAATAGGCGACAATATACTAATACCGCTTGCATCCCGCGGCGGGACCTGTCATCGTGCGGGGGGTGGCGGTGCTTAACAGAGGCTACGATACGAGAGTGCATTAAACGCGAGCGTCGACGGGGCTAACTGCTTGTGTTGTAACCAGGTGGCGCCCGCACCCCCCCAGAAGATTACCGCTGTGAGCCCTGTAACAAGAGCCTGTCGTCCCTGACGCGGCTCAAACGACACATCCAAAACGTGCACATGCGTCCGTCCCGGGAGCCCGTGTGTAACATTTGCCGGCGGGTGTACTCGAGCCTCAACAGCCTGCGAAACCACAAGTCCATCTACCATCGCAAGCAGCAGCAGCCGCCGGCCCCCGGCCCCTTCTACTCCGTCAACTGACGCTCGCCCCGCCGGCCGCGGCGCGCGCCCCCACCCTTGCCATTCGAAGAAACCGAGCTGCCATCCTAACCACCTAAAACGCCATACTCTTGCCCCTAGACTTCGTTAAGTTTAAAAAAAATTGTAACGCGATATGTTCCTAACATTTGTATATAGCATAGTAATGCATGCGCATCGCAAACTTTATCTATATCTATGTATACTTTATTACTCTCACTAAACGTATCTAACGCTTGGTGGCAGCGCAGCGCACGTCACCACGGCAACGCTGCGCTGCCATCCTCTATGGAACCAATTGGGACATCTGATCGGTACACGCATAACCACCAACCGTTTTGTAAAAAGCGCATTAGTCAAATTCGTGAAACACGTTGAATTGCCTCTACTAGGTTCAAAATTGCCACCGAAACAATAGTGGTACATACTTGTGCCAATTGGTTCCGTCTCTTGGGACCCGTCGGAGCGAGCGGTCGCATGGTGTGGGTACGGCGGGCTCGCTCGCTGTTGACTAATGCGCTGATGTTGGTTGTTATGTGTGGCGCAGTTGGCCCACTGGGCGCGGGGCACCGCTGCGAGGTGTGCGGCAAGCTGCTGTCCACGCGGCTGACGCTCAAGCGGCACACCGAGCAGCAGCACCTGCAGCCGCTGCACTCGGCGCGCTGCTCCCTCTGCCACAAGGTGTTCCGAACGCTCAACTCGCTCAACAACCATAAGAGCATCTACCACCGGCGCCAGCGCGGCGCGCCGCAGCAGTCTCAGCCGCAGAACCTCACCACGGGCGTCGACGCCAAGGTCGCCCCGCCGCATCACAACATCGACTTCTACAAGTTCAAAGACCAGTTCAACGTCTAAGGACGTCCACTCGAACGTTTTCTTTTTTCAAAAACGATTATTCTCTATTTAAAAAGGAAAGTTACTATTTTTTTTTTTTTTTCCATATATCTTTTTTATTTCCGTAACGAACGGGACTTGTATATTTTTTTGTTTTTTTCAGATTTTTTTCCTCTATGAAATATTTATTTGTGAACTTTGAACTTGTAAGTAAGTAAGGGTTGACATCCACTAACATCACAATATTTAATGGCTTTCTGACATTCCACTTGTTACAAGGGCGGGCGAATTAGATCGAATATGAAATATGTTTTTTTGTTGAAATGTTATCGATCGATAGCGCCCGGAGAGTGCAATAACTGCGGTATAAAATGATTCCTGAATTTTTACACTATGTTAAATGTGCGACAATAAGGCGAAGAGATAAAAAATAATATTTTGAGAAAAGATGAAAAATCTTGGTGCTGTAAATTTATATATTAGGCTTAAATTTATATAAAAGAAACGGTGTTCGTGTAAGTAACAGAAGAGGCATATTGTTTTCAAATTGTGTTCATTATTTTCGGCAATTATTTATTCTGTAATTTATCTGTATGATCTCAATCTTAGATTTTACGAGATTACTAAACGAAAATATGTAAAAAGTATAAAAAAACTATATACACAGATATATAAATTGGCTTATGAGGCTTTCAAATTAATATTTTTATTTTAGGTGTTTTATTTTTTCATTTTTAAGACTGAATTCAGGATATAATAGCACCAATAGAATGAGATGAAGGATTGTTTTTTGCAAAAAAATATATATATTAACCCGCAGATAGCACCAACTCAGATATATACCGGACTTTACATACACAAACCAGGAATACATACATACAGCAAACCGACTCAGACACAAACAGATTACTTCTCGCTTTCTTTTTGCAGTCGACATTTTATTTATATTTTATCAATTTATTTATTAATTTACCTTGTTTGTCGACTTTTATAAATCTTTTGCTGCCTTTTTATTATTTTTATTAATGACAAACAACCATCACGTCTACGAAAATTGTATTTTACAAAGTGAATCGCAAGGTGCCATTTTAAATGAATATGGCTATTTTATTTTTTAGTTTAGTTTTCAAACATTAGTTCTTAACGCAATCTTGTGTTCGTTTCTATTATTATTTTTTCGTTGAGCCTTTTTAGGATAGTTATTGATTTCAAATAATATTTTTTTCGCTTTTTACCAACCTTCTTGTACTCGTATTTTTTGTACATTAAACACTCACAGTTTGTTTTTGTTTTGTACAATTGTAATTACACTTTATTATTATATTATACATAATAGGTAATAGAATAAAAAACAAATTTTTAATAATTCTCAGTGTTAAATGTTCCTAAATTTCAACTGTGTGAACTTTTCAACTATTAATGTTCCGTGCTCGATGTTAATTAGTAACGGAATTTAGCTTGCCATAAAATAATTTTAGTATATGTCTCGATGTTGGGTGGCGAAACTTCAACGCGTTAGAAATTTATGATGAGTGAGAAAAATGAAGACACCTTAAAAAGAAGTTCATATCTTTGTGAAAAATCATCTGGACAAGTCTATTTATTTAAAACAAGAAGTGAAATTACTACTGAAAGCTGTCAAGATGACGTAAAAAAACATTTCTGATCTCTAAGAGAAAAAAAAGCAGCTAAAAAAGACTTGTTCTATTTTTAAATATTTCCCTTTCGCGTTAAAGTTCAATCATCCAATAAAAAAATAATGTGCGTCTTTTCTTTATGGAAAATATTCTAGTTCATGAAAACATCACTATACCGACTTTAAAAAGTCGATAAATATCACTATTGTTAAAATTTTCATTTTATAGCAATAAGGGAACTTTAATTGTAAATGTTAACATAATTTATTATAAAATGATATACACCTTAAGTAAGATTAGTGCCTGCTTCATATTATTGTGTTCTTATTGACAAAAAAAAAGACATATTTTGCGTATTTTTTCGTAAATAAGCATTAGTGGGTAGTGTTTGACACACTTTTTAACTAGAAGAAGATGCTTTACCTTCAACAACTGAGAGGCTTACTGAAATGCTATATGTTATGAAATTCTGTTGTTATTGCTAGATACATAAATGCTTAGCCATTACTTGTTTAGTTAATTAGTAAGCTTTATTATAATAGTTTGGCCAATTGGAAGACTAGAGATTTGGTGCTAAAAGGAACGATGTTCGTGCTAGGAGAGATAAGGGAAACGAAAAGGAATCTAAATTTTTTCTAATATTTCGCAACATTCCGTGACGAAAACGAAAATCATAAAAAAAATGTTAAGTTTTTATTTGCGTAACATTGCAAAGTTTGAGCCGTAGGATTGTTGTTTTTTGATTAGTAATTTAGTAATAGTTTTCTTGTTAATTTGGGTTTGGGAAATTAAGTTAGTTGATTAAATAGGATTAAGGTTTATCTGAATTCATATAGATAATAGACATACATGTTTACTTTACGATTACAGGGATGTGCTGCAAAGGCAGTACGGTATTTCAGCTATTTTCAGTATAGCAAAGAAAATTAAGAATTTATTTAGTAAAAAAACTTGTCTCTGGTTGGGAAAAATTTTGCCAAAATAATAAGCGCTATAGACTGATTAGAGTAAGTACGCGTTTGACTTGTACACTATTAGGCGTATTTTATAGATAAAAAATGTACATTATTTACTAAATTAATTGATAATTTTATAAAAAAAAATCGAGAAAAGTTGTCGCACAGAAGGCGGTCAAAGCGTGATTAATTTTGGTATTATAAACTCGAAATTTATTTGTGATTTCAAAATGATCTTTTGGTTCGAAATTTTAGGTGTTAAGTTATTTTGGGATCTCGAGAGGCTAAAAGCCTCGGGTTTGAAAGGGTTAGAATGACACCGTGTTCTAAGGAGCAGAACACATCCCTGTCGAAAACTATATTAGTTAGGATCTTAGCAAGATTAAGACTGTTTCTGTGACCTGTTTAAGTTTTTATCTTTCTAACGAGTTAAGATTTTTTTTTCAAACTCGCTCGTGTGCGTGCGCGTGCGCGTGCGTCGACTTTATCCAATGTGTTCTTATACTTCTTGTTGGCATTTTTACTTATTTTATAAGGAATCTAAATTAATTTATTGGTTGTTGTATTGAAATTTTATATACTTTTTTTCTTAAATTATTGTTCTACTATCCACGAATCTAGATATTTTTTTTTGTTAACAATTGGCATCTGTGTAATGCAGTCCATTAGATTTTAAATATTATTCGAGATTGTGCCAAAAACTACGGTGTTTTTATGTTTTGTCTTCCATTTTGAGGCGAATTAGTCTTGAACGTAGCGTGGAACGCCAAAAATAAAATAAATTATTTTAATGGGCTGCACTTAGTTATACTCTAATATTAAAAATGATTTCGCAACACTATATTATATATTCATAAATAGTTCTTTTCCTTCCTTACTTTTAAATTAAAAATAATTGAAGTAACTACTCATAAAATGTAATCGTTAAACCGAACTTCATAAATCCTAATATTGATGATAATGGCGTTTTTAATAAAAACAAATATACGAAAAACAATATTGCCAGTTTTATTAGAAAATCCTTTAACTACCCGAGTTTTATTTGTGTTTTGTTTTATGAAAGAATTATGAGCTTTTTCGTAGAAACAGTTAGATAATTTTCATAGTGCACTGTTTTCTTTTTTTTTATTAATTTCGAAACACGCTTAGCATATCTAGTTTTCCCGCCTAAATATTTATTTTCCCGCCTCAACGCATGCTGACTGTTAACACCCTCACGTGCCACTGTAGCTTCGCCATCATTTACATTTATTTTTCTATTTTATTTATCATTTATTTTAGTCACACTTTTTTTTTCGTTTTTTCTTTAAAAAAAAAACTTGTCATAATGAGATCCCTGGAATAGGTTTAATTTTTTTTTAATTTATACCGCGTTCGGGGAGCAACCCCATATTTTTTTGTTTTTTCGATCTGTTTACAGGTAAAAAGTTATTCTCGTGCTCGTTGTGCGGGAAGGTTCTGTGTTCAAAGGCGTCACTGAAGCGGCATATCGCTGACAAGCACGCCGAACGCCAGGAGGAGTACCGGTGCACGATATGTGAGAGGGTATACTGCTCGAGGAACTCGTTGATGACCCACATATACACCTACCACAAGTCGAGGACAGGGGAGACAGATCAAATACGGTTTTTTTAGTGACTACTTGGACGGAGTTGGCGCGTCGTGCGGCAGTATTCATCTAGCAAAGAGAATCTACACGAGCCCAATCTACCTGAACCAGCCGTACATAGCAACACTCACAAAGGTTAGATATTCTTTATAGAACCAGAAACAAATTAGAGAACAGATGATCTAACTCATTAACAATGGATTTCCTTATTAGACTAAGCTAGGTATAAGGGTCCTTCTTAAATTATCATTTCATATTTTTTTCTGTTCAATTTTGAGTTCATAGAGTTTAGTTTGACTTTTATGTTTTTTGAGTTCTGACTGTACCCCCCCCCCGCGCCCCCCCTCTCCTGTCGGGTTTCGCAGTTTTGACGTTGTTGTGTTGCTTGGAGCATGCTTCTATCATTTTTGTTATCACGTGTCTGTGTTATTGTGGTTGAGAGACTTTCCTTAAGATTTTGAATATTATGAAAATCTCGTGATTATTGTGTAGTTAGTCAATGTGTACAGTGCATATTATAGTATTATTAATTATTATTATTAACCTCATACATGTATTATTGAATGAACGAATTAACAAGCAGAAAATCGCTAACAGGATTTTCGCCATATCTTCACGTGTTGCCAGCTAATGAACGAAAAATTTACCTTGTTTTTTGGTAAAAAAATGCTTAATGTAAATGGGTTGTTTATTATTTTCCAGCAGTACCGCCCCTCCGTATGCCCCCGCCCACCGCCGGCGGGATCAACGAGCCCCAAGAGTGTCCTTACTGCCGCAGGACATTCTCTTGTTACTATTCCTTGAAACGACACTTCCAAGACAAGCACGAGCAGTCGGACACGCTGTACGTGTGCGAGTTCTGCCACCGGAGGTACCGGACCAAGAACTCGCTGACAACGCACAAGAGCCTGCAGCACCGCGGCTCCAGCGGCATGCTGAAGCGGCTGCTGAAAACGTCGGCGCTGCATTCAGCGCTGGCGCCCAGCCCGCACCACCTGTTCGACCTGGGCGCCGAGCACGGCCCGCAGCTGCCGCCCGGCCTTCAATGACCACAGACCATGGCTTAGACTGCTCGCAGCACCCCCCGTGACGAGCACGCCTAGACGCCACTGGCCCCCCCAGGCGCGCACGCCACTGGGCCAAACGGCCGCGCTCTCGATATGGATAGCATCATGTGCAATATAACGGACAATGCCAAAACAATGCAGGACTTACGCCGCATTTATGGTTAATATCGTATTATAATAATATTAGTAAAATATTGACGTTAGGATTAAAATTACATAAACAGTATTGTCGCACGCGACTTATAGAAGTCGTTTAGTGTACGCTTCGAGGATCGGACTTCGCTTTGTGACTAGTTCGTAACAGTTGCGAGTTACGGCATTTTCTAGTGAAAATGTTCCAACAGTGTTCAATATGACAATGTAATCCAGAGCAATACTAAAGTATTAATATTTCTAGTACTGCCAAAATTATGCCAACTGTATTCTAAAAAATGAAATACATTTTTTAAAATCACTTTTCGATAAATGTCTAGTGTCAAATTAGATTCGATAACTGTACAAAATGAGAACGTACAAATTTTAAAACCGTAAATTTTAAAAGAAATGCAAAGAAAATATTTTTTACTGAAACTTTTTTCGGAACGCCAAATCTAAATTAATTAAAATGATACAGATTATTTAGCGGTTAATTACAAAAATGTTTAGATTAAAAGTAAAAAAAAAAATGTTGATGTTGAGTAAAAAAAAAATTAAAGACTTCTTAGAATCTGATTTCGAAAGTACAAAATTTAACGTCTAACAATATCTAATCTATGTGCGTTTGGCTTCAATAATAATAATAATTATGATCAATGTGTTAGTAGCCGTGCCTTCGTTCGTCTTCGAAATATTATGGATGAATTTCTGAACTGACGAGGTATGCGCATGCGCAAGTGAATGACGGTTCGCACGAATCAAAGTTGGCGGTGACGTTTCGAAAAGGGAAAATGCTGTAGGGTTGCCATACTCCGTTGGGATCCTTGAATACAGGGTTAAGAGTGAGTAACAGAAGTAGGAAATAGAGGCGCTGGTTTGCCAGAAAGTGGGTCTTCGAAAAGCAGTTCGACGATCGTATACGTGTGCATGATTACAAATCATGAAACAAAATCAAACATTTCTTCTGTATAGAAATACGTAGACTTTAGGTATTAATTAATAGAATTATATATAACCTGTATCCATTTTCGGATTTCTCTCTATGAGTGTATAGTGGTTCTTATTTAAATGTCGACCAACGTAGCTGATGTCTCGTTATTGAAAATTTATTAGATTATTATTATATTATTCTCAAAAATCTTAGGATACCTAACCATAAGATGGCTGCAAATTGTATAAAAATTTATTTTATTTACTTATATCGTAGAAAATTGCTTGCGAACCGTGTTTTTCAGGTATCACGACATATCTAAAATCTATCCAGGGTGTTTGAAAAAAGAAATTCAATAATATCTTTAAAATCGCGACCCAATCTCTTAAACCACATATCACAAAATCATGAATATCTTTAAATAAAAGAAAGTATTTTTAACACCGTGATATTTCACAAAGCCAAAGAAAAAAATAATGTGAATAATACTTACAGATTTGCATTTATTCCTGTAGAAATATAAAAACTTTCGGAAGAATGTTAAAATACTAAAATGTATTGTGCCATATCCATTTTACATGTTTCATAGAATTCTCCAAAATTTTGGGACATATCAATCTCTGCTCACTTAAAGTGAAATAATAAAAAAATAACATGAATAATAAATATCAATGCAAGTTTCACATACAATTGCAAAAGCCAATGCAACTACGTTGTTCAATGAGCAAGGCACTTTATTTTTTTGCATTTATTTTTTCAATGTTAAGTAACTTGGGTATAGGATCTTAACGTAGTTTTTTTGTATTTTTACTTTCTTTTTCGGAATGTTACATATATGTGTACTTTGTGATATGAAATACATTTAATGAGAAGTTGTTTGGTATATCCAGATATTTTAACATATAAGTTTTATCGTTTTATCCTCAGCTTAAAATAGATGTTAATAGCGGGTTGATTTCGAAGTAAAGTATTTTTACGTGGTCATTAGCTGGTTAAGCCCGTATACCTCCATTTAGTAGTACCTCAAGTATATTATTTTGTTTTTTTATTTTAATTTCAATGTTACAGGCTGTTTATTTTTTAAATGTAAACACGTCGACGAAGTAATTTCGGAAATATTCTCGATCATAGAATCATTTAGCTGGAGCTTAGAAGGAAAAGCAAGCGGGTAGTATGAATTGTAAATATAAGTTAGACAACTTACATACGAGTAACTGAATTATCGTGGCTCGGTCGGGAATAGAAGCCTCGTGATATTATTAACTAAATAGTAAATAGATAAAATCATTAATGGAAAGGATTTTTATATATTCTACTAATGGATTTATTAATAGTGAAACTTAGACTTAGTCTTCATAATGTTTTTTTAAATGTTTGTGTTTATTGTTTTCGCTGTGCAATTATTTCTTATTGGTTTGGCTGTTTATTGAGCTTATTGTTGACTGCTTCGTTGAAATATTGGATTTTACATCCCCACTTATTTTTGTGGTTCGATTTTTTGGACGTAATTTTTCTAAATAAAATTGATCTCAGTTGACAGCTGCGTATTACATCAATTTCGGAGACAGCCGTTGGTGATTGTTGTTAGGTTAACTATTGTAAAATTTGTGTTAAGTTTGGATTATGTGTCGGCAAAAAAGGAGGTTAGAAAAGACGCAGCGTAAAAATTTAAAATTCTTAAAAAAAAAACACAAACATACAAACAACAAATCGCAAAATAAACTATACAGCGAAACAATAATAAGTGAAAGTATATTTTGCAATGTATACCAAAATACTGCATTTTTAAATAGTAAGATGAAAAGTGAGAAAATCTTTTTTTTATATATATATATTACGTGTAAATTTTAATAATAGCAGCCCTTTAAATTCGCAATATAATTTTTCGCTTCTTCGCCAGATAATAAAGTTAAGTTTTAAAGAAATCGTTTTATAAACCGACTGTGTTACTAATTTATCGTAATGCACAAAGTATAGAACAACGGGATGCCTTTTAAACAGTACAACTTTAACAATAGTCTACAGTAGATAAATAAATAAGATTCGCATACTTTAAAATGACTATGTGGACGTAGAAATTGTCTCAAATTAGTAGCACAAAAATATCCAGAATAGATTCTCTACTCTACTTTAAGAGTGACATTAGCTAGATTATGATCACAAAGTTGAGCATCGACCCCCTTACTCAACATTTGAGCGACACTTTTTGGGTCAATATTCGAGCGACACTTTTTGGGTCTATATTCGAGGGAAACTTTTTGGGTCAATATTCGAGCGACACTTTTTGGGTCTATTTTCGTGGGAAACTTTTTGGGTCAATATTCGAGCGACACTTTTTGGGTCAATATTCGAGCCACTCTTTTTGGGTCAATATTCGAACGACATTTTTTGGGTCAACATTCGAGCGACACTTTTTTCGTCAATATTCGAGCCACACTTTTTGGGTCAATATTCGAGCCACACTTTTTGGGGTCAATATTCGAGCGACACTTTTTGGGTCAATATTCGAGCTACACTTTATGGGTAATACGGGATGATTAAGTTGTGCTAGCTCTCTGGTAGCTATATGTAGTAATTAGGCTTCAGTATCTGAGCCATTCTGCTTCCAAATGTCATTTTAAAGTATTTTATTGTCAGTTTTACTTTGCAAAAATTCAGTAACTTCGTATTCGAATAAACAAAGTTAAACTTACTGCCGTTTTATAAAATTCGTAAACATTAAAGATGATTTGTTAGGGTTTTCCATGGTTTTCCTTAGGATTACTCGTGTATGTAATATTAATTACCTAATCTTATGATAGGCAGGTAACTTAAACTTCGTTATGATCGAGTTTAAAACGTCTTTTACGTGAATTCTCACCTGATAATACATGTTCACAAACCGCTTCACAAAACAGTTTTTTAAGAAAATGAAATGCTTTTATCGTAAGTATTACCTCCTATAATTTTAAGTATTACCTCCAATTATATAATTTAATTTCTAATGTATTAGTTTAGATCGTGGGTTTGTCTGTACAATACAGGTCGATGTATTTATCTATGTATTACAGTTACAACATAGAAACAGGACAGTGTTTTATATTTATCGAATTATATTGTAAATTACTTACGAGATATAGCAGTTGTTACATAGTATCTTTTCCCATACAATCATTTTTTGTTGATCCATTTCCATGTTTAAAATGCAATAGATATTATCCGTTATTGTTTTAATTGAGAATTTCGTGGTTTTTAATTAAAATCGTAACGCAACCAGAACATACAATAGTTATTTATAAATAATTTAAATTGCTCGATCGGAGGAGGGACAGCCATCTTGTTAAGAATAAATCGACTGCATTTTTTATTGAAAGTCTTTTTAATCGTTGCTCACAAATTAATATTAAATACTTACGAACTTGTAGTGTTTTCGTATGAGAGTCACAAGTCGATGTATTCTTAAGTCAATAGCTTTAATATTTATATCAGTATCTTCCACTTTAAACGTAATATAAATATAAATAATTACAGTTATAGCAATAGTTCCCAATTTGCCACAGTACCTCAATATAATAGTTACATTTATGTATGACTTATAATAAGCTACAATCAGCAGATTTTCCTGTTTTTAATGTCAATTAAGATTTTAAGAAGCTCTATTTATTAATAATGTAAGTCTTATTTCCCATTATAATTTACATTCGCAAAAAATGGCGAGCTTTTGACTTCAAAAATTTCAATTCAATCCCCTCTAATATTATTTTTGTAGTTTATTATTTTCTTTTATTTAACATTTCGCGTCGTAAAAATCTTAGTGCCAAATATTGACAATACATTTAAAGTCACATGTCAAGGAACATCTCTTTTTATAATTTAAAGTACCTACTATAGTCTATCAGTGTTAAATCTGCTAAACCTACAGTAAATAGTTACATTAATATAGTTCCGTAACTCAAAGTGCACTTACAACTTTTTATATAAAAATAATAAGTATTATATACTAAGTAGTACATGTTTCCCCCTGGTCGAGCAATTATCGTTGATATCCCGTCTATAACAGTACATAAAAGAAAAGTATTTACAATATACACACTATGACATACAATATACTGACAGTTATATGCTAGAAGTAACTTTTATCAACAGATAAAGTACGACAGTGGTGCAGTTTTACCAAAAACTGTTAATTTATAAGCAAGTTTATTATACAGTCCGAATGTTGAGTGCTGAACCTGTTGAGCAATCGGATGTCAAGATGGGCGCATGCTCAATTACTGATATTGAGCAAGTGGTGTTGTAGTATACTCAGTACTTAACCTTTTAAGTAATGGGTTGTTTTTCCTAATGTTTACGTTTTTATTTTTTTAGTAAAACTGTGCCGCTGTTACTTGTTATGCTCGGTAACACATTTTATACACAGAAATATTTTTTTACGAGAAAAAAATACAATTTATATTGTGAAAAGTTAATTAAGTGGCAATTCTAATTTACTGCATTATATTTTTGCTGACACACTTAGGATTAGATTTTTCTTTTTTTCGTAATTTAATGTATGCACGATCTGCGTTTTTATTAGCATTGATTTTTCTTTTTTTGTCTTTATAAGCTGGAATCGTAAGTGATACATACGTTTGATTCCCAAAAATTGGAAAATTAAATTAATAATTTATTGTATTTAGTAATTTGGCAAAAAAAAAATAACAAAATAATCAAGGGTACGTATCACTTATGACGTTTTAATATGCCTAAACTAATATTGTGTTACTTTGTAAAAGTTATAGTTTGCCATCGTTGATCAAAGATGAAAAAATATGTGTTAAATTTAGTTAAATGGAGTTTTGTTATACTTTTAAAGGGTCCGGGGATGAGGTGTGTACAAAAATGAATTATAGTATTGTGTATTGATCGAATAAGGTTAGATTTGGGGCCGATAGGACCTGGTAGGCTTCTCTTGAGAATTGTTGTAAGTTCCACCCAAGTCGGGGAAGACACTTAAAGTACTATTGTTGTAGATACGAGGTCGAGTTTACGAAATGATTTTAAATCATCACTGGACTCATGAGGACGAAACCTAATAGAAAAGTTGAAGATGCAACTCTTTAGTGCCAATATTATAGGTTTTATAGTATATATTGCATAGTATGTAATTATGAAAGGTTTTCTCCTGGCTAAGTGCGTTTTCAATTTTTCGATTAGATTTCTAATATTGTAAATTAATGTATGGAATAATTCGTGTTGAATATTTTTCGTATTAATGCAGTAAATTCAATCAGTATTACAATCGCAATAGTATAATATGGAATCGAAATCCAAAAATAACTTTATTATTAAAACAGTAGGTCGCCTGATTCGTAATATTTTTTATAAATAGGGCATTACTTGATAAATAGGGCAAAGAAAATCTTGAAGAAAATACTCTGGAACAAAAAACGCAATGTACAACGAATCGGTAAATCTGCATTGATACTAAAAGTTGCAGACTCATGTTTCAGTGATATTTAAAAAGTGGTGTCTTTACTTGTTTTGATGTTGTTGATATTTGTGAATAAGGAATCAATCGGGTTGCGTGTTGGGCTGCTACCACGAACGTAGAGCTCCGAGGACACACCACTCACTATTCATTCCATTGCGGCATCTCAACGGTCTTTATCACGACAATATGTAACGATGCCAGCAATGGAACGAAAATTGAGTATCGACCCTCGAAACTCATGTTCTCGTGGTGGCAGTCACTTTGGTAGGAAGTTAGGAACATATCAGATAGTCGGAAACCTTAGTACTATAAGTATCTTTGAATCTGACTCTTTCGCCTAAACTATACTGGAGAAAAATATATCGATTATTTTTAAGTTTAGGTTTCTAACAAAATCTGCGTTTCGAATTCTCAGCGACGTAAACAGTTGAATGTAATAAAAGTATAAAAATAAACTCGCAGTGATTCCATTGATTATGAAGTATTTTATTGGTTAGCTTAGAACCTATTCCCTTAGTTATATTTTTGTTAAATTTAAAGTTACTGCTGTTTTATTTGCCTGCGCAGCACAAGGTTATGTTGTGTGTAGGTTTTAACTTATTTTAATAATCTTCGTAGAGGTTGCTGGTTGATGAGCTCGTGGCTAAATAATAACAGTCACAATGGGTTGATCTTCAAGGTTAAGCAACGCTTGCTAAGGTTGGTCTGTGGACGGGTGAACATCTCAAAATACTTACCAAATTTCCTCCGTGCCTCGGTGAGCACGTTAAGCCGTTGGTCCTGGCTATCATTTGTAGATATTTAGAAGCCAGTAAATCTGACTCCAGTCTTGCCAAGAAGTACCGTGTTACCCTGTTTAATGGGTTGCGGAGGTCTGGTAGGCAGCCGCTCCACGTAAAATACTAGTATTCAACTGAATCCGGTTTGACTGAAAGCCGGCCCCAATATAATTGGAAAAAGGCTAGACAGGTGACGATTTTCTTAGGTGGCGGCGTATGCGCAGCGCAAGTATTTTAATTGTGTGTGTGTTGTCTTATTTAATCCTGTAGTATATCCATCGGCCACATGCTTAGCATATTTTCAGACTTTTTTAACGGTTAAGTTAAGTTACGACTCTGAGTGCCAATATTTTCACATTCGCACCTCAATCGCAATCCGTCAAAAATGTATGAAAATTAAGGCTTTTTTGACAGTTTGCGATTGGTATGCAAATGCGAAAGTTGTTCAAAATTTAGTAGAATTGGACCTCAGGATCATAATACAAGTGTCTCAATACAGAAATGCAAAAAAAAAACAAGAAGGGTGCTTTATCATGGGCTGAAAAAACCGGCCAAGTGCGAGTCGAACTCGCGCACCGAGAGTTGCGTACAAACCTGTAGGTGTAATATTATAAGCAAAAGTTGCTATTTACGATTTATGACGTATTAAAAAAAAACTACTTACTAGATCTCGTTTAAACCAATTTTCGCTGGTAGTTTACATGGTATTATACATCATATATTTTTTCAGTTTTATCATTCTCTTATTTTAGAAGTTAAGGGGGGGGGGGAACATTTTACCACTTTGGAAGTGTCTCTAGCGCAAACTACTCAGTTTAGAAAAAAAATGAAATTAGAAACCTCAATATCATTTTCGAAGACCTGTCCATAGGCACCCCACACGTAGGTATGGGTTTGATGAAAAAATTTTTTTTGAGTTTTTGTTCTTAGTATCGGGACCCCCAAAATTTATTGTTTTATTTATATTTTTGTGTGAAACTCTGAATGCAGTTCACAGAATACATCTACTTACCAAGTTTCAACAGCATAGTTCTTACAGTTTCGGAGAAAAGTGGCTGTGACATACGGACGGGAAGACAGACAGACAGACAGATAGACAGACATAACGAATCTATAAGGGTTCCGTTTTTGCCATTTGGCTTCGGAACACTAAAAAACGCATTCTTTGTGTGTTTTCTTTCTCTTTCATTTAATTGTTATTGCATTACTTGTTGTTATGGCGGCAATAGAAATACACAATGTGAACATTTCAACTGTCTACCTGTTAAGGTTTTTAAGTTACAGGCCGCTAACAGACAGACGGACAGACGTATGAGCAGCAGAAGCTTAGTGATAGGGTTCCGTTGGTAAAACAATAAAATTATCTACACTAATATTATAAAGAGGAAATATTTGTTTGTTTGAAATGAATAAGTAGGCTCCGAAACTACTGGTCCGATTTGAAAAAATATTTCAGAGTTAGATAGCGCATTTGTCGAGGAAAGCTATAGGCTATATATATATCATCACGCTACGGCAAGTAGGAGCGGAGCATTAATGGGAAATGTGACGCAGACGAAGTTGCGCGGGTCAGCTAGTCTTCGATATAGCGGTAGCTACGCCCTTGTGATTAGGTACGTAAGTATTTACCTACAACGTCAGCAATTGTGTACCCCCACTTAATCTCAATGACACCTGATGAGTTTAAAGTAGCCTCCACATTATTCCCGAAGTTGATCGAAGTTGAGCGAATACGATAGTGTGGAGGGGCACTTCGCTTCGCCTCGTGCAACTTCGCTTCGCCTCGTGCAACTTCGCTTCGCCTCGGGCGACTTCCAGTTGTTGTCGGTTTTTGCGCCCGAGTCAAAGGACTCGAAGTTCGAACACGAAGCGCCTGTCCACACTACTCGGGTAACTTCGACTCACTTCGGTTCGCGTCAGCCATAGTAAATACGCACGTATTTTTATTATGCGAGAGTACACATTGCAACGGCAGTTGCCACATGAACGTTATCCATTATGCCTATCGTGAGGGGAACGGGGGGAACGGGCGACTGAGTTCCTCGCGAAGTTGCTCGAGGTGTGTGGACACCTACTTCGGACTTGGGTCAACTTCGGAGAGCACTTCGCTTCGTGCAACTTCGGAATAGTGTGGAGGAAGCATTAGGACAATACGAGCATACCCCCGGAGCTCGTGGCTATAACAGCCGCACAGGTCGATCTTCAAGGTTAAGCAACGCTTGCCGAGGTTGGTCTGTGGATGGGTGACCATCTTAACATGCCGAGTTTCCTCCGCGCCTCGGAAAGCACGTTAAGCTGTTGGTCCCGGCTATCATTTGGAGATCTTTGGCAGTCGTTACGGATAGTCAGAAGCCAGAAAATCTGACACCAGTCTTGCCAAGAAGTACCGTGTTACCCAGTTAATGGTTGTGGAGGTCTGGTAGGCAGCCGCTTCACATAAAATACTGGTATTCAGCTGAATCCGGTTTGGCTGGAAACCGACCCCAATATAGTTGGGAAACGACTAAGCAGATGAGATGAGCATACCCAAAAAATGCGTTCATTCTTATGGATCTCGTATGGTCTGAAACTGAAATAAAGATTTTTTTATTTTATTTATTCTACCTTCGAATGGGATAAGATAAAAGAGTTCCAGTTTGGCAGAAACCAGGAACTGAACACCACTCAGGGTCTATTTTCGTTACCATTTTACTACCCACTAGCCATACAGATCGTAGAGGTAATTTTTATTCTGGTTCCCGACTAATACTGGTTATATAAACGTAAAAAAAAATTAAGAATTAAAAAAAAAAATGTAATTCAGACATGGGGATATGGTAGGATATTTCTAAAAAACCTGTAAAAATAATAAAATTTACAACTAAAAAATCAGATATTTCTCGTATCGGTATCTTTCATAGAGTATATAACCACTAGAGAGCGTATAGGCCGATTTCTTCTAAGTACGCGGCTCACTACAGCGGGCCGGGGGACGAGGAACAACGCGCGGCTGCAATTGGTCCGTTCAAGGTCATGTTGCATAGGTAGCCTATGCTTAGTGGTGGTACTACTTGATTAAAGGAAAATAGTCGATATCGATAAAATGGATTTTAACATTATAAAAATAATCAATCCAAACAAACAGCGCTATTAATATCTTGTTTGAACAAAGTTTCCCTATTAACCTTATCTTTCCACTTTTATTTTAATTCTGAAATCTTCGAAAATCTAAAATGAAAACATGTATGTCAAACACACAGATGAAAAATCTGAGACCCTCCTCCTATTTTTAATGTCGTTCAAAAGTAGTTACGTGTTTAATGTAAGTATGTGAATTGATTAAAAATTGTATTAGTTGTAATTTTATGACCATCGATAAATCGACTTCAATCATTAAACGTAACAGCACAAATTTTTACGATAAAAATACAAAGGGGAAGAAAGGGATAAAAATATAAGTATTTCCTAATGAAAGAAAGAGACTTTTCCAAAAGACATCAACGCGCGCTTCTCACAGTGTGCTCGTTCACCTAACCACCATTTTATATAGACCCCTGCAGTGGCTCATCATCTGATTCAAATCAAAAAATATTTTGCGTAGTCTTTACTCTTCGATGAAAAGTTATGCCATCATTTTTGTAACAAAAGGTCTTGGAATGTTTCCCACACAAATTCACCGGGTATGAAGGCATTTTTATGCGTTATAAATAGCATAAAAATAAAAACGATTTGTATAAACTTAGCATGCCCACAGGTCTAAAAATTGGTCACAACTAAAATTGTTACTAGTGCTGCTGACTAACATCTGAGCAAAAACACTAATAGTTTTCGTGCGTCGGGGCACTGTATGCGCAGTCAAGTGGTTTAATAGTCTTTGGTATCTTTCCTTCTGCTAAATTTAATTATTTCTTCTTCTGGGTAATTCTAATGCTCCACTGGTACATGGTGGAATTCAATGCCCGAGTCTGTGTTTCTTGATGGTTACAACCTGGAAGTCTTTAAGTCATGATTTATAGGTGACTTTTACGCAAGCGTCCACGGTGAGACTGTGGAATTTGTTCGAAAGAGTCACCGCAGCCTCGGAACGCAAAGAGCATTAGGAGGAAGGAGGAATACAGATGGTTTTTAGTCAGTAAGAGTCTGATACTACCTTCCTCCGCCAAAAGCGGGAGGAGTCATATGATGATTTCCCATCCTTGGCAGGATTCTGTTCGCGACGGCTTAAAACTTCTGCAGAGCGATCCACATGAAGATAGAAACATTCGCTGGGTGGATGGCAACAGCTACTTGAGTGAAGCCGAGGATCGAGTTAAGTGAGATGTGATTGCAAAGCCTGATGTCAAGCTGTGGGATGCTGAACGCTGATATTTAAGCATAGATCTGATTATGTTTGACCTTTATTTTAAAAGGGTAGTATTTAAACGAGTGACTATAAATTAAAGTTTTAAGCGACAAAAATAATTAATTTACCTTATAGTATTACTAAGTGAGCGACTGACTGCGAATGACGAGAAATCAACAGAACAGCAACATACAAACATTCATTTGTGTTAACTTAAAATACAAAATGCCAACCTAACCTAACCAGGTCCGCGGAAATGAACTCTAATAAATAAAGTAAAAAAACCTAACCTAACCTATCTATCTTTATATTGAAGTTGCCCCTCAAGTTGCCCTCTGTGTATTTTTTTTTATTTGTGATTGGTTTGCTCTTGACTATAACCTATTATTTCTAAGTAGTACCTACCTATTTCTAGTCGCTCACTTAGTCATTTAGTCGCACGGCTAGAATTTTATCTGAAATGGATTTACTTATCACTACTCACTTTTTTAAAGCTCGTTCTGGATTTTATTATTAATCAACATTCGTAATTATTTTTTCGCTTACTCAAATTCATACCGCTCAAGTTATTAAAATAGTTTCTCATCATCAGTCGTTAAGGTTTTTTTTTATTCGATCGTTTTATAATTCCCCATTTTAAAATAATATTGATTGTCGATTCGTGAAAATGCTAATTAAGACAACACAGTACATAAAAGAGTCTGGTAGCGGATTGCCGACATGTCTAGACTGATGATGATTTTATTGTTATTTTACATAGCATAATGAACTTTATGTCAATTGCGTAACGTACAAACTAAATACGAGTCTAAAAAGACGTCGCGCATCTTCCGAGGTATCCTCGCGCATTCTCGAGAATTCAGCTACTACTGTCAGTGCCATCTCTGGAATCTGCGAGAGGAGAGTGGACCGATTGGGCGGCGTAAAGCGTCTAGGAAACAGGTTTGTGTAACGTGTAGGAAGTAGTAGCCTACTAAGAAAATAAGGGTAGGTACCTAAATTTACGACTGAATCATTAAAAAAAAAATACAACTACACATTTTGAAGTCTGTTGTATTTTTTTTGTAAAAAGTTTTTATTTTTCACTTTTTAGTGGTACCCCGCGCACCTAACAACACCACTGCAAAATCGCAGAAAAGCAAAATACGTAATTTCGATTACTTGGATGACAAAAACCGCCATCCAAGTAAACGAATTCCAGCTATTTCGATGTCAAAACCAAAGTTCCTAACCGATTTTGATAAAATTTAATAGGGACCAATCGACAAGTATATTATTTAATATAAAAGAATTTTTCAAATCGGTTCATAAATGACGGAGTTATGAGGTAACAAACATAAAAAAAAAATACAACCAATTGAAAACCTCCTCCTTTTTGGGAAGTCGGTTAACAAATGAGGGTAGAGATGAAAACACTGCGCAAGTTCAATTATACCTATCAGTCTTTTTCGCATGATGAGCCGCACAGTCACTGGAAACAGGGTAGGTAAAGGTGGAACAGGCATCCTCGTGGAACAGGGAACCTACCTATGCTATCTATATCTATACTAATATTATAAAGCCAGAAGAGTTTGCTTGTTTGTTTGTATGGTTGAACGCGCTAATATCAGGAACGACTGGTCCGATTTGAAAAAATCTAATGAAAAAATATTTCAGTGTTAGATATCCCATTTATCAAGGAAGGCTATAGGCTACATATCATCACGCTAAGACCAATAGGAGCGGAGCAGTAATGAAAAATGTTACGCAGACGACGTTGCACGGGTCAGCTAGTAGTGAAATAAGATCTCAAAATAATCTGCCTGCGTTTTTCCAACTATGTTGGGGTCAGCTTTCGTTTTAACTGGACATTCATACCTATCCATTTTACGTGGAGCGTCGGCCTTTCTGACTGCCACACGACAGTAATTGGGTAAGTACTACGGTACCCCTTGGCAAGAGAGATGTTAGATTTTCTGTCTTCTACTGGTAATAAGTCTCAAATTATTTCCTCATCAGTTTGATAGACCTCCACTCTGATTGAATCGTGAATCGTGGACAGCATTTGCACATGATGGAAAGCGATGACGTCTTCGACGTTGAAACACAAATGCAAGAAATATAAGTGATTTGAGAAATTCACTTATTATAATATATGACGTATGTACGCACAATCGAGCAATGGTAGCATCAAAACAAAGTTTTTTATACTTACTACTACTAGCGCCATCTGCTATCTATCGATGTAACTAAACGACGTTTATGCAAAATAACGTTTCACTTAATTTAATATAATTATGACGTATCTACGCACAATGGAGCAATGGTAACATCAAAACAAAGTTTATACTTACTACTACTAGCGCCATTTGCTATCTGTCGATGTAACTAAACGACGTTTATGCAAAATAAAGTTTGTCTAGTGAGAGACACCGTGAAGTTAGTTTATACACTGTATTCATAGGTGGCAGCACAGAAGCGTCAATGTGAAGTACATTCATTACGTTATAGTTTCTAATATGCAACACTAGATGGCACTATTAACTCAGTGCACATGAAGAATAATCTTGTTTGCTATCACTTTATGACAGACGGAACTAGTGATTGCAGCAAAGCAGGTAACATTCGATTGTTCTCATCACCATCATAAATCCCTTATTTGCTGAAACTATAGGTGTAAGCAGCTAAGAGTCATTCAACTGCCTAGCCTGTTCCCGATTATATTGGGGTCGGCTTCCAGTCAAACCGGGTTCAGCTGAATATCAGTATTTTACATGGAGCGGCTGCCTACCAGAACTCCACAACCCATTAACTGGGTAACACGGTACTCCTTGGCAAGACTGGAGTCAGATTTTCTGTCTTCTGACTATCCGTAACGACTTCCAAAGATCTCCAAATGGCAGCCGGGACCAAAACCACCCGGTTCCCGCTTAACCACTCTACTTGCCCACTTCGCTTTCCTACTCCGCTTCCCCGCTCCGCTGCCTCACTCTGATTCCCAGTAACAAGTTCGTAAAACCCTGTCCACTGAAGCGAAGCGGTGATTTTATGCATTGGGTAATTTTGACAGAGGTTCACCTCCCTCCTCTCCTCTCAGCTCCAGTGGACCGTCATATGTATAGGGGCGAGGAGGACGATCTTAAATGGGAGACAAGTTGAAAAAATTCCAAGCTATAAGCTGTAAGTAACAGTTCAAAAACCGTCCAGAATGGCGCTAGCGTAGCTGCAAGGTGTGTAAATACAGCAAGTTGAAGACGGATTGAAGTGAGCCGAGTTTGATGAACTGTTGTTCTGTTTATTTCGAATACACTATTTTCTCATCTTGTCAATATATTTAATTTTAAATATTTTCTAATTACCTATTAATTAAGCGTTGAAAAATCATCATCTGCCTAGCCTTTTCCCAACTACATTGGGGTCGGCTTCCAGTCATACTGGATTCAGCTGAATACCAGTATTTTACGTCGAGCGTTGAAAAATAATACACAAATAAATCAGTATCTAATTTTTTTTCTTACTTGCGCTATACATAACAAAGCACGTCTTGTTTATTTTTTTATCCTACTACTGGATTAAGTAATTGGTGCTGTTTTTTCAATTTATTTTGATGCGATTGAAGCGCCACCCTAATTAAACGTATTTCTACGGAAACTTTTCATACACAGAGATAATCCTCCACGCTTCTATTTCCCATAGCTTCAGGGGGGAAGCCCCGGCCTGCGATTCATCTCATCGACTTTTGTGTTTTGATACACATACCTACATGCACACATTTTTTTACTGTCCTTTTTTCTGAAACTGCAAGTGTTTGATCAATCTAAAAGCCAATCAGTTTACTTTTTATTTTACATGTGAAAATATTTTACATAAAAATCGCTTGGCAGAATTTTACTGTCTAAATGCCAAGTTACTGTATCCGAATGAACGTCAGTGTCAGAAGAGTGCATGTGTCAAATTTGAAAGTGACAACACTGACAACTGACAACAGCTTTGGTGTTGATGTTAGTTGGTTCGCAGTTCGCACGTGTGTTTTTTCATTATTTTAATTTAAAATCCCGTTTAAATGCAATAATAATGGACGCTTATGATATTTTTAAGAAATTAACAAAAGGCTTAAAATTTAACCACCGTGTTTTGGGTGTCAAAAACAATGTAAGTATGAAACATAACCTAATCTTTCAAAACGAAACTAAGTTTGGGCATTTTTTTTGGTTTAACATGAGTTTTATTGGAGGAATCTTCCATTTTATTTCCGGTATTGCTAAATATTGCCTTATTACTTGTAGGTTTTTCAATTTACTACGTTCCTGTGGTTGATCAGATGACACTTGACAATTTGCCGATTTTGTTTGTGAAAAGATTTAGAGGATATCAGTGGTTAGAAGAAGACTCCAACGTGCACAATGTTTCACCCATAAGTAGCACTAAACCCCATGAGGCCATGACAGTTCCAATGACGATAAATTGTATTTTTTTTTTCTCAAAACTGAATGTTAATGGCCAATTATATTTCTTTTTTATTTGAGATGGGTTTACTCTTGACTCTAGTCTTGGTCAGAGATGACAGAGACAAAGTCTACGATGGAGCGAACTTACCCAGAAGTAGCCTGTTCACTCTAACTTTGAAAAGATTAGGGTTGTAAGTGTTGAAATACACATATGAAAGACACTTGGAAACACTCAGTGCGAATTATTGGAATAGGAACAACAACATCCCAATAACAATAGGGTATTTACAATAACATCACTGCTTATCAATAATACTAAGGAACAGTTTAAAAAGTTCTATAATTCAGTGTTAGTTCAATACTCATTCTTCCATCTAGTTGTAGCCTCTGCAGAAAGTAATACCAAAGTGCAATCCAAAGAAAAGAAGGAGGCAATCCAAAAAAGAAGGAAATTACATACATATAATATTTATAATTACCAACATTTTGCATCCTGCTTTAATACAAAATACAAATACAAATTCTCTTTAATGAGGCACTAAGTCCCAATATTAAAATGACAATTAAATAAAGACACAAATAATACAATTACAAATTATAACTGAAAAAAAAAATGAAGAAAAAAAAAAATAAAAAAAAAATGAATGATGTTCTATTAATGAGACAATAATTACACTTCTAATAAAACATATTGTTTCTATTCCTTCATCAGCGCTGCAATTTTCTTAAGGATCCCTTGTTTTTTCTAGTCATAAATATAGCCTATATTACTCAGGGATAATGTAGCATTCTAATAGTAAACCATTTTTTTTTAATTGGTCCAGCAGTTTTTGAGTTCATTTGATATGATTTGTATTTTTGAATGTTAGTCTAGTAAAGACTAACATTCAAAAATACAAATCTTTCCTCTTCATAATAATATAGTGTAGACAAAAGAATTGCTATTGAAAATTTATATTTTCCCTTTTTATCTCCAGGGCGAAAACTCAAAACCAACAATCAAGAAAGAAGAAATAGAAATAAAACAAGAACAAATCAGTGATAATGAAGAGGAACCACAGAATGAATCCGAGCACTCCACCACGGACTCCGAAGGTCAAGATACGGACCAGGATGAGAAGGAAGATGGTGACCTACAGCTGGTAGAAGGAGTCAAAGTAGGACAGAAAAAGAAGAAAAAGGCAAAGAAGGAAAAAACTGAGGATTTGAAGAAGAAGCTTGAATTAGAAGAGGTAAGTTTTGAAATAATGTAAGTATGTAATGTAGAAGTATTTTTAACTGGAACAGTATGGGGAAATTCAAATCCAAAGGATGACCAGGGAATTTTCTTTAAAACCTTACCCATTTTTAAGTTATTGTCATAATTATCTATACTAATATTATAAAGCAGAAGAGTTTGTTTGTTTGGTTGAACGCGCTAATCTCAGGAACTATGTCCGATTTGAAAAATTCTTTCAGTGTTAGATAGCCTATTTATCGAGGAAGGTTATAGGCTATATGTCATCACGCTAAGACAAATAGGAGCGGAGCAGTAATGGAAAATGTGACGCAGACAAAGTTGCGCGGGTCAGCTAGTTTTAAGTATAATAACTGTTTAGGTTTCTGGTGAGTTTTTGAGGCTCTACAAAATTAGCAAAGTCAGCCATAAAAATGATAGATAACAGAATGTAATAATGTTTCAAATAAAAACTCACACTTTTTACCTTTTCAGCAAAACCGTTTCCGCAACGAGCATGGCATCAAGACAGTGGGTAGACACGTACCCGCTGCGCTACAAGACTTCTCCGATCTGACTGCTCGGTACAATGTCTCACCAGCACTGGTGGACACTGTATCACAGTGCGGGTACAGTGAGCCTACTCCGGTGCAGCGGCAGGCAATACCTTGTATGTTGGAAGTAAGTATAAGTCTAACATAAAAATAAGTACAAGCTTTTTCTTCAGGAAACTCACATGGAAAGACCACATTAAGGCCAAGAGAGATATGCAAACATAAAGCTCAGATAGTTGTATTGGCTTATAGGCAGACAATCCAGACTCAGCTTGGAAAATAAACTTTTGATCTACAAAAGCGTAATAAAACCATGTCCAAACGGACATATGCCATCGAATTTTGGGGATCGACAAGCCATTCCAATATCGAAATTCTTCAGCACTTCCAAAATAAGGCCTTAAAGATGCCCCATGGTTTGTAAAGAATACAGTAGTACTTGAATATTCTGAAATGAAGGTCCTGTGAAAAGGCTAAAACATCACAAAAACCAATTGGCGAAATGACTCATGAACACTGATCATAGTGTATTCTGATTAAGAAAGACAAAACTTGCTTCAATCTGAAGCTATTCTTATTAAGGAGATGACGCATCAATGGATGTGCTAAATCTCAAAACTGCTTTGATGATGTCATACAATAATTGAAGCTGAATGGCTGATTGTAAATAGGAAAAGAGAGAAAAAAGAAAATAAGTTTTTCCTTAGAGTTAGTTGTACCTTTGGCTTAGTGTAGCTATTTTTACAGCACAAACAAGCTCTTTTTACAGGCTAAGACATCCTCAAACTTTCCCAAATACCCCAGTGGTTTTTACTTTAACAGGTTCACTTGATCGCAAAGCAGACACAATAGTTAAACAATCAGCAAGGACCACATGTGGTGTATAGTATTACCCCATTATGGGTGCCTGGTACTCAGCTGTTCCCAGTTAGACTCGGCAGATTCATTGGCACAATAGACATTAAGATACAGTGTTTTAATGTATGGTTACAATGAAATAAATTCACCATTTGTAGGACCGTCAAATCCTCGCTTGCGCGCCAACAGGCTCCGGCAAGACAGCTGCCTTCCTGCTCCCCATCCTGCACACTCTGGGGGCTCCGGCGGGCGGCCCGCGCGCCTTGGTGCTCTGCCCCACGCGCGAGCTGGCGCACCAGATATACCGCGAGGCGCTACGCCTCAGCGCCTCCAGTCAGCTCAGGTGTAGCGTGGTCAGAAGCATCAAGGAGTCAAAAGTGAAGGAACGAGAGGCTACTATTAGAAAGAGTGGTAAGTTTTTCTTTTCGTAATTGTAACTTTCTCTCTATCAGTAAGTGAGACTATTCCATGAAATTAAATGTTCAGGCCAAACTTGAAAGTCCACTTTATATTTCGAAGTAGAAATTGATTCGCCATTTCGTAAAGGACAACATTTTTTAGTTTATTACTATCTGCCGCCCGCGACTTCATACGCGCATATTCCTTATTTCCCGTAGGAATTTCGGGAATTCCTCTCTTTGTGCTCCCCTAAACCCCTTCTCAAGGATCTTACATGCCAAATTTTAGCTTTCTATTACCAGTAATTTCGGCTGTGCATTGTCTGTCAATAATGTAATATGTTATGGTGGAAGCGCCAGGGTAGCCCGCGAAATTCATATATTTTTATGTTTTTTGCAATTTGCCGGTCAGTGTGAAACTGTATATTGAACAAAATACGATTCGCGGCCGTAACGCATATTTATCTAAAGAATTATACTTACCCATTTTAATTATCAATATAACCCTCAAAGTAGAATGATTGAATGACTTTTTCACGAAATAACATGCAATCGAGTTCTATGAACTTAGAGGGTTATATTGATGATTCAAATGGTTATAATCCTTTAGATAAATGCTTCTTACGATCGGGAACCGTATTCTGTTCAACATACAGCTTCACACTGACCGGAAAATTGCAACAAACATAAAAATATTTGAATTTCTCGGGCTACCATGGAGCTTCCACCTTATGTTTTTTAAGATTCAATTAATTTACTGCATCAAATATGTTATCAATGTTTGTTTCCAGATATAATAGTGAGTACACCAAATCGTCTCTGCTATTTGCTGAATCAAGATAACGTAAACATTTCTTTAGACAAGTAAGTACCAATACTCATGCACACTTACAATACTTCATATTAATTTTGTGAAACCCCAAATAGGCTAGATTCCATCATCCACAAATTGCAAAACTATTTAGTCCGTTAGTTAGAGTATTGAAAAATAATGGACACGTATTTTTTGTTTTTTTTAAATCAATGAATATTGAAAAAGATAAAACGCATCAAAACTCGGGAGTCGTGGGGGGTCGTGACGTCACGACTCACTAAAATTATGCGAAGGTGTGACGTATTGAGAATTTTAAAAGCGTCGTAACTTCGTGAATTTTCTCGTTCCCGTAACAAAAGAAAAAACACGGGACGGACTAATTAGATTTTTTCAGGACACGAGCCTATTGTGTTTGCAGTGGCCTATCTGGGTGTGGTTCAAAGCTTTGCAAACAGGCCACTGCAACAACTGCACCTGTACTTTTGGGATTTAATTAATGTGACTAGTGCTGTAATTAACGTAGCCCACTACTCGGCCCAAACGATCTAGAGAGTTATCCATCGATTCGAAAAAAAGAAACGGATTTCCGCGGCCTTCACTAGGTCCTCAGACTAAAATACCTTAAATCTAAATTGAAAACCATGATTCCAGAGTACGCTGGCTAATAATCGACGAGGCAGACAAACTGTTCGAGGGGTCAGCTGAGCAATCGTCAGACTTCAGACAGCAGATGGAACAGATCCTCGCAGCATGTGGCAGCAAGCAGCGGCGCGTGGCCATGTTCAGCGCCACGCACACGCCCAGCGTCGCCAAGTGGAGCCGACATCACATGCGAGGGCTCATCAATATCACTGTGGGACAGAGGTGAGGCTGGATCAGATCCTCTGTGCGTGTGGCAGCAAACAGCGCCGCCGACCCATGTTCAGCGGTCTCGTGTCTAAATAATTACAGCTGCAATCTTCGCTGCTAACGGTCTTCAAGGTCCGTGGATAGGTGACCGCCCCTTACGTTCTAGTCCGTGCCTCGGAAAGCTCTTCTCCGTGCCTCGGAAAGCTCTCCTCCGAGCCTCGGAAAGCTCTCCTCCGAGCCTCGGAAAGCTCTCCTCCCTACTTCGAAAAGCTCTCCCTGGTGCCTCAGAAACCTGTCCTCCCTACTTCGAAAAGCTCTCCCTGGTGCCTCAGAAACCTGTCCTCCCTACTTCGAAAAGCTCTCCCCCGTGCCTCAGAAACCTGTCCTCCCTACTTCGAAAAGCTCTCCCCCGTGCCTCAGAAACCTGTCCTCCCTACTTCGAAAAGCTCTCCCCCGTGCCTCAGAAACCTGTCCTCCCTACTTCGAAAAGATCTCCCCCGTGCCTCAGAAACCTGTCCTCCCTACTTCGAAAAGGTCTCCCCCGTGCCTCAGAAACCTGTCCTCCCTACTTCGAAAAGATCTCCCCCGTGCCTCAGAAACCTGTCCTCGGGATACTTCGGAAAGCTCTCCTCCGTGTTTCGGAAAGCTCCCTAAGCCTGCGATCCCAGTTGTCGTATTTTTGATAGTCTTCAAGAGTCTGAACCACAATTAGCAAGAGGTTACGTGTTTGCCCAGCATGTGGATGAATTAAACAACTACCCTGGTCAGGTTCGAAAACGCCCAAGCTTATTTGTAGCTTTGCACTTTGTTGTCCTAAAAATAAAGTGTATTATTGAATGTCAGCAAAATCCTCCTCTTTTGTGCTCATTTTTGCCCTGGTCATCTTTGATCAGTGACTTGAAAACATGTTTCAGGAATGCAGCAACAAACCTAGTCGATCAGGAGTTGTGTTTCTGTGGCAATGAAAATGGTAAACTAGTCGCGTTTAGACAACTAGTGCAACAAGGACTGAAGCCACCTGTATTAGGTAAGCATTATTAGTAGCATCGACTATTATGTCTAGATGCCGCATAGAAAGCAGTGGATTTCTATCAACATATATAATTACTCAATCTGATGTTATCACTGTCGTGTCAAACACTCGTCAGGACCAAAAAAACAATCAGCTTTAATTATGAGTTCACAGAAAAAAAAGTCTTTGAACAATGTCTCTTTCACACATATCATTGTGACAGACTCTTTCTAAGCATCTTTGTGTACTATTTATTTATTTATTTATTTTTAAAACTGCCACATCACATACATCATACGCTTAAGGCGTATATAGCGCTGAACAATAGTGCTTGCTGCCTTGAATTCACAAGTTACATAACTAATTTTAAACATAATATTATAGTAAAATACAATTTGTTAGAATTCATTACACCTATAAAATAAAATTAAAAAATATCTCAATAGATTGAAATTAAATATCAAATTTAAAAACGTCAATATATAAAATAGAAAAATTAAAACTACTATACACTCACCTCCACACGCTAACACTTATACAAACTGTTAAAATCTTAATAACACTTCTTCAAGATACAGTTTGAAGGACAAGAGTCATACACATTAGTAATAGTCAATAAAATGGACTCGCCCGTGGCGTGTTTCGTATTTTTAGCATGTATGAAATGTCAAAAAATCGAGTGGAAAAGAGCAAAAGGATTAAAATACCGTGTGTTAGACAGAAATGGTCATAATTTGTGACGGGTCGCGATCAAACGTCAAAGGATACTACAGTCCCTTTGGTATATTTACTCCAAAATTTTTTTTGAATACTATAGTCTCTTTTCTTCCTCAAGCGGTATTAAAATATTTTATTTAATTTTTTTTTTTTTATTTAAATCTTTTTTAATTTTTCCCCTCAAATTAATTAATTTTTAATATCTTTTCAATGTAAATGAAATACTTCACATATTCATATTTCCATTCTTGTAAGAGGCTCTTTTGAAGTGAAAACTTCTTTATCGACGTTGAGCACATTTCTTGGGATGGCTATAAAATGTTAAAATCGCGTCAGGACTCGTGACCTGATCGAAAATTCTCAAATTGTTTATTGCAGTCCAAAATTCGTAAGACGGATGATTCAAAAATGCACAACATTAATGTTCAAGTGTTCACTTCTACCGGCACTCCCGGAGTGTAACCCGTTTTTTTTTTTTACTATTGATAGGCATACGTTTGACTACTATCTTACCTGATGTTAAGCGATGCGGTCTAAGATGGAGCACGCTTGCCTAGAAGTAACCTATTCACTCTTGACTTAAAGACTCCCAGGTTGTAGCTATCAGGAAACACATACTCAGGCAGGGAATTCCACTCCTTAGCTGTACGCACAATTATCAAGTATTACGTAAGCAGAATTTTAGACATTTTTAACTCCCTCCCCCTCCCCTTGTCATCGATAGTAATCAAAGCTCTTACCCCTCTCTCCTATGCTTACGTAAGCATTGGCATAGTTTTTACTCGCGCGGTACCTATTTTCTCCACTTCTGTTATTTCTTACTTAATTATGAAACATCGCATGAGAATAAATAACTAACTGTACTAGAAAGGTAGTTAAATAAAGGGAAACAATCTTGATGTGACTTTTTAAACAAACATATTAAACAAATAAACTTCAGCAATAAACTTCAGTAACGATTCAATTGATTTAGTAGTCGTTATTGTTGTATTTAGATTGATTTTTAGTTGTATTTTATTTTTAAACTGCGTTTTTAAATAAAAACACACACCAACTTAGACCTTTCTTGTATAGCCATAGTTATGTCAAATCGGAATCTACTAAGACTTACAAACTAAAAAAGTAAGTAAATATTGGTGACGTAATCACCATTCAAACCCCCCGTCCCCCATGTCATCAAAAATAAGCAAAGTGAAGAGCCCCCCATCCCCCATTAGTGCTCACGTTAGTTGTATTTTATTTTTAAACTGCGTTTTTAAATAAAAACACACACCAACTTAGACCTTTCTTGTATAGCCATAGTTATGTCAAATCGGAATCTACTAAGACTTACAAACTAAAAAAGTAAGTAAATATTGGTGACGTAATCACCATTCAAACCCCCCGTCCCCCATGTCATCAAAAATAAGCAAAGTGAAGAGCCCCCCATCCCCCATTAGTGCTCACGTAATACTTGAACGGCCCCTATCCAAGAAAATCTTGTAGCTATGTTAATGATTCCTCACCTATTTGTGCCCTAATACTGTACCTCATGAAACCGTACAATATAAAACATCGTATTTTCAGTATTCGTATTTGCACAAAAATTTTATAACTTTATTGGTCCTAGATTATACAATCAAATTAATAAATCTAATAATATCTTTAGTGATAACACGCGCGAATGTAAAAGAAAAGTGGCTTCATGGTTATGTGGACTGGACTATCAACAAACTGAAGAACTCCTAGAAATTAAGAAATAAAAAATGATGCAGTATTTAAATATCAAATATAAACCATTCATCCTAAACATACAAATATATTAACTTAAAATACCTTCACAGACATTCACTACACACTACACCTCACACACACTCATCTCACGACACACATACTCTGTTTCAATACTCGCACACTCTTTAGCTCTTTTTATAATTTTATTTATAACAAGTACCTAGCTATAACTTGTTAGATTTTTATTTGTTAGTTTTTATCTATTTTGGTTATGGAAATTTTAAACGTACTTTTCTTCGATTGTTACTAAGATTTTGGAGCATGACTACTGTTACTGTATATTATATCATCTCAAGTTTTTTAGGTGGGGACCTGGTGTCCTGAAATACAGGCCTCGGCTTAGTTTAGGCACCAGTCTCCCACAAATAAAATAATGTTAGAATAAGTAGCTATGACATTTCTTATAATACTTACCTACCTATATAAGTCATCATGGTCGGAGATAAGTTCCTTTATTTTGTTAGTATTAAGTTTTTCATTTGTTTTATTTGTGGATGAGAAAATAAACGATTATATAATATGTACCTCATGAAACCTTACAATATAAAACATCGTATTTTCAGTATTCGTACAAAGCAAGGACCGCGCTAAGCAGCTGTTCAAGGAGCTCATATACGATGGCATCAATGTAGATGTCATACACGCTGACAGAACACAACAGCAGGTAAATAAGTCTCACCTTCATTTTAATTTCTTGTCTTTATTATGGGTGTTAAAACACATATTGGCTCCCTAGCGTAGCGGATCTTGGATTCAGTACATGATGCAGGACCAACCAGCATTCGAATCGTTCCTTTTGAACTTTTTTGTCTGCACATTTATTTGTTACTAGCTGTCCCCCGCGGCTTCGCTCCCGCTAACTGGCTACTTTCTTATCTTTTTCCTTTATAAGAACCTTCTCCTGATAATAACAAACACAACAAAAAAAGAATGGGCGAAATCGGTCCAGCCGTTCACGCGTGATGCGATGACCAAGGGAAATAGGGGTTCATTTTTATATATAAAGATAGATTAGGCATGGCGATTCTTTCAAAATCGATCGATTTTTAAATCGATTCGGATCGTTAGCTGATGTATCGATTCTGAATATCGATATTTTCAAGTTTTCATTTAAAATGTAACAAATCTATTTCATGAATAACAAGAAAGGTACCATAGTAAATGATCTCTTATCAGTAAAATTAGTTTTTTTAAGTTCCGGGATAATGTAAATAAAAATCAAATATTTTTTGATAATCTAACTGACAGACTAATTAGATTTTTTCAGTAAACAAGCCTATTGTTTCTGCATCCAGTACCATCTTAACTACATCTTACGATTATTAAAACATACTTTTCCACCACAAACGCCCACCTGTACGTCCGCAGCGCGACAACGTGGTCCGCAGCTTCCGCGTGGGCCGCATCTGGGTGCTGGTCTGCACGGAGCTGATGGGCAGGGGCATGGACTTCCGCGGGGTCAACCTGGTCATCAACTACGACTTCCCGCCCTCCGCTATCGCTTATATCCATAGGTAATTGTATCGCTATGATTCAAATGATGTTTATTATTATTTAACATTTTATGTACACACACACACACAAGTATTTAACAAAAAAGGAGACAGAAAAATAGGTACAAAGGTGATGCTTATTTCTAAAGTCCAGTCGCGGAGCAGGAAGAATTTCGTACAATGACCTCTTTACCTACTGACAGTTGTCACAAACATTTTTGTATTGGGTGCGGTTTACATGAAATATTTGAACTAGAAAGAAAATTTACCGAGTTAGAAAATAAAAAAAAATGTTATCATATAAATTATTTATTTAGATTTTATATTATAAGTTATAAAATCGAGTTACAATACTAATACGGCAGAAATAAAAAATAAAAAAAAACATAAATCAGAATCCGATTCCTCTACCCGTATCGGAGTTACTGCTTTCCGAAGACGTCTCGCCTATCACATTTATTACAAAATAATCAACAGTTTTGTCTACATTATCATCTAGTCTAAATAATTTCGATTCATCTTTTTTACGGGATTAAACTCTCGGGTCTGGCAAACAAGAACAAACCTTACACTATTAGGTAAAAGGTTTCCAATCCCTGAGGACGGCTGCCATTGCGTCTGTGCGAGCGAGACACAAACTTTTAACGCAGGAGTGACAGAGACAGGTAATAACAGGTCAAAGGACGAAATTCTTTCTGCTCCGCGGCCGGACTTTAGTGAAATCTCTTCCAGCATACCTGCGAAAGGACAGCCAAAAAAAAGAGATGTAGACACGTGTGTAAAAGTAAAAAATAAAGTAAAACAATAAACTTTAAATATAACATATAATACATAAATATTACAAAAAAAAAAATATGACGCTAATATATACTAAATAATATTATGTAAGTAGGTTGTAAATAACACTTTTACACGTCAATCTTTTTTGGTAATTTTAAACTAGATAAGGATTCCTAGCTGACTGCTCTGAGAAGAAACGCCGAAACAAACTCAGAGGTCAAAGTCTCTTTTAAAGTCCATACAAACGTACTGTTCAAATCATATGAGAACCATGTAGGTAAATGTCTGAAGTGGTATTTTGAGGAAAGTACCTCACAGATTTGAGTGGACCTGTCCAGACAGTGCAAGCATTTGCCAGTTATCATGTAGCTCAAAGGCTTGATTTGCGCTTTAATTTTAACTTTTGCGTTCGTTTGACAGGATTGGCCGTGCTGGGCGAGCTGGTCAGAAAGGTCGAGCGATAACGTTCTTCACCCAAGACGACGTCGGCAACCTTAGAAGGTAAATTATTTAATCATTATCGATTCTACGGAACTGTACAGACGGCAGCACAAACAGCTACAATAATCTGTCAGTCGATTTTCAACTTTATTCTGTACTTGTTAAGGTTCAAATTTAATTGGGAAAATTCGTCAGTTTCGTATAACATGACGTGCTGGCGACTGTACCTACATAGCTGATTTGGCTCATCCAACTATCCAGGGGCGTAGCTACCGCTGTATCAGCCGTATCGGGAGATACGGGGGCCCTTAGGCTACAAGGGCCCCCTTCGTGGCCTGCCACGACAGTTCTGAGCTAGTAGGACCTATGTTTAAAAAAACAATACCTTAAAAATGGGGCCGCCAAAAATTTTTGATACTGGGGCCCTTTGAAAAGTCAAAAGTGAAAATGTTTATTTCAATTAGGCCACTAAACGGCACTTTTGAACGTCATCGTTACATTTAAAATTATATATAAAAAGTGAATCTACTGTCCATTCGGATAGGTAGATTCTGATGAAGAAGAATGGACAAGAAACTCCATGAATTGAGCTTAGCTACGCCACTTCAACTATCCAAAATATTCTGAAATAAAAAACTGATACTAGAGAATAAATAAATAAAATAACTCATTTATTGCAGATATATCGAATCCATAGTTTGTTAGTAAAATGCAAACTTAAAAAACTAATGTTAGTAAAGAAAAAAAAAAAACAGAAAAATATAAAAAAAAAACTTAGTCATGTATTTTTTAAATTACGGTCATTTCTAATTTTTTTTTCGAAAAATGTACACCCTGTGATGATGGTTTTAGCTACAAATCTTTACTTTTTTTGTAATCGTGAGTAGTGCTTGTGTAACCTGTTGTTTTAAATTCTTAGTTATTTACATTTTTCGAAAAAAAAAAGAATTAACTGTAATTTAAAAAAAAAATACAAGATTTTTTTATATTTTTCTGTTAACTATTATAATTTGTCCTATCACCCGATTCCAGCTTGACGTTGAGTTCTGGGACACCCTGTATGTGTGAGAGAGCACAAAGTCAACTTTTTATTTCAGAAGAAATTTCATCCAAATCCAGATTCTTGCATATTTTTAGCCAAAAATAGCCCAATACTCTCTATATTATCCCCCTCATTTATCCCCTACCTACAGCATAGCGTCAGTGATGAAGCAGTCCGGCTGCCAGGTACCAGAGTACATGCTGCAGCTCAAACAGAACCCCAACAAGCGCAAGAAGCTGCAGACCAAGGCGCCCAGCAGAGACAAGATATCCACTGTGCTGGAGAAGAGGCCGGACAAGTAAGTACACTGACCCTCACAGTACATGCTGCAGCTCAAACAGAACTGCGACAGAGGCAAAAGAGTGGAATTCTCTGCCTGCGTCTGTGTTTCCGAACGCTTACAACCCTAATCTCTTCAAAGTTAGAGTAAACAGGCTCCTGGGTAAGCTCGCTCCATCGTAGACTTTGTCTCTGTCATTTCTGACCAAGACTAAGGTCAAGAGCAAACCCATCACAAATAATAAAAAAAAAAGAGGCTGTAGACAAGATGCTGTAGTGAAGAACTATTCTTTATTCTGTCAATATATTGTTCTACAAAAGTAAGTGACAGAAACAAATCGCTGTAAATCCAATTCCACGTAGTCTTTTCTGCCCTACCCCTAGAGTGTAATTCAAGCCCGCAGAGGGGCGAGGTGGCCCGCGAGCTGAAAAGCAGGTCTGTAGGAAGCTTCGGTGGTTAGTGTTAAAATCATCTGTGACGATAAATTCGCGAGGGACCGACGGAGCTGTCACAGAAACCATGACTGCTGCATGTTGCAAGCTCGCTTTCCACACCTCAACTCTCAAACAAGACTCGATTAATAATATAAAATCTAATTCGTGCTATTGTATCCTTTTTTCAGGCGAAGACTAGAAGCGGCCAATGAAGCATTAAAAGACGATAAAACTAAAACCACAGAGGCAATCAAAAATGCTAAAAATAACAAACAGAGAAGAATACAGAATATAGAAAAACAAAACAAGAACACGCCAGAGAAGGGAAAGAATAATAAGAAGAGGAAAAAGAAGAATTTAGGTAATAAGATAAAGAAAAGTGTTAAATGATAATATAGTTCTATTATTACAAGTTCGGCTGGTTTTATTATGAAAATTCTTGATTCTACTTTTTTAATGACATTTAAGTAAGAATAAGAATAAGAAATTTTATTTGCTCAAACATGACGTGTAGGTATACATACAAAATTAAAATAATAAATGCATACGAGATCTTAAATTAGAATGGCTCACGACATGTTTGCCATTTCTCATGGCGTGCAAATATCTTACGTAATTATACTATTATAAAATTATCAATTTTTCAATATTACCCAAAAAAATAAAAAAAAATAAAATGTAAGTAATTAATTAATATTAGTCACGGTTATACGAATGTCTAATGTAACATGGGATAAGGACAAGAAGATGATGTTTATTATAAATGTGACAGTTTGTATGTTTGTGTTTCATTCACGGAAAAATGGATGAGCGGTAAAGATTCACAAGAACAGGAATATGACGATTATGTAAAGGGGGCCGAGTCACCCGCGTCCGTAGGAGAATACCCTTCAACGAATCCCTACACGTGGTCCCCGGGTGGTGCTAAACAGGTGACACTAACCGCCTTCGTGGTTTAGTGGTTATACCACCTGATTCAGACCCAGAGGCTCCGGGTTCGATTCCCAGCAGGGGCAAATTTTTTGCTCGGTTTGGTTGGTGGTAGGACTTAATCTAAGTCCGCCTGGCAAGCTACCACCATCATGTCTGTCTGTCGCCATAACAACAATGTTAACAGCATTGTTGTGTTCCGGCAGTTAGAGGTATGATAGCCAGTTCCTCTGTGTAAGAGGATTCCGGGTGAAACTCGCTTCCATCTTCGGCCTAATCATCACTTTCCTTCAGGTGAGATTTGGGCCAAGAGTTTCCCCGTTTCGCATTAAAAAAAAAATGACGAAGTATTTACAAAGAGGCTCAGCTTTCTACGACCAGTAGTTTCGGCTGTGCGTTGATTGATCAGTCAGTCAGTTCTTTATCTATACGGGCTTCAGGAATACTGGAGTGATTATGTAAAGGTATCAACGGTAGGTACCTACGCGATAAAAATAAAACGACTGTCCATACAATTATGTAACATCTATTATAAAATTTTCATACAAAATATACAGTCTTCACGTTGTAGTTAATATTATACAAAAATATCTTTATTTTAAAGTTACAACATTAATTTATAAGAGTGACTTATGTGTAACATTTAGTTGTTTCAACTACTATAGTTGATCCGTTTTAAACCTCCACTACATTACTCGCGAAGTTCTTCGACGAAGAACTCTCCGAAGTTGGCTGAAGTCCGAACTACGTGGTCACGCCTGGTCCCCTCACGACAGGCATCATGGATAACGTTCAAGTGGCAGCTGCCGGTGCACGTTGTACACTCGTGAATTAAAACTACGTGCGTATTTACTACGGCTCGATGCGAACCGAACTGAGCCGAATAGTGTAGTAAGATGCTTCGTGTTCGAACTTCGGGAAACTTCGAGTCACTCGGGCACAAAAACCGACAGCGACTGAAAGTCTCCCGAAGCCAGGCGAGGTTCCACGAAGCGATGCGAAGTGCCCTTCTTTGTACACTATCGTATTCGCTAAACTTCGATTAACCTCGCCAGTAGTTTAGTGGAGACTTTATAATGGCAAAAGTGGTCATTGACTTTTGCCTAACGTCTTTTCAGCTCACAAACAGATAATAAAATATTATGAATCGATTTATCAGCAGGTACAAAATGTTGAAGATCGCGATAGATGTCGATTCAGGACGGCTATAAGTATTTACTAATGTTCTGGCGAAAATCTTTTTCTCGTGTATGAGAAACGGCTTATTCAACCGTTTCTGGTACACGAGAAAAAGATTTTCGTGCGTGATTCACGTACGAGAAAGTGATTGTTGTACATTATCTTTTTTATTTGAGATGGGTTTGCTCTTGACTCTGTCTTAGTCAGAAATGACAAAGTCTAATATGGAGCGATACATATTGTATTTTCTTTAATTTTTCCATGTTATAATAGTTATTCTGCTATTTTAGGCAAAGACAAATCCAACTAACCAAAGATCTTCAAAATCGGTCCAGCCGTTCTTTGGTTAGTTTAATATGATTGTAAAATTGGAGATCTGCTCTACAAAAATTAGGTTTTATTGCTATTAATTTGACACATTTATTTTTTGTTTATTGATACTTTCTGTGTACGTTCTTCTGAACACTAAAACATTTGTTAGGTAGTATTTAACCCCATGTTAAAAATGGTATAACTAACCCGATTTTGTTTTATACAGTGTTTTAAATGACTAATGTCAATGAATACAACGGGGTCCAATGATCACTAATGCTATGCTAAAATGCACCAGCTATAGTAGTATATAGTAAGCAAATGCCACAAGTCTACGTTAGAAACATTATTTTCAGCCAATCTATATATAGAATATGGTACTGATTTTCAAAATAATACAATCTGATTTCAAAAGAGCCTCGTCAAAATAGTAGATAACAATTAGCAATAATTGGTCCTTACACGTTAACATTTAAGCCTCTTTAACTGGCCGGTTGGTTCCGTAGCGAAATGAAGCACATATTTTTTTTATTAGGCTGTGCCAATATTAAAGAATCAACATTTAAAAGGTATTTTCTTAACAACCATCTTAGAAGCAAGTGGTTCCCTATGCTGGGTATTTTTTCAAAATGAGCTCTCATTTGCTACTATTATAAGATTTTTACTTACACATAAGTACTACTTAGAATAACGTCAAAAGCCTAGACGATTATTTGTCTATTGAAAACAAACGTGTTTTGTATTAGTTTCCAGTGTGACAAATTCAAAATAATGGAACTTTATCATAGAAGAAAATAAATATGTACAGGTTTAGTACGAGTTAATCAAAATAATGGCTTGGTTATCTATCTAATCAAACAATATTTGGCAAGTTTAATAATTCAATCTAACATCAGTCTTTGAAAATAATTTAATTTAGTTTGATTAATACGATTATTATAACTAGGTATCATGAACGGTTTTACATGGCAACACAAAATGATTTTAAATATAATACATGGTCAAGAATAAAATTATAAAAAAAAAAAAAATTAAATATAATAAATCTAACAAGGATTCTAAACCATTATTTTGATATCAAACAAAAACCTATAATCGAGACGTAGAACTAGAGATTCTTGACAAAATGGCAAGTTTTCATAAAGTGAAAAAAAAAAAACGAAATTTACAAAAATAAAACTTATGTATAAAAATTATACAAGCAGCTGATTTACAGAGATCTCGGGCGAAAATTCAATTCATAAAAAATAACTAAGATAACTTAAACAAATAGATTTTATTTACAGTTTAGAAATGATTGAAGCTAGCTTTAAACAAAAACCTTTCCTTAAAATATACAGAAACTGAGTAAAACCACTTAATAGCAGAATTAAAAACCCCTTACATCGCACATATACACTTAACAAACAACAAAACATTACAACACAAAATATACAAAGTATAAACGCATTAACCAACAAGGAATTCAACATAGAAGCAAATGGTTGCTGGCAACCAACACTCGAAAAAACGTCCCCACAACACTTTAGTCGTCACCAACTTATCCAAGTTTGGTAACCTAACAACCAACATTCCGAAGCAAACGGTTGCCAGCAACCTAAATCTATTCACACAACCAGTCACACGGTAGTCTTGGCATCTTGTTCGCTGGCCAGGGGAGATACCCAGCTGTTTTGAAGACCCAGTAGTCGTAGGACACCTTGCTGATCAGCAGTACTAGGATGAGTACTTCTAGACCTATGATGTAGTAGATATAATCGGTCCAGTCCCGGGGGGTGTGACACACTTGTGACTCCACTAAATCAACTACGGGCACGTTGTCGTCACATTGGAGCATTTTGTAGTCGGGGATGTTTTTGAAGTTTTCCAAGAGCCAGGGCTGAAAGAGAAACAAGATATTTTTTTTTAGTCTTGTACCAAGATTGTCGAAGGTAAGCGATGAAAGATAATAATGGAGACTGTAGTGTGTGTAAAGTTCTATCTATATCTATACTTAATATTATAAAGAGGTAACATTTGTTTGTGAGTTTGTATGTAGGGGGTAATCTCAGGAACTACTGGTCCGATTTGAAAAATTCTTTCAGTATTAGATAGCCCATGTATCGAGGAAGGATATAGGCTACATATCATCACGCTAAGACTAAAAGGAGCCGAGCATTAATGGAAAATGTGACGTAGACGAAGTTGCGTGGGTCAGCTAGTTACCTATAAATTAAGACCAAGTAACAAATCGTTTTATACAAAGTGTAACAGAATAAACGCAATACTGCTTAAGGGGTCATTGTACTCATCATTTTTAATTTTTTTGCGTTTGACCGCTATCTCACCTGATGTTAAGCGATGATGCAGTCTAAGGTGGAGCACGCTTACCTAGAAGTAACCTTTCCACTCTTGACTTAAAGACTCCCAGGTTGTAGCTGTCAGGAAACACAGACTCAGGCAGGGAATTCCACTCGTTAGCTGTACGCCAAGGGAAAGTGTTCTCAAAACGTTTCGTGCGTGTCATCATTATGATTATGACCCTTACAACCATGGGACCAACCCCGAAACGCGAAACAAAAAGCTTTACGCAATTGGTACCTATAGGGCAGTCGATTTCCATCCATAATAACTATACTCTTTGCAGTCGATATTTTTACGAGTTTACGAGTACAATGACCTCTGAAGAGGTAATGCGTTTATTCTGTTACCTACACCTTGAATAAATGTATTCGTCAGATGGGTTTGCCTCGGCTTCAAAGAATTAACGGTCTATTACAATAAGCACGGTCTATTACAATAAGCTCTTATACAGTCATGATTTTTTTTTTTAAATATCATCATCTGAAATGAAGTTCTTGAATGAAGAACGAGAAGTCCGATATGGACTTTGACGTCAAAGTCCATGACGCCTATACAGCTGTCATAGAATCCCGAGAGGGACAGATATATTTGTCTAAAATAATTTATCTCGTTTGTTTTTCAAGCAATTTTGATTCTATTTCCACTTTTAGTTTTATATTTTTGTGTAAAAAAAACTGTATAGATAACAAATACTTTTTCATACATATTCCCTATTATGAAGGTATATACTCATCAAGACCACTATTTTCCTTACCTTGAGCGTTTTTTCAGTGTTGCAGTCACAATGTATAAAGTTTCCAGCTATGGAAAATGTGGGACCCGTCGTGTCGAAACGGTTTGACAGCACGTATGAATGAATCTGAAACACGTCCATTAATCACGTTAGAAATCAAATAAAAAACTGGCCGAGGGCGAGTCGGACTCGCGTGCAAAGGGTTCCATTATTTCCAGGGACCAATTTCATTTCACCACGGGATCAAAGCGTCTAGTGTGCGCTGACCGGTAGAAATATCCTCTGCTTTTCCGTCCTAGTCTGAGTAGGACTTTACAATTCATCACAGATCACATTATACACTTAGGCTAGGCGCGTACTGGTGACTTTTTGTCCGCGTGACATTTCTGTCTTTCACAATTACGAAGTGCAACAGAGAGAAAATACTATCACGGTGACAAAAATCACCAGTGCGTGCCTAGCCTAAGTGTATATGTGGTCTATGATGAATTGTAAAGGCCTACTCAGACTAGGACGGAATGGCAGAGAATATTTCCACCGGTCAGTGCACACTAGAAAAACGGGCCGGATTTTTTTGAAATTTTATTTTCAAGTAGGTACTTTATTAACTCACAGTCTTCAATTTATTGTAAGCGATGGAGAACAGCATGAAGTTGTCGATGAACTTGGTGCCCTCCAGCTCCAGTATGTTGGGGATGTCGTTGTGGTCCACGATGAGCTGGTGCAGGTGTTCGTACGTGGGGTCGTCCGCTACCGTCTGCAGCGATGTTATCTGGACGGACACCAAACTTACAGTTTTTTAGGTGATGGGTTTGCTCTTGACTCTAGTCTCGGTCAGAGGTCGGAATTAGGTAGAGTTATTTATGTACTTGCATCGAAATGTTGATATTAATATGGATCTTCCCGGGATTTATAATACAATCCCGTGTGGCTAACAATATTACAAATTAATAATAATAAAAACCTCAGAGATAGATAAGACGTACGTAGTAACTATGTTGTGCGAACTACAAATGTGGCAACATCGCGCGTGTGCGCATAGGAATTTTGCAACTTTGGACATCCGATGTCGATGTCGGGATGGTTTAAATTGTGTAAAAGTAAATAACTTTTTTATTTAATAAATCGCGGGATTTTTCTGGTCCTTATAATTAATCCCGGGATTTGAGGCATATCCACTTTATTCTTTCGCTGTATGAAATCAGTGTAAGTACATTAATAACTCTACCTATAATTCCGACCTCTGGAGATGACAGAGACAAGTTTCGATGGAGCGAGCTTACCCAGAAGGAGCCTGTTCACTCTAACTTTGAAGACTGGTTAGTGGTTAGTTTTTGAAGCTGAAAAGTTCTGTAGGGTGGTTAATTTTGCCACCGTGTCGGTATTTCATCACAGGTTAGCAGCGCAGGATCTGTTTCTGGTAACAGAACAGCTAGACTAATATCACAACTACTACGGACGGACAGACAGACATGACGAATCTATAATAAGGGTTCCGTTTTTTGCCATTTGGCTACGGAACTCTAAAAATCACCAGCTCAGGATCTACTCACATTATTACACGAGACGTTCAACTTGACCGTGTTCGGCGGCAGGTCAGTGGGCAGCGAGGTGAGGTTCCTCAGCGAGCAGTCCACAGCCACCAGGTTGGTGATCTCGTCACCCAGGAACTCCAGGCGCTCGGGCACGCACGTGCAGTTCGTGTTCGCCGGCTTTATGTTGCGGCAGCTGGCACTGAGCTGGAGGGAAGGTGCTGTTAGATGTCTTGTAGCTTGGGGATATGGTAATGAACTTGGCTTCTATTATTCTGTCGCATGGGATTAGCTAGACCGCTGTTGCACATCTACAATCTTTGCCTCAAATCGGCAGTGTTTCCCGAGATGTGGAAGATTACCCGGGTCATACCGGTACCGAAGGGAGGTTCGAGAACTAAAGTTGAAGAATACAGACCGGTTGCAGTGTTGTCAACAATGGCTAAAGTATTAGAATCAGCAATTCATAGGAGCGTTTTTCAGCAAGTTACCTCGCAACTCACAGACGCGCAGCATGGATTTCGGCCGACTAGAAATACTACCAGTAATTTACTCAGCTACATGGTGGATGTGGTGCCGGTAGTAGACGGTGGGGGACAAACAGATGCTGCTTATTTCGACTTTAAAAAGGCGTTTGATTTAGTGGATAATGACGTGTTACTGAAAAAGTTAGCGGGGATCGGTTTCACCCCGCATTTACTTAAGTTGTTTGCGAGTTATATGAGTAACAGGCAACAGTATGTTGACTATGCAGGATTTCAATCAAACGCATAATATACTAGATCTGGGGTAAGCCAAGGTACTAATTTAGGGCCTCTGGAATTTCTCATAATGATTAATGACCTACCAAACGTTGTGCTGGAGGCTAAATGTTTGCTGTTTGCCGACGACCTCAAGCTTTATCTCCCCATCACAAACGTGACTGACTGTGAGAGACTGCAGAGCGATATAGACAGAGTGGTAGCTTGGAGCGAGAGTAATCTCCTGCAGTTTAACACATCTAAGTGTGTGACCATAAGTTTCTCGCGTGCACACGCACCCATCACGCATACTTATACGGTGGACGGGGTGCCGATGGACAGGGTTACTGAAGTGAGGGACTTGGGAGTTGGTTTCGTCACTGGGTTCACGTTTCGTAATCATATAGTTAAGATATGTAAAAAAGCATACAGAAACCTGGGATTTGTGCTTAGAATGGTTAAAGGATTCACAAACATTAAAGCTATAACAGCATTATATAATGCTTTAGTAAGAAGCCAGCTAGAATGTAACGCAGTTATCTGGGCTCCACATGAAACTAAGTATAGTCTCATGTTGGAGCGAGTACAAAATAAATTTATAAGGTACTATATATGAGGGAATTTGGGGTATATCCATTTTATCCATTGATGTATCCAACTCTATTTGTCTTGGGTATGGTCGGATATAATGAACTGAGGGTCAGGAGGCAACTCACACTGGTGACTTATATCTTTAAGATAATTAGAGGGAAGATACACAATGCGGATTTATTGCGAAAGGTGGAACTAGTTGTGCTAGACGGGTATGTGGGGCGTCGTCGCCAACCACGGTTGCTGGCAGAACCACGCGCGCGTACTAACTTGCTGCGCGAGGCGCCGCTAACGAGCGCGCTCCGCACTCTCAACCTCATTGCTGAGGACGTAGACATATTCTGTTGCACTTTGGGTGAATTTATAGGAACAGCTACTTATAGAATTTGTTATGGTCAAAACAGAGGAACTATTTAAGTTTTTAAGTGTGCTACAATATCGCATTGGGTCTAGCCTGTAAGGATATTTGTATAAATAAATAAATAAATAAATGTTAATTTTCTCAAATTAGAAAGAAAAAAAGAAAGAAAAAGAGTTTATTTGCGGTCAACATGACGCATACCAAAAAAAAAAAAAAAAAAACAACGACAACAACAAAAAACAACAACGACGACAAATTGACATCGGCAACGGAAAACCTCTCGATTCACGTAATTAAATAGCTTACGCATACCAGTAGGCTAATTCACGGAACTAAATAAGTGCTGTTGCAGTGCAGTTGAAGTTAAGTTTCGATCAAAACAACGCTTTTCGTATTCTCTACCGCTGTCAGCCACGCGATTGATCGAAATCATACAACCTACCACTGGCCTGTATATAGCAAAAAAACGTAAGAAAATTTGAATTTCGCGGGCAGATTGGAGCATGAATGCTCCAACCAGCAGCCCGCGAAATTCAAATAAAAAAAAAAAATAAAAAAAACGGTGGTCTAACAAAACAACACAACTAAGCTCAAAAGCTGACCCAACAGATCTATTAGAAGCATATAATTCAAGAAAAGTATCAGTAAAGTTACGAAGAAACACGTACTACCTCTTTCTGAATCCTTAGATGGTCGATCTGAACTATTCTGACGTCCTTGAACCAGTTGAAGCTGATGTCGAGAGCGCAGTACGTGTTCTGGTAGTTGAGGAACGTCACCAGCGAGGAGTTGTTGGTCTCCATCGCTTTCTGGAAGTTGTTGCAGGGAAGGTACTTGTTGCCTGGAGATTTGAGTAAAGGTTATTTTTAGAATCACGTATTTTCTTTTCATCAATAAAGTATTAAAGATCAGAGAGCCAATTCTACTATTTTTTAAGGGTTTCGGACAAAAACGGAACCCTTATAGGATCACTCGGGTGTCTGTCCGTCTGTCACAGCCAGTTTTCTACGGATCTATTGGACTGATTCTATCGAAATTTGTTGCACAATGGACTTCTCTGACCCAAACACGGACGTAAATAAATACATTTTGAGTAGGTATAGGGGTTAGTTTTGGGGGTCACAGTAGAAAAAAAAAGTTTTTTAAACTGTATCGTGTGACATTTCAAATGAAAGAGCTTGCCGTGAGTGTTTTCATTGAAATTGTAGAATTCAAGAAATTAGACGAAAAATGACCATTTCCCCCTCCTTATCTCCGGAACTACTAAGCCTAAAATTTAGAAAAAAAAAAGCAGATAGATTATACAGGGCGTAAGGGACAGCCCTCCACAAATTAACAGGGTGCAATCAGCTCCTTATTTTGAATCATATTCCACTGGAAATTTTGTCAGGAAAAAAACATTTTTTTTTTTCGTTTTTTCAGTTTTCATTGCTTTATTTCAATGTAAAGTTACATTATCTGTATGCAGAACTCCATTAATGTAAGTAACAAAACTAAAATGAAAAAAAAAAAAAAACTAATGACGACACATGAAATCAGCTGTTAAACACGTGGCGCGAGCGCGGCTGTCCTTTCGAAAGCTCGCTGCGCTGCCGTTCGCTGCGTGCGTTTTGCTGTGGTAGCGATACATTGTACGATGCTTACCGTATACTAAGGAAACTTCCGCGGTACTGTAGTGCGTCGAGCATGTTCGCTGAGGCGAGAATGCCAGACTTTTATGCGGTTATTCGCTCGCGAATAGCATCGTTTTCGAGCAGGCTAGGAAAATCGGCCAATCAGCTACTGAGGGTCGTCAGTGAGGATTGGTGCGGTCCGATCCATAGGTACTGGCTCGAAGTCCACCGGAGTGCCAACCGACGTTAATAATTTAATGTGTGAATTTGTTTTAGTATGATTAATTGATTTCTCTTAATTATATTGGATTGAATGAAAAATACTAAATTAGAATAAATTAAATTGAATGGAATTATATTATATTGAATTGGGTTACATCGGATTTAATGAAATTGTTAGTTATAAGTTATAATTTGTAATTGTATTATTTGTGTTTTTATTTAATTGTAATTTTAATATTGGGACTTAGTGCCTTATTAAAGAGAATTTTTTATTATTTATTTATTATTTGCTGGGACTGAAATTTGATAAAAAGTAAAGTAAAGATAATTGCGTGTGAGGTTATTAAACAAATCAGTTTTATTGGATTCCCATAAAGTTCCTGAAATAATTTCATGTACCGTTCAACTTAGTACGATATCCTGAAATCACCCTATCAGTTTGTGGAAGGCTGTCCCTTACACCCTGTATACCTAAAAACAATAAGAAAACCTACAAGAAGTCTGTAGTGTTAAAATAACATTAAAATTATGAAATTGGTTCGGAACCCTTTGCACCGGAGTCTGACTCGCACTTGACCAGTTTTTAGGTAACGTTCGCATTCGCATCGCCATGTGCACTGGCTGGACTATTTTCAGGGGATGTATCTTCAAAACCCCGTCTGTTATATAAAAGGTAATCTTTAGCCCTGACTATATTCCGCTTGTCTAAAATTTATTACTAGCTGAGCCGCGCAACTTCGTCTGAGTCATATTTTTCATTAATACTCCGCTGCTATTGGTTGATACGTGATATTAAATCCTCGCACATCGCTCTGTGAAATTTTCAACTATGTATATATTATTTTTGAGAACGGTACAACCCGCTGACAGACGGACGGACGAATGGTCAGACGGACGGACAGCCGAGCCTTAGTAATAGGGTTTTGTTGGTTACTCTTCACGTACGGAACCCTAAAAACGTGCACTAGGATTTCTGAACAGTCCTCGTGTAATCTTTAAAGTCAAAAAAGTCAAAAGTCATTTATTCAAATTAGGCTGAGCGCCAGCACTTTTTGAACGTCAGCGTTTACAAGTAGGCAGTACCCCAAAAACGCCCGCCCGTCATCACTTCCTAGTGTTTTAGCTGAGAAGAAGAAGTGGCCAACAAACTCCCAGCAATACATCTGTCTGTTGCGTTAGAAGAACTTGCATTAATTTATACAATACTAGCTGACCCGTGCAACGTCGTCTGCGTAACACTTTTCATTACTGCTCCGCTCCTATTGGTCTTAGCGTGATGATATATAGCCTATAGCCTTCGTCGATAAATCGGCTATCTAATACTAAAATAATTTTTCAAATCGGACCAGTAGTTCCTGAGATTAGCGCGTTCAACCAAACAAACAAACAAACAAACAAACAAACTCTTCTGCTTTATAATATTAGTACCTATAGATTATGCAAGGTATTATGCCAAAGAAAAATAATAAACCATGGTTAACAACAAATACAACCTAAAAACTAAAATCATTCGACACTTGTAAGCTAGCACACTTCACCAAACCCCTCACCAGACAAGTCCACAGATATCTTCCGGTTGCTATGCACGAGGCTGAGCGGAAATGCGGTGAGGTTGTTGGCGGAGGCATCCAGCACGCTCAGGTTGAACAGGTAGGCGAAGGGGCGCTGGATGGAAGGCTGCAGCTTCTCACTCGTCAGGTTATTGTTCGAGATGTTGAGGCACGCCACTGACGAGTATTTGGGGAACTGGCCTGGAAGGGGGGAGGTTTTATTTATTAAACTACAAGTAAACACATAGATTGTTCCACACATACAAGTTATAGACACATAATAACATCACATTTTCTTTCCTGGAAGGGGGGGAGGTTTTATTTATTAAACTACAAGTAAACATAATAGATTGTTCCTCATGAAAGTTATAGACACATAATAACATCACATTTTCTTTCCTGGAAGGGGGGGAGGTTTTATTTATTAAACTACAAGTAAACATAATTATAGATTGTTCCTCATAAAAGTTATAGACACATAATAACATCACATTTTCTTTCCTGGAAGGGGGGGAGGTTTTATTTATTAAACTACAAGTAAACATACAGATTGTTCCTCTCATACAAGTTATAGACACATAATAACATCACATTTTCTTTCCTGGAAGGGGGGGAGGTTTTATTTATTAAACTACAAGTAAACATACAGATTGTTCCTCTCATACAAGTTATAGACACATAGTAATATCACATTTGCTTTTTAATTACGTACATAAAATTAGACATCACATTCACAAAGGGGCTAACACGAATATTCTGACGTTTATAGTAACGTTAATTGATAAATGTATAATTTCCTTATTTTCCCTAGTGGTAATTGATAATTTAATGTTTCCGTAATGAGTGATTTGTATGTACCTACTATGAAAATACTTTTTTTTTCTTTTTAGACATACCTAGCTGTAATTGTAAATTTAAATATCGTACTACTCATGGATATGTTGCAGTGATACATGTTACAATAATAATTTTAAGAACTGAATTCCCATCTGTGACAACTTGACAAGCAATAAATAAATCTGAATCGGACTCTTATGTAAGTGAATTTTGAATGTGACTAAAACTACAATCATCTCCATAGTAATTTGGTTTAATTTTATGCGACATACACATTTTATATTATTTATAAAGAATTTAGTATCTAATTCAAATAAATAATTTGTGTGAAACGAGTATTGCAGCTATGATACAATTTAACGTTACGTTACTATTATGTCAAAAATATTCGTGGTAGGGCCCTCGGTAGACCGCGAACTTTTCGACGCCCTTTTTTAGTACGATTTTAGTAAACCCCAAGAGTTATTGACGTTAATATGGCACGAGTTTCATCAGCCTGCAGATTGAAGAACTTAGTAGCCTCATGTCATAAACATAGCCACCTCGGCGCATGCTGTGCACGGGCACGTTGCGCATTTTATCTGCGTGGATTCGTTTGGTTTGACAACGTGGGTCTACACTACAAATGCCTCCGTTCCACAAGGCTTATCTCAAAACTGTGCTACGGTACATAGTCGTGAGTTAATATTTGTGTATGGTGTGTACCGCATGCACAGCGTGCATGGCGCTAACAGTTTTGAGCTATGTGAGCGCCATATTCGTGCAAGCCACGCAATTTACCAATGACGTCAATTGATGCGTAACGTGTCCGTGGGTTGCAGTGGACACAATTGCATACATTTTCTAGCAAAGCGAAGTTTAACACACGTGCGTAGCCTCTTCCTCTGCCGCGGTGGGTCTGCACCTTTATATTATTTACGTTACACAAATACAATCAATACGACATCAACCCTTACAAATAAACGCCTTCAATATTCATATGCCCTAATAATATGTATTTTGAGTTGATTGTTATTTGACCGATTGTTTTAAAAAGGCCTAAAATGGAATTTGTAATTTTGATGTAGGTATGACTTAAAGTTGTCTGGGATAATTATCGCGGATTGAAAATTCAAATATAAACATAGACGGGCACCAGCCCGCTTCACACTGACCTTATTGATTTCGGTACGAATATTTCAAGATATAAATGTGTTAGCAGGAATGAAAAAACCTCTAGCGACTAGGTAACCGTAGGAAATCAAATCAATTTGGTTCCGTTATTCTACAAACAATTGTTATTCTTTTCACCATGATCATAAGGTTAGAAATCACGCGACATAGATGTTTGTTAATGGCAAGCAAAGTCTTGGCCTATTAGTGGAACACAGATAGGTTTCTAGAACTTAGTGAAATACTTACGAGGACCTGTGCCATTTGTGTTGCTTTCCAACCTCGAGACTTAGTTAAGCAGGAAAAAGAAATAAACTGTTAGAGTGAAAATAAATATGGAAATTAACAATTATGGTTTCATAGGAGGAGGAGGAATGTAATAAATAAGACTATAGACAGGTAAGAGGGCAGGGTCTTGAAGACAGAAAGGCCAATTCTAGCACTTAAGGCGCGTCCCCGAGCAAAACGCAGCGCTAGCCGTTTTTTGTGCAGTTTTTTGGAGCTATCTACTCTTTATCCAAAAGAAATACCAACTAATAAAAAATAAATTAAATTTCTACATAATCTTGGCTTCAAAATGGTAGATTTTATTTTTTATTATTAAGTATAATGTTTAAGTAATCTCCTCACAACGAAACCACAGAAATGAGAAAAAATTACTGAAAAAATGCATCTTCTCGAAAACTAACGATTATTTTGATTTTGTACTTATACACTAATGGATAGGCAATTTAATTATGAACATTTTGGTAGAAGTATTTTTTTCAAACGACCAAAATTAGATTTTATAACGATTTTTTTCAACATTCTGAGCGCATTCGCTATTGTGTCTCTTGCGCTGTTATTGAGGGAAAAAATGCTCAAGGTTATTTGCTCAGGGTAAGGCCATAAAAAGCGTTCAGCCATTGCCCAACTCACCTTCCCCCTTGTAGTGAGTAAAAGCTGAAATTTTTAGAGCTTTAAGGTGCGTTTCAACCAAGAGTGTGCGTGTGTGTGTGTTTGTTAAGAAACAATAGAATCGATTGCGCTGAGCGAGATAAAAATAGATATAGAGATAGAGATAGAGATAGAGATAGAGATAGAGATAGAGATAGAGATAGAGATAGAGATAGAGATAGAGATAGAGATAGAGATAGAGATAGAGATGGAGATAAAGGTAGAGGTGGAGGCGGAGATAGAGATAAAACTTATTTGTCAAACATGCGTTTACATAAACTGACTAATCAGACATGCAAGGTATTAAATTAATAGTAGGTATGTTGTGAGCGTCCATGTTTTGCCAAAACCGGCGTACAAATTTTGTAGGCAAATGAAGCGATTCTATTGGTTCTTAACAAAAACATCCCCTGCGACGCATCGTCGCTCATTTTTGGTAAATACGCAGGCTTAAAAAAGAAGAAGTAGCTGTTTTGAGCCAGTGCTTGTAAGTCAGGCTCAAAGTTGATAAGTGTCAGACTAGAGGCTCTAGTCACTAAAGACCTGCAGATCTAAAAAAGGCCACTTAAGCAGAATCAGAAAGCAAATCACGTTACCCGTCACTGTCAAATTTTCCCAATCAATTTTGAACCTAATGCTTTACCGATAAAGATGGAAATTAAATTTGACAGAATGCTGTGTGTATTAATATTATGATTCTAATAGGATTCTCTTAAAGTGGCCTTTTTGCCCCCTAATCTGTAAAACAAAGCTCTCTTACCAACAATCTTGTCGATGTTGCCGTCAGTGAACGCCATGGAGGCCAGTCTGCGGAACATGGCCTGTGACACGTCCAGCTCGTCTATGGTCGCGTTCAGCACATGCAGGTACGTCGTGTTCTGGGTTACTGGAACAAAAGGTGGAAGGGTTAGAGAATATAGAAGGCTTTTGTACCTAAGGGGTGGCGATGGTGGAAATCATTCTGTCCATAAAGTCCAAAGCGGTGGGCTGTGATAATGTCACTCGTGGCATGATCATTACTATTCTAGATCACCTCTTACCTGCCATCACCCACATTGTTAATTTTTCCCTTTTCTCTGGAGTTTTCCCGTCCTTATGGCGTAAAGCCTATGTTCGTCCTCTACCAAAAGTTCCCAATCCCACAGTTCCAACCCACTTTCGCCCTATTTCTATACTTCCGTTCCTATCCAAAGTGCTCGAGGCCTGCGTACACAAACAGCTCTCACACTTTGTACATTGTAACTCCCTCATAAGCCCTCTACAATCTGGGTTCAGGCCCGGGCACAGTACTGTTTCCGCTCTCCTTAAAGTGACTGGCGATATAAGGGCAGGACTGGAAGACACCAAGGTAACTGTACTTGTGTTAGTCGATTTCTCAAATGCCTTCAATACCGTCAGTCACGAAATTCTTTTAGCCATTGGGTGCTTTTATAATTTACCGTGGCACGGCACGGTACGGCACGTTTTTATCGTCAAGGTAAAGTAGGAAAGCAAAATGTATGCATTTGTATGCAAACGCTTTTAATTTACCGTCCACGGCAACGGCACGCCGTGAACAGCAACGATCTACCGTGCCGTTGCCGTAGCATACTGCGCTCCCTATCAAATCGTCGCGGCATTGTTGAGAGTGTAGTGTGTGCGTACAAGAAATTTGTATGTGTGCGTGCGTAGCCAAGAGGCGCGGGTGGCAGGGCGGCGCCGGCGGCGGCCGCTTCAGTTTTGCACAAATAGTACAAGCAAAATGGCGTTATTTAAATACGATGTGGTGACTTTATTGGAACTTGTTGAATCAAGACCATGCCTATGGGATAAAACGTTAGAAGCTTATAAAGATAAAATTGTTAAACAAAAGAAAAAAAAAGAAAAGAAAAAAGTAGAAAAAAGAGAAAGAATGTAATAAAACGATTTTGTTGACATCCGAAAATAATTGAAAAACTTATTTGGGTCTTCCTTGAGCTTATCAAATAGCGTATAGTATGACCCTTCTAAATATTTTACTTTTAAAAGCGGATGTTGCCAATACTTTATACTAATATGTCTTTTTTTACGTCTTAAATATAACAAATAGAGCATAAGTAGTCGCTGTCTCTTCGAGAACATGTCTGCACTTTGAAGACGCGCAAAGCGTAATAATTTCACGGCGAATTATAAAATCACCCTACGGCACGGCATGCCGTCCACTGCCACAAAACTTCTATCTCGTCCACGGTAATATCGTGCCGTGCCGTGAAACGGCAAATTATAAAAGCACCCATTCTCTCCTATGTTATGGTCTCTCCCGAAGCACTGGAGTGGTTTACCTCTTATCTTCAGGGACGTCAGCAGTCGGTTCGCGTTGGGGATTCCTCATCTTGCTGGCGTGATTTGGAAACTGGCGTTCCTCAAGGCGGCATTCTTTCTCCTCTCTTGTTTTCTATTTTTATTAATCTAATAACTTCTGAACTTCAATGTGCGTATCATCTGTATGCAGATGACCTGCAACTGTACTATCAGGGGAGGGTCGATGAATTACCTGACGCTATCAGCAAACTAAATAGAGACTTGATAGCCATAAAAACATGGTCGGATAGATTTGGTGTGGCTGTAAACCCTGATAAGTGTCAGGCGATCATCATTGGGAGTTCTCGAAGCATCGCTAAAGTCGATGAAACAGCTTTGCCAAATGTTCTGTTCGACAATACGATTGTCCCATTTAGCACTGATGTGACGGATCTAGGTTTGCGCATTGATAATACCTTAAACTGGCGTGCTCAAGTTGCTAGTGTCAGTCAGAAGGTTACGGGAACGTTGCGAGCCCTGTATCGTTTGAAAAACTTTTTACCAGCAAACACGAAGACAATGCTTGTACAGACCCTAATTTTTCCTATCATCGATTATGGCGATGTGTGTTACTATGACCTGAATGCAGATCTCCTCAATAAACTTGACCGTCTTCTGAATTACTGCATTCGATTTGTTTTCAATCTGCGTAAATATGATCATGTCTCTGCGCATCGGTCACTTTTAAAGTGGTTGCCCATACGCGAGCGTAGAGAGCTAAGGGCGCTTACTACCTTGTTTTCATTTCTTGTCTCTCCCAACTCTCCTAGTTATCTAGCCTCTCACTTTCAATACATTTGCGCCAGCCACAATCTCAATCTACGCTCATCAAACAACCGTCTCCTTCAATGTCCCAGTCACCGTACTGACTTTATTCACTCTTCTTTCTTCGTTTAGTCTATTTCTCTGTGGAATGCGCTTCCTCAGGAGATCAGGATGGCCACCAGTCGATTAACTTTTAAATTGAGAGTTCGTGAACACATTCGGAAGAAGTTGGCAGTAGTATCATCACAGCGCTAATGTTTTCCATTTTCTTTTTCGTATTTATTGTTTAAGTAGTCGTTTACATATTTATCTTGTTAATGTGAGTATTTATTATATATTTATAATGTATTATTATGTAGGTATAGTTAGTATGTGTATATTATTCATTTTAACGGGTTAGATCCGGCGGTGGAACTATTGGTTCCACCTGCCGCAATTGATTTTATACTATTTTTATGTACTTTACTTTATTTTTATACTTTGTATTTGAATAGTTATCAATCGCATTTAATTCTCCGTATTGCACCTACCACTATTCTCTGCATCACCCAAAGGTTGACTGGTAGAGAATGCCTATGGCATTAAGTCCGCCTCTGTACTTTTGTTTGTGCTGAAAGTGTTAAATAAATAAATAAATAAAAGATGGTGGCATCTGTTTTTTTAACTGTCACCATGGAAAGTTGGATTGCTATATTGAAACGTGTGGTGTTCATTTCAAGTATTACTAAATTCCGCGAACTAACTAAGAACCCACGTGTATTAGGACATGGCCAGTAGCTTTACGAATATAAATACAGGGTCTACTATTACTTGGCCCTAAGTACCATTGATTATACCGTGGTTTTACATATACTTGACACGCAGAATCAATTATTTTACTGCTAAATGGCAACCAAACTAGTTAGTATCATGTTTAGCTTGGCAAGCAAACCGTTATCTGTGGTAGCAGTACTGATAACCCTTGATAGGTACACATTATTGTGTTTGTTTTCAATAAAGAGGCAGGGGTCAAAGTTTATCGTCCATTTTATCGACTCAATGGCGAAGAGTCAAACCTGGGTCGTTATTTTATAGATTTTTTTTTAACCAAATTATGATGAATCGAACGTAACAGACAGTTTTTTTGCTGGAGGGTTTGTTGGCCGCTTCTCCACAGCTAAAACTCTAGGAAGAGGTGACGAGCGGACGTTTTGGGGGACTGACTTTTGGAGAATGTTACGTTCAAAAAGTGATGGTTCTCAGCCTAATTTGAATAAATGACTTTTGAATTTTAGTTTTTTTTTTAATTTTGAACTCAACTCGCCGATTCCCTCTAAAATGGAATAAACCTGTGTGCCAATCCTACTAATTTTCACATTCGCATATCAATCGCAAACTTTCAAAAATGTATGACGACAGTTTGCGATTGTCATGCGAATGCGAAATTTGTTTAAAATTTACTAGAATTGGCCCTCACATTCTAGTTTCGGGACTAGAAAACAGTGAAAAAAACATTACCCTCCTTTAGGAAGTCGGGTAAATAACCAGAAAACTTGTTTGTGTGTTATGTTAATAGACAATGCCTTTTTTTAGGGATGGGAAATCATCCAATGAGTCCTCCCCCGCTCTGGGTGTAGCGGGAGGGAGTGTCAGACTTCTACTGACTAAAACCCATCCATGTTCCTTCATTGCCCTTTGTGTTCCGGAGCCACGGCAGGCGTCGGCCCTTTCGGGCCCCTCTGTGTGCTGACTCTCTTTGAGGCGCACGTGGAACACTAACGCGCCGTCGACACGGCGGCATGTTAATAGACCATGCTAACCAGTAGAACTTGCTCATTAAACTGGCGGTAACTACATGAAGTTAACAACGTAGGTAATTAACATAATAATAACTGCATTTTTCTATTTTTAACTATGCTAATTGTAAGGTAATGATAGTGTGATTAAAACAATTGCTTTGTGACCTATTAACTTAACTATCAATGGGGTTAGACATGGAAATGTACGCAGCAGGTGATCACGTTCAACTTTTTTTTTAAAAGGATGGGAAATCATCAAATGACTTCACCCGCTCTGGGCAGCAGAAGGGAGTGTCAGACTCTTACTGACTAAAACCCATCCGTGTTCCTAGTGCCCTTTGCGTTCCAGGGCCGCGGTGACAACAACAACAAACAACAACAACTCCGAACAAAACTCCGGCAGGCACTGACCCTAGCGGGCCCCGTCTACTATGCTGACATTTGAGGCCCGCGTGGAACACAACGCGCCGTCGACCCGGGCCTAGTTCTGATTGATTGGCGATAGCTGCCCAACGATCGCGTACCGCAGGCCCACGCCTACGGTGGCCGGACATCGCCCTGCGACTCCCGACACCCGGGATGATCACGTTCACCTGCTGTGTACTTTTCTGTCTAACCCCATTGATTGACCATGGAGTTTCTTGCACGTTCTTATCCATAGGATCTACTCTTTGAAAAGTGCAACTAACGCGCTGGAGATGGGGTCGATGAGTGTGTTTGTTTCTCTTGTCACTATATAGCGCCGTACAACTAGCTTCACCTACAGACCTTGACAATTCAAAAGTGCCTGGTCAAAACCAGTAAGAGCTCATTGCTAAATAACACCAGCCGCACGGGTCGATCTTCAAGACTAAGCAACGCTTGCCAAGGTTGGTCTGTGCATAGGTGACCATCTTAACATATCGAGTTTCCTCCGTGCCTCGGAAAGCACGTTAAGCCGTTGGTCCCGGCTGTCATTTGAAGATCTTTGGCAGTCGTTACGGATTGTCAGAAGCCAGTAAATCTGACTCCAGACTTACCAAGAAGTACCGTGTTACCCAGTTAATGGGTTGTGGGGGTCTGGTAGGCAGCCGCTCCAGGTAAAATACTGGTATTCAGCTGAATCCAGTTTGACTGGAAGTCGACCCCAATGTAGTTGGGAAAAGCTAGGCAGATGATGATGATCAAAGATCTATAAAATAATGTCAGCTGGAACCAACAGCTTAGGTACGTGCTTTCCGAGGCACGGAGGGAACTCACTACTCAGTATCTAAAGATGATCACCGAACCGCAGACCGACCTCGGCAAGCGTAGCTTAACCTTGATGATCGACCTTCGCAGCTGTTACTTCGTAGCCTCGAGCTCTACTGACTGATCTTATGTGTTGTCATGAGAACGTTGATAGATGTCATATATGCGAAACTAAATTGCAAAAATTCATCACAAAAAAAAAATATCGAGACATAAATTTGCTAAAAACTTCCTTGTAAGTAAGTACTTATTTACTTTCTAGATCATTCTCACATATACATTATGATGGAATGTATAATTTCGACAAGAACAGTGTACCTAACCACAACTTTGTAATAATTTATTGATTTAAAGGAGGGTCTGTAGAGTTTCTTGCACATTCTTCCCTGTTATTATTTATTTACTGATGAAACGGGCAAAACTGTTCCTCCTATTATTTGCCATATTATTTACTTGGATAATGTAAAAATAAACTGCATTACTGTGTTAGTATGACTAGTAGCCACTAGCCACACAACTGTAATGGCTTATTCTGGCGTATTGAATTAATGAAGTTGTCAATTAAATAATAATGAATACCTATTTGTTTGTGGACAGAACTAGCTATTAATAAACTAAATTAATAGTACCTATTGGTAGTATAAATAAGACATCGGTACCTAATGTATTAGTTTCTGTAATTTTCCTGTAAATAGCGTACAAAACATTTCCATTATGATTTTGTATTTACTACACTTCGGTATCAATTTCCCGGAAATGATGATTAAATAATGGTTTAATTGCTAAGTATGGCACTACTGAATCAAAACATTCTTTTTTATACAAAACGGGGAAACTCTTGGCCCAAATCTCACCTGATGGAAAGTGATGATTAGGCCGAAGATGGAAGCGAGTTTCACCCGGAATCCTCTTACACAGAGGAACTGGCTATCATACCTCTATCTGCCGGAACACAACAATGCTGTTAACATTGTTGTTATGGCGACAGACTTAGACATGATGGTGGTAGCTTGCCAGGCAGAACAAGTCCTACCACCTACCAAACCGAGCAAAAAATTAGCCTCCGCTGGGAATCGAACCCGGGAACTCTGGGTCTGAATCAGGTGGTATAACCACTAGACCACGGAGGCGGTTAGTGTCACCTGTTTAGCACCACCCGGGGACCACGTGTAGGGATTCGCTGAAGGGTATTCTCCTACGGACGTGGGGGACTCTGCCCCCAAACAAATTATCAAAACATAAGTATGTATATCTAGTTCTATAACTTCTTTGTTAATATTGATGAAACTAATAGGTACTTGAAAACAATACGATAGTACAGCCGTACCTGCTGACTTTTACTACCCGACGAAGGAGAATCATATTAGAACCATAATATTTATCACACAACAATATGTAAAGGACATGGTAAAAAGTGGCCCATGAATCAATACATACGAAACCTTTACCATTATTCCTAGCTTTTTTTAAAATTACATTTTAATTATTAGAATAGAACGGACCCTTTTTAATGACGAAACCATTTTAAAAAGTAACTCACTTGGGTTTTATTCCCCGGCATTTTATTTTTAAATTGAAACAAAGCACTCTCAGCTCTGTAAGATTTTTAGTTTTTTTTTTTTTTTTTTTTTATCCAAAACGGGGAAACTCTTGGCCAAAATCTCACCTGATGGAAAGTGATGATTAGGCCGAAGATGGAAGCGAGTTTCACCCGGAATCCTCTTACACAGAGGAACTGGCTATCATACCTCTAACTGCCGGAACACAACAATGCTGTTAACATTGTTGTTATGGCGACAGACTTAGACATGATGGTGGTAGCTTGCCAGGCGGACTTAGAAGAAGTCCTACCACCAACCAAACCGAGCAAAAAATTTGCCCCCGCTGGGAATCGAACCCGGGACCTCTGGGTCTGAATCAGGTGGTATAACCACTAGACCACGGAGGCGGTTAGTGTCACCTGTTTAGCACCACCCGGGGATCACGTGTAGGGATTCGCTGAAGGGTATTCTCCTACGGACGCGGGTGACTCGGCCCCCATAGAAATAGTTACAAAAAGAATAAAGCGATTAAAGCGCTGTATGACACTTTACCAATTTGCAGATAAAATAAAAAAAGAACTGTGATTTAATGTTATGCTTATGTTAAAAGAACACACTAACACTATACTCCATGCCATTTTTTAGTGAGATAGTAAAAGAGGTCTGTCAGCCCTGGGATTTTAGTCCATTTGGTACAATGATATATAAAACTGTAGATACGTTGTCCGCACTCTAAAATGACAACATGAAATGAAGCCAATTGGCCACATCGCGCTTAGTTACGCACCAACCTGTCGCGCGACACTACGTTTGTTTTGATGTCAATTTGACTATTACTTATCCTGTGAAGTAACTGAAGATGTATATTTATCTCCCTCTAGCAACAGGCATCCCGCCGTACGATGACATATTTTCTTTCCCTTTCTTCATGCGTATTAGTAGCTATCTAGTATTTTCGCCGTTTTTAAGCGCCGCAATGTTGGTTTATGACGTGTCTATATATAATACGTCATTGATTTGGTATGTTTCTATTGGCAACAATTTAGGTAACATACCAAATATAATAATAACCTCAAAATCCGAAATGATTTTGGATATTTAACAATTCTGAAAAGTGTCCGTGATTATAAATTAGTTTCAGTCGAACATATGCATTATTTAAATTACAGATAATAAATTCACGTCTCTGTTGGTTCTGAGGCGATCGCTGTATGGACGCGAGTAATGTCCTTTCCTCACAGTGCCTCGAATAATGGTTTTATTTCTTATTGTGTTGACATTTGGTTTTTTATTTATTATAATGATTGTGATATAAGTATATCAATTTACTTAATTGAGATGATGTTTTTTTTTTTTTCAATTATTTAAATAATCGAGATATCTGTTTTTTGTTTACCTAACTATTTTTCTTTTTTGTAACACATTCAGACACAACGTAAATTGTTATTGAATTAATGAACTAAAATAAATAAAACATTTTAACGGTTCCCTCAGCTTCACTCGAAGCATCACGTTATATCGAAGGTATACTCACTAGCAGAAGCCAGCGCCTCCTTCAGGCGGGTGCTGTCCAGGTCGCAGCAGAAGACGGCCATGCTGCCCACCTTGGTACAGTCCCCCTCAGCTGGACACCTGGAGCGCGGCATGTGGAAGCACTTGCCCATGTTCAAGTGCTGGTGGATGGGTTCTGGTTTCTCTGTTGAGGCTGGCGGTTGCTGGAAAATAAGATTCAGCGTGTGAGATAATGTGGCTTGAAGTCGGTAACAGTTAGGGTTGCTAACGATACTGGCATAATTATTGTAGCCTTAGTGCCAGTCTAAACATTGTCGATCGCGTTAGCAAAGCGCGTAAACGTCAATTTTATCTAGCTGACCCGCGCAACTTCGCTTGGGTCAAATTTTACCATGAATGCTCCGCTCCTTTTTGACTAAGCGTGATGATATATAGCCTATAGCCTTCTTAGATAAATGAGCTTTCTAACACTGAAAGAATTTTTCAAATCGGACGAGTAGTTCCTGAGATTAGCGCGTTCAAGCAAACAAACAGACTCTTCAGCTTTATAATATTAGTATAGACTAGCTGATGCCCACCGCTTCGCCAGCTTGACAAAACTTCATTGGTGAAAACAGCATGAAAATCGGTGCAGTAGTTTTTGAGTTTATCACGAACAGACAGACGGACGCGGCGGAGGACTTTGTTTTTTAATATGTAGGTAGTGATAATGAACAAAGCGGATGTCGATTATTGTGCTAATGTCTAAAGTGGATTAGAAAAGCTAGTGTACAATATTATTAGTAAAATAGAACAATAAACTGTAGTCATAAACCAGATTCTTCGATTGATCGGTACAGTTGAATAATCTGGGTTAGTATGGGACTGAAGTCAATTTGTATTGAAACTGAATAAATGCCATCTGGTGACAATGAGGGATAACCTTTTTTTAGGGTTCCGAAACCAAAGCGTAAAACGGGACTAAGACTCCTCTGTCCGTCCGTCGGTCTGTCTGTCACCAGGCTTTATCTCATGAACCGTGACAGTTAGACAATTGAAATTTTCACAGATTTTATATGGTAGGTTGCTGTTGCCGCTATAACAACAAATACTAAAAAACATAATATTTAAGGGGGCTCCCATTCAACAGACATGTTCTTTTTTTTTGCCGTTTTTGTACACAATGGTACGGAATCCTTCGTGCGCGAGTCGACTCGCATTTGGTCGGTTTTTTTCATACAATTTGATATTAGTGAAAATTTACGTTATTGCGATCGAGTAGTAAGTAGTAGGTAAGTACGTAAGTACCTAAGTTATTTTTTTTTTAAATAGCCACCGAATTGAGAACCTCCTCCTTTTTTGAAAATCGGCTAAAAACTCGCCTCTTGCTTTAGATGACCATATAAATTTACTAAAGAGTATGCTAAAATATTCCATACATTGTTACTTTGATTATGAATTCAAATGAATTCAATTGAATTAAATAGGAGTTAATAAATACAGATTATTGCCTTTTACATATTATCTGCAATGTTTCGTTCATAAACCTTTTATCGATAACGCAGCCTTCACTAACAAAAATCGTTTGCCTTTGCCACAGGAAAATGGCAGATTGTAAAATGTCTTGACTAGATTATATTTTCTCGACATATAATGGAAAAATCGTTTTGTATAAAAACCCCATATTAATCCCATCCAAATTCAATAGTTTCCTATCTATCCGTGTCTTATTTAGAAGAAAAAAAAAAGTAAAAATTTCACGCGATATTTTACAATCTTACGGCGTTTTTTTTTTCCGGTGAAATTCTTCACTTACAATAAAATTAGGTCTACCTACTAATTCATGAATTTAAGTAAAATAATTTGGGTTTGAACTAAAATCTGGTCAATAGGAAATATGCGTGCGATTTTTATTAGCAAAATGAAATATTTATTACTTCTAGTAAACAAACATGAAATTATTTTTTTAATATCTTCATCAGCGATGAATAACTTCATCGCTGATGAAGATATTAAAAAAATAATTAATTAATTAAAGCTTCAAAGTTTACAATAAGAAAGAGAAGTCCGATATGAACTTTGACATCAAATTCCATGACGCCTATACAGCTGCCATAGAAAACAGCGTTTTCGTGAGAGGGATAGATATATTTGTCTAAAATAATTTATCTTGTTTGTTTTATTTTGATCCTATCTTTTTGTATATTTTTAGATAAACTGTATAGATAATAAATATTTTTTTCATGCATACCTATTCCCTATTGCAAATCACACTCGCGCGCAAAGCGTTAAATTAGAGTAGATTTAGAGAACATTGCTGTAACATACGGACAGACAGATACACGAACTCACTAGTGGTCCCTTAAAGGTTCTAATTTTTCAGCGTTCGGAACCCTAAAACACAAACATACCCAGTCATTGTTTATCTAAATAAGTTAACAGTCTTGAACTAGCACAATAACACAAAAAATCATAATATTGACGTATGCTAATGAAGTAGTTATGCTAATTAGTTAATTTTAAATTAACACGTTACTTGGCTATAAATCTTTGCATAGTTTAGTTATCATAGTGATCACGTAATTTTATTTGGCACAAATTCTGTTTTAGGGCGGATTTCATCAATCTGAAACTGAACGATTAATTATGTTAATTATGAACCAAGTTTACGAGCTGTCAGTGTCATAATTTTCAACTAGCTGACCCACGCAACTTCGTCTGCGTCACATTTTCCATTAATGCTCGGCTCCTTTTAGTCTTAGCGTGATGATATACGGTTGGCGCAGTGGTTGAGCGATTGACTGCTGCGCAGCATGTCGCGGGTTCGATTCCCGCACGGAACAAATATTTGTACGGCCTACATGTATTTGTTCCGAGTCTGGGTGTTTTCTATCTATAATATGTATGTATTGTTACGTTGTTTTTCTTGAACCTAACATTTACCTTAGGTTTCCAAGTAAAATGATCATTGTAGTTTGTGCAACTGACTTTGGCTTGCGTTTTATGAAAGGAGTTATTTGCTTCATTTTTACGGCGTCACTAGATCCTAATGATAACACTTTCTGTCGATAAATCACTTTTCTAAACCCTAAATAAACAGATTTTCACAATAATATAAATACGTCATATCATAATGTTGTGACTGTTGACATTGCAAATGTCATTCTGTTGAAACGTCAGTCTCTGTCAGTTGGAGGCGACCTCTAGCGGTTGCCGATTCAAAGTTGTAGTTTAATCGATATTATTAGTTGATTTTGTCAGATTGCCTGGAAACTAATACTAATATCGTATAGACCAATCCTTAATAGTTTTCGGCTTTTGGTGAAAAGACACTGGTCTTTTAACCATAGACGGAAATGTAATTATTTTTTCATAATAGACATTGTTCTAGAAATTTCGAAAACCACATTGTCTATGGTTTGTCACTGGCTTGGTGTGGCCAGGTTGTACATTCTCAATTAGCCGATTTTATCAAAGAATTACCCCACTCAAGACAAACGATAGTGTTGGAAGTGGGAAATGATGAGTTTGTTAGCTTGGATCCTGATTATTATTATTGTTCCAGGGTGTAAACGTCAAGTTAGACGGTTGTTAGGGATCTTTACAGGAATTTAATATCTTGTTGTAGTGATTCAGTCACCCTAGTTCCCACATGTTTTACCTAGAAAAAGAGGAGTTTTTCTAAGTGGGCTGTCTTGTTCTGGTTGAAATGCCTGACAGGACAAACAATCGTTCATTTTTCCATCTACCACGCTGGACACACACAGCGTTCTTGCCCTCGTGTCTTAAAGGTAGGAATTTTGTTGAAAGAGTGTTTGAAAGTGATCTTCGAGACCTTCCAAGGTCGTTTAAAAGGATATTGTTGTGATCCCTGGATATTTATTACAGGACTCCATGTTTTGAAAGGATTCGCTAAGGAAATTAGGCGGACCCGTCTCCAGCCCGGTCGAAGCTTGCAGCCAAGTGTCTTCAGCCCTAATCAACCGTAAGTTTTGCACCCCCGTGGGTTTCTTATTGTCCAACCATGCAAGGTTAGCGTTGAAAGTCGTAGCTAATTGTGTTGTGTTTGCAATAGGCCACGTGGTCCGGCTATTGTTTTATCCTTTAGATTTCCTAGCTCGGACCCCTTTATTCCTTCTCAGGGAAAGTACCGTAGCTTCCCCATATATAATAGGCTCCCCGTGTTGTCAATTCCAGGTGAGGCAACTCGAGAGATTCGTCTCGCCGCCAGGATCTAGAGGCGCCTCTGGAGCCTGGACGTGAGACCCGTTCCTCGAGTCCACACAACGCCTCCAGTGGAGACGACCGTGCAGTGGCAGAGTCCGCCTAGCGATTTAGCGCAGGCGGGACGGTTTTTTTTTATATTTAACTTTTACCCTCAATTTTCAACCGGTTCATTCTAGAACCAGTTTACTACCTACCCGGTTTTCAAAATTAGAAGCCGGTCTTTATCTACCTTCAATTAATGGACCCCGGGTTCGACACCTACGCTTAACTGGAAGGATATTGAACATCTTAGTCGGCTCAGGGATCCGGGACTCTTCAAGTCCCTGGCGCCCATTTAGTTTAATTAATTTAAGATTATAATTCTCCTTCACTAAACTGGAAGGTTGTCCTTGAAATTTATTAAGAACAATTAATAGTTAATTTAAATTTAAATAAGAGGTACAGTACTGGGTTATCTTCAACCCCCCACTACCCAAGTTCCACCGACTGAACTTTATGCTGGCTGGCCTTACCCTAACCTCTACCTAAGCCTAACCATTTTTATATTTTTAGTGGGTAGTTGCCTGCAAATAAAATTTTATTGTTTAAGACAATTCGTTGTTTCTTTGCATTACAACCTCAACCCACCTTGCATCTGGGCTTTTGTTCCTACTCCCTAGAGGGACAAAATCTCATATGTAACAGTGGCGACCAACGTGTGTATTGGTTGAAGATAGAGGTTACGTCTATTGCTGTACCTTACAACCCCAAGTACTGTTTCTACGACCTTCCAGTTTTTGTTAATTTTAAGGAAAAAACCGTCACGCCGAATCCTTTGTAAACATGTTCTAGTCTATATGTTTGTACCGTTTTATACACTTTACTTATACAATTTACCTATACTTATAAAATTAACTTTACTTGTACAATTTACTTTACTTATACAATTTACTTTACTTGTACAATTTACTTTACTTGTACAATTTACTTTACTGGTACAATTAACTACAAATTAATCAAAGATTATGGTTGTGTAACTGCCTATACTAAGCATAATATCTGCAAATTATTTGAAATTGTACATTGTGACAGCCAGTATTAAGTTTGGTTACTTTCAATTTATTTTTAATTTATCAAAATGGAACTTACTATTAAGTTTGATTTGCTTCGCAAGGACGAGCTTACATTTGAGGTTTTGGTTCGAGACGCGAAACCAACTTCAACCGTAGAGGAACTACGTGTTCATATTAGGGAACTTATTTAATTAGGTATGTTCCGTGTAGTTCCGGAAAGGGCCTCGGCACATGGCATACCAAGAATTTAAAATCACCATGTGGCGAGGATTAACTTTATCTTATAATTTATGGTAATTTAAACATAAATTATCTTGTGGCATATGGCCACACTTTTATAACTATGTCAGATTAAATACAGTTTACACTGTTCTTTGCAGTTCGTAGTGTTACACAGGATCCAACTGTGAACACATTTGTGAGCTGCGTTTTAAGCACCAATAGACGACTGATTAAAGTTGTTGTTGGTCACTCATTATTGTAGATTTAACTCTTTCGAAGAATGTATGAATCTCCGGATTGCTGGTAAGGCAGCATAATGATAGTCCTGAGTTAGGAGGCCTTAATGGCGGGCGTGTAGGCTGCATTGTTGGAAAACGTTTTTAGATGGTATTTTATTTACAGGGGGCGAATTACCGTCACATTCCATTTCAGGAAGACAGTTAGCCAATTCTAATTAGCTTGTAGTAGTTACTTATTTACTTTAGGGTATTGATTGTGTACCGGCTCGGCGTTGTTCGCGGCGGTCATCACTACTAGTTCGAGGTTGTGTAGGTTGACGTTGGTGTACGATTGGGTAGGGTGGTCTCTCCTATATAATTATAGTAGGTCAGACTAAGATATTTCTTCTTCAGCAAATACACATTTCTACTCTTTTTTGGAGCTTGTCTTTTACCATGTTTGTAAATGGATTAGACTCGCTACAGGAGTAACACTACACTTTTTTTTTGGAGCTTGTCTTTTACCATGTTTGTAAATGGATTAGACTCGCTCCAGGGGTGGCGCTATTTAATGTATTCCACAGATATAACATTTTTGTTGTTAGTATATGCCTTAACTGCCTAATCGTGCACCAGTTTCGACGTTTTTTTTTTCTTTTCTTTCTCAGTTCCTGTTTTTAGGGATGAGCATTGTGGATTGTTGTAGGCGTGCTTAGTTCTTTTGAATTGGCTTTGACGCTGGAGGGCCAGCTTCGAGATTTGCCCTATCGGGTCAAATCTCTGGTGGTTGGGGAGGTACTGTTACGTTGTTTTTCTTGAACCTAACATTTACCTTAGGTTTCCAAGTAAAATGATCATTGTAGTTTGTGCAACTGACTTTGGCTTGCGTTTTATGAAAGGAGTTATTTGCTTCATTTTTACGGCGTCACTAGACCCTAATGATAACACTTTCTGTCGATAAATCACTTTTCTAAACCCTAAATAAACAGATTTTCACAATAATATAAATACGTCATATCATAATGTTGTGACTGTTGACATTGCAAATGTCATTCTGTTGAAACGTCAGTCTCTGTCAGTTGGAAGCGACCTCTAGCGGTTGCCGATTCAAAGTTGTAGTTTAATCGATATTATTAGTTGATTTTGTCAGATTGCCTGGAAACTAATACTAATATCGTATAGACCAATCCTTAATAGTTTTCGGCTTTTGGTGAAAAGACACTGGTCTTTTAACCATAGACGGAAATGTAATTATTTTTTCATAATAGACATTGTTCTAGAAATTTCGAAAACCACATTGTCTATGGTTTGTCACTGGCTTGGTGTGGCCAGGTTGTACATTCTCAATTAGCCGATTTTATCAAAGAATTACCCCACTCAAGACAAACGATAGTGTTGGAAGTGGGAAATGATGAGTTTGTTAGCTTGGATCCTGATTATTATTATTGTTCCAGGGTGTAAACGTCAAGTTAGACGGTTGTTAGGGATCTTTACAGGAATTTAATATCTTGTTGTAGTGATTCAGTCACCCTAGTTCCCACATGTTTTACCTAGAAAAAGAGGAGTTTTTCTAAGTGGGCTGTCTTGTTCTGGTTGAAATGCCTGACAGGACAAACAATCGTTCATTTTTCCATCTACCACGCTGGACACACACAGCGTTCTTGCCCTCGTGTCTTAAAGGTAGGAATTTTGTTGAAAGAGTGTTTGAAAGTGATCTTCGAGACCTTCCAAGGTCGTTTAAAAGGATATTGTTGTGATCCCTGGATATTTATTACAGGACTCCATGTTTTGAAAGGATTCGCTAAGGAAATTAGGCGGACCCGTCTCCAGCCCGGTCGAAGCTTGCAGCCAAGTGTCTTCAGCCCTAATCAACCGTAAGTTTTGCACCCCCGTGGGTTTCTTATTGTCCAACCATGCAAGGTTAGCGTTGAAAGTCGTAGCTAATTGTGTTGTGTTTGCAATAGGCCACGTGGTCCGGCTATTGTTTTATCCTTTAGATTTCCTAGCTCGGACCCCTTTATTCCTTCTCAGGGAAAGTACCGTAGCTTCCCCATATATAATAGGCTCCCCGTGTTGTCAATTCCAGGTGAGGCAACTCGAGAGATTCGTCTCGCCGCCAGGATCTAGAGGCGCCTCTGGAGCCTGGACGTGAGACCCGTTCCTCGAGTCCACACAACGCCTCCAGTGGAGACGACCGTGCAGTGGCAGAGTCCGCCTAGCGATTTAGCGCAGGCGGGACGGTTTTTTTTTATATTTAACTTTTACCCTCAATTTTCAACCGGTTCATTCTAGAACCAGTTTACTACCTACCCGGTTTTCAAAATTAGAAGCCGGTCTTTATCTACCTTCAATTAATGGACCCCGGGTTCGACACCTACGCTTAACTGGAAGGATATTGAACATCTTAGTCGGCTCAGGGATCCGGGACTCTTCAAGTCCCTGGCGCCCATTTAGTTTAATTAATTTAAGATTATAATTCTCCTTCACTAAACTGGAAGGTTGTCCTTGAAATTTATTAAGAACAATTAATAGTTAATTTAAATTTAAATAAGAGGTACAGTACTGGGTTATCTTCAACCCCCCACTACCCAAGTTCCACCGACTGAACTTTATGCTGGCTGGCCTTACCCTAACCTCTACCTAAGCCTAACCATTTTTATATTTTTAGTGGGTAGTTGCCTGCAAATAAAATTTTATTGTTTAAGACAATTCGTTGTTTCTTTGCATTACAACCTCAACCCACCTTGCATCTGGGCTTTTGTTCCTACTCCCTAGAGGGACAAAATCTCATATGTAACAGTATTTACAAAAAAAAAAATGTATATAAGTAGTTTATCAGCCATCTCGTTACCATAACACAAGCATTAAGTTGCTTAGCTTGGGACTATATGGCGTTGTGTGAAATGTCCAAGGATATTATTATTATTATTATTATTATTATTATTATTATATGTAGCCTATATCCTTCCTCGATACATGGGCTATCTAATACTGAAAGAATTTTTCAAATCGGATCAGTAGTTCCTGAGATTACCCCCTACATATATACTTACAAACAAATGTTACCTCTATAATATTAGTATAGACGTATAGATATAGATGGAATATCGACGCTGTCAACTCTTGAACGCAGCTTGATCACAATCAGTTTCATTGGTGAAATCCGCTCTAAGTTAATGCAGTCAGAAATTGAATAAATCACCTAGCTATCTTTTTTTTTAGGAATGGGAAATCATTAAATGACTTCTCCCGCTTTGGGCGGAGCGGAAGGGAGAGTCAGACTTTTACTGACTAAAACCCATCCATGTTCCTTCATTGCCCTTTTGTGTACCGGAGCCGCGGTATCTCTTTCGAATAGTCCCGCGACTCCGGCAGGATCACCTAGCTACTTGGGATCTAATTATAAATCGTTTACTGCTCTTGGTATATCAGACACACTCGCAGGTCTTGGAAATTAATGAAATGATTTTTAGGACTTATTGCGCATACGCAAGATATCTAAATCTAAAACCGGTCAAGTGTGTGTCGGATTCTTACACGAGGGGTTCGGTACCATAGACCGAAGAAAACACGTTTCTTATATCGGAGCTCCCTTTTATTTTTATTTAATTATTCTTGTTTGTTGCTTTAAGTATATTATTTCTAGTCAATATTTCTTAATTTACGTTAAAACGTTTTTTTTTATCGTGAAATTAAAACGGAGTTTTGTGGTTGTTTTTTTTTTCGTTTTTGACACCGACTTCCGAAATTAAAGTTATTTTATACTTTGTAGTTTTTAGTTGTATTTTTTTTTTTTTTTGTAAAAACTTTTTTTTTCACTGTTTAGTGGTTCACATGTGATTACCACTTCACAGCGTACCAGCGTGATGTTATATTATGAACTGGTGTAAACTATAGACAGACATAAGATATTCTTCAGCAAATCTTCACCAAATTGAAGTGAGACCACTCCGAGAAAAACCACCTCTTCCAAAAACTACCCAAATCGCTGCAAGTGTGCCTATAAAATTTGAAGAATTACCTCTATATCTCCAGGATCCCATCATCAGATACTGACTTTGTAATCATGGGACCACCTGGGAAATATACCCTTTCAAACAAAAAAAAAATTAAATCGGTTCAGCCATCTTCGAGTAAGTAATCGGGTTACATACAAAAAGTTCCAACGAATTGAGAACCTCCTCCTTTTTGGAGTCGGTTGAAAATAGCTTTTCTAAGTGGTGCAATACTACTTAAATCCAACTTTTGGACTCATATCGAGTGGAGGTTCTTCAAACAACCTCCTTGAGTGGGTGTACTTACATGAGTGGAAATACTAAAAATAGTCATAAGTGGTGACACTTCAATCAGTAGGTACACAGTGTACGTCCTGGTAGCCACTTTGGCTACTCGCTCATATTTTGTACGAGACTTGAAGGCTTGAACTTCTTCCGTATGCAGGATTTTTAATTTAGAACGCATCATTTGATCTATTCCCATCCAATACCAAGAGCTAATACCATTTGGTATTAGTTTATTTCCGAATTTATTTTCTATTCCCAACAAGTACCACATTCTAAAACCAATACCAAAACAAGTTTGAAGAAATTAGGTACAATTAGGTTCAGTAAAATTAAAATGCTTTGAGTGATTTTAAGTAATGTGTAACCAAGATTAGGGTTTGAACAATAATATAAATCACATATTGATTTTCTCTTTTAATTTGTAATTTTTAGAGATTTAGAGATATTAGATACTTAAGTTTTACTATTCCAAGTCCAACAATTAAAATATTATGTACAAACAATCAAATAGAGCAATTTTCAGTACTTATTAATTAACTGTGATATACCTAGTATGTAAAAGTATAGAGCGATGCTGGAGTATAAAATATCACAGACAATCGACTTTAAATGTAACACGTTTTTGGCAAAAAAACATCAAAAATACGATAGTATAGTATGTAATTTGTGTAGCTGAGTGTAGGAAAAAGTCACGTTTTGGTATTCGTTAGTAATAGATTTTTTATTAAAAAAAATGTGGTACTCGTTGAGAATAGAAAATAAATTCGGAAATAAACTAATACCAAATGGTATTAACCCTTGGTATTGGATGGGAATAGATCCAAAATTTTAAACGATTGATGGATGTGTGAACGCAGCGATGAGTGCATGAGTGAGTATGCGTGTGAACGGGAAAGAGAACATTAGATACGACGATAAGAAAGGACATTGTAAATTACGAAATTTAAGAAGTTTTAAGAATAAACGAGGATTGCAGGAAGTGAAGCGCTTTTTAATTTAGGTCTACCACATTCCCCTACAGCCTCTACGCGTATACCGCGTGTATCTGACATCGACGCACAAACGATTTCCATGGGTCCAGGGCATGATTCTGGACACCCCAGTGTTGGTATTTTTCGTCGGTTCTTTTCTCATTTTTTCATTTTTTTTTCAAGAGTACCAGAAATAGATATCAGCTCAGCTGAGCTGATGTCTATTTGTGGTTTTATTCAGATCGCTCTTTTTAGTGAAAATAGTTAATTAATTATTTTTTTATTAAAAATCTCATTGGGTTAGGTCAGAATAACGATTATGAGCAGTCTAAAGTAAAAAAAAACCCTTGAAAGAAATGAAAAAATGAGAAAAAAGCCGACGAAAAATTCTAAGTCTGGGTGTTAAGAAAGGGTGTCTAGAAATCGTTTGTGCGTCGATGTCAGATACACGCGGTATGAAAAAATGAAAAATTAATGTTGAAATTGTTGAATTTTTCTTTTTTTTTTAACTTTCTCGTTTCCCTGGAGACCCTTCCTTTCCTTTGTTTTTTTTTTAGGCGTAGGTACGACGGTCCGACACCAACTCAGAGGCCCCGTTAGACATTTCAAATGTAATGGGGCACCATTGTTCTCATTGTTATTGTTGTTGATATGAATGTTGTTCACCACCAGTTTTTTTTTTCTCAATAATTTAAGTGATTTCAACAATGAGATTTGCTTTAAAACTGCTCTCGAAAAAGGAGATCAACCACGCGTCCACGCCTCAACGGCTGAACGAATTTGGTGAACCATGACCTGGCCTATTACATAGGATGGACTGCGTGAAAAGAGTAACGACCTTCTCAAGAGTGGAGTCACTGACAAAAGCTCATCATCATCATTCAGCTATGCCCACTGTTGCAGATATTGTGTTGCTGGGGAGTTTGTTAGCCATTTCTTTTCCACAGCTAAAACACTAGGAAGTGGTGACGGGCGGGCGTTCTAGGGGACTGTCTTTTTAACCGACTTCCAAAAGAGGAGGTTCTCCACTCGGTGTGTTTTTTTTAAATATATGTACACCGATTACTCCCGAGGTTTCTAATCCGATTTCTATGATTCTATTTTAGTTCCACGTTACGCAGCATACTTGCCGTTTGGTCCCGTAAAAGAATTATTGGGTTTGGCTCAGTAATTTTTATTTTATGAGCATTTTTGCTTATTTCAATATCTAACTAGACGATGACGTCGCCCAAGTTTCACCACTTAAAAAGTGAAAAATAAAGGGTATCATTTAAGCTATCGCCAATTTAATTAGTTTTGTGTTTCTTAAATAATAGGGTTTGCCCACAAAATAGTAGATTTGTCACCAAAATCAAGTCACCAAATAATATAAAATCAATTCCACAATAAATCACCTAAAATCATGGAGTCGTGCGTAGGTCACAGTTCTAACCTAACCTAACCATTTTTCTTTTAATAAATCAATTTATTTGGTGACAGATCTACCATTCTGAGTACAAAGCTATTATTTAAGTAATAAAACTTTGATAATTATTCATACCTAGGAACACTTTTTGTTTATCTGAGAACGAAAATATTTCGTGGCGATAGATCTATTTATTAGGTGATACAACTTGATGACAAATATAAATTTTGGTGATAGAAAATATAGTTCCCAAAAATAAAACAATTTTACAAAAATATACTTAAAACCGACTTCCAAACAAAACACTGCAAAGTGAATTCGGAAATTAAAGTTAGTTAATTAAAGTTAGTTTATATTTTGTAGTGTTTTTTTAAAAACTTGACGTGCAAAAAGTGCTGGCGCTCAGCCTAATTTGAATAAATGACTTTTGAATCTTTATTATATACTATCTATACTAATATTATAAAGCAGAAGAGTTTGTTTGTTTGTTTGGTTGGTTGAACGCGCTAATCTCAGGAACTACTGATCCGATTTGAAAAATTATTTCAGTGTTAGATAGCCCATTTATCGAGAAAGGCTATAGACTATACATCATCACGCTGAAACAAATAGGAGCGGAGCATTAATGGAAAATGTGATGCAAACGAAGTTGCGCGGGTAAGCTAGTTTTGAATATAGGCCTCCGCCAAGTGTTGCCACATCCAATATTGTGTCTCGTATCCGGGATTTTCCTTAGCTTATAACAGGTCCCCTGTGTGGGAGGCCTTTCAATGCTTCGTTTTAAAAATAAAGCGTAAAACCCATACCTCTCTGTTCTGCGCAAAGGCTTGCTGCTCGAAGTCTTCGACCCTCATCTCTATGAGAGGTACGTGCAGGAGGAGGTAGACCGTCAGGACCCATAGCGACACCTGCAGACAATGGAGAATACACAATATGTAGTTCTATAATTATGTAAACGTCGTTTTTCAAATAATATTTGTAAGTTACATTAAAATATAAAATAGTACATTGTCATCCAGGGGTGAAAGTAACTTATATAGTCCCGAGACGGCGCGGCGGCGTTTGGTGTCCCAGCGTTGCGAGGGCGTCATTGGTTCGAGAGACTAAATAAGTATTTCACTCGAGGTGAACTGTACTTTTCATTACGAATACAAGGAAGTAAAAATAAAAAATACGAATCTGAAGCTGGTGAACTCATCGTGTTAATAGAAATCTCTGCTACCAGAAAGTTTGAACAAAGCAAAAAAAAATGTTTTTTTTTATCTGTGACCGGACATATTATTTTCATCATTGCTTTTTTATAATTTGACGGCTGTCAGCTGAAATCGATTCTCCCTAGGGCTGAAAAGTAATACTTTCAACCCGCTTCTCAGGCAACTTCAGGCCTACTTTCCAAGCATTAGTAATGAACACATTTTCTCGAAGTTTGAAATAAGTAAAAAACTTTTTAGATACATTTCCGAGAAAATTAAGAATACATGCGGGTATATGTGTTTCCAATGGTCATATTCCCGTTCAAACTAACAATCCAAAGATGGAAAATCGATCCTAATAATGCTTTGAATTAAGAATACCCTGAGTTTCGTATAAGTCCAAGTCCACATCCATCGTATTTTACGTGGAGCACCTGCCTACCAGACCTCCACAACCCATTAAAACTGGGTAACACGGTACTCCTTGGCAAGACTGGTGTCAGATTTTCTGGCTTCTGACTATCCGTAACGACTGCCAAAGATCTCCAAATGATAGCCAGGACCAACAGCTTAACGTGCTTTCCGAGGCACGGAGGAAACTCAGTATGTTAAGATGGTCACCCATCCACAGACCAACCTCGGCAAGCGTTGCTGTGCGGCTGTTATTATTTAGCCACGAACTCCTCAAGCCAGTTAGGCCGGTTAAATTAAAACATATTCCAACAATATTTGTAGGTACGAATGACTAGTTCACTACATCATGATTCGCTGAAGCAAACAAAATGTAAATGATACCTAACACGTGTAGGCACAGTTCTATACCTAGGTACGTACCTAGATCTTATCAGTAACTATAATAAACACATGTAGAATCCTTTCGAAGTAAAACCTTGAGAATTTCCTACACGATTGCCGCGAGGATGCAATAACACCTAACACGATAAGTATTACATAAAGGTTTATAAATAAACTGTTTATGATAGAAGCGAAGTTTATTCGTGGATCACATTGTGGTTACATCGCGCCATGTGGCTCTGATTCGAGCCATGTGTATGGTTAATAGTGTAAGCTAGACTCAGAGTTAAATAAACATGTTTTAGAATCTGTCCCGGCGGGAGCGTTTTACGCGCGAGGGCTCTCGCGCTTTTCATTTTACTATGAGAAACTCGTGGTTAAATAGTAACAGCCGCACAGGTCGATCTCCAAGATTAAGCAACGCTTGCCGAGGTTGGTCTGTGGATGGGTGACCATCTTAACATACCGAGTTTCCTCCGTACCTCGAAGGCACCTTAAGCTGTTGGTCCCGGCTGTCATTTGGAGATCTTTGGCAGTCGTTACGGATTGTCAGAAGCCAGTAAATCTGACTCCAGTCTTGCCAAGAAATACCGTGTTACCCAGTTAATGGGTTGTGGAGGTCTGGTTGGCAGCCGCTCTACGTAAAATACTGGTATTCAGCTGAATCCGGTTTGACTGGAAGCCAACCCCAATTTAGTTGAGAAAATTATAAGCATAATATATGATGATGAACTTGCACCATCAATTATTCGTAATTTCTACATTATTTACAGGAAAGATATCACGGAGCGTCATTAAAAACCTTCGCATTTTATTCAACAGACATTTTATCACTATCACACAATTAATGACTCTACAACTTAATCCCCTGATCAAGCGCATAATATTATGTTATGTATGAGCACATTGTGACGTAACATCGCTATCTTATCATCAAACCTGTATCACCAAGTATTGGGAGCAGTTGATCCAGGGATTAGGTCTCAAACTACTTCAGAGGCTATCAACCAGATAGGAATGTACTCAAAACGCAAGACTCAACCTCTAGATAAACGTGCTACTTGCTTTAAAGATTTACAGCCGTATTTAGTTGGTTATCTATAAACTCAGAAATACTTCTGAACCTGATAGGTGAAATCAATATCTCTAAAATGTAAAAATTTTGTGTCAAAATGTTTGTTATCAAACTCCTCCGAAACGGCTTGACCGATCGTTATGAAATTTTTTCTGCACATTCCGTAGATCTGAGAATAGATTGTAGGGTAAGTATTTTTTTAACATTATTTGTCAAAATAACGTTTGCCCGGTCAGCTTGTAGTTATTAAAATTCTTCCGTTACTGAATGACTGAGTACACTCCAGAGGGGTATATGTAAATATATATAACTCAAAGGTGACTGACTGACTGACATAAGTGATCTATCAACGCACAGCCCAAACCACTGGACGGATCGGGCTGAAATTTGGGATGCAGGTAGATGTTATGGCGTAAGTATCCGCTAAGAAAGGATTTTGATAAATTCTACCCCCAAAGGGGGTAAAATAGGGGATGAAAGTTTTAAACCGATCAGGCTGAGACTTTGCATGCATAAAGATACTATGACGTAGGCATCCCCTAAGAAAGGATTTTGATAAATTCCACCCCTAAGGGGATAAAATAGGGGATGAACGTTTGTATAAATCTTCTTAGATTTTCGACTGATTGAACTGAAATTAAAGATTGGAGCTACTATGATGAAGACAAAAGTAAAGCCGCAAAAACTATACCTAATTAATAATAATACTTCTTAACACGAGCGAAGCCGCGGGGAAAAGCTAGTTTCAATATAGAGAAGAAGGTAAATCAATCCTAAGTTAAAGGTGCTAATCTCAGGTGTGAATCTGGTTCGGAATAAAAAATCATTTTTCACCAGCACGAAAACGTCAGATTATGTATCATGCAAACTCAACTTATAATCAGGCATTATTGCCCGGGTTATAATGAAATACAGAATAATATTATTGCCCGGAGGTCAATAATTTGATCTGAATTTAGAACTCAACTTGGAGACTGACGGGAACCGCTTCATGACTTGTGAACAATTTTCTTGCAGTAGGTGTGAAAAGAAGCTTAAGCACCTCTGGGATAAAGGTGTCTTTTGCCTTGGGCTAGCTTGAATTCCTCGACACATTAAAGATTTTTTGCATTAACTTTCTAGCTACGCTTGGGAGTAAACTTTCGAATCCTTTACTAGGTTTAGGATTCAAGACGCTTGTGACATAAGACACTGCTTTATTCCCTCGCTGCATAATTTACTATTAGTGCTCGATAGCCCATTTATTGAGGCAGGTTGTATCACGAATAGGAGCGGAGAATTAATGTAATATGTGACGCAGACGAAATTGCACGGGTAAGCTAAGTTAGTCATTTATTTAGGGTATTTAAAGTCTCAACATTTCACCCAGTATGGAAAGATGCATATACCTACCTAGTAATTAAGTTATGAACCAACTTTAAATACTCTTTTGACCACGGAAAAGAATGTAGGTCGTTCGCTGCCAAGGTGAGCGCACTGGGGCATTGACATTACTTGAACTTTAAGTAAGTAAATTACAGGTAGATATGAGGACCTCATGGTAAGTTTGATTAAAACTACCTAGTTAAGGTAATGAGGAGCTCGTGGCTAAATAATAACAGCCGCACAGGTCGATCTTTAAGGTTAAGCAACGCTTGCCGAGGTTGGTCTGTGGATGGGTGACCATCTCAACATACCGAGTTTCCTCCGTGCCTCGAAAAGCACGTTAAGCTGTTGGTCCCAGCTGTCATTTGGAGATCTTTGGCAGTCGTTACGGCTAGTCAGAAGCTAGAAAATCTGACTCCAGTCTTGCCTAGGAGTACCGCGTTACCCAGTTAATGGGTTGTGGAGGTCTGGTAGGCAGCCGCTCCACGTAAAATACTGGTATTCAACTGAATACGATTTGACTGGAAGCCGACACTAATATAGTTGGGAATAGGCTAGGCAGATGATGAAGTAAGGTAATGTGCCAGTTTCGTAATTAACATTTCAAAGTAAACATGAACAACAGATAAGTACCGACTATCTGGTGAACTTTTCAAGTAGACGTAGATGCGTGGTTTGCCAAATCCGAACCCGTTGAAAAAATACCCTTGAAAAGTCAGTCTTTGGATTTTGATGGAAACTAAAACTGCATCATCCGTTTTCTTTTTTAAATTAATTAAAAAAAGCACGTTAAGCCGTTGGTCCCGGCTGCCATTTGTAGATCTTTGACAGTCGTTACCATTGAGAATATAACAACTTTTAGTTAGGTGGTCGTTACGGATTGTCAGAAGCCAGTAAAAAGTAGGTAAGTGGAGATTCTGAATTCTGGTGGTTTTTTTCTTTTTTATTCTGGGTGTTTTTCTATGTATATGTATGTATTTACAAAAAAAAAAAATGTATATAATCTCGATACCATAACACAGGCATTAAGTTGCTTAGCTTGGGACTATTATGGCGTTGTGTGAAATGTCAAAAAAAAAAAAAAAAAATATATATATATTTATTTTTTCCTACTCCGCTGTACTCTTCTGATTAATTTCGTTGCGGGATCCAAGACAGTTGAATCGTGTCTCCGGGACTCGTCGGGCTTCATTAGCTCGGCGTTTTTCTGGTGGTCGCCACTGTAGATTCTGGCTTTTAGGAGTTGCAGTGGTTGGGAATATGTGGCGGACTTGTCCCAATAAAAAAAGCCAGTAAATGCCAGAAGTTGCAAAGAAGTACCGTGTTACCCAGTTAATGGGCTGTGGTCTTTTGGAGGCAGCCGCTCTACTTAAAATACTGGGATTCAGCTGAATCCGGTATGACTGGAAGCCGAGCCCAATATAGTTGGGAAAAGGCTGAGCAGAAGATTCAGTTAAAAAAAATGTTTTAAATTGTAAGAAAATTGTCCAAACACTAATTTTAACGTAAAGAAAATCAGCAATACTACACATACATACACATGATAATCAAACATCTTGTAGAAACAATAAATAAATCCATTCCTTCCCAAGTACAGTCGCAGGCACATCAAGTTACCAAAAACTGTCAAATTACAATCAACCTTGTTCCTTAAAACTATAAGGATAAAGTTGAAAATCTGTTGAAAAATTGATGCTTTTTGTGCTGCCGTCTGTACAAAAACCCGTAATTTATGTAAACAGTATGTGACATAAATAGCCGAAGAACTTCTATACTTAGACGAGGAAAATAATAACAGTATTAGCATATAAATGTGCCCCGTCAGTAATATTATAATATAAATGCTAAGTATTCATTACTGTGCAAGTAGCAACACCGGCTTCAAATGCCACTAAATGTATGCCGTACTGCGTATGCGCATAATATCGAGTGGCCAAAGACTAGCTAGAACTGCAGATGTGACACCAAAGACAAATAGAAGTCCATATTAGGTATGATCTTCGAAATTCAAGTTACAACGGAGTTAAGAGATATATTGCTAAATATATCTATATTTTTAATATCTTTTGATTTTTAATATTTTCTTAAATGTACTCGTATGTAAAAATCTCGTGTCGCGGTGTTTGTTATCGAACTTCTTCTAAACGGCTTGACCGATTTTTATGATTTGTTGGTTTAAATTTGGTAGGTCTGAGAATAGGTCCTAGCGTATATTTTTTATTATTTAGAATCCAATCCGTGGTTTCTGCGTGATGCTCCTCCAAACACACAGACAAACAGATCTCCAGACAAACAGACAAACGACAAAATTTCAAAAATTGCATTTTTGTGGTCTGTCTTTTTTTCTGACATTTCTATATATTTTTTATGTGAAAATATTCAATGTACAGACACGGCAACTCTACGATTTTATTATATGTATATGACATAGAATAGATAGATATAGAATAGATATAGATGTGAGTATTATTAGTAGGTGCTTAAATTAATAGCTTATTTAATTACATAACCCTATAGCTACCTCTATCCAGTGTCACGGGCAGTCGATGCCATATGGAACAGAGAAAGGTAAAAAATTGAATTTCCATCAAACCTCCCGTAAACAGCAACAGGCTTCAAGTTGTTAGGTATTTTGCTGAGCTAAACCTATTTATCACAGCCGTGAGACACACTTTGTTGTTTTCCTTATTCTTGTTTCAATATTGTGTATACATGGTGTCATTTAAATCGGCTTACAACGGCAGCCCACATCATCTATCTATGATATTTATGAATAAACGAATTATTTAAAACATTTAAATATTATTATCATCTATAACGCATGACCTTATTTATTATATCTATGCGCATGACATTGACAGTTTGAAGCACCTAAGCTAGTTTATGTCGGGTACATTAGATGGGCCGCCTTTGTAAGGCGATTAAAATGGCACTTTGTACTTACTTGTATAAAATAAATACGTTTTCTTTCCTTCTTCTCATACCTGGTGTACCAAGAAAACATGTTTTTTTCTTTTTTCTTATTTAAACTACCATACCTAGTCCAAGGAGCTTGATCGTAAACATAAGCCCACTAAAACCCAATATTTACCATCTGACCACTCTGCAAACATCACTTGTATAGCCCAGGTATGCACCGCAGTTCTTTGCCACGCCTCGCTTTATAAAATAGTCCGCGTGTATGCAGGCATCGTTTACATATACATATACGAACATACATATATGCTGTGTACTTAAGTGTAACGGCCATTGTGAGGTGAGGTCACGACGGGTCACGAGAGTAAACAGATATATACGAAAGCCAAAATTGATCAAGGAGACCATAAAGTTCAAGTTATATTTTTAACTGAAACTAGTAAGAATTTAGGTTAGGTATATTAAGTGAATAAGCGTCGCTGACAGATGACACTAAGGGAAGAAATACATTTGACAGTAAAAAACTTTTTACAAAAAAATTCAACCGACTTCCAAATAAAAAAAATACGACAATTGTATTTTATGTAAGTTTTTTATTTTACACTTTTTAGTACCCACCTAACAACACCACTGCAAAATGACAGGAAAGCAAAATATGCAATTTCGTTTACTTGGATGACAAAAAACCATCATCTAAGTAAACGGATTCCAGCTATTTCGATTTAAAATCCAAACCTCCTGACAGATATTTTTGAAATTGGTTCATAAATGTCGGAGTTATGAGGTAAAAAACATAAAAAAAATATAACTGAATTGAGAACCTCCTCCTTTACTTTGGAAATCCTAGTAAACTTGCACGGAATTATTGGTTTCCGTGGTCCAGACGGCTGAATTTCAGTTTATAAGTCAATCTTTAAACGACGAACGAAACCATCAACAGTTTGTTCTGATGCTAATGAGGTTTAGAGGTAGGTATCAAATCGATTATTTATTTATTTATGTTAATCACTATCACTACATATTATACAACAAAGTCCACCGCCGCGTCTTCTGTCTGTCCGTTCGCGATAAACTCAAAAACTACTGCACCGATTTTCATGCTGTTTTCACCAATGGACAGAGTGGTTCTCGAGGAAGGTTTTAGTATATAATTAGTCAATAGTCAAGCGGGTGTGAATAACTTGAGTTCCTATAAATAGCTGTAGGTTTATTGCAATCTTACTTTTCGAATAAGAACTTTTATTTATCTTGGCAGATGAATAAGTATTCAAGGAACGTTGTTATTAAGTCATAATTATTACGATTGCTCCGATTCCAAGAGTTCCAATTATTCAAATGGTATAGGCAGTAAATACCTAATACCGCGTACCGGTATAAATACCGTGACAGCTGCCGATGATTACCGGTATGTAATAGTGCGTTCACATGTGTTCGAATTAATTACAAACATGTGGGTTTCCTCACGATTTCCTCTATAAGTAGATAGGTGTTGTACTATGGTAAGTAGTTATAAATCTATACTAAAGATCTAGCAAAACGCTTAGTTGACGCTTCGCGTGACCCAAGGGCTGGCTTTTACCTTGGACAGAGGAGAAGCATTGCCATACAACGTGGCAATGCAGCCAATCTTTGGGCTCACTTCCAGTCCATCCATATAACAAGGACCGTCACAGTATACTGTGAGAGTCTCTCAGTATATTATAAGGATTTAAGTTTAAGGTGGAAGCGCCAGGGTAGCCCGCGAAATTCAAATATTTTTATGTTTTTTGCAATTTTCTGGTCAGTGTGAAGCTGTATGTTGAACAAAATACGGTTCGCGATTGTAAAAAGCATTTACCTAAACGATTATAAACATTTGAATCATCAATATAACCCTCTAAGTTCATAGAACTCGATTGAATGTTATTTCGTGAAAAAATCATTCAATCGAGTTGTATGAACTTAGAGGGTTATATTGATAATTAAAATGGGTATGATTCGTTAGATAAATATGTTTTACGGCCGCGAATTGTATTTTGTTCAACATATAGCTTCACAATGACCGGCAAATTGCAAAAAACATAAAAATATTTGAATTTCGCGGGCTACCCTGGCGCTTTCACCTTAAGGAATTATAAAGGATTATATAACAAGGAACCTTACTATACTGTGAGGGTCCCTACTTAGATATTATATTTTTTTCATGATTTTAAAATTAACATTTTTGAATGTATTCAAGAAATTAGACCAAAAATTACCATTCCGGCCTTATTTCCGAAACTAGGTACCTACTGAGCCTAAAATTACTCGATTAAGAGGGTCACCCATCCACAGACCTTAAAGATCGACCCTTGCGGCTGTTATTATTTAGCCACAAGCTCTTCTTAGAATCTAAGTAGGGTGGGTAAATCCTTTTTTCTAGAATTACAAATTTTGTGAGGAATCGAATTAGACGTTTTTGGTATACCTAAGCTCGCCACACTGTTCCCAAACACTGCAACTGAAAGTCAGCCGGGCGATTCTGTATAATAAATATTTCAAAGTTAAGGTTTGGGTGAAGTGGTCACGAAGAAAGCTGTCATTTCCATCTTAATTACATGGATTATAAGCGACCGGAGAAACGATTCTACGGCCTTGAATTACGCAACAAAAGTAATCAGAGAAAACAATGCAGGACTTAGTTTGCAGTTGATTTTAACGAATTTGGCGGTTGGCGCAGTGGTTGAGCGATCGACTGCTGCGTCGCGTGACGTGGGTTCGATTCCCGCACCGAAAAAATATTTGTATAGCCTACAAATAGTTGTTCCGGGTCTGGCTGTTTGTGTATGTGACTTTGTATGTTTATAAACGCACCCACGATACTGGAGAAATTCCTAGTGTGGGGCAACGTTTTTAAAAAAAATAAATAATAATAAGTAAAAATAATTTCGCTACTGTCAGGTCCGCAACCGTGGCAGAGAACCCGCCAGGGTTGCGGATCTTTATTAGTCGGTTTTAGTTAGTAAGAGTCTGACACGCTCCGCCCAGAGCGGAAGAAGACATTTGAAACGATTTAGGCGAATAATTTCCATATCCAATTCTGTATAAAGCAGAAGGCGGAATAGGTCACCCGCGTCCGTAGGAGAATACCCTTCAGCGAATCCCTACACGTGGTCCCCGGGTGGTGCTAAACAGGTGACACTAACCGCCTCCGTGGTCTAGTGGTTATACCACCTGACTCAGACCCACAAGTCCCGGGTTCGATTCCCAGCAGGGGCAAATTTTTTGCTCAGTTTGGTTGTAGGACTTGTTCTAAGTCCGCCTGGCAAGCTACCATCATGTCTAAGTCTGTCGCCATAACAACAATGTTAACAGCATTGTTGTGTTCCTGCAGTTAGAGGTATGATAGCCAGTTCCTCTGTGTAAGAGGATTCCGGGTGAAACTCGCTTCCATCTTCGGCCTAATCATCACTTTCCATCAGGTGAGATTTGGGCCAAGAGTTTCCCAGTTTTGGACAAAAAAAAAAAACAGAAAAACGGAGATTTATCTACCGGTAAATTTTCAAGGCACATCTACGAACAATTCTAGATTCTGTAACCGTGACCGTTAAGGAATCTAAGGTGTCTTCGACAAATGCCCATAAACAAGCGTTGTCGATGGTATGTCCAATTGTTTCACAGCTCGCCGCGCATACAGATGGGCAATCAATATGGTGCCTGTGTGCATGGTAATGTACAAATACTTCGGTACTTGTGAGTTGACACGCAGTTAGGGCTTTGAGAGTTTGAATCACCAGTATGCGGCAAGGCCTTTCCCCAACTATAGGTATTGGGGTCGGCTTCCAGTCAAACAGGATTCAGCTCAATACCTGTATTTAACATGGAGTGGATGCCTACTAGACCTCCACAACCCATTAACTGGGTAACACGGTACTCCTTGGCAAAACTGGTGTCAGATTTTCTGGCTTCTGACTATCTGTAACGACTGCCAAAGATCTCCAAATGACAGCCGGGACTAACAGCTTAACGTGCTTTCCGAGGTACGGAGGAAACTCGGTATGTTAAGATGGTCACTCATCCACAGACCAACCTCGGCAAGCGTTGCTTAACCTTGAAGATCGGCCTGTGCGGCTATATTTAGCCACCCACCAGCTCCTTTAATGAGGAGTTATTATAAAAATCTACTACTAAAGTATTGACGAAGTTACGACGCCTTTAGAATTCTCAATACGTCACACCTTCGCATAATTTTTAGTGAGTCGTGACGTCACGAGCCCCCACTCCCGAGTTTTGATGCGTTTTATCTTTGTCAATGTTCATTGATTTACTAAAACAAAAAATACGTGTCCATTATTTTTCAATACTCTAACTGACGGAATAAATAGTTTTGCAATTTGTGGATGATGGAATCTAGCCTATTGTAACTCATCAACGAACAGTTAACTACGAACTAAATTTAATACAAGCAATAACCTTAATCTCGAAATGAAAAACATTGTGTCACTTCTCACAGATCGTAATTTTAATCCTCTCAACGCTCAACTCTGGGGCTTAATAAGATCCAAACTACATCTTAAAATAGGTACCTAAATGAAATCTTAGCAATGCACACAGCATTTTAAACAAGTTTATCAGTACATAATGCTCTGAGATTGCGTTGAACAAACCAACGGAAAACCTTGGAAACTCACTATTTATGTTAAGATAACGAAATTCTTACTTAAAATAGAACATCTTGCTCGTATTATATTTGTTCTAATTATATAAATGTTAATAAAACTTGTTATCTCTGTCTGAAATTGTGAAAGACAAACAAATAAGACTGTTATGACGTGATACAAGTATGTTGCAAGAATTTAATCTTTTTGAAAGTAAAATGAAGATGCAAGCAAACGTACCAGAAAAAAAAAACCGGACAAGTGCGAGTCGGACTCGCCCACCGAGGGTTCTGTACGTAGGAATATAAATTATTCCTTTTTTAATAAAGACTATTTTTTTATTGTTTAAAATTAATTTAGTTACAAATAAATAGTATTCAGACTTTTCCCTATACTTTTAGTATAAGACATATTCGTCTTACACTACAAGTATACTTGCCAAATTTCCTAGTTCTAGGTCTACGGAAAATACCCTATAAATTTTCATTCCCTTGCGAGTGTCGATATATACTGTTTTTTGCGTATCGTTTTTAAGTAAAGTTATACACAGCTTCAAGGGATTGTAGAAATGAGTATATGGTTTTAATTACAACTCCATACCTCCACTCGTTCCCGAGATAAAGGGTCTTGACAGACAGACGGACGGACAGCATAGTGATCCTATAAGGGTATGTAACTTTTCCTTTTGAGGTACGGAACCCTAAAAATCACCCAGAGGGTGTACCATGATGTTTTAGACCATTATTTTTACATTTTCAGAAAGAATGGAGCAGGATGAACCTCAGAACAGCAATACCTAAGGACCAATAATTTAAAATTTCTACTAAATTTTAAGCAACGTGTGCATTCGCAATCTGCCAAAATAAAGGTAAATTAGAGGTGTTTTTGACAAATTACGACTAAGTTGCAAAATGCAAAATTCAAAAAAAAATCAAAATTCATTTATTTTGTGAACACAGGGTACAATGATCTTATTATATAATGATTGGCCCAACCTATGTTCCGCCGAAAGGCATACAAAACTGTGATGGTATGATCAAAATTAAATCAATTATTGTAAAAATCTCATAATAAAAAACAATGTCAGCAGATAAAAAAAAATACTACAAAAAAATAAACAATGTCAGCAAAATTATAGTCGTCAAAATTTAATTAAATTAAAATGTCATAAGAAAAAACAATAAAATGTCATCAGAAAAATAAATTCCAAATACAATTGCATCATAATAAAATAAAATAAAATAAAGTAATAACAATATAATGATAATTCCAGAATTTTGATTAATTCAATTTGTCATTCAGAAACTGGTCTAATGAGTAATAGCATTTTTCATGTAGCAGCTTCTGTAGAATCGGCTCTCTGTATAATGGCAAAAATTGATTTGTAGCAACCATGACTATTATTGATGTCACCCGCATTGTTCAACAAAACAGTTATTTAGTTGCAATACCCGCATGATTGTCAATTCGTACCTAAGTTTGAAAAGCCGGACAAGTACGAGTCGGACTCGCACACGAAAGGTTCCGTACCGTAGACCTTATTTTATATTATTTGTTGTTATAGCGGCAATAGAAATACACAATCTGTGAAAATTTCAACTGTATACCTATTACAGTTCTTGAGATACAGAAAAAAAAAACAAGAGACCATGTCATAGGCAAATGGTCGTCTCGGCGAACTAGTGCGTGTTCGACCGCGATCGTGACAAATTTTAAGAATTCCGTGTTGTTCAGTGTTTTTTTGTAAAAACCTAAGCCTAAACCAAAACTTTGTGAATCATGGAATCACTTCCCATATTTAAGTACCTAAGTATATAAGTATTTTACAATATTTGTCTTTAAAATCATGAAAAACAACAAATCGTAAAATATGTCTAGCTTTTACTATGTTGTTCTTGTGTTCAAATATCACAGCGACTATACTATTGTTGCAATAAATACATTGCTCCTTAACCACTACCTAAGTTTGTCACTAAGTGACTGGACAAGCAATGTAAAAACCACAAAACGATCCTTTATTAAGCGGGTACGACCGCTGCTTCTTGCGACGAGTTCAAAAACCGACTCGCGAGGCTTCTATTATTAGGCCACGAGTTCCACCTCAGATGTTTAACACCGAATTGACGAATTTTACATGAAATTTTGGCTCACTCCATTAGGTAGTCGTACAGAACGGCTGTTTTTAATGAGCCCATATTATCTAAATGCTAAAGTAATATACAGTTCCTACTAACTTTTGAACGCGATTTCGTACCCAAATATCCCGATTCTTCCCGTTCCCGTAGGAATGTCGGGAAATCCTCTGTTAGAGGTCCCTTACACTCCCAAGCTTAAAAAACATGGCAAATTTCAACTTTCTACCGGCATTTTCGGCTGTGTAAGTTTATCAGCCTCTCAGTCAATTACCACATCAACAGTAAAGGAAGAATTTAATATTATATTGATTTATCCACCACCACCCTCAAACTTGAGGCAAGTAACAGCAGCAACAGCAGTAGGTAAGCAAACAAATTTTTCAAGCCACCCAAGTTACATCGAACGCTCCCCAGGAGTCAAACAAGCAATAAAATTGATCGTAACAGGTCACGGTGGGTGTCCAATTGTAGACGCACCCCTGTTTGTAAGACACAGGAATATACCGAGACAATTACTTGTTCTTCGATATCAAAACATGTCCAAATTTTCAGAAATAGGAAGACGGAAGTGTTCTATGTAAGTCTATTTTGCCATAAAACTGGACTTAAATCCAAAGATAGAGTGTGCTAGCTTACAAGTGTCGAATGATTTTCGTTTTTAGTATGTTTAACATGTTTTATTATTTTTCTTTGTATTAATACTTTGCATACTATTGTGTAAATGCAAGTTCTTCTAACGCAACAGACAGATGTGTTGCTGGGGAGTTTGTTGGCCACTTCTTCTTCCCAACCTCCCAGCTAAAACACTAGGAACTGGTGACGGGCGGCGTTTTGGGGGACTGGCTTCTTGTAAACGTTGACGTTCAAAAAGTGCTGGCACTCAGCCTAATTTCAATAAATGGCATAATTAACAAAGTTACATCTGCTACGTGCACCAGACACAACGGATCGAATGGGATTCTAAAATGTAGTCTACTCTAATCTACTCTTCTCTTCTCTACTCTATTCTATTCTACTCTAATCCCAACACACATCGAACTGAATCCTGACTAGCATAGAAATCAGACCTCACTGTTCTGAGGAAGTGTGCGTTGGAAGGCCACAGTCTCGCATTTCAGTCATAATAACCAGTCTCTGCTGAGCGGCAGTCTGTGGCGAATATGTTGAACTAGCTGACCTGCACAACGTCGTCTGCGTCATACTTTAATTAATGCTCCGCTCCTATTGGTTGCAGCGTGATGTTTGATAGCCTAAAGCCTTCCACGATAAATGGGCAAGTCAACACAAAATAACGTTTCAATTCTAACCAGTACCTGCTTCTTGAGATTAGCGCGTCCAACCAAACAAACTCTTCAGCTTTTATAATATTAGTAGGTATAGATAAGTGTGAAAGAGGAGCTCGTGGCTAAACAATAACAGCCGCACGGTTCGATCTTTACGGTTAAGCAACGCTTCCCAAGGTTGGTCTGTGGATGGGTGACCATCTTAACATACCGAGTTTCCTCCGTGCCTCGGAAAGCACGTTAAGCCGTTGGTCCCGGCTGTCATTTGAAGATCTTTGGCAGTCGTTACGGATTGTCAGAAGCCAGTAAATCTGACTCCAGTCTTACCAAGAAGTACCGTGTTACCCAGTTAATGGGTTGTGGAGGTCTGGTAGGCAGCTGAATCCGGTTTGACTGTAAGTCGACCCCAATGTAGTTGGGAAAAGGCAGATTTATAAATAAATTCGACCACATCCAAAATTATAACAAAAAAATACAACTGACTTCCATAAAAAAAAAACACTACAAAGTAAACAATAACTTTAATTTCGGAAGTCGGTGTTTTTGTTAGTTTCTTCGTATTTTGACACCGACTTCCGAAATTAAAGTTATTTTTAACTTTGTAGTGTTTTTTTTTTGGAGTCGGTTGTATTTTTTTGTAAAAAGTTTTTTATTTTGCACTTTTTATGGTACCCCACACCTAACAACACCACTGCAAAATCGCAGAAAAGCTAAATACGCAATTTCGATTACTTGGATGACATAAAACTATCATCCAAGTAGACGAATTCCAGCTAAGTATTTCGATTTAAAATCCAAAGTTCGTAACCGATTTTGATAAAATTTAAATGGGACCAATTTGCAAGTATATCCTTTCAGATTTTTTCAAATCGGTTCATAATTGTCGGAGTTAAGAGGTAACAAACATAGAAAAAAAAAACATACAACCGAATTGATAACCTCCTACTTTTTGGGAAGTCGGTTAAAAATAACATGCAAACAATCTAAAAAGGTCCTACAACCTTGCAACAGTGACTAACAGGCACACCCACTCAAAATCACCTTCAATTGGCGAACTCAACGACTCAACAAGGTTGGAAAAAAAAAGACAAAAGCCGACCGGCCAAATTGTACGGTACACAACGAGTCTGACCACATAGCTCTTTAAAAATCCACTTCATCATAAAATGTAAACAAAAAACGCTGGCATAGCAACTGGACAGTTGAATGGTTTGATAAAAACTTGAGAAGGTCGACGCCCTGCGAGTTTGATATCATGGCATTGTTTGATTGATTACTTGATTAGATTTACTCGTTGCTATGGGGCTTGGCTTCCGCTTTTTTATGGTGATGCGACGAACAGCGATGTTCCTACATTTTTGGACAGAGATAGAGTGGAAGTGGTTCTTGTATCCTGACAAATCGTAGAGAAAACTTCTTGTTCTTGTTTGGACTAAATAAATAAAAAAAGCATCCGTTTGTAACCGACTGCTTGAAGTATCTATACCTTTTTTTGTTGTTTTAAACCGACTTACCAAAAAGGAGGAGGTTCTCAAATCGGTTGTATGTTACCTCATAACTCCGTCATTTATGAACCGATTTGAAAAATTCTTGTTTTATCTAAAAGGATATACTTGTCGATTGGATGGAACCCATTTAAATTACTAAACGAAACGAAAGTAAAATGTAACTTTAATTTCGGAAGTCGGTGTCAGAATACGAAGCAATTAACAAAAACACCGACTTCCGAAATTAATATTACTTTGTAGTGTTTTTTTTATTTGGAAGTCGGTTGTATCTTTTTGTAAAAAGTTTTTTTTTAATCTTATTTATTTAACTTTTGATATGCACGCGTTGCCGGCTAACAGGGCCTAAAGACCATAGGGGACCTACAGGACCTAGACCTATGGGACTAACATGTGGATCAAATACAAAAAATACAAATACAAATAAATTAATTAATAATTAATTTCAAATGCTTAACTTGTAACTTTTTCATGATTAACGAAAACTTTAAACTTACTTACTTACTTACTTTTTTTATTGAAACTTTATTTCAATTAACGAAAATTGCAGTGTTAAAATATTCCTTTTCGTTAATTTGCAATTAAATAATTTATTACCATTTATCAGCATCAGCTTTATTTATTCAGGTTGGGGACAGCATGGCAATTATTTTTCTCCTTTATGTCACATGATAAGACATTTTTATCACAGTGAAGATTATTTATTATTTTCCCTATATCTTCTAAGAAAACATTTCGTTATCTATGGATTTCAGATATAAATCGAATCAATTTAATAGACAGACATCCAGACACACTTCATCACGTCTTATAATTCAGACTGGATAGCGGTTAAATCACAGCGGATTCTCATAAATTACGTCAACTGACCAAGCAAAAAGTTATTTCTGTTTTGAAAGATTAATTATTGTATTTGGGACAGTGAAGAAACCTGTTTTGCCTATTTTGTATCTTGTATTATTGAGCATAAAATCAATTATTACTTCATCCTACCTCTATGTGACGTCAATGAAATTAATACGTAATAAGAAGCTTTTGCTGTAGAAATCAGAAAGAAAGCTTGATAGGATCAGTGACTCCTTAGATAGATCTTCTGAAGTTTGGAGTATAAGGGACAACACACAGTTATTCAGCTCCATTCGCATGTCGCTGAACGATTTTGGTCACGCTCATACAGTTCTGCTTCTATCAGCCGCGTTCAGCGTCGTAAGAATGAGGAGGCGGCAGCGGCAGAACAGTGCTGAACTCAATCTATAGCACTCGCATGATAATAACACATTTGTCGTCATTTTATACTTGTTTGCCGCGAAAGCTGAATAGACGCGGAAAGTTGAACGGATGCGTATGCGTCTTCATGGTGGTTTTCTATGGGCATTAGCTGAAAAGAGCTGAATGTATGTGAGTAATCCCTTAATGTAAGTATTAAATGTGTAAACAGTATGTAGTTCGCCCGCGACGTCGTCCGTGCTGCAATTTTCTTAAGGATCTCTAATTTTTTCTTTTCATAAATACAGCCTAAATTACTCTGAGATAATGTAGCATTCTAATCATTAAATATTTTTTTAGTTACTTACCTAAATCGTAACAAACAAACAAAAAAGAAAATCTTTCCTCTATTAATATATAAATTACAAGATTATTCCAAAAATCTTTATTAATTTAGGAAAGAGAAAGGCCAATTAAATTTTGGTAAATGGTATGAAAGAGGATGACGGCTGATAGAGGTGTACAGCGAGTCAAAGATTTGCGACTCCAAGGAAATATAATTGGTTTTTATTTTATTCCATTTCTATCATGACAGTTACCTACAGTAAAATAAAAAACAAAATGAAAATGATGGAGTTGCAAGCTTAGGTAAGCGAAAAATGCTCCCATTTAAATTTTATCAAAATCGGTTACGAACTTTGCTGGAGTTCGTCTAGGTTTTATGTCATCCAAGTAATCGAAATTGCGTATTTTGCTTTTCTGCGATTTTGCAGTGGTGTTGTTAGGTGTGGGGTACCACTAAAAAGTGAAAATTAAAAAAAACAATACAAACGACTTCCAAAAAAAAAAGTACAAAGTAAAAAATAACTTTAATTTCGGAAATCGGTTTATGTTAAGTTTCTTCGTATTTTGACACCGACTTCCGAAATTAAAGTAATTTTTCACTTTGTGGTGGTTTTTTTTTTGGAAGTCGGTTGTATTTTTACACATTCTCGTTACTGCACACATCCAATTGATCACGGAGTAAATGAAGAACTTGCGGGTGGCTCATCCGTCTTATTTACAACCCAACATTCTGATCCGTACATTACAATAGACAAATCACGGACTTATAATTTTCCGCTTTAACTTGAGCGAATAACATAATCTACACTAATATTATAAAGCTGAAGAGTTTGTTTGTTTGCTTGAACGGGCTAATCTCAGGAACAGGCCCGAATTGAAAAATTATAAGTGTTAAATAGCCCATTTATCGAGGAAGGCTATAGGCTTGATAAAATCACGCTAAGACAAATACGAGCGGAGCATTAATGGAAAATGTGACGCAGACGAAGTGGCCCACAAACATTCCAATACATTCTGACTCTACTTTCATTTTCGTTTTCCTCAAATGACTAACCCAATAAAAAAACGTAAGGAAACTGTTCCAAACAAACTAAAACGCAGTAGAGAAGGCGTCTCATCATCAGTAACTATTTATTCTCGGAAACAATACAGTGATTTATTGCGTATTTATTAGACTCCGCCATGTCATTATCTAGTACAATAACTCTGTTCGAAGCTATTTTTAGATGCATGTGTGAACGTTGTTAGCACCAGTACTGTTTAGTATTGTAACTAAGCAGGGGGGCTACTCTCTAAGCCCGACGTCCGTAGTTTCAGACTTAGTTTAACTAAAAAAAACTTTTTACAAAAAAATACAACCGACTTCCAAAAAAAGAACACTACAAAGTAAAAAGTAACTTTAACTTCGGAACTCGGTGTTTTTGTAAGTTTGTTCGTTTTTTGACACCGACTCCCGAAGTTAAACTTATTTTTTACTTTGTAGTGTTTTTTTTTTGGAAGTCGGTTGTATTTTTTTGTAAAAAGTTTTTTATTTTTCACTTTTTAGTGGTACCCCACACCTAACAAAACCACTGCAAAATCGATACCATACGATTTCCGAAAGTTCCCCTTGACTTCTCTGGGATGCCATCATCAGATCCTGGTTTCCTTATCATGGGACCATTTGGGAAGTATACCCTTTCCAGCAAAAAAATAATTTTTAAAATCGGTTGGCAAGCGAGGAGTTATGCCCGAACAAACATAAAAAAAAAAATACAAACATTCGAATTGAGAACCTCCTCCTTTTTGGGAAGTCGGTTAAAAATGAATGACAACACGATTTGACAGTAACTTTCGAATTGTGTTGTCATTAATTCTCAATGGTTAGATAATACGGAGTAAAATACGCCCGCAACTAAGCCCGAAACTACGGACGTCGGGCTTAGAGAGTAACCCCCCAGATTTGGCGCTAGTTTAATTTGGCGCTAGTTTAATTTGGCGCTAGTTTAATTTGGCGCTAGTTTAATTTGGAGCTAGTTTAATTTAGTATTAACCCGCTGACGCTCTCTCGTCCTAATACACACGCAGCAAAAAAAATATTTTTCAATATATCCACATAATATACGAGTATGTCCTTTCTTTCAGCGATTAAGAAGCTAGGAAACTCTTTCAGAGACACAAATGTATTAATAAATTTTCTAATACTTAAATAAAATTCTTCCGTTAAAAACAGACAAAATTTATGTAATTAATTAAATTAAATTTTGTCCCTTTAATTTTAATTTACACAGTATTTTTTTACATTTTTAGGGTTCTGTACTCCAAAAAGAAAAATCGGAACCCTTATAGGATCACTTTTCACGGTTTTTTTTTCATAGAAGCGTATTTTATGGTAACCCATGCTAGTTAAAATTGCCTTTTTTTTTTTTTTGGTAGGAAAACGTTTGATCACTATCTCACCTCATGGTAAGGGATGGTTTTTTTTTTTAAGAAATCAACCCCTAATAGGTGAAATTGGCAATAGACTTACCATGTTATTTTGGAAAATCTGCAATCAAATGGAATCCGCAAAATGTACGTCACATCGACTTCTCAATTGTAAATATCGATTTATAGTGGTAAATCTCACACTACGTTCAATACTGAACGAAAATTGTTGATCAACACCACACATTCACGTGGTTATATTAACATCCTTACGTATGCAAATAGGTGCTAAAAATAACATTTTGTATACATAACTATGTACATAAATAGTTGTACCTACTTATGTGCCACGAGGTAAACGAGTAAACAAAGCACTAAAGTATATAATTGGTTGTTACAGCTAATAATGTACTTTACATAACAACTCTATTTACTATTTATAGGAGCCATTGTGATATGTTTGCTGAATAAAATAGTAACGTTATAGATATACGGTTTTTCCGGCGAGATGTTTTCCTATAATCTACGAATCTATTTTCCTGGAAATTGAAGATAAACTACTCTGCTGTTAGTTATTACTGTATTCGCTACAAAAATCACGTTTTCTACGATTATCGTCAAACGTTGAGCCCCTTACATAAATAATGTTTAGGATTTATGTAGATCTATGAAAATTTAATATATTTAATACTTTACGCACACATGTACAGAGGCGGACCTAATGCCTTAGGCATTTTCTACCAGTCAACCTTTGGGTGATGCCTTTGGGTGGTTATTTACTTAATGCCTTTGGGTGGTTATTTGCTTACACTTAATTAACATTAAAAAATAAAACTAACTACTAATACTAAATCTTACTAAATCTAGAACAATATAATTTACTTGGATAATTTTAATTTAATGTATTGGAATAAGTAATTGAATCTAATTTAATTTAATGTAATGATTTTATCCTAATTTTAATTTAATTTTGTGAATGTATTATTTATATCTGAGGTATCCTGTAACTGAAATGAACCACTGTATCACTGTTTCATATTATGTATCCTTTGTTGGAGATTAATTAAATAAAATTTGTGAAATATTATTTTTGAAATATTTCGGAAACGCGGGAGCCCGTGTTTCCGGGATTGGGTTCTACTGACACTTTGAAGGGCAATTCAAAATCTTTGGACAAAAAAACGAGCCAGCCCTCTATGTCGATGATGCAAAGATCTTTGTTATGAACAAAGAGTCATGATTGAGAGGACCTGGGCTATTTATAAGCACCTCTAATTGCTGCTCAAAAGACAATTGAGCTCTTTAAAAGCTAGACCAAAACAGGAATACTCTAATCATGAACTTCCTAATAAGCAGTCAACTCTTCTTAACAAGATAAATACTACAATAGGTCAAGAAACTACCAGCTACTTACCTACGTTCTACAAAATATTAGAATAGAATAGAAAACCTTATTTGCCACAACACAACAGCAAAAAACACATTACAAAAAAGAGACTTGACGTGACTCGGAACGCAGTGCTCATTAGCGACGTTAAACTGGTGGATGCCAAGCTAAACAGCTTGGCTCATCGCCGCATGGTTGTCTGTTGTCGATCTTCTATAGATTGTAGGTACTTCGGAGAGTGTGCCCAAGAACTTACCATTACCACCAGCCTTGTTGCTATTCCACCAACTCGTACTAAGCGATTCCAAGCGTCTTTCATAATGCGCACAGCAAAGGAGTGGAACTCTCTGCCTGCGTCTGTGTTTCCGAACGCTTACAACCCTACTTTTCAAAGTAGTCTACAAATCGTAGACTTTGTCTCCATCATCTCTGTCCTAGACTAGAGTCAAGAGGAAACTCATCTCAAGTAGGTAATAAAAAGAAACAAAACTATTTAAAAAAAAATGTTTGATTAGTGGATTAGTTAAATTAGTGGTATGGGTCCAGGGCCTGCTAGAACCATTGCTTGCCAGGTCTGCGGAATTTGTTTCAAAGAGTCACCGCCCTGGAACGCGGCGGGCATTAAGAAGAACTCGGATGGGTAGGAGTTTGACAATCACTTCCGCAGGCTAGTTTCCATCATCCACAAATTGCAAAATTATTTAGTCCGTCAGTTAGAGTATTGAAAAATAATGGACACGTATTTTTTGTTTTTGTAAATCAATGAATATTGACAAAGATAAAACGCATCAAAACTCGGGAGTGGGGGCTCGTGACGTCACTAACCGCTAAAAATTATACCACGGCGTGACATATTGATAATTTTAAAAGTGTCGTAACTTCGTCAATTTTGGTTCCCGTATCAAAAGAAAAAATACGGGTCAAATATTTTTTGATAATCTAACTGACGGACTAATTAGATTTTTTCAGTAAACAAGCCTATTGATGATTTCTCATCCCTAAAAAATGTTTCCTTTGTGATATTATTATAATAATATCTCACCTGATAGTAAGAGATATCATCAGCTAATCAATTTAAGTGTTTTATTTAATGAAGTCATTTATTTATTTATTTATTTATTTATTTATTTATTATTATATTTGCAAAACATAGGTACAATAATAGGTTCTTATTCTAATGTCAGGATCGCTATGTTTAACCTAAAAGGCGTACAAATTTTAGACACATTAAATAATTATTAAAATTAAAATACATAATATTAAAATACATATAATTGAGTTTAAACAAATCGGACATATGACCCACACAAACAAAAACCCAATTATTATTTTTTTAAATCGTCCGATAAAAATTCACCAATGGAATAGTATGCCTTGTTAACCATAAAATCTGTAAGCATTCTTTTAAATTTGACATCATCCTTCTCAGCTCTTATAGTCATGGGTATCTTATTAAAAATTTTTGGAGCCATTCCCAGAAAGCTTTTTGCGTATAATGCAGTTTTGTGAGGCATCACGTGAATTATATCCCGGTGACGTTTACTAGTCAGGGTTTCAAATAAATTGAAGTGTTTTTTAACAAACATTGCTACTTCAAATGCGTACAGACACGGAAAAGTCATTATTTTTAGCTCAATAAAATGAGGTCTACAACTATCAGTAGCTTTTATTTGGCACACTGCTCTTAAACACTTTTTTTGTGCCTTAAATACTAGATCCCTATCTGAAGAATTTCCCCAAAAAATTATGCCATAACGCAATGTAGAAGTCACATATGCATGAAATGAAGTTAGTACGGTTTCGCGGCTTGCTATTTTATTAAGATTATGTAGAGCGTACTGGAACTGATTTAGTTTTTTTATAACATGTTCAATATGTTTACTCCATTTCATATTCTCGTCTATATAGAGTCCCAAGAACTTTGTGTGCTTTGTTTCTTCTATAGTTTTGTCAGCGTATTTAATATTAAGTTTATCTTGATTGATTCTTTGTTTGAATGACATAATATAGGTTTTGTCTAAATTTATATTAAGATTGTTTTTATTTAACCATTCAATTAACTTACTTAGACTTAGATTTATATCCATTTCATGGCTTTGTGATTCAGCATTGTTTTCCGTGAAAAAAACTGTACTATCATCTGCGAACAAGGTCATGGGATGTTCTATAACTTTAGGCATATCGTTTATGTATACGAGGAACAGTAACGGGCCGAGGACGCTACCTTGGGGTACCCCAAAGATTGTTTTTCTTGGTTTTGATTTGTACGTTCGTTCTAATTTTGTTTTCTGGCAAATCTTTGTAATACTAGTTATTTGATACCTATTTTTTAGATACGATTCAATTAATTTATCATTGATTCATCTTTCTTTTATCCATATCTTTCCTGTATCTTGACGGTAAATAAAATAACAAAGTAAGGTAAGGAAAATACCAAAAGTTTTTGGGAATTTTTTCCATCCATTTGTGGGACTGACCAAACTTATTGATCAGTAACCTCAGAATAGCCTGACTATGGCCAATATTTGCACTCACCTGTAGGTAAAGAAATGTAGACATTTTATGTAATGTAGGTCTCTTTGTTCATTTAATAGCTAAACTACTTCTTGGGGCCTCGAAAAATAGCGAGACTATTAGAGGTTTTGTATCTTCGTTCTTTAACATCGCCTTTAATCCCCTTCCGAACAACCCACGGACTCACTAAGACAAATCCAGGGAATTCCGGATGGATGGTAGCCCTACCTATATTGGTACTTCCGAAGATCCTCTTGCCCTGCTATTCCTGTGACTGACACATCATGGCCGCAATCTAGAGGATAAAAGCGTCTTGAACCCGTATATAATATGTCACCGGAAAGTGTCAAACTTCGTTAGATTATAAAATAACTTGAGAGTTTGTAAACTCTCGATAAATTGTCAACTGAAAATTCGGAATACTTTTTTACGCATCAAAATTTGATAGTTTTTAATTTCTCGATTTAATTCCGAGAAACTGTGAACTAAAATAAAATGGTTACCAATCAGAGCACAAGTCTACAAGGAACTAGGCTCTCATTGGTTTGTTCATATGTGGCACATGTACGGGATAGAGTTACGAATTAAATTTACAATCTCTCAAATTATTTTATATTCTTACAAAGTTTGCCATTCTCCGGTGACATGTACAACGTTAAACTGGGTTCAATTGATCCCAAACGCTCAACAATCTATGTCTGACTGGCTTCCTCTGTGACGTAGGTTCAATACCCGTGTGGAACAAACATTATCAACACTTACAAATATTTATGTAAGCCACGAATGTCGGGAGTATTTTCTTAAACGCTCTTTCCTGTACAATTAGCAATTATTTGAGCAAATTCTAGATATTTGCTTGTCTTTAGGAAGTGTAGATTGCAAGGTAAATCCCCCCATCCACGAGTGACGGGACTCTCGTTCACCTGTCAAAAATTATTTGCCAGAAGTATTGCTAGAAAGTCAGATTTTGTTTTATCTAATAATACATGTATTATTGTGATTTACCCTTTTTTATCTTTAACAGTCGTGGAACCGTATGGTCTCGAACCTTTAGTAGGCAGGCATACAAGCAGGGGCCTTGTTAGACATTTCAAATGGAGTGAGGCACCAAACCAAGATTGTCCCTGTATGAACTGCAAGTATACCCAAGGTTGACTCAAAATATGGAGACAAAAGATGAGAGAACGATGGGTTTTGATGGTTGAGTGGACTGATTATCACTGTTAAAACGTACTGTTAGACCACTTTGAATGTAAATAAAACTTCATAAAATTTAGAAAAACACAAACGAATTGTTTTAATATGACCTACAAACAATGCTAAATCACAAAAAATGCACTGCACTGAACTACGTGACAATAATACCAAAGTCAGCAATGCGCCAGTTACTTTGGACCCAGTAGAGTAGGTACCTAACCACCGCGAATACGCCGAGGAGGCGAGGACTGACTTGAGGTTAGCCTAACGCAATGAAACGTGAACGCGCCAGTTTAGGTTAGGGTCAGCCACCGCGCCCTGCAGACCTCATTATGGCGATTAAACGTAGATTTTTGCGGTGTGAAGTGTAATAGACAGTTTACTTTTGAGCTGTTGTATTTTTCCTTATGTCATTAATATTTCTATCAACCTGGAACTACGTTTAAGCTAAAAACAATTCAGTGAATGAGCTGGTGAACTACCTAGCCAGTAGTTATTTACTATCCATAAATATAAGGAATACCTATCGAAAGGAGTCTCGATCCCGATTTTTATAAAAACTAAAACTGCATCAATAGATTTTTGAAAAATTTATATTCCTAGCGAATCGAATCAGTTGACATTGAACAAAAACACAATGTGTAATTATAACACCAACCGAAATCCAAAAAAATCCGAAACTCTGGGAAGTAATAACGCATGGTAAACTAAAGGAAAAACCTCTTTTTTCTTTTCTCATAGAATTGGCCGTCCACGCATACTTGGAAAATTCTCTATGCAGTTCCAAGTGTGCGTGAAAATCGTCCTCCATACCGATTTTAGCCATGAACCGGTCAACCTCAGCAGAGACTATATTGGGTATACAAGTGGGTACGAAAACCCAGACCCACTTCTTCGTCCATCACTCTGCAGTCCGATTGGACTGCAACCGGACACAACCAGAGAAATTTGCCGCAGGCTGACAGTTAGTTGGATGTGCAGTGGGATCCTGGGTTCGATTTTCTGGTCAGGCAAAGACTGCAATTGAGTTTTTCCATAAGGAGTGGAACTGTCTGCCTGCGTCTGTGTTTCCGAACGCGTTCAAAGTTAGAGTGAACAGGCTACTTCTGGGTAAGCTCGCTCCATCGTAGACTTTGTCTCTGTCATCTCTGACCAAGACTAGAGTCAAGAGCAAAGCCATCTATACTTATAATAAATCTGTAGAGAGGTCAATTCTGTACATGAAATATATTTCCAAAATAACTATCAGGGGGTGATTAGGGATCGATACTGATGCCAAAAATGCAATCAGTACAATTTTTGTCTGTCTGTCTGTATAACCGTTATAGAAACAAAAACTACTCGACGGATTTTAACGAAACTTGGTACAATTATTATTCATACTCCTGAGCAGGTTATAAGTATACTTTTCATCACGCTACAATCAATAGCAAAATGAAAAAAAAAAATAAAAAATGTGAAAGTTTGGTTGTTTGTTACTCAATCACGCCAGAACGGCTTAATGGATCTTAATGAAATTTAGAACAAAGATAGATTATAGTCTGGAATAGCACATAAGCTACTTTTAATCCCGGGAACATGTTCCCTAGGGATCACGCGGGCGAAGCCGCTGGCAGAAGCTAGTCTAAAATAAAAATATAAAAAAGGAATTTCTTTGAGACAACCAGGAGTTCGGTAGGTTGTATTGTGATACCCGTGCCTCGGAAAGCATGTAAGGATCAGCTAATACGCGTACATAGATGTTCTAGATACATTAAAAATAATCTGATATAAGCTCGAAATCCTCCACTTTTATAACACAATATTTGTCATTTGGTATTCTTGACACAATAACATACAAAAATGTAGACCTACTTATAAATGAAAACTTGTTTCAGCGGTAGTTAATTATAGTGATTGCTGTACTAGAGTCTATTCCGTTATGTACATTATAACTATTTATAATGGACAAAACAGGCGATGCTTACAACTACTATGCGAGCCAAATAAGAATAGGATTGCGCTTGCTGCCAACTTCATACGAAAGCAGTCAAATTAGTACCTACTGCCAGCAAAAAAAGACTGAAAAAAAAATAAGTTATATTTTTTATTCAGTACAGTGCAGTAGTATTTCGTGAAATTACCTTTATATTAAAGGGTAAACTGAGTATATTTTTCTTCATTTATTTTTTTGCAAACCTTACGCTTTGGTTATGAAGTTCGCGAGTATTGCGGAACAAAATGGTGTCTTGACAGTACTATTCTTATTTGGCTCGCATAGTACTTAAATTATTATGCAGGACTTAAACGAAATTAAATTCTGACGGTCAATAAACCTAGGCTTTTCCAAGTCGGTATGTTAGAATGGGAATATATATCCATATTGAAGTGGCTGTTATTATTAAAAAAAAACCGGACTCGTGCGAATCAGACTTGCGTACGAAGGGTTCCGTACCATTATCTATAAAAACGGCAAAAAAATCACGTTTGTTGTATGGGAACCTTAAATATTTGTTTAATTTAATTTAACTTTTGTATAAAGTGAATATATAACTTAATATTCTGTGAATATTTCAAGCGTCTACCTGTTGCCGTTATCAATATCGTGCTAAAACGAGCAAAAAAAGTCACGTTTGTTGTATGGACGTCCCCTTAAATATTTATTTTATTCTGTTTTTTAGAATATGTTGTTATAGCAGCAACAGAAATACATCATCTGTGACAATTTTAACTATCTAACTATCACGGTTAATGAGATACAGCGTGGTGACAGACGGACGGACAGCGAAGTCTTAGTAATAGGGTCCCGTTTTACCCTTTCGGTGCGGAACCCTAAAAAGGATTTATTCTATACCTACCAATTGCAATGACATCTCTATATCATTACTATCGTTTAACCTTATCATAAAGATTGAATTATATCGTTCGTGCTAACTAAGTTTATTGTGTTAGCGCCACGCGCCGACCTCTTTAATTAACGGGTCGGTTCAGAAATACCGCGCTTGGCGCTTTACTGTTAACTCGTTATACAAATATAATTGCAGATAGGTCCCATTTAAATCATATCAAAATCGGTTACGAACTATGGATTTTATATCGAAATAGATGGAATTTGACTATTTAGATGATTCTTTGATAATCGAAATTGCGTATTTTGCTTTTCTGCGATTTTGTAGTGGTGCTGTTAGGTGTGCGGCACCGATAAAAAGTGAAAAATAAAAAACTTTTAACAAAAAAATACAACCGACTTCTAAAAAAAAAACACTACAAAGTAAAAAATAACTTTAATTTTGGAAGTCGGTGTCAAAATACGAAGAAACTAACAAAAACACCGACTTCCAAAATTTAAGTTATTTTTTTTTACTTTTGATAAACACGCGTTTGACCACTTTCTCACCTGATGGCAAGTGATGATGCAGTATAAGATGGAGCACGTTTGCCTAGAAGTAACCAATTCACTCTTGATTTAAAGATTCCCAGGTTTTAGATATCAGGAAACACAGACTCCGGCAGGGAATTCCACTCCTTTGCTGTACTTACGCACTATGAATGTGTTCCCAAAACGTTTTGTGCGTGTGGGTGGGATGTCCACCATGTACCGGTGGCGCATCGCCGTTCGTCTTGTGGTCCGATGATGGAGCGGGCTTGACGGATTAAATTATGCAATTCCGTGGCACGTTCCCCAAAATGTAACCGGTAGAAAACCGACAGGCTTGCAGGTAGTCTCCACAACAACCGGTTCTTTGCTACTCGTATTCAGCGGATTCTGGTCCACGTTGAGGGAGGCCTTCCCATGCTGCGTCTTTAGGTACGCGACCGCAACTCTAATCATTCGGCCACTTCGACCATCCGTTCTACGAGCAATGTGCGCTGCCACATGCTCATTGCCACTTATGTTTTTCGATTCTTCGGCGGGCTATGGCGGTAACACAAATAACCTTTGGTCTCCTGCAAATCCCTTCATCTTTATTTAAAATGTTACTTTAGATGGGTTTGCTCTTGAGTCTATTCTAGGTCAGAGGTGATAGAGACCAAGACGACTATGGAGCGAGCTTACCCAGAAAACCAGTTCTGCAGCTCAATAATCGTCACCCTCCTTTTTTTAGGGATGGGAAATCATCCAATGACTTCCCCCACTCTGGGCGGAGCGGGAGGGAGTGTCAGACTCTTACTGACTAAAACCCATCCATGTTCCTTCAGTACCCTTTGTGTTCCGGAGCTACGGTATCTCTTTCGAATAGTCCCGCGACTCCGGCAGGATCGTCAACCTCCTGATGCTTCGTCTATCAACGTATCAAACCAAGGATCTTCGAATCTGTAGACTGCTGAACATCAGTCTTCAAATCCAAAGGCCTTTAGACCTTTGAGAGGTCTAAGGCCATTTAAAAGAGATGGTTATATTTACGATGCGCTAATAATTACATAACTCAGTGTGTGCGATTAAATTATGTCACGTATGATATCTAGCGACTCGTGCGCAGACCGCCCGTTTAATTGATGTCGCACGCGCAAGCGCATCTCGTTTATTACACAATTTGGTTAGCATTATTTATTGCGAGGTTGTAAGGTTAACATGGAAAGGAACTCGTGGCTACATAATAACTTCTACATAGGTCGATCTTCGAGACTAATTTAATATTAGCATTAATATAATTTAATATTAGCATAATAGCATTCTAATTTAATCATACTGAGATTCACACAGTAGCGGCTTTAGGGTCGGGCGACAAAGGCGGCCGCCCGGGGCGCCAGCAGCTGGAGGGCTCATACAGGGCGCTGCGCGTAATTTGAGTACCTACCTATTTCTTCCGACATAAAGAAAAAAACAGAAATTGATGGTGATTTGTTGTGCGATTTTGGTCGGCAACACAATCTGGAAGATATTCAGGCAACACCTCGGTATCGGAACCTTGAAACGACTGAAGGACATGTATCCATGGTCAAGAATAAAATTATTAAAAAAAAGAAACCTTGAAGATTCAATTCCCTGATTTCAATTCCCTGGATATCCCTGTGTATTCTGCTAGCAAATTTAACAATACCAGTGACTGGTGCAAGTGGCGAACGCAGTTTTTCTAAACTTTTTATAGCTCACCAAACGAAAGCCAAAAACTGCCAAAAAGGGGAAATAATTCGTGTTGTGAATTCGTGTTTAATAGCAAACTTTGGCATAGTGGTAGAAAATGGTATTATAAACAACATCATAAAAGTACTGATGGACGGGGGTGGATCAATCGGGTTTGGGTGAAAAGATTTTGCTAAATAAATTATTTTAATTATATTCAAATATAAAAGGGCGCCAAATGCATGACTCGCCCGGGGCGATTAGATGATTAACGCCGGCCCTGGATTCACACAGGTGTCATAAAGTATGTAAAGCCGTTGGTTACGGCTACAATTTGTAAATCCTTGACGGTCGTTGCAGGTAGTCAAAGTCAGGCATTCAAGTACACCAGTCTTGGGGGTATCATGACCCGACTATAATAGGCTAGATTCCATCATCCACAAATTGAAAAACTATTTAGTCCCTCAGTTAGAGTATTAAAAAATAATGGACACGTATTTTTTTTTTTTTGTAAATCAATGAAAATTGACAAAGATAAAACGCATCAAAACTCGGAAGTGGGGGTCGTGACGTCAAGACTCACTAAAAATTATGCGAAGCTGCGAAGGTGTGTGTGACGTATTGAGAATTTTAAAAGCGTCGTAACTTCGTCAATTTTGGTTCCCGTAACAAAAGAAAAAACACGGGTCAAATATTGTTTTGATAATCTAACTGATGGACTAATTAGTTTTTTCAGGACACAAGCCTATTATTGGGGTCGGCATCCAATCTAACTGGATGCAACTGAACACCAAGATTTTACATTGAACGATTGCTTTGGATTCGGATCTAATGGCTTGCTATTTCAATAATATTTAGCTGCCTCCGTGATCGACTGGTTTAGGCGCTGACCTTGTGACCGTGGTCGTGGGTTCGATACCCACGGGAAGCAAACTCTGTAAAGTGTTTCCAGTTATGACTAGGACAATGCAGGCTTGCATCACCTGATTGTCTGATAAAAAGATGTTTCCGTGCTACGGAAGGCACGTATAAGGCGGTGGTCCCGGCCGCCAAATGGCGGTCGTTAAACCATGTCAGAGGCCCTTGAGGTTTAGAACCTCTGACACTGGGTGTGTGGGGTCGTTAGACCTTACTGCCCACACGGTAAGAATGAAAAAGAATGAAACTTAGTTTTTTATTTGTTATTTTATTTATTTCTTTATGTACACACAATTAAACATACGTAAAAAGAAAAAAATGTATAGAAAAAAACCTTTTTACAAGCAAAAAATAACTTTAATTTCGGAAGTCGGTGTTTTTGTTAGTTTCTTCGTATTTTGACACCGACTTCCGAAATTAAAGTTATTTTTTACTTTGTAGTGTTGTTTTTTTTTTTGGAAGTCGGTTGTATTTTTTTGTAAAAAGTTTTTTGTTTTTCACTTTTTAGTGGTAGGACACCTAACAACACCACTGCAAAATCGCAGAAAAGCAAAATACGCAATTTCGATTACTTGGATGACATAAAACCATCATCCAAGTAGACGAATTCCAGCTATTTCGATTTAAAATCCAAAGTTCGTAACCGATTTTCATAAAATTTAAATGGGACCAATCTGCAAGTATATCCTTTCAGATAAAACAAGAATTTTTCAAATCGGTTCATAATTGTCAGAGTTATGAGGTAACAAACATAAAAAAAAAACATACAACCGAATTGATAACCTCCTCCTTTTTGGGAAGTCGGTTAAAACGAGCACAAAGGTACTGCTTATTTCAAAAGTAATTTCTACCAGCAGACCTGTTTTTTATATTTCTGTGCAGCAGACCTATGACATAAGAATTTAATTAGTTCTTTTTTTTATTTAGTTGTGTTAATAATCAGAATTGGTTGCCGACTATTCCACTATAAACTATTTCCGTTTAGCCAGAGGCCTATGTCCATTGTCCAACAACCTATTGTTGTGTTAATTGGGTTTGGTAATGAAATTGTGCGCCACTTTGCCGTTTTAATTGATGCCGGATATGCGATAGCCGTTGATACTTCCGCTATTGTAAAAGATTTAGGTTAGATAGTTTATATTTAAAGTCTAAGGCTAAGAACTCACGGGGTGCGAAGTCAGAAGTCCTCCACGCGTGCTTGGCGGCTGCTGGTCCCTTTCGATCCGTCTGGAGGGAAGAGCAGTTGCTGAGCCGGTGCACCCTGGGCGCAACAGTAACTTTCTCCGGGGAATGAGGGGAAATGAGAATCTCCTCTTATGCTTCGGGGAGGGTTACTGTTGCGGCTAATTTTCTGACACGGGTGGGGTCCATTGGATGGACCGACGGGGCGTTCCTTTGCGTGACCCTCTGTGTAGCAGAGGGCATAGCAGAGGAGCAAGAGCGGGCTCGGTGTGCACTTACCCTGCCTCCGAGCAGACAGAGTTGGTGGGTCCTTCTCTGTCACCGCTGATCTCGTAACCCTATCGAAGTGCTGTGGTCATGTCTCGCGGCACTCATAGGACCGACGGTCTTGGCTTAACTGCCTGGACCACGAGGACGTAAACCTCTATAAAAAATACCCCGAATCTCAAGTGGCGGGAGCACCGCGAAGGGACGAATGGCTGACGGGTATTATCAGTTTCTAGTGCTTCCCTCGCCAGAGATACCTGCAGCCCTCTCTGGCGAGTAAAGCAATTTATTCTGCTTATCCTGATACACGGTCCCTGTCAGGATGGACGTTTATTTACCTATTGCTCGTGGGATTAAATATGGAATTGTTTAAAAACACACAAACCGCCGGCAACGGCAAACGCGATGAGCGGTCGGAGTCCGACGCTGCATCCAGCAGAAGCGGGAGAGGCGCGGGAGGCTCAGAGAGCTCCCGGCGCGAGAGGGCCGGGTCACTTGCGGAGATCAGCAAGTTCTTCCGCAAGCGGCCCAGGCGGGATGGCGACAAAGGTTCGTCATCCGGAGAAGAGGAGGCTTCAGCCTCAGCCCGGAAAATCCCCACCAACAAGCGTGGCGGGATCCGTGGCAAAGGGAGGAGAATCTCGGCCTCCGAGAGATCGGCCAAGCTGGCCGAGGAGGGGCGCCACCCGGGCTCGACGGCGTGCGTGACTGGGGACGAGGAGGAAGCACCTGGCGGCTCCGAGGCGGAGCGTGAGGCCAGGTTCGCGAAGGAGGTGGAGGCCGCGCTGAAGCAGGTCGCCCACAAGCAGAAGCCGTCCACAAGGCTGAGGGCCATGCCTGCGGCTTCTGCTTCGATTATGGCGGCAGCGGAGGCCAACTTCCGGGCCTCGCACGACGGCGGAGAAATGGCCAGTTTGCGGGCGGACGTCGCCCGCCTTACGGCCGCGATGGAGCTTCTCCAGCAGGAGAATGAGAAGCTCCGAGCGGACCTGGCCAGCATGCGGGCGAATGACTCTCGTGTGGCTACCCAGGCGGAACAACCTCAGGCGGGACATCAGCGGCAGCAACAACAACAGCAACAGCGGCAGCAACAGCAACCAACCCGGCCCGAGCCAGAGGACAACCAGGTCCTGGCACTGGTTCGGACGGAGCTCGCCGCCTTCCAGCGGCGGTTTTCCGTTCTGGAGGGCATCGTTCTGCGGCCCCCCCTTAGTGCAAACAAGGTGGCTTCGGGCCCGGGGACGGTGTCCTATGCGGCTGCTGCGGCTGCCGCATCCGGGCCGGGGCCGTCCACTCGGCCCACCGGCGGAACCGCGTTGCCCCCCCCCCCAGCAAAGCCAGCCGCGACAGAGTCGGCGCCAGCCAAGGGGAAGAGGAAGGGGAAGGGGAAGAAAGGCAAAGCAAAGGCGCTGCCAGCGACAGCGCCTGCTGCGAGCGGTCCTCCGCCTGCGGCCCGCCAACAACCTGCGGCACGCCAACAGCCTGCGGCACGCCAGACGCCTGCGGCACGCCAGACGCCACTGCCGCCACCGCCCTCCCAGCCCGCACAGCTCCCTACACCTCCCCCGGCTGAAGCCGGATGGCACGTAGTCGGGGAGCAGCAGAAGAGGCGGAAGGCGGCCAAAAAGGCCCACGATCAGGAGCGGCAGCGCCAGTTCAGAGAGCGCAAGATCGCGGCTAGGCTCCGCGCCCCGAAGACCGCCGCTGTAGTAATCACGCTACAGCCGGAAGCGGAAAAGAGGGGCGTGTCCTACCGCGACCTGCTGGCGAAGGCGAAGGAGACGGTGGATCTCCGTGAGCTCGGGATCACCGGGGGCCTCCGGCTAAAAGTCACTGCGACTGGAGCGCGGATGTTGGAGATCCCTGGGGAGACCAGCGGCTCGTCCGCTGACGCTCTGGCCGAAAGGCTAAGAGCGTCCCTTAACGCGGACGAGGCCCGAGTGTCCAGGCCCGTTAGGTGCGCAGATCTGCGCATCCTGGGTCTGGACGACTCGGTCACGGAGGAGGAGGTCGTGGCCGCCGTCGCCAGGTCCGGAAGGTGTCCTGCCGAACAAGTCAAGGCAGGCGCCATACGTCCGGACCTCTCGGGCATGCGAACAGTAACGGTTTGCTGCCCTGTGACGGCGGCCAAAACTATTGTGGAGGGCCGTAGGCTACTAGTGGGCTGGGTGTCAGCGCAAGTCAAGCTGCTGGAACCCAGGCCTCTGAGGTGCTATCGCTGCCACGTGGGGCACCACGTGTCAGTCAAGTGCGCCTCGGAGGTCGATCGCAGCGGCCTCTGTTTCCGCTGCGGTCAGCCCGGTCACGTGGCCGTAGCTTGCTCCGCCAAGCCGCACTGCGTCGCATGTGCGTCGGCGGGCAAGTCGGGCGATCACCGGGCTGGGAGCAAGGCCTGCGCTCCGCCCACCAAAGCCAGATCCGGAGCTAGGGGGAGGCCCTCCACCGCCACTGCCACCGTCTCCGCCGCAGCAGCCGTAACTGCCGCAGCCGCAACCGCCGCAGCCGCAACCGCCGTAGCCGCAACCGCCGCGGTCGCAACCGCCGCCACTGCCGCTATTGCCGCCACAGAGGGGCCCTCGCAGGAGGAAGCTGAAATGGAATGCCAGTAACGGCCCCTCTCAGCTTCCTCCAGGCGAATATCAACCACTGCGCCTGCGCTCAGCACTTGCTGATGCAGAGCATGGCGCAGTGGTCGATCAACATTGCGGTGGTCTCTGAGCCGTATTTTGTCCCATCCAGGGATGACTGGGTTGCGGACCTTAACGGCTCAGTGACCATCATATCGTCGGCCGCCGCCGGTACCCCGTCCCTTGAAAATGTCAGGAGGGGACAGGGGTGCGTAGCAGCACGGTTCGGGGAAATCGTCGTGGTAGGCGTCTACTTCTCCCCGAGCCGAACTCTCGCCGAGTTCCACAACTCTCTGGTAGAGTTGGGTGTCGTCGTCGGACACTATTCCCTACCCGTGCTTGTCCTCGGGGACTTCAACGCCAAGAACTTGGCTTGGGGTTCTCGTCTGACAGACGTGCGGGGAAGGATGGTAGAAGACTGGGCTCTGGAGACAGGCCTAGTCGTCCTCAATCGGGGTTCTGTCCCCACGTGCGTGCGGATGTGGGGCGAGTCGGTGGTGGACATCTCGTTCGCCAGTCCCGCTCTGTCACCGCGGGTCATTGACTGGCGTGTCATGGAGGAGGTGGAGACCTATTCCGATCACCGGTATATCCGGTTTGACGTCTCCACCCAGACCTCAAGCGCGCCGGTCGTACAGACCCCGATTGGTCCGCGTTGGGCTCTGAAGCAGCTGGACCGGGAGCTCCTCCTGGAAGCCTCGATCGTGCAGGCCTGGGTGACATCACCGGACAGGCCTGCCGACGTCAACAGTGAGGCAGGGTGGTTCCAGGAGGCCATGTCCGACATTTGTGACGTGGCAATGCCCCGAGTCCGGCCAGGAAGAGCCCGGCGCCAGGTGTACTGGTGGTCGCGAGAGCTAGCGTCTCTGCGCGAGGCGTGCATTTCTGCGCGCCGCCGGTACGCCAGGCATCGCAGGCGCCGCATCCGTCCTCCGGATGCGGACGCCATCGAGGCGGAGCTATACGAGGGATACAGAGCCGCGAAGACCGCTCTCCGCGACGCTGTCCTGCGGGCTAGAGATCTGGCCCGCGAGGAAATGCTGGCGACTCTCGACAGAGATCCGTGGGGGCGCCCCTACCTCATGGTGCGGAACAAGCTCCGCACCTGGGCCCCCCCACTGACGCAGAGTCTCCGGCCTCAGCTCGTGGAGGACGCGGTGAGCGCTCTGTTCCCTGCGCGAGGGGAACATCCTCCCCCGCCTATGGCTCCGCCGCCTGCGGTGCCGGAAGAGGACCAAGAGGACGACGACGACATCCCTGCTGTGACTGGGGTAGACCTGAGAGCGGCGGTACGGAGGCTCAAGGCCAAGAATACCGCCCCAGGGCCCGACGGCTTGCCTGGCAAAGCCTGGGCCCTGGCATTGGAGGCTCTCGGGCCTCGACTGGAGGGGCTCTTTAGCGCATGCTTGGAGAGAGGCCAGTTCCCGCTTTCTTGGAGGACCGGGAAGCTGGTACTCATCCCGAAGCCTGGGCGCCCTGCGGACTCTCCGTCCGCATTCCGGCCCGTGGTGTTGCTCGACGAGGTGGGCAAGCTCTTCGAGAGAGTCATTGCGAACCGCCTCGCCGGGCACCTAGCGGGAACGGGGCCGGATCTTGCGGACAACCAGTTCGGTTTCCGCAAGGGGCGCTCTACGGTGGACGCCGTCATGCGCGTCAGAGCCCTCACGACGGGGGATGCGGTCTCCCGGGGTGGTGTTGTCTTGGCGGTGTCTCTTGACATCGCCAACGCCTTCAACACCATGCCCTGGAGCTGCATTGGGGAGGCACTCCGGTATCATCGGGTGCCGACCTACCTTCGTCGTGTGGTCGGGGACTACCTGTCCGACCGGGCAGTAATCTACCCAAGTCACAGCGGTGAGTGGAACCGGCGAGAGATGTCGTGCGGTGTCCCACAGGGTTCGGTTCTGGGGCCGCCCCTGTGGAACATCGGTTACGACTGGGTGCTGCGAGCCGACCTCCCTAGCGGCGTCAACGTCATTTGTTACGCTGACGACACGCTGGTGCTGGCACAAGGGGGGTCGTACGCGGAGGCGGCCGACGTAATGACACGCGGGGTTGCGATAGTCGTGGAGAGGATCCGGCAACTGGGTCTCGAGGTGGCGCTGCACAAGTCCGAAGCCATGTGTTTTCATGGCCGAGGCATTGCGCCACCGTCGGGATCCTTGCTGACGGTAGGAGGGGTTTCCATCGGCGTCGAATCGACGCTGAAATACCTGGGGCTCGTCCTAGACAGCCGATGGAACTTCGTGGAGCATTTCCGACGTTTGGTCCCCAAACTGGAGCGGGCCGGGGCTGCTTTCAGGCGGCTCCTGCCCAACCTGGGGGGACCGAACGCCTCCTGCCGTAGGCTATACGCGGGGGTCGTGCGGTCCATGGCCCTTTACGGGGCCCCGGTGTGGGCGCGTTCATTGAGGCAGCGTGCTGCGAACCACTTGAACGCGCCCCAAAAGGTGGTGGCCCTCAGGATGACCCGAGGGTACCGCACGATCTCGCGCGAAGCGGCGGGTCTCCTTGCCGGATTGCCGCCATGGGATCTGGAGGCGGTGGTCCTCGCGCGCCTGCATGATTGGCGCGCGGAGGTACTAAGCCGGGGGGAAACTCCGCTGACGCGGCAAATTGTCGCGCAGCGGACGGACTTCCGGCGCGATCTCATGGCGTCATGGAGACGACGACTATCGCAACCCAGCGCAGGGCACGCCACAATAGCGGCGATAAGTCCCCTCTTTGAGGAGTGGCTTGAGAGGCGCCACGGCGTCCTCACCTTCCGCCTGACGCAGGTCCTCACCGGACATGGATGTTTCGGGAGGTTCCTGCACCGAATTCGGCGGGAGGAAACGCCCGGGTGTCACCACTGCGAGGATCGACCGGAGGACACGGTAGAGCACACTGTGCAGGTGTGCCCCGCTTGGGCGGCGCACCGCCGTGTCCTCGAAACGGCGATTGGCGGCGACCTCTCGCGTCCGGCCCTGGTCCAAGCCATGGTCCGGAGCGAGACGGAATGGGACGCCGTTGCCTCCTTCTGCGAAGCAGTCATGCTAGCGAAGGAGGTGGCGGAGCGGGAGAGGAGACCCTCTCGTCCCGGCCGCCGTGGTGGACGCCGCGGGCGTCGGGGGCCACCTGGTGACCTCCGGCCACCGTAGGCGCAGGCCTGTGGACGGCGAGCTATGGGTGGCTCGCCGTCCGTCCATCTAGACAGGCCGTGTCGACGGCGCGTTAGTGTTCCACGTGCGCCTCAAAGAGAGTCAGCAACACAGAGGGGCCCGAAAGGGCCGACGCCTGCCGGAGTCGCGGGATTATTCGCAAGAGACACCGTGGCTCCGGAACACAAAGGGCAATGAAGGAACATGGATGGGTTTTAGTCAGTAGAAGTCTGACACTCCCTCCCGCTACACCCAGAGCGGGAGGAGTCATTGGATGATTTCCCATCCCTAAAAAAAAAAAAAAAAAAAAAAAAGGCTAAGAACTCACGGAGCGATTTTCACCCGCGACCGCCGCGGTTGCGGGCCCGCAGCTTCTGTAGAAAGCAGTTATGTATGTTAAAAATTAAAGCACAACTCACGACGCGATTTACGCCCGCGCCTCTACAGAAGCTGCGGGCCCGCAACCGCGGCGGTCGCGGGTGAAAATAAATCGCTCCGTGAGTTCTTAGCCTTATGGGTCATCATCTGCCTAGCCTTTTCCCAAATATATTGGGGTCGGCTTCCAGTCAAACCGGATTCAGCTGAATACCTGTATTTTACGTGGAGCGGCTGCCTACCAGACCTCCACAACCTATTAACTGGGTAACACGGGACCTACTTCTTGGCAAGACTGGAGTCAAACTGGCTTCTGACAATCCGTAACGACTGCCAAAGATCTGCAAATGACAGCCGGGACCAACAGCTTAACGTGCTTTCCGAGGCACGGAGGAAACTCGGTATGTTAAGATGGACACCCATCTACAAACCAACCTTGGCAAGCGTGGCTTAACCTGGAAGATCGACTTGTGCAGCTGTTAATGTTTAGCCACGAGCTCCTCCACGAATAAGTCATATGGGTATATTTTAAAAATCAGTTTTGCTTTGATGCTAGAACCATCCTCAATATTATATAAAACTAGCTGACCCGTGCAACGGTGCAACGTCGTCTGCGTAAAATTTTTCATTACTTCTCCGCTCCTATTGGTCTTAGCGTGATGATATATAGCCTATAGCTTTCCTCGATAAATGGGCTATCTAATACTGAAAGAATTTTTCAAATCGGACCAGTAGTTCCTGAGATTAGCGCGTTCAACCAAACAAACAAACAAACTCTTCTGCTTTATAATATTAGTATAGATTGTTCCGTTATTGAGTGACTGAAAGACAACGCATTGCTGAATCTACGGGTCGTAGGAAGCTGAAATTTGTCATGTATCTTCCCTGTACTATGTAGGGGAGACTAAGGGAGTATTTCCCGAAATTCTTACGGGAATGGGAAACACGATATATGCGCATACGTAGTCGCGGGAAACAGCTAGTCTATACTTAATATTATAAAGAGGTAACATTTGTTTGTAAGTTTGTAAGGAGTAATAATGTGGGGCAACTCGACCGACGCCGACAGAGTTTTTAAACTTCAAAAACGGTGCATACGAGTTATAAACAAGGCGTGGTTTTTAGACAGCTGTAAACCTTTATTTCAAAAATATAAAATTCTTCCATTGCCCTGTATGTATATAAAAGACATCTGCATTTTTACAAAGAAGCACATGCATTACTTTAAGCAACGTAGTGAGGTTTTGCCAAGGCAAAAAAGGGCTAAATTCAACTACTTATTGTATCAACCACCCAGTCACAAAGATATTTATAAGAAAAATGTATACAATATGTGTGTTTTGATTTATAATAACATCCCAAATGAACTGAAATTTTTACAGGGTAATATATTTAAAACAAAATTGACAGAGTGGTTACAAAACAACTGTTTCTACAGTATTAGGGAATTTATGGAAGTAGGTAATAAAATGTAATATTTTAATTAACTAATAAAAAGGAATGTTGACGATAAATCTGTATACAATAATTAAGATAATCGAATTTATGAAAGCTGTATAATTATAATAATAATAATATAATTGCATGGAGAATGACATAAATATAAACAATTTGCACGCTTGCTTGCAGGCAGAATACAGTGACTTTTAGGTTATAAGAACTTTCCTTGTAAACAATGTATTTCTTGCAAATAAACATTTTGATTTGATTTGATTTGATTTGATTTGATTTGTAGGGGGTAATCTCAGGAACTACGATTTGAAAAAATCTTTCAGTATTAGACAGCCCATATATCGAGGAAGGATATAGGCTACATATCATCACGCTAAGACTAAAAGGAGCCGAGCATTAATGGGAAATGTGACGCAGACGAAGTTGCGTGGGTCAGCTAGTTCATTATAATTGTCATATAAATAATTTCGATTTTGGCGCTTGAAACCACCTTGGAACAAAGGAATAGAAGCCTTTTAGAGCTATCTCAACGTAACCAGATTGACTTACATATTGCACAGATAGAAAACTGTACACGATGATGTGGGCTAATTCTACTAATTTTTAAACAACTTTCCCATTCGCATGTCAATCGCAAACTGTCAAAAAAGCTTTCATTTTCATACATTTTTGACAGTTTGCGATTGAGATGCGAATGTGAAAATTAGTAGAATTGGCTCTCTTTTACAACTTTTAAATAATTCCATCTTATCTTATCTTATCTTATATCTTATACTTATAATAAATCTGTAGAGAGGTCAATTCTGTACATGAAATATATTTCCAAAATAACTATCAGGGGATGATTAGGGATCGATACGGATGCCAAAAATGCAATCAGTAAAATTTTTGTCTGTCTGTCTGTCTGTCTGTCTGTATAACCGTTATAGAAACAAAAACTACTCGACGGATTTTAACGAAACTTGGTACAATTATTCTTCATACTCCTGAGCTGGTTATAGTATACTTTTCATCACGCTACAATCAATAGAAAAAATGAAAAAGTGAAAGTTTGGTTGTTTGTTACTCAATCATGCCAGAACGGCTTAATGGATCTTAATGAAATTAAGAAAAAAGATTGATTATAGTCTGTAATCACATAAGTAAGCACATAAGCTACTTTTAATCCCGGGAACATGTTCCCTAGGGAACGCGGGCGAAGCCGCTGGCAGAAGCTAGTTCTAAATAATTTTCAAAACAGCCACCATCATAATCAACACAACGATTAAATTAAGTCAATGCAGTTTTAAACCACTCTCAGCGTAAATTATTAAAGTTCAGAAACTCAATTTTATAGATCCAATGAAAAGTACAAGCAATTCAAATAGCAGAATGATTTTTCCTCGCTTTCGAGCCGCATACATTTTCTTGGGCGCATAGAAAGCGAACAGGTTTCGTATTTTCTAAATAAATGTTTGCAACAGAACGAATACGCAACGTTTGTGTAACGTGCTAGCAGGCTGCGAAGTATAGTTACCAACCTGGATAATATCGATGAACAAGCTGATACCCGCGGCTTCGTTCGCTTTACAAATTATATACTTACTACAACCTTCCTCGAGAACCACTCTATCCATTGGTGAAAACAGGATGAAAATCGGTGCAGTAATTTTTGAGTTGCAGTAATCACGAACGACACGCCGGAGACAGACAGACACGCCGGAGGACATTGTTTTATAATATGTGGTAATAAAATGAAAGACAAGGGAATCGATGAGTTTTTCGGCGTGAGGGAAGGTGGACATAACCTAGAGGTACTAATGGTTACTGTGTAGCGTTACCAGGCGTCCGGATAAAGCCGGACGCGGTCACGCGGTTGCGAGTCCGGTCAAATCAGAATGTATCCGGCCTGTCCGGCTTTTGTTTGGCTTTTTGAATTTGAGCATTTGTTATGTGTTGATTTTCGCTCGCTTACCTCACTTTGTATCGCTGGCTTCTTACTATTACGACTATTGCAATAGAAATAAATATAGTAATTAATATTTTATAATTAATAATAAAGAAGACTGGTTCATTCAAATGTATTTTTGTTTCATTCGAATTTAAGGTACTAAATATATAATAGTAAATGATAAAAAGCCCTGATCACTTTAAAGAAAAAATCGTGTAAGATAAGACTAAAAAATTTAGGGTGTTCGGCTATTTTACCCAAATGTCCGGCTAAACTGTCTGGTCTGTTCGGATTTGAATACCTGGCCACCCCACACAGTCCGATGTCAGCGGGTCTAAAAAGGCCGCTTTAGCAGAATCAGAAAGCACATCACGCCACCCGTACGTTACTGTCAAATTTTCCCAATCAAATCAAACCTAATTAGTTAGTGATAAAGATGAAAAAATTATGATTCTGCTAAAGTGGCCTTTTAAGACCCCCAGATGGTCAGACAAAATTCGCTCATCTCTGGACACAAAATTGAACACCGCTGAGTTCACAATGCCAAGAATGGGCACAGATTACGAAACATTGAAAAAACGATGATAATTATGTATTCCTTATCTTCTAAAGCTGTACAAGAACAGCTCAGTTTAAGGTTTGTCAGTGGAGTAGGGCTTACTGTCCATGGTGCCCTGGAAATACTAAGAACAGCATTAAATCTAGTAGTCAAAGGTCCCATCATGAAAAAAAATGTGGAAAAGTTTACATCTTGTGGCAGATAGATTAGAACTAATGCTTATTGCTTCAGTCCGAAGATGGCCAGAAAAGCTATACATACATTAATGAGTTGACATTAGGAGCGTAAATGACAAATGATCTCATTTAAATGACTACTCTGCGGATTTTATTGCGCAACTATTTCTTTCCAGCTTAAATAGGAAGTGGTGACGGTGACGGACGATTGTTGGACCAGCATTGCGATTCTGTAAACATGTCGAAGTGAACACTTAGGCGAAGTGAACGACAAGTGAGCTGTCAAACCATACAATCAAGATGGCATGACAGCTCACTTGACCTAAGTGATCACGGTGAGATGTCAACAGAATCGACCGGCTGATTTTATGTAAATGGTGACGTTCAAAAACTGATGATTCTCAGCTTAATTTGAATGAAAATATAAACAGAACTCCAAAACCGAATCGATTCTAAGACAAAGCTGCTGCTAATGAAGATCTTGTTGCTGCTCAGAATCTCGGTACATTTACCAAGATGAACAATTATAATGGTCTAATGTAATACAAAGTTAAATAGGGCGTGATGCGTGCGTGCAACGCGTGTGCAGCAATAATGCGGAACCACGCTGATAAAATACTGTGTTCTAAGAGTTAAATTAAGTTTTTAAATATTTTTATAATGTATACAGTGGGAAAAGATATATGAACGTTTGGTGCATATCGGTGGCATTTGCATCTTTCACGGAACTGGACCTTCAGTCAGGCGTTTGATAAGGTAGAAAATCTAATAAGGGATATAATTGACCCAGCAATTTAAATAGTGTACAAGAGTAGTTTTCAATTTTGGTATGTTTTTTTTTTATGTGTGTGAAAATCACAACAGTGTTTTGGAATGTTAAGTAATACTATAGATCTCATCTTGTTTTGTTTTGTTTTAAGAATGTTTTGATACTATTTTTTTTCTAGATAATACCTACCTTTTTTGTAAATTTTGGAAAACGAGTAATTGGCGACTGTGTAGGTAAGTCTATGTCATCTCCTTAACTTTTACACAGAAGCTGTCGGTGAAATTTTTTTAATAAAAATAAAAAATCTCTTAAGCTACTTGATTCTTAATAATATCGTCAATAGGATAATAATATGGAGGTTACTCTGGATATTGTACGGCAATGGACTGTGTGAAAGATTATCTATATATATCTTTTTCTTATGTATAATAATGAATCCCTATTTCCCTTGACATCGAACGGCTGGGCCGATTTCACACATTTTTATTCTCGAGAGAAGGTTCTTATGAAAGATAAAAAAAAATCGAGAGAGAAGCCACGGGGGACAGCTAGTAATAATATATGTCTGGAAAGGTACTGATTACGGAGATAACGATTAACAGAGCAGTAGGTATGTTTTAGACAATGTTGAAAACATTACATTAGAAGAAATGCAAGACAATAATTTATTATGATGTGAACTACCAAGTTCTCAACACAATTAACTAACTTCTCCTCACCGAGTACCAAACCCGGTGAGAAGTGTATGTTGCTATTTCGCCAATTCGTACCAAGAGTTTCCAAACGACTTGTATAATGCACAGCAAAGGAGTGGAACTCTCTGCATGGCTGCGTCTGTGTTTCCGAACACTTACAACTCGAATCTTTTCAAAGTTAGAGTGAACAGGCTCCTTCTGGATAAGCTCGCTCCATCGTAGACTTTGTCTCTGTCATCTCTGACCAAGACTCCATCATAAACCCATCACAAAATAAAAAAAGAAGATGTTGAAGATGAGATCACATTATATTCAAAATATAATGTAGGAGATGATGGGTGCAGATAAGGATAGGCTAAGAAACAATTTGTATTGAGAAGGTGCAAACCCATGCAAAAGTTTAAGACTAGTGACAGTATTCCACATCATCTATTAAACCAAGGAATTAGTATTATTTTACTATATTAAGGCCGTACCCTGACCAAATAACCTTGAGCATTTCTTCCCTCAATAACAGTGCAAGAGATACAATAGCGAATACGCTCAAAATGTTGAATAAAATCGTTATAAAAGCTAATTTTGGTCGTTTGAAAAAAACATTTCTACCAAAATGTTCATAATTATATTGCCTGTCCATAAGTGTAAGTACAAAATCAAAATAATCGTTAGTTTTCGAGAAGATGCATGTTTTCAGTATTTTTTCTCATTTCTGTAGTTTCGTTGTGAGGAGATTACTTAAACATAATTATACTTAGTAATAAAAAATAAAAATCTACCATTTTGAAGCCAAGAAATTCAATGTATTTTTTATAAGTTGATATTTCTTTTGGATAAAGAGTAAATAGCTCCAAAAAATGCCCAAAAAACGGCTAGCGCTGCGTTTTGCTCGGGGACGCGCCTTAACAATATTTATTTGTAGTTAGCTTTTACCTATAAATTGACGCGTGTAAAACTGTTTACTACAAGTAATAACCTATTCAGTCCTGCGCGTGTCACATCACAGCTCATCCCGGTTATATTTAGACGATTTATAGTGAAACTGACGTCACTAGCCCAATGTTGATGAGTGTTGGACAACGCGACGCGATTCATTCACATGTTTAGTTTGTAGTAATTTTGTTTAGTAATTATCCTTTTAGTTGTATGCCTATTTTAAATAACAGGCCTACAAGGAGAGAACTTTTAGAAATATAAAGAAAGGATTAGAATCAGAAGTGGGATGAGTGTCACTAAATGGTAATGATAATGACAAATGGGATCATTAGCAGGCTGGTATGGGACTCAAACATTGAGAAACAAAATGAAATAATAAATGAGACGTAGGTAGGATTAAAGAGATGTTTAGAATAACAAGGAACCACAAAAGTATGCAATAATGTATCGTTCTGGGTTTTCTAAAATTATATTTCTATACGAGCCATTACAATCGAATAAAGCATGACATGAATAAAGAATAAGGCAAGTTGTATTGCATATATAAGTAGAATGCATTATGCATTTTAAATAAACACAGGTAAAACTTTGGTTAGAATAGTTCATATCGGGATTGCCACCATGTACCTTTTTATTTGCGAGTTTCCGATATTTCGGCACTGTTGCAAGCGCCATGATCACGGAGCAAAAGGTACATGGCAGCAATCCCGATATGAACTATTCTAATGTTAGTGACCATGAAAATTTAAAACAAAACTTTGGTTCTCTAAAAGTCACTCAAAAGATCATCTTCTTGATTGTGTTCTTCGTGTTCATACAATATATTGCCGTTCCATCAGATTATGAGGGTGAAAAACGAACGGGTGCATGTTTATTCGCGCACACACTTTGTATACTATCTACTTACTATAATATCTTCCACGCCGATGGCTGTTCTCCGTTGAGATTAGCCGCCACGGCCGAAATCGGTCAGAATTACTACTATTACTATTTATCTCACCGTCAATTCAATAATAGGGTAAGGTTTTGCTCCTTAGATATAAAATTAACAGCGTTTGTGTGCAGCCGAGATAAATAAGTTTTACATTATTATCTGAATTATGTGATCAACTCAAATTAAAAAGATCATGGCTATAGGTTACTGCCGTTACGTCTTTGTCTACAACTACGAATTAATTCGAAAGATTTCTCGTTAGATGTTTATGTGTTTTCATAAGTACACAGAAATGTCTTTAGGATTAATTTATTAGTTAGATAAGTAATGAAATATTAAATTATTCCGGACTAAGCAAATCCGAGTGAAACAAAAATCCGTTACTCACAGAATTGGTATTTCATTTGAAGCTGTGCAAGCCCAATCCTCTCTCGAAAATGTAAACCACTACCTATTAAATTGCAAATACAGTCGCTGACAGCAATCCACCTGTTTCCCAGACCACAGCCACAAATATTCTAGTTAAGTGCACTTGTGGGAACATTATCTTATTAGCAAAGATGCCGGAGGAGGCCAGTTAACCAGCGGATATGTTGTTAGAGGCGACCTTGTTCCCGTCCCATGTGGTGGGCAAGACGACTTGGTGACTTGTTATACGATGAATAACTGGATTTTTCTTATTGTTGGCTCACGATGAATCATTTGATGGTTTCTTGTAGTGGTGTAAGTTTGAGGTTAAATGAGGATGCGTTTTTAATTTAATTAAATATTTCCTTTGAGCTGTGTTTGCTTCGTACAGTACTAGGTATACCAAATCAACCTAATGACATGCTGGCCAACCCATTGGGTTGTTATAATGTAATTCTATAAAAGGCTCAGTAAAAATAATGCTTACTTTCACTCACTGCTGTGTACAAATATTTGTTGCCATAGCTGATTTCCTCCTGATTTTTTGTACACATTGTTTCGCAATGTTAGAGTCACACATTATATCTTTAAAACATATTTATTTCTCAAACGATAGACCTTGAAAATCGAATGCCTCTAGCAACAATCTAGCCAGACTCAGACACAATCTGTTATGTACCTTTTGTTTTGAGTCTGCTCCGAGGAATAATATTATGGAAATTCTCAGAACCAAAACAAAGGTCAAAGATACAAATCTTTACGTCAATATAGATATTGACGCTAACCTAGTCAGAAACTAGACAAATGCCATTGATGACATATTTAGGAGAAATAAGCATTCTCAGATTTTTAATAGATAAACATTATGTGGATGTTCCTCTTCCTCTTCCGAACCGAAACCACCGGTAGCTTCGATCTTGCTCTCAACCCCTCCAAATTACAATTTTGAGGGTGCCTGAGTTTTGATATGTCAAAATCTGATCGTTTGCAATGTCTTATAAATAAACTGAGTATAAATATCTAGAACCGTCATGATAATATCTAATACCTACTTGGAGCTCCTCAAAACCTCATTGAAGGACTATCAAATTAGATTCAACCACAATTGGCGGTAGCAGTGTTAATCTTCCTCGCCTTTTCCTAACTATATCAGGGTCATTTGCTGGTCCAACCGAATGCAATCGAGCACCAGCATCTTGAATAAACCCAGTAACTGAGTAACACGGCGCTAGTGGCAAGCAATATAGTAAAGTACCTACATTGCTGTTTACGAGGGAAGCGCCACCTGATACTATACGTGGATGGGCAATAACAATGAATCCCACGTTGTGCCACTCGTTGATAACGACAACAAGGCATATCTTTGTTATTTCATAGCACCAGGGGTGTATGAACTGCAGTGCTATTCTGTAACAACATTTTCGTGTCTCGACAGCGGAATCAGAGGTGAGTTTCAAATTCGTATAAATATAAGACCTTATGACGTGTGAAATAAAGTTCACTTTGTAAGCTTAGTCACTCAGGTGAAGTCGATATCGAAATGGATATTTACAGAATAGACTAGCTGGTCTGAAATGGCGACTTTGCCAGTTGAGTAGAACGCTTGCAAAATATTTAGTTGGTATAGTTATTATGTTTAGGGGTTCGTACGTAATCGTATGTAGGAACACAATATAACTGACGGATGTCTTGTTGGGAGTTTGTTGCACCACTTCTTCTTAACACTCAATGGTACTTTAGCTAAAGTTGACGTTCAAAACGTGCTGGCTGGCACTCGGCCTAGTTTTAATGAATGTCTTTTGTTTTTTTTGTTGTGATGATTTAAACATGGGAGGCCCAAATATGAACCCTTGGGAACTCCTTGAGGACAGTTATGTGCTTTATTGTATTTGCTAGTAACAAGACGAATATTTTAGTCGAAATTCATATGTAAGAAGTGCCATAATACGAACCAAATTACCATAACGTCTTAATCAAGCTAAAAGCCATAAAAAAAATGATGTATTTCGATTCACTGTTTCGATAGCATTTGCTAAATCTAGAAATGAGTGTATTTGAATTTTAAGATCTGCTTATCAGTGTTTAAAACGAATCATTTGGTTATATGTGGCTGCAAGTTTGTTTGAATGTACCTCCAATTGGTGGAGTTTAATCCGATTACCTGGTGAATTAATTCGGATATTTAGGCAATGAGATGTGATGACGATGAGTCTAAGATGAGTTCATATCCTGTAGAAGATAAAAACCGCCTAAAACTTACATTATCAAATCAAGCCGTTTTTATACTATAAATAATATTTATTACGCCTAAAACTTACATTTTCAAATCAAGCCGTTTTTATACTATAGATAATATTTATTTGGGATTTACCTACCCTCTTTCTGACGTGTCAAGTAAAATTGGTTAATTTTTTTCCCTCAGATTGCGTTTGAGGTAATAAATACTCACTTTTACTAATCATTTTCCGTGATTTATTGTAGTATTTTTATAAGGACGTTATTGTAAACGTTATACCTACAGGAAAACTAAAAATTGCGCCAAAACACTACACACCTTTGAAAAAATGTCATTCAATCAATTTATAACAGTAAAAGTAATTACCTAATGATCCATTGCGTTAGTAGGTAATTATTTATTAACCAGTGTCATATTTGTTCAACTACAATATAAATCATGATATTATTTGAATGTTTTAAATCCATTGATCTTCACAATATCAAATGATAAAATTAAAGTGGTGTTCTGGCTCTCTGCCAGCTCTTTGTTTGTCAGTTACAAGGAAAAATATTTGATAACACTTATTTATATTTGCATTATCTTGTTGAAGTGTATCTCAATAGTAATAAACAGACTGTGAGAAAATATTTTTATTTCTTGTCCGAAGATATAATTGTAAAATTAATAAAAAAAATGACTTACGTTGAATAAAGAAAATCTCCCGTTGAACATTTTCACAAGAAAAATCACTGTTATTTATAAACACAGCACATAATCCGTAGGAAATCACAAACTTTCGATCGTTATTGGAATCTAAAAGATGTGTCGCTTCCGCGCCATCGCCCGGCCGAACGCACTTACACTTGCACAATAAAAAAAAACACTCCCGAACTCTCTGCTCACGTAAAAATGAGTTTTCAATTCACTTCACACATTACTAACAGCAAACATGCAGCGGTTCTAATTTCGAACGACATCAACTTGGCAAAACTACACACAAAAGTAAACTATTCAGTAACATATTTCTAACTATAAGCATAGCGCGATATCGCTTCGCGGTTGACGATAAGGACGGAATACGAAACGCGGCCCTTTTCGAACGAGTTGGAACGAGACGGGTATATTTTCTTAGCACTGCGTCAGTATCCGGTATTCCCGTTCGAGATTTTTGTGTAGAGAGGTGTACTCTGATAACGTGCGCTGCGTCGGTCGGCGCGGTGGTCAGTGCGTCGGAACTACCAACTGACCTTTATAGGATAATACTTCAGTTAACTTCACTAACTGGTCGTAAAACCCTCCATTGTTAGCTACAATGTCGTTTAAAGTCGCAATCTATTAGAATAAACACCGTTCTTTACCAGCAGAGGTAACTGGACAACAAAAAAGGTGAAAGTCAAATAAAAGAATGAACCTTTTTTTGTTCCGCGCCTCATACTTGTACCCGGTAGGTATTATCTGCTCCCTAGAAACGGGAACATCGTTTATGCATGGTTTAACAATGTTATCAGATAACGTGCTCAATATAGCGCTGTAGATAAAAATAAATAAATAAATGTTTGCACAGAAATGAGATGTTTAATTTACGTTGATGTAACTTTAATGTGTCACTTGATATTTTCCAAGTACAATGTAGGCTGTCAGTAAGGTGTACTTGCTAGGTCATCAACTCATCATACAGTTCTACCTATAGGCATGCTAAGGGCCATTCACCTGCCGCTACATTGGCATGTGTACTACGTGCAAGATACAATATGAATGCAATTTTGATTGAATTATAATTGTATTTGTCGATCTAGTAAAACCTGAATTAAATGTGTTGGTTTCTTGGTAACTGCCTACTCCACTAATTCAAAGGTGATAAAGAGGCCCATCTATACTTAATATTATAAAGAAGTAACATTTGTTTGTAAGTTTGTATGTAGGGGGTAATCTCAGGAACTACTGGTCCGATCTGAAAAATTCTTTCAGTATTAGATAGCCCATGTATCGAGAAAGCATATAGGCTACATATTATCACGCTAAAACTAAAAGGAGCCGAGCATTAATGGAAAATGTGACGCAGACAAAGTTGCGTGGGTCAGCTAGTTATGAAAATAACATTGCACATGCACTTTCAGCTAATCCACTTTAAGTTAGTCAACCAGAAAAAGCAAAGAAAATATGAACAGGACAGCACCATTGGACAGTACAAACATAACTACCCGAATAATTCAGTAATGATTTAATGACGTAGATAACTAAATCTAATACCTACGTATATTCATGAGTAATATTATTAGTACCTAAATTGAAACAGAGGAAATATAATTCACATATAGGTTTCCTAAATGTGAATTATATTTCCACCAAAAGCCGTGCAGCAGCAGCGCCAAAGCAGCGCTGCAGCCGCGCGTCATTTCATCGATTGACTAGTGATGATGAACACCTACTTTTTATTCAAATCTAAACATCGAAAATCAGGTTGAAGAATGTATCGATGAGGTAGAGAGTCGTCCAGCGATATTATATTTTATATAAGATATTTTATATAAGATATTTTATATAAGATATTTTATATAAGATATTTTATATAAGATATTTTTTTCCATTTGTGGTTTGCTTTTGACTCTAGTCTAGGTCAGAGATAACAGAGACAAAGTCTACGATGGAGCGAGCTTACCCAGAAGTAGCCTGTTCACTCTAACTTTGAAGAGATTAGGGTTGTAAGCGTTCGGAAACACAGACCCAGGCAGAGAGTTCCACTACTTTGCTGTGCGCATTATAAAGACGTTTGGAACGTAGAATAGCAACAAGGTAGGGATGGTAAGTTGCAGTGCGTCTGGATGTCCGATGGTAGAAGGGGCCGGTGTGATGAGGTCGTGGAGCTCTTGGGCACAGTCACCGAAGTACAACCTGCAGTCCGATTCTGTAAACATGTCGAAGTGAACACTTAGGCGAAGTGAACGACAAGTGAGCTGTCAAATCATACAAACTAGATGATGATCTGATTTCTGATGTCAACAGAATCGACCGGCTGTATAAAACCAACAACCAGGCAACCTTGCGGCTAAGAGCCAAGATGTGTAGCTTGGTGTCCACCAGTTTTAAGTCGCTGATGAGCTTCTTAGCTCTGTATGGTGTAAGTCTGGTACAAATTACCATAGGTAGGTACTCTTTTCCTTATCCCAGCTTCTTTGCGTTCGACAGCATCGTAGCTTGGAGTCTCTCGCGCCCCTGGCGAGATTAGAGTTTTGCGCCCCCTAATTTTCCCACAGATTATTAAAATTATTTCGTTTGCATAAGGGTAAGTTTTAATTGTGCAACTATACCTGTGCCCCAGCGGCCTACAGGCTGTGGGTCTGCACAGTGCGCACCCCTGAAGGTTGTGCCGACGTCAGCCGCCCGCCCTGCCAACCCATCCACGACGCTGGTCATGTCAGTGAAAATATATAACATGTTACCGGAATCAATAAGAAATGAGAAAAAACTGCATATATTCACCAATAAATTAAAAAAGCTATTAGGTACTAAGTAAATGATATAACAGTGTCAACGAATATTTAAACGATAGTTATAATAATAAATAAATAATAAATAAATAATAATTTATTTGACACAACAAATATGTTAAATTTTAACAAATATGAAGGATACATTCAAATTTTCTTAATTTTATATTGATGGCATCTTCCTTGAAACATGGATAGAATAAAGAAAAATCTATTTTAATAAGTTAAATTATATGTTAAATGATAAGCCCTCATCTCCACATATGTATCTTTCTTTTGCTGTGCCCGACAGGTTCCACGATTGTTACCTTTAAAATGTTTAGGTACCACTTAAGCCTACATTGTGGAATGCAATCAATGATATGGTAAAACCTCATTGAATGCAATAAAGAATTGAGTATTGACGACGCAGTACGTCGGTACGTCTTCTTCTTACATTCATCTTTATTCACCATCATCTCAATCTCATCAGTCATCTCCTTTCAATCTATTTCTTATTAATAAAGAGTACTCTTAATAAGAAATATTATCTATACTAATATTATAAAGCAGAAGAGTTTGTTTGTTAGTTTGATTGTTTGTTCGTTTGTTTGGTTGCACGCGCTAATCTCACGAACTACAGGTCCGATTTGAAAAATTATTTCAGTGTTAGATAGCCCATTTATCGAGGAAGGCTATAGGCTATATATCATCACGCGAAGACAAATAGAAGCGGAGCAGTAATGGAAAATGTGACGCAGACGAAGTTGCGCGGGTCAGCTAGTTATTAATAAAGAGTACTCTATTCTATTATACTTTATTAACCTTAACTTAATATACAGGGTGATTTTTACGGTGCGCCTGGATGGCCAAATCCGAATTGTCCGAATATCGAAAAACACTGAACACTGTCACGAGCCCGATTTTGATGAAAACTAAAATTGCATCATTGGATATTTCAAAAATCGTTATTCTTACTCAGGAATAGAACCGGTTGGTTTAAAAAAAAACCCTTGTATTATTTAACCATCCGAAAATATAGTTAACTAGCTGATGTCCGCGGCTTCGTCCGCTTGACAAATTATATACTAAACCTTCCTCGAGAACCACTCTATCCATTGGTGAAATCTGCATGAAAGTCGGTGCAGTAGTTTTTGAGTTTATCGCGAACAGACTGACAGCAGACGCGGCGGAGGCCTTTGTTTTATAATATGTAGTGATAAGAACCAAATTCTGGGAAGTAAAGAAATGGCAATCTAAAGGAAAATCCTCATTTTTCACACGTAAACATGTATTGGTCAGATCATATGAGAGTTATCGGTATTTGAGGAAAGAACCACACAGATCTGAGTATTATGTGTACATTAAATACAAAAACATTATTTTTAGAACAAAGAACATCAGTCACTAGTCCGGTCATCCGGTGAGTGTTGGTCTGATAAATGACCTTATTTCATTAATCACAGCACTGACTATTATAATAACATTTTCACACAGTGTTCATTCAATAAGTATCCTGCTACCTACACTTGAATAAGCGTGGCCCTATCACACATGTATTATTCGAAGGTAAGTAGAGATACCTATTTAAAGCCAGGCATGCACTAGGCGACAAATGTCCCGCGACACGTGTCGGCGATATGTCAAGCAAAGTCGAGCGTTTTCGCTTGACTTCGCGATATCGCACGACTTATGTCGGTAGCGACGCGCGACGTCAGGCGAAAGAATGCGACTGCGCGCAACTTCGCCTGACATATCAGCATTGCGATTCTGTAAACATTGAACGACAAGTGAGCTGTCAAACCATACAAACAAGATGGCATTACAGCTCACTTGTCGTTCACTCCACCTAAGTGATCACAGTGTGATGTCGATCAGATCGACCGGCTGGCGACATCGCGCCACTTATATCCGTAGCGATATCAAGCGAAGTTACTACAAACGACGTTGCTGCTTTCACGTGTGGTGTGATGTTGATAGACATGTCGAGCGAAGTCCTGCAACTTCGCGCCACATCACCCGATGTCTGTGGCGACACGTGTCGCAGGCAGGGCTGTATTTGAGGTAGTGCAGCATTGTTTACAGGTAGGGCGGAAGTAAAAAAAAATATCATAAATGATCTGCTCCGAAGCACGAGCTCCTAAATCAATCACCATGTATATCATTGACCTCTAAGGTCAGTAGACTATGAGGTATGTTCGGATAAGTTTAGATACCTTTCGCTTAATTTTTTTTTATCTCAAACTTTATACAAACAATTGAACTATTATAATTTATATTAGTTTTTGCTATTTTTAACCGACTTCCCAAAAAGGAGGAGGTTATCAATTCGGTTGTATGTTTTTTTTTAATTTTTTTTTTTATGTTTGTTACCTCATAACTCCAATAATTATGAACTGATTTGAAAAATTCTTGTTTTATCTGAAAGGATATACTTGCAGATTGGTCCCATTTAAATTTTATGAAAATCGGTTACGAACTTTGGATTTTAAATCGAAATAGCTGGAATTCGTCTACTTAGATGATAGTTTTATGTCATCCAAGTAATCGAAATTGCGTATTTTGCTTTTCTGCGATTTTGTAGTGGTGTTGTTAGGTGTGGGGTACCACTAAAAAGTGAAAAATAAAAAACTTTTACAAAAAAACACAACCAACTCCCAAAAAAAAACACTACAAAGTAAAAAAACTTTTTACAAAAAAATACAACCGACTTCTAAAAAAAAACACTACAAAGTAAAAAATAACTTTAATTTCGGAAGTCGGTGTTTTTGTTAGTTTCTTCGTATTTTGACACCGACTTCCGAAATTAAAGTTATTTTTTACTTTGTAGTGTTTGTAGTTTTTGGTGCCCCACACCTAACAGCACCACTACAAAATCGCACAAAAGCAAAATACGCAATTTCGATTATCAAAGAATCATCTATATAGTCAAATTCCAGCTATTTCGATTTAAAATCCACGGCCGTGGTCACAGGACATTTTGACTCCTAGTGTATCCCCTAGTGGATCTCCTAGTGTGTCTCCTAGTGTAGTGTGTGTGTGTGTGTATCCTTGGCTTAATGCACAATATAATCATCGTTATTTCAGCATATAGATATCTACTGCTGGATTTTACATCGACCCATCCTGTTCTCGCAGACAGCAGATTCCCGCGGAACAAATCAGGCACAATCGCCTGTTATTTTGTTTAAATTTCCACATAGAACATTATCTATTAATTATTTACTTTAAACATTTAAATCCAGACTCTAAACAGATGCTTCTAAGAATTTCCAACAATGTTGTATGGCACTAGAGGCCGCCCGCGACTTCGTCCGCGTATAAATTCTCGTTACTCCCGTGTAAATCCCGATCCCCTCGAGAACTCCGGGATAAAAAGTGGTTCTTCAGCTACTTACATTCATCGTAATCGGTTCAGTAGTATTTGCGTGAAAGAGTTACAAACATCCATACATACTCACAAACTTTCGCATTTATAATATTTAGTAGTAGTTGGATTGAACCTCGGGACTCCACGACAGCAGCGGCCACTTGACCGCTATCAAGATAATCGCTAACCATTTCAGACTAGCGAAACTGACGATTCCTACCGATCGCAAAATCTACGTTTAAGAGTGTGTATTCCGTCCCCTAGCGCCGCCAGTCGTTTTTTTATTATTTGTGGTAAATTTAAGACAAGTAGATAAAAAACCGCTCTGTAGTGCACTGAAGAAATGTATTTATTATGTTTTGAGAGTTATGTTTTGTACTTTAGAACATAAATAGTTGCCAAAGTCGATATTTTTACTAAAAGTGGCCACTTTTAGCAATAATTGCCGTTTTGGCTATTTAGCCATGAGTTATGTATTAAAAATAGCTGTCAAAAAATAATAGATACATTTCTTCAGTGCACTACAGAGCGGTTTTTTATCTACGTGTGTTATTTTTACCACAATTAATAAAAAACGATTGGCGGCGCTAGTGGACGGAATACACACTCTTAATACGGAAATAATTTACTATTATTTCAAAGGTTTCGATATTTCTTACAAGACTTGCGAGTGGAGAACTACAGATGAGAAACGGTGTGTTATCATAACCTAAGCTTGATTCACAGAAATAACATATTGATGCCTCGGCACATCAATTTCCTCTGGTAAAATGCCAGGCTAAAACCTGGGTAAGCTATATAATTACCATATTTCATCAATATGCATTTGTTAACACATTCAATAAATGCTCAAATGAACAAGTCATTTACGTCACACATTCACCAAAGTCTGAAGCGCCCTAACAAACTGTTCACGTCAACTTACTTACATCTTAGTGCTATTGTTTGAGCGCAGGCGTTAGCAGCAAGCATTGTAGGAGATTGGGGAACGGAAACGCTGTATTCGAAAACCTCTTTGAAAGGCGACAACTTCGTACTTAGATGCTTTATTGATTCATTTCAAGACATTGTACGGATACTGAAAGCTCCAGTGCTGGGCTGCTGTCAAAGTAGATATAAAGAATCCCTTTTTCTGTTTGTTCAGAATAATCAGCAAAAGCATTCAACAAAATTTATAAAAATGAACAGCTTTCAATAGATTTGTTTGCAAACAGCTTAGCAACCATTAGTTCTGTCTTATCCAAACACTATATGAATTTGTTATTTTTTAATAGTGGTTGCACATTTCCACCTACGCAGGTACTCACTTTTTATGCTAAATTTAGTAGTAGTAATAGTTAATTAATTTTGCAACTGTACAACAATACCTAATCTTTTGTTTACTGTGGAGGCTTGTAAATGGCTTGTTGTGAATTAGCTTACTATTACCCCCGCATCAATAGCTTTAAGCCACCCTAACATAATAAAATAATGTTAACTCAAATAATGAGCTTTCGTTTGAAGTAAGCGGTTGAAGGAGTGCCCTGGCTATGTTTGGAGACCTCTGAGACATAAGGCCTTTAGATCCTTGCTAACCAGCTGCTAAAAACCATTTCAGAGTAAGGATCTAGGTATCTGATAGGAAAAGACATGCTCCACTTAAATGAAAATGATGATTTGGTTTGAAGCAGGAAGACTTGACTATGGATAGAAGGCAATGAAGCATCTACAGAACACGTAATAAATATTCATCACTAGCTGTCCCCCGCGGCTTCGCTCCCGTCAACTACCCATTTTTTTGCTTTTAAACCTTCCCTGTATTCTGGCGAACTAAACAAAAAAAGAATTACCGCAATCGGCCCAGCCGTTCTCGAGTTTTAGCGAGACTAACGAACAGCAAGAAGGAGAAGATTATTTCATACACATAACATCACACCTGTACATCCTCTAAAGGGGTAAACCGAGAAGTACACAGTTTACCAATTTGTTTAAGAGTGTGTATTCCGTCCACTAGCGCCGCCAATCGTTTTTTATTAATTGTGGTAAATTTAAGACACGTAAATAAAAAACCGCTCTGTAGTGCAATAAAGAAATGTATCTATTATTTTTTGACAGCTATTTTTAATACATAACTCATGGCTAAATAGCCAAAACGGCAGTTATTGCTAAAAGTGGCCACTTTTAGCAAAAATATCGACTTTGGCAACTATTTATGTTCTAAAGTACAAAACATAACTCTCAAAACATAATAAATACATTTCTTGCGCGCTTGGCAAGCGTTGCTTAACCTGGAAGATCGACTTGTGCTGCTGTTAATGTTTAGCCACGAGCTCTTGCCACAGACCCCAAACTGCTTTAAAAACCTACCCATTTGCTCGAAATGGTAATGGAACCCAGGACCTTACCTATGTTCATTGAAGCGCTTATGTCCACTAGATCAATGAAAGTTCGTTTTTTAATCCCAGAGACTAATTTGACATGTGCCAATGTCAAACTTCAAATTGAAAAAAAAAGAACGATCACTTGAAATGTCAAATAAGCTTATGCGCGCACTGGTGACTTTTGTCACCGTGACAGTACATTTCTCTGTTTCGCAATTGTGAAGTGCAACAGAGAGACATATACTGTCACGGTGACAAAAGTCACCAGTGTGTGCCTAGCCTTAGTCTCTTGGATTAAGGTGAATGCTCCAACCAGCCCGCGAAATTAAATTTTTCTTGCATTTTTTGCAATTCAGGCCAGTGCTAAGTTGTATGTTGATTAAAATATTATTCGCGGCTGTAAGACGTATGTAGTTACAGAATTATAATCATCAAAATCACCAATACAACCCTCCAAGTTCATAAAGGCCTAGGAACAAAAAAAAAACAGAAAAAGTCATTCCTAGAGCTTTGACGCAAGCAAAGCCGCCAAAAAAGCTAGTATTTTTCTATAAATATCTTGGTTGTATTCTGTGCTAATTGTCATGTTTGGTTTATTTTACGCTCCTGTAACCAAAAAGCCAGCTGTCCAAACACACGAGGTACGTTGACTTTGCTCAGAATGCGCGAGACAAACTAACTTATTGTAATTTTATAATTCTCTCTCATGTAACATATAAGCAATTAAGTGTTGATTCATATATTATTCGTATATTCTTCATTAAATTATTTATCGTACCACTCCCTCCAATAACTACATTAAATAAAGCAGCAGAATCCTGCCATGTAGACCCGATGCTCCTTATCCATTACACTTCTAGACCAGAGTAAGCAACGAAAATTGAAAAAATCTCCAGTATTAAAAATTAACATTCAGATGAATTGAGAATCTGCTCATTTTTTAAAAATCTGTTCATAAAATTAACGTAAAAATGTTTGTCTGGAAAAACTGCGAATCTATTTTGGAAAAATAATGGACACGTACTTTTTATTTTTGTAAATCAATGAATATTGACAAAGATAAAACGCATCAAAACTCGGGAGTGGGGGCTCGTGACGTCACTACCCGCTAAAAATTATGCCACGGCGTTTTTAAAAGCGTTTGAGAATTTTAAAAGCGTCGTAACTTCGTCAATTTTGGTTCCCGTAATAAAAGAAAAAATACGGGTCAATTTTTTTTGATAATCTAACTGACGGACTAATTAGATTTTTTCAGTAAACAAGCCTATTGACTTGGATATAATAGTAACTACCTATCTTAGCTAGCTACCATTTGATAAACCAGTGCCCATAACAAATAAATTATAATAATAATAATAATAAAAATATGTTTATTTCTCACCACAATATTTACAGTAGGTACATGAATTAAATGTTATGAGTATAATTTATCATTGTGGGAGACTGGTGCCTGAGCTAAGCTGCAAGCCTGTGTTTCAGGACACCAGGACTCCGCCTTTTACATGAAATCAGCATTACGTAAATAACATTATTTTGGTAATGTACATTGATGGGTGAACCCAAACATAATTATTATCCAAAAGTTATAGTTAGTATGATTGTGCTTGTGTGTTTGTGAGCGTATGTGTGTCTGTGTGTGTGTGTGTGTTTTGCATGTAAGTGTGATGGTTTATGTGTGTGTATGTGTGTGTGTGTGTGTGTGTGTGTTACTGTGTGTGTATATGTGTTCGTTTATGTTTGTTACATATTATTACACCAAGGTCGCAAGTAGTTTTTCATGTCGTCATAGTTACTTTCTTGTAAGAAGGAAGTTATTTTAATTTTACACGTATTCTTGTTAAGATTGAATATCGGTAGCATCCCGTTAATTTTATTATAAAGATAACCACCGAGATGGCAGAAGAAGCGCTTGGAAAATTGTGTCGAAAGGCGAATGTCCGGGCGATCTACGGGGCTATATCGTCTCTTACCTTGTGAAGCTGAGGGGTGGTATGTTAGCAAAGAGTGCTGTTTTAATATTATGCTTTTAATGAATAATTGTCGCACTGTCAGAACTTTCGCGTCTTTATATAGGAGCTCAGTGGGGTAACGGTAAGGTAGACAGAAGGACACCTTCAATATGGCTCTTTGCGCTCTCTCTAAGACTAGGAGTGCAGACTTCGGAGCTCCGCCCCACACACCGATACAGTAATTTAGCAATGACTGAGCGAGGGCAAAGTAAACTGATCTTTTCAACTTCGCATCTGCCACATTCCTCAGAGTTTTAAAGACGTATATAAGCTTGCGTAACCTAGTATTAAGCGCATCTATATGTTCCCGAAATCTAAGGGTATTATCTATTAATACACCCAAATATTTAACAACTTGGGTGCTATGAAGGTATGTACAATTACATGCATTCCTTTCATTTGGTGAAGGACAAGTATGTGCTGTGATTGTATAAGGTGCTACTGTTGTGGGAGTATTATAATTATTTTTTAGTGTGAATTCTATGTAATTAGTTTTGTCAGCATTAAGTGTCAATTTATTAATACGTAACCACTCCGACACAGTATTGAAACCCAGCTGAGCGTTTGAAAAGACCTCACCCCACGTGTCGGCATTGAAGAGTAGGGCTGTATCGTCTGCAAATGTTATAATCCTCCTTTTGGGGAGTGTGAGCATACCCAGGTCGTTGATGTAAATTAGGAAGAGGGTCGGGGCGAGTACACTGCCCTGGGGCACGCCATAAGTGACTGTTTGTTCCTCGCTAATGAACTCATCTATCTTAACGCACTGGGTACGCTCACTCAAGTAATCTGCAAACAGCTCTAGTTGAGCCCCTCTGATTCCCAAGTTCTCCATTTTTCGGATAAGTATGGGCACAGAAACCGTGTCGAATGCTTTAGCAAGGTCCAGAAAAATACCAAGTACCTTTTTCCTACTGTCTAAATTAGTGACGATATAGTTGGTAAGGTCGTGCACTGCATCAGACGTGGACTTGCCAGATCTAAAGCCATATTGTGTTGGGGAAAGTAGATTTTGCTTTTCAAGATAGTCCTTTAGCCTATTATTCATGAGTCGCTCGAGTACCTTAGACATAGCAGGCAACACTGCAATAGGCCTATAATTATTGACACGGCTTCTGTCCCCATTCTTAAAGACCGGGTATACAATGGATCTTTTAAAAACTTTGGGGAATTTGCCTGATGAAAGAGCTAGGTTACAAATGTATGTCAGAGGTGATACTATTAGAGCTTTATGCTTTTTGAGTAGGCGACTGGAAATTTTATCCCACCCCACCGCACAGTCATTACGAAGAGACATTAATAGTCTTTCAACTTCATCTTCACTTGTTGGTAGTAGAACCATAGAATGCGAGTTATTATTTAAAAGTGAAATGGAAGAATCTGTTGGGCCCGTAACTTTTTCCGCAAGGTTTTTACCAATCTCAGCGAAAAAACCATTTACAGAGTTCACCGACAGTTGAGGAGTCGATGACAACCTTAACAATTCAGACGATGTTTCTTTCTTCTTGGTTCTGTGTGTTATGTTATTTATAGCTGACCAAAGAAGCTTAGAATTGGTCCCTGCCTTAGCTATTTCATTTTTTTCATATTCAGATTTAATTTTCCTTAGCAATTTGTTACAGAAATTTCTGTATCTGTGAAAGGTAATTTTAAGGTCGTTATTTTCTGGTGCTTTTTTTAGTTTTTTATGCAGATTGTCTCTGTGTCGGACACACCGTAGAAGGCCTGGTGTTATCCATGTCTTCAGAATCTTTTTTCGATTTGGGACTTTGACAGTTTGTGAGTTAGCGTCTACAACTTTTTTTATTAGATTTACCAAAGTCTCAGCAGCAACATTTGGATCTCGTGTGCTATAAACTTCGCTAAAGTTGAGTTGCTTAATGTCAAAATCTAACTGCTCATGGTTGATTCGGATCATTGATTTTTTTACTTCCGTTTTAAAAAAAATATTTGATAGGAACAATATTACCGTATCATGATCAGTTAGTGCCGAATGCGCTACAAGTGTTGACGCAGGCCGCTGAGTTTTTAAAGCGATATGATCAAGACAGGCGTGCAAACGTGTAGGCAATGTATGGGCAGGCAGCAGTCCATGTGAGGCTAATAAATTTAAATAAGAATGTTTGTTTAAATCTTGGCTTTGATCGTGGATATTAATGTTGATATCTCCGCTAATTATTATATTTTTGTAGCGTGCTATATTTGTTAATGTAGAGTTTAATGAGTTTAGAAAATTAGTAATGTCTTTATAGCCTGGCGGTCGGTATATTGCTAATAGTATAGTGTTCTGATCAAGTGATACTTGTAAACAATTTGCATTTAGGAATGAAGGCTCATCAACGGTAACCTTAAGTTCTTTTTTAACATATACAATAACCCCCTCATTTTGAGTGAAATTATTAGCAGTGCTGAAGCAATCATAACCATCTATGTCAGGCAAGTTATGTGTATTGGGAAGCCAGCATTCGGTTAATGTTATTACGTCCCAATCTATTTTTGTTCTAGCTAATAATGTATGGAAGCCTGCAATATTTTTTTTTATACTACGAATATTCTGATTAATGATCTTTAGGGATGAGTCTGGCTTAACATTAGGCGGAATACAACTGTCAAGATCACAGACCGATGAGTCCGACACAGATACCGAATCTATATTTTGCATGTTATCTGTTAGGTTATCGAATGTTTATATTTAAAGTTTCTTTTGCACATTTTGTCGAAGCTAAGACTTTCTACGGTGTATGTATTTATGACAAACTTTGGTGGGACCTGTAGTGTGAGATAATATAGTGTAAGAAAACCCGAAAAGTAAGTATGTATAATATTCGTGTAATGTGTAATTGGCCACTTTTGTTTTAAGTGGCAGTAGTGAAAAATAATGTGTAGTAATATTATAAGATTAGTGGTAGTTGAATGTAGTAATGTAAAATAACTGTGTGTTTGTAGTAATGTAAATTATACCTAATCATTGAATATTTTGTTCAATCAATTACAAAAACTAGAGAAGCATACATTTCATGGAGAGCATACGTCCTAGGATGGAAGGAGTCTGCAAGATGTTCTCTCATTCACTTACATTAGATCGGGGACAGCCAAAGCAAAAATGACTCACTGCCCACAATCGATACAGCCTCAAGGAAAATCACAGGGAACAAATAATCGGATAACCTGAAAAACCTCGTCGAATACCTACCTATAAATACCGCATTTAAGTAGTCATTAGGTATGCTGCTAATACGAGTCCTATTCTAACAATTAATAAAAAACTTTTTACAAAAAAATACAACCGACTTACAAAAAAAAAACCACTACAAAGTAAAAAATAACTTTGATTTCGGAAGTCGGTGTTTTTGTTAGTTTCTTCGTATTTTGACACCGACTTCCGAAATTAAAGTTATTTTTTACTTTGTAGTGTTTTTTTTTTTGGAAGTCGGTTGTATTTTTTTGTAAAAAGTTTTTTATTTTTCACTTTTTAGTGGTGCCCCCCCACACCTAACAACACCACTGCAAAATCGCAGAAAAGCAAAATACGCAATTTCGATTATCAAAGAATCATCTAAATAGTCAAATTCCAGCTATTTCGATTTAAAATCCAAAGTTCGAGATCGATTTTGATATGATTTAAATGGGACCACTCTGCAAGTATATCCTTTCAGATAAAACAAGAATTTTTCAAATCGGTTCATAATTGTCGGAGTTATGAGGTAACAAACATAAAAAAAAATAAAAAAAAATAAAACATACAACCGAATTGATAACCTCCTCCTTTTTGGGAAGTCGGTTAAAAATCATTGAAGGTAAAAAATTATTAGGTACTAACTGATGCCCGCCCGCTTGATAAATTATACACCAAAACCTTCCTTAAGAACCACTCTATCCATTGGTGAATAGATCGGTGCAGCAGTTTTTGAGTTTATCGCGAACAGACAGACAGACGCGGCGGAGGACTTTGTTTTATAAAATATAGTGATGAAAAATAGATGGAGTATTTTCCCCAAAAAAGGATACCAGAGAGGAAACATTCGCTACATACTTTATATCTCTTGAATTAGATATATCATAGAGGCAACTCACTTGACACGAATTTTGTGTTTATAAACAAGTATAGTAGTTAATTCATTGCTGCTAGTACGAGACTCACATCTGAAACTCACTGAAGGTAAAAAAAATATTATAGGGAATGATTGATTAAGAATAGAACTGATTGAAATTCAGGTGGATAAACCATCATAACGTTACATTTCTTCAATTTCAACACCCCAAAGAGTCTGATTCAGCCTCAATAGAATAGAAAGCCTCAATCATGAGTGTCGAAAAGCCTGAATAAGCTCTCTCATATTTTTTTTTTTTGTTTGAGATGGGTTTGCTCTTGACTTTCGTCTTGGTCAGAGATAACAAAGTCTACGATGGAGCGAGCTTACCCAGAAGGAGCCTGTTTACTCTAACTTTGAAGAGATTAGGGTTGTAGGCGTTCAGAAACACAGACGCAGGCAGAGAGTTCCACTCCTTTGCTGTGCGGTGCGCATTATAAAAGACGTTGAAAGACGTTTGGAAACGCTCAGTGCGAATTCGTGGAATAGCAACAAGGTAGGGATGATAAGTTGCAGTGCGTCTGGATGTCCGATGGTAGAAGGGGGCTGGTGGAATGAGGTCGTGGAAAACTAATAAATAACGCAATCACACTTGACACAAATATCTTGTATATACCTTTTCCAATTAATTGTGCTGCTGATACGAAACTTATTTCACATCTAAAAGTCACTGGCGCTAACAATTGATTGAGTATTTTCTTCAAAGAAAAACACCAAAGAGAGTCAGCAACACAGAGGGGCCGGGAGGGAGAAAGGGCCGACGCCTGCCGGAGTCGCGGGATTATTCGCAAGAGACACCGTGGCTCCGGAACACAAAGGGCAATGAAGGAACATGGATGGGTTTTAGTCAGTAGAAGTCTGACACACCCAGAGCGGGAGGAGTCATTGGATGATTTCCCATCCCTGAAAAAAAAAAAAAAAAAGGGAAGCCATCGCGACGTCATGTTTCTTCAATTGAACAGATACAGCCTGGTCTTCTATTCGATTCGATGGTGATCCTAAAACAGTTTCTGCCCAGTAGGTGGTCACGTTTATCAATGGATCGTCAATGATGCAAGTGTCATCATCTGCCTAGCCTTTTCCTAGAGGTAACTACATTAGGGTCGGCTTCCAGTCAAACCAGATTCAGCTGAATACCAGTATTTTATGTGGAGCGGTTGCCTACCAGACTTCCATAACCCATTAACTAGATAACACGGTACTTCATGGCAAGACTGGAGTCAGATTTACTGGCTTCTTATAATCCGTAATGACTGCCAAAGATCTAAAAATGACAGCCGGGACCAACAGCTTAACGTGCTGTCCGAGACACGAAGGAACCTCGATATGTTAAGATGGTCACCCATCCACAGACCAAACTTGGCAAGTGCCGCTAAGGCTTGGCAAGTACAGCTAAGGAGTTTACCCTGCCTGAGTCTGTGTTTCCTGATAGCTACAACCTGGGAGTCTTTAAGTCAAGAGTGAATAGGTTACCTCTAGGCAAGCGTGCTCCACCTTAGACCGCATCATCGCTTAACATCAGATGAGATAGCAGTCAAACGTATGCCTATAAATAGTTATTAAAAAAAAGTGTTGCTTAACCTTGAAGATCGACACGTGCGGCTGCTATTATTTAAACTCCTCAATGATGCAAGTGAGCTGAGTTAAAACACTTAGGGCTCTCCAACAGTAGAAAAAAGATACAACCTCAAATCACAGGTTGCAGTTAAAGGAAAGCCTGAAAATCCTTGTGGAAAACCAATAAAGAACGCAATCACACTTGACACAAATATCGTGTATAGTAATTAGGTGTGCTGGCGTCGATTTCACGCTGCTGGCTTATCCGCTAGGGCTCGGCCGTTAAAGTTTTATCAACATTCGATAAAGTCCGATCGGCGCGCGCGCAATGTGGGTCGCAGGCTACCTGCGATGCGGCTTCACCGTTGTCGACAGGTGCGAATGCGGGGGTTTCGTGGAATGGCTAGATAGGAGGTACCTATATACCTAACTACCTTCTACTTCTTTAAGCGATGGGAAATCATCAAATGACTTCTCCCGTTCTGGGCGGAGCGGGAGGGAGTGTCAGACTTCTACTGACTAAAACCCATCCATGTTCCTTCATTGACCTTTGTGTTCCAGAGCCGCGGTATCTCTTTCGAATAGTCCCGCAACTCCGGCAGGCGTAGGCCCTTTCGGGCCCCTCTGTGTGCTGACTCTCTTTGAGGCGCACGTGGAACACGAACGCGCCGTCGACACGGCCTGTCGTCAAGAGACGGACGGACGGCGAGCTACCCATAGCTCACCGTCCACAGGCCCGCGACTTTAAGGCCTAACCTTACGTTGAAATCGTGAGAACCTGCCGTGCGATTCTGTAAACATGTCGAAGTGAAGGCGTGGATGAAGTGATCACGAAGTGAGCTGTCAAACCTTACAAATAAGATGAAATGACAGCTCACTTGTCGTTCATTCCACCTAAGTGAACACGTTGAGATGTCGACAAAATTGACCGGCTGTAAACATGTCGAAGTGAACACTTAAGCGAAGTGAACGACAAGTGAGCTATTATATATATTTGCAGCAAGCTCGCAGTTTGTATCGCTGAGACTAGTATAATCTACCCAACCCAACCCTAATCTCTTTAAAGTTAGAGTGAACAGGCTCCTTCTGGATAAGCTCGCACCATCGTAGACTTTGTCTCTGTCATCTCTGACCAAGACTAGAGTCAAGTACAAACCTTTCACAAATAAACAATTAAAAATGTTTCTCAAACAATAAAAGGAAATCTCTGTCCCCGCAATGCTAAGTGAAACCTCACAATAAACACTGTAAAATTCAATAGGCTTGTGTCCTGAAAAAATCTAATTAGTCCGTCAGTTAGATTATCTATACTAATATTATAAAGCAGAAGAGTTTGTTTGTTTGTTTGTTTGTTTGTTTGTTTGGTTGAACGCGCTAATCTCAGGAACTACTGGTCCGATTTGAAAAATTCTTTCAGGGTTAGATAGCACATTTATCGAGGAAGGCTATAGGCTATATATCATCACGCTAAGACTAATAAGAGCGGAGCAGTAATGAAAAATGTTACGCAGACGACGTTGCACGGGTCAGCTAGTCTTGAATAAATAAAATGACTTCTCCCGCTATGGGCGGAGCGGAAGGGAGTGTCAGACTTTTTCTGACTAAAACCCATCCATATTCCTTCATTGCCCTTTGTGTTCCGGAGCCGCGGTATCTCTTTCGAATAGTCCCGCAACTCCGGTAGGCGTCGGCCCTTTCATAATGCTGACTCTCTTTGAGGCGCGCGTGGAACACTAACGCGCCGTCAACACGGCCTGTCGTCATAAGACGGACGGACGGCGAGCTACCCATAGCTCACCGTCCACAGGCTCGCGTGTCAAAGCCCCCTGTGGTTGTAACAAAGTCAAATTATAATAATACTAGCTGACCCGCGCAACTTCGTTTGCGTCACATTTTCCATTAATGCTCGGCTCCTTTTAGTCTTAGCGTGGTGATATGTATGCCTATGTCCTTCCTCGATACATGGGCTATCCCCAATTGGGCATGGCCCATGCCCAATTTTCAAATCGGACCAGTAGTTCCTGAGATTACCCCCTACATACAAACTTACAAACATACAAACTTACAAACAAATTTTACCTCTTTATAATATTAGTATAGACTAGCAGATTCCCGCGGCTTCGTCTGCTTGACAAGTTATATAGGTACGTAAACCTTCCTCGAGCACCACTCTATCCATTGGTGAAAACAGCATGAAAATCGATGCAGTAGTTTTGAGTTTATCGCGGACAGACAGACAGACGCGGCGAAGGAATTTGTTTTATAATATGCAGTGATAGTGATAGATCACTCACACACCCATATTCACTATTTTAATTCAAATGTTTTTATTTAAATGTGAAATTTCGACACAATGTAAAAATTGTTACTGAAAAATAAATGAATGAATGAATGATTGCGGCGTAAAGCGCAACCAGCGAGTACTTGCCAAAAATGTACGTGCTACGCGGAACGGCGGCCTGCGTAGCACGGATTCATTTCGTAGCAGCTGAATCCGCCCGTAGACAGTTTTCATTTGCAAAACTGACAATACTTTTCAGGTTTTAAGAAATGGATGGTGTTGCAAGCTGAGGACGATGCGCTGCGTTGTCAGTGAATTCTCATTTTTTAACCGACTTCCCAAAAAGGAGAAGGTTCTCAATTCGGTTGTATTTTTTTGTTACCTCATATCTCCGACATTTATGAACCGATTTAAAAAAATCTCGTTTTATCTGAAAGGATATACCTACTTTTCGATTGGTCCCATTTAAAATTCACCAAAATCAGTTGAGAAGTTTGGATTTTAAATTAAAATAGCTGGAATTCGTTTACTTGGACGATGGTTTTTACAATTAAAAAGAGACGAGCCGTAGACTGGTAAATGAGATTTACATTCTTAACTTTTACTGCATTGCATGAGTGTAGGTCTCTTTATAAAAGACGATGTGTATTGAAACAACTCGCCTCTTGCTTTTAAACAACAGTCGCTTTGAAGTTTCCGCTCCACCGCAGCTTTATGCAGATACCCGTCCCGTACCTAGGTAGGTACTTACTCGAACATACTACGACGGAAACAGCCATTTCTAAAACGTCGAACTCTCATTTAACCCACAACATTACAAAAGTAATAGTAGAAAACTCCTTTAGAATTGTTTCAGAAAACACTTGTGCATACACTACTACGTTTTCAAGCAGTTGTTGTGTGGCGGCCGGCGCGCGCGCAGCTCTTCGGCAGTTCAGTGACGTCAAATGACAGCGAGACAACCCGAGCGGATTGAGCAAACTATTTGTCTGTTAGCAAGTTTGTTCGCCCCGGCTCGAGTCGCCTCGCGTCATAACTCGACGGATTTCGCGGATCAATTTGGGACGAAAACGCAGGCGAAATCTGCGACACGTGAGTCGCTGTGATTGGCTTATACTTAAAACTTATTTTTATTTCCATGCTCAGATAAAAGGTTCCTTTTCTGATTTTTAATTTCGGAATTTTCCAATTTTTCTTTTTTTACTTCTTGTGTACTTGTACCACTTTTTATGTCCTCGTAAATTAGCCACGGAACTTAAGTGAAAAATGTCAATATCTTGATTAAATACGAACTCAAGGTGGTTGGATATATTGGCCACATGTTTCAGTTTTCAATGTCTCAACTTTTTATGAAAAACTAGTCCATATGCTGCACTAGTACTTAGAGCGTGCTGTTTTGTTCAGTTTTCTTCTATTGTTCTTTTCTTTAAGGCTTTAAGTACACACATAGGTACATAGTTTATGGGTATTGGAAATAGGTTAATTGCAGCGTCGATGTGTATAGGCGGCTGGTTATAGTGGTCCTGTATTATGCATCGTAATAGTGAACCTTATGGTCTGAAGTGCGATCAGTTGGAGTTCTGTTATGTTTGAATAACTTATGGTTTTCAGTGTAGCACATAACTCAAATTTTGTGACACAAAATATAAATATAGGCACTCCGTTTGATTCTTTTTTGTCTATTTCGTCCCACTACTATATCCATATCCTTGGTTCCACTGTTTTCTATTCTTGCCTCGCCCTCACACCAGTGTTTCCTAGGCCTTGCTCGGCGACGACGCCCGTTCTTTTAAATTTAGGTGATATATGCCCTGTGCGATAAGACCGCCCATTGTACACTTGTATTTATAAACGTTTTTCCTGTACTTATTATTTAGGTGTAAAATAAATCACCACATATTATAAAACAAAGTCTTGCGCCGCGTCTTTCTGTTCGCGATAAACACAAAAAATACTGCAACGATTTGCATGCTGTTTTCACCAGCGAATGAATAGAGCGGTTTTCGAGGAAGGTTATTATTTCGTTGCTTTCAAGACATTGAATTGTTTCTCCGGAACTCATCAAGCTTCATTGACTCGCTGTTTTTCTGATTGTCACCTCTGTTGATTCTGGCTTTCAGGAGTTGCATTGGTTGTGCCAAAGTCTACCTACCGGCTTGTGCCAAAGTCTGCTTTTTACGAATTTAGCTAACTACGTCAAAGAGTTGGAAAACACCCTCAGGCAATCCTGTGATTATCTACATTTAATTCCTTTTCTTATCGTGTGTGCTGTAAGATCCCACACTCCCCACTCCCTAGTGTCAGAGTTTCTAAACCACCTCAAAGGCCTCTGACATGGTTTATTTATTTGACGGCCGCCGTTTGGCAGCCGGGACCACCGGCCACTCTTTATACGAGCCTTCCGAAGCACGTTTTTTATCAGATAATCTACCATTGTTGCTATTCCACCAACTCGCACTAAGCGCTTCCAAGCGTCCTTCATAATGCGCACAGCAAAGGAGTGGAACTCTTTGCCTGCGTCTGTGTTTCCGAATGCTTACAACACTAATATTTTCAAAGTTAGAGTGAACATGCTACTTCTGGGTAAGCTCGCTCTATCGTAGACTTTGTCTCTGTCATCTCTGACCTAGACTAGGGTCAAGAGCAAAACCCATTTCAAGTTAAAAAAAATAGGTGATTCAAGCTAAACTGGAAAACAACTTTACAAAGTATGCTTCCTGTGGGAATCGAACCCACGACCACCGGGTCAAGAGGGAAACGTCTAAACAGATCTCGATCATCAAATAACAAGTGTATCAAAATGAGGTCACTTTTATAGCCGTTTTCAGGTGAAAAAGACTTATACAGGGTGTAACATAAGTGTCCGTTCCCACTGCGAACCGTCTGTCCCCGGGTCTGTCTGTGTACGTCTGTGTCTTTTCCCGGTCCGTATAAAGAGACGGACCATGGGAAAAGTAAGTACCAGTGGCAATACAATTTATATGACACTGTTCACATTTTAAATTAGACGGATTCGAGGAAAAGGACGGATCTGGGTTTTAAGACGGACGTTTTGCCCCAACGAAAAGCCATCTAAACGCCCGGATTGGATGTAGTGTGGACGAATCAGCCGATCCGCAGTCGCCGTCTTCCGTTCAGACGGTCTGTCTGAGTGTGAATACGCACATCCAGCCTGCGTCTTCCGGTTAAATGGGGACGTCTCCCATCATAGTGTGGGTAAACAAGCACGTCCGACTGCCGTCTTCCTTCTTAATAGACGGTCCATTTAAGTGGGCCCAAAACGTCGGCCTAAAAACCCGGGTCCGTCCTTTTTAGGGTACCGTACCCGAATGGTAACCAATGGAACCCTATTAATAAGCCTCCGCTGTCCGTCCGTCCGTCTGTCTGTCAGCGGGCTGTATCTCAAGAACCGTAATAGGTTTACAGTTGAAATTTTCACAGAATGTGTATGTTTGTTGCGGCTATAAAAAAAAATTAAGGTTTTTATACGGAATCCTTCATGTGCGAGTCCGACTCATACTTAGTCGGTTCTTCTCAGATCCGTCTCAATATGAACAGTGTCATATAAATCATAATGCCACTAGCATACCTACCTATCTTGCTAGACAGACGGACGGATAGTGGGAATGGGCCCTTACTGTTACACCCTGTATAGGTCTTTCTCATCATCTGCCTAGCCTTTTCCCAACTATATTGGGGTCGGCTTCCAGTCAAACCGGATTCAGCTGAATATCAGTATTTTACGTGGAGTGGCTGCCTACCAGACCTCCACAACCCATTAACTGGCTATCCGTAACAACTGCCAAAGATCTCCAAATGACAGCCGGGACTAACATCTTAACGTGCTTTCCGAGGCACGGAGGAAACTTGCTATGTTTAGATGGTCACCCATCCACAGACCAACCTCGGCAAGCGTTGCTTAACCTTGAAGATCGACCTGTGCGGCTGTTATTATTTAGCCACGAGCTTTCTGTATAGGTCTTTCTATTTCCCACATTATAATGCACATAGCTCAAATTAAAACACTTTATCAAACCTAGCAGTGTTTTTAGAACAGCAAAATTACCTATAGGCAAATACACTATCGGGAACGATTTGAAAAATTCAGCTCGACAACAATGCAATCGTAAATGTTACAGTAAGTAGGTTATGGAGCACAAACTAACCGTTAAAGGGCTTGTAAGTAATAGGAGAGTAGGTACCGACGATGTTTTATTTCAATTACCTGGTCTATGTATAAGTAGTTCTGTGTTCATTGCTTAGGTTTTGCTTAGAGATATCGCCACCTGGTGATCTCCGGCCACCGTAGGCGCGGGCCTGTGGACGGCGAGCTATGGGTGGCTCGCCGTCCGTCCGTCTACTGACGACAGGCCGTGTCGACGGCGCGTTAGTGTTCCACGCGCGCCTCAAAGAGAGTCAGCACACAGAGGGGCCCGAAAGGGCCGACGCCTGCCGGAGTCGCGGGATTATTCGCAAGAGACGCCGTGGCTCCGGAACACAAAGGGCAATGAAGGAACATGGATGGGTTTTAGTCAGTAGAAGTCTGACACTCCCTCCCGCTACACCCACAGCGGGAGGAGTCATTGGATGATTTCCCATCCCTAAAAAAAAAGGGCTGTGAAAAAGACGGATGAAAATAGATTGCATGTGGCGGAGATGAGAATGTTGAGATGGATGTGTGGAGTAACGAGAATGGATAAAGTGAGAAATGACTACATTAGAGGTAGTTTAAAAGTGGCGCCAGTGACGGAAAAGTTAAAAGGGAATCGCTTGTCTTGGTATCTTGACCATAGGAGGGAGGAAACGCATTTAAATAAAAGAGTAATGAACATAAATATGGATGGATGGAGAGGGAGAGGAAGGCCAAAGAAACGATGGATGGATTGTGTGAGGAGCGATATGAAAGAAAAGGGATTTAGTGATAGTTTGTCGGCTGATAAGGCAGAGTGGAAGAAAAAATCATTTTGCACCGACCCCAAGTAGCCTGGGATTAGGGCAGGAAGATGATGTGGACTGAACGTAAAGGCTACGCCGATCTCCCAGTCCACCCCCACTAAGACGCTGCGGGAATTTCAGTGCTGGGTTGTTTTAGTGGGTATACCGGGCTTGCCCGGGGAGTCCCACATACATACCCCTCCTACTCCCCCGAGTGAGAGGGTATGCGTAACGCATTTTTTCCCAGCCGAAAAAAAAATAAATAAATAAATAAAGGGCAGGAAGATGATGAGTTTTGCTAAGGGAACATCAGTGTTCTAGCTGATTTCTAGATTTTGGACTGTAAGCCGTAGCGCAGCAAGTCTTAATGGGGCCCTGTATCAAACATTTTGGGGGCCCAATTTTAAGGATATTACTTTTTTAAACACAACCGACTTCCAAAAAAAAAACACTACTTAATAAAAAATAACTTTAATTTCGGAAGTCGGTGGTTTTTGTTAGTTTCTTCGTATTTTGACACCGACTTCCGAAATTAAAGTTATTTTTTACTTTCTAGTGTTTTTTTGGAAGTCGGTTGTATTTTTTTGTAAAGTTTTTTATTTTTCACTTTTTAGTGGTACCCCACACCTAACAACACCACTGCAAAATCGCAGAAAAGCAAAATACGCAATATCGATTACTTGGATGACATAAAACTATCATCCAAGTAGACGAATTCCAGCTATTTAAATTTAAAATCCAAAGTTCGTAACAGATTTTCATCTAAAACAAGACTTTTTCAAATCAGTTCATAAATGTCGGAGTTATGAGGTAACAAACATTAAAAAAAAACATACAACCGAATTGATAACCTCCTCCTTTTTGGGAGGGGCAACTAGCGCAAGAACTGTCATAGCAGGCCTCAAATGAGATGGCGGGACTAAATGTATAGCTTTGCGTCCACACGTCCGGGCCCTTGTCCAGAGGCCCCTTAGGCACACGGCACCGCGAACCGCTGCGGTAGGCAGTGAAGCGGATCTCATGTCGCTTGGACTCTAATAAATCCGTTGATGCTAAACACACGTAAACCGCCTTACCGCGCGGGGCACCGCTACGAAATCCGCGCCGTGTGATAATCGCCTTAGCTACGCCAGCCACGGCGCTACGGCGGCGGTAGCTACAGCCCTGACTGTTAGTCTTATCTGAACAAGACTTGCAGGCCTTCCTTCTTTGTGTCTGCTGTACCTAGTATCATTTCCTACGCAATACCTAGGTTAATCTACGTTGAGATCTGCCACTATGACTGAAATCGACCGGGGGGTTATTTTAATAAGATTTTAATTTTAAACTTCACAGCTTCTACACAAAACTTGATTCTCAAAGAGATGGGTACGTAAACTTTTAGACTTACACATCAGATAACCAAATATTGTCGTACCCCCTTAAAAATCATTTAAAGTCAAGTCACACTGTCGTCTCGGCGACAATGTCAAAAACTTGACAAAATGTCAAACTTAAAATACTAATTGTCAAATAATATTTAATAAACTACCTACAATGTCTGAATGTCAAACTTGACAAAATTGACGGTGTTTGAATGTGAGAGAAGATAATATAAAAATTTGAAAAACTCTTGCCACACTATTAGAAAGTATTAAGGGCAAGTTAAAGCGATAATAACTCCCCTAGTATTAATAATTTACATAATTATTTGTCGTGGTAATACATTGCAGTGAAAACAAGATATTCATGTGCTCAGACTTTGTTCAAACATACGGTACCCGCTATAAGCTTGGGGTTTATAGCTTGACATTATTGTGGACAAAGATGGCGCTGAGGACTTTGTGAGTTGCTTCGTGTGTGGTCAGCATTATGGTTCCCGTAAACTGGTACGACGAGAATGTGCGACTTCAATCTATATATATATAAAAGGCAAACCTGACTCACTAGCTTATATACGCACAGCCAAAACTACTGGTCGTAGAAAGCCGAAATTTGGCATGTAGCTTCCTTACAATCCGTAGGGGTGAATGTACTAGAAATGCGAGGATCGACCGGAACTGCGAGGTTCGACCGGAGGACACGGTGGAGCACACTATGCAGGTGTGCCCCGCTTGGGCGGAGCACCTCCGTGTCCTCGAAGCGGCGATCGGCGGCGACCTCTCGCGTCCGGCCTTGGTCTAATCCATTGCCCGGAGCGACACGGAATGGGACGCCGTCACTTCCTTCTGCGAAGCAGTCATGCTAGCGAAGGAGGTGGCGGAATGGGAGAGGGAGAGAACCTCTCGTCCCGGCCGGCGCGGTAGACACCGCGGGCGTTGGAGGCCACCGTAAGCGCGGGCCTGTGGACGGTGAGCTATGGGTAGCTCGCCCTCCGTCCGTCTTAAGACGACAGTTCGTGTTCCACGCGCGCCTCAAAGAGAGTCAGCGTATAGAGGGGCCCGAAAGGGCCGACGCCTGCCGGAGTTCCTGCCTGCGGGACTATTCGAAAGAGATACCGCGGCTTCGGAACACCAAGGGCAATGAAGAAACATGGTGTACGTTACCCCAGCAAGAAAGTATCTCCTAGAGTTAAATGAGTGGAACGTATAGTTGGTACTAGCGTCAAGAAGGACCGAATACAATTTTCAGCGAACTTATACCTTGTCTCATTTAGGCCCTGCGATGTTTTTTCGGGTTTTCATAAAACCGCGATAACTTGAAAACTATAAATATTTTCTTAAATCTAATTTGGGGCACATAGAGGCACACATTAAGAGCTACATGGGCACATGCAATGGTTTTAGAGATATACGATTCATCAAAACGTTACTCCAGCAGGAAATGCAATATCTCGTAAGTCTGAAGGGGCACAGATTTTATTTTTGGGGGCACATTTTGGCACACATGTAAGCTCTCTGGCCATGCACAATTTTTCTCTCTCCGATCATTCGTTTAGAATTTTCCTGCTAGAAAAACGTTACCCCAGCAAGAATCGTTTTTTCCGTTTTCTTCCAAAACGACAGGGGGCACACATTTTTTATGTGGGGGCACATTTACACCAGATAAGGCACCAACTATACGTTCCACTCATTTAACTCTAGGAGATACTTTCTTGCTGGGGTAACGTACACAGAAACATGGATCGGTTTTAGTCAGTAAAAGTCTGACACTCCCTCCCGCTCCGCCCAAAGCGGGAGAAGTCATTTGATGATTTCCAATCCCTCAAAAAAGGGTGCTCTAAGAAAGCTAATCTATACATATAATAAAATCGTAGAGTTGCCGTGTCTGTACATTGAATATTTTCGCATAAAAAATACATAGAAATGTCAGAAAAATGACATAGAACACAAAAAAGCAGTTTTTGAAATTCTTTTCTGTTTGTCTGTGCGTCTGTATGTCTGTGCGTCTGTATGTCTGTGCGTTTGGAGGAGCATCACGCATAAACCACTGATTGGATTCAAAATTTAGGTACTTCGAAATATTAAGTGATAATCGGAGCAACATTTAGTGTTTATTTCATCAAAATCGACCCACAAAATCAAAAGATATCGAATTTTAAAGTTTACGAAGAAACTTCATCGAGCGCTAAAATAGGTTGTTTTCATTGAGACTTCAGATACTTGCAATGCCATCTATTGAGAAATTTTTTAATAAGAAATGTGTGAAAAGACCCCGAAACAATGTATTTTTGAGTTATTTTTTAATTAAACACAATGTTTATATATGTTATTATATTATCATTATTTATCGTAACGTGTAAGCTTCTAAGTTTGAACTTATGAGTAGTTATGAGCATAAAGACAGTTCAGTTACGTTGTAGATCGATAGATGGCGTTGTACTTATGACGCGTTTTTCTGAATCGCGGTGTTAAGATTCTCCGCAGTAGCATAAGGTCAGCCCCATGTTTTATGTTGTTTAACTTGAAGACGCAGAACGTTGAAATTATTAGCTATGGAAGTATGGATTTGATTGAATTACTAGATTGTTTTTCGATTTACTGGGAGGAGAGGAGAGTCTCCTCCGGAGTCCGGAGTTACCTGTATCCATAAGTAAACTGTTTTACTAACAGAAGAGATGAATATTTGGTATTATGTTTCAATGTGGCTAAACTATATAATCAGCCGAACACGTCGATCTTCAAGGTTAAGCAACGCTTGCCGAGGTCGGTCTGTGAATGGGTGACCATTATAACAACCTAGCCTTTTCCTTACTATATTGGCTCGGCTTCCAGACAAACCGGATTCAGCTGAATACCGGTATTTTACGTGGCGCGGCTGCCTACCAGACCTCCACAACTCATTCAATGCAAGATTTCAGTCAGATTTTACTGGCTTTTGACTATCCGTAACGACTGCCAAAGATCTACAAATGACAGCCGGGACCAAAGGCTTAACGTGCTTTCTGAGGCACGAAGGAAACTCGGTATGTCAAGATGGTCACCCACCCACAGACCAACCTTCGCAAGCGTTGCTTAACCTTGAAGATCGATGCGTTCGTCTGTTATAGTTTAGCCTTGAAGATCGGCCCGTGCGGCTTTAGCCACGAGCTCCTCTATAATAAATCGATTCTATGAACCCAGTAAAACTTTTTTGATATTATAAAATCTTAAAACAAACTATATTTATCAGTGGTCTACGATCAGCAATATTGTAAGTAAAAATCGGAGAAAATGTGTTTCTTTTTGGACTGTTCTGGACGAAATTAAGAATCCACTTGATTCAGCACCATTCGTTCGATAGTTAGTTTTGTTGATTTTGATTCAAGATTAGTTTGTACCAGGAGATTAGGTACCTGGGCTGGTCGGCATTTCAACCGATAGAGATGATACAGTGCCCTGCATTAGGTACCCTCTTCATAATTATATTCTTAATTCGAGAGAGAGATCAGGATACGTAACTGAACGTAGATTTTGTATATTATGCAATCTATACTAATATTATAAAGCAGAAGAGTTTGTTTGTTTGGTTGAACGCGTTAATCTCAGGAACTACTGGTCCGATTTGAAAAAATCTTTCAGTGTTAGATAGCCCATTTATTGAGGAAGGCTATAGGCGTATATATATATAATCACGCTGAGACAAATAGGAGCGGAGCAGTAATGGAAAATGTGACGCAGACGAAGTTGCGCGGGTCAGCTAGTTTTTAATAAAATTATTCAACGAGAGAGATTTTAGAAAAAATCTGTCTTAATGTCGTTTGTTATCTACCACGTTTCGCACCTATAGAGCAGCACAGATTTGACATTGGACTCGAAGATTTGCAGTTTAACTCTTCGGGTCTGTTTCCGTACTTGCGAAATAGGTCTTAGCTGCGCGATGGTCGCTTGGTCTTTAGCAAGCCGTTAAGTGATACCTACCCTCTTCATTCCCTCTCCGACTTCCGAGGTGAGTGAATTTGCAGACGCGTTCCACTATCTTTGTGACCATTAGCAACGGTGTTGAGTTCTATACCCCCGCAGAGACGTATCTCGTGGGTCTTCAGAGTGTTGATATTAAGTTTTCGCTTCCTCTTGGCGCAGATCGTTCAATTTTGCTTCCATTTCTTTGTGTGAAACAATTGGTGGCATTTGTTTAGTTCTGTGCAGAATTGATGCCACAAACAATTTCAGACTGCTTGAAAATTTGTCTATTTGGATATTTTTAAACCGTTTTTTTCCTCCAGTCGAAGCAGTCGTGATATAAACCAGCCAAGTGCGAGTCGGACTAGTGCACGCACCCTTGAATATTTTTTTCTGTTATTGTTTAGTATTTGTTGTTATAGCGGCAACAAAAATACATCATCTGTCTAACTATCGCGGTTCATAAGATACAGCCTGGTGACAGACAGATGGACAGCGGAGTCTTAGTAATAGAGTTCCGGTCTATCCATTGGGTACGGAACCCTAAAAACTGGACCATGCATGTCTAGGCGATATAATGGTGGGCGTCGTGAGTGTCCGTAGGTACGACCCGTGATGCTTTGAAATGTAGTAAGGTTTTTCCAAGTATCCTGACATGGATGAAATGTACTGCTTGGTTTAGGTCCTAACTGATAGTAGGTACTTCGTCCAGATCTTTTTCCGGTTATCGGGTTGCTGTCCCATGGGAATATGGGCGTCATGGAAGAGGGAGTGCACCTGAGTTTGTGCACACATTTGTGGACTAAATGTCCCATGGCGATGACTAGTCTCCGGTGAGATTGGCCGCCTTGGCTGAAATTGGTCGAAAAATAACTTTCGGAAGTCGGTGTTTTTGTTAGTTTATTCGTTTTTTGACACCGACTTTCGAAATTAAAGTTATTCTTTATATTGTAGTTTTTTTTTGTTTTGGAAGTCTGTTGCACTTTTTAGTGGTACCCCACACCACCAATGCAAAATCGCAGGAAAGCAAAATACGCAGTTTCGTTTACTTGGATGACAAAAAATCGAATTCTAGCTATTTCGATTTAAAATCCAAACTTCCTAACCGATTTTGATAAGATTTAAATGGGACTAATCGAGAAGTATATCCTTTTACATACAAGAAGTATGTTTCAAATCAGTTCGTAAATGAGGGAGTTATGAGGTACCTAACAAACGTAAAAAAAATCCACCCGAATTGAGAACCGCCTCCTTGTTGGGAAGTCAGTTACATAGTACTTATTATAGCAGACTTTTGGCTCTATAATAGCCGCGTCTTCGGCTTGAGCGGTTGTTCCTCCTCCTTCCGACCACGTAAAACATCAAAATGACGTTTTTCAACACACTTACTCGAAAAATGAATGCAATAATGTAAAAAAATATATTTAGTAACATTCTTTGTATCACTCTCTTTCAAGGGGCCGTTTTCAAGTAAATGTGTTGAAAAAGACTTATCAGCCGGGATCGAACAATTAATTTAGTACCTAAGTTAAATTAAAATCTAGTTTGGGTTCGGTTGAAGAAGCGCTTTCTTTTTTCTAGGAATTTTATCCATTGGATTTTTCTAGCGAACAAGTGAGGAAAGGCCGTCTTATTTTTGTTCTCTGCCTAGTTGGAAAAAGTGCTCAAGAAGACAGCACTAATGCTTTTACGTTCTGAATTTCTGGGTCTGCGTTTCCTCTGTTTTTTCACTTGAGACGGGTTTGCACTTGACTCTAGTCTTGGTCAGAGATGACAGCGACAAAGTCTACGATGGAGCGAGCTTACCCAGAAGGAGCCAGTTCACTCTAACTTTGAAAAGACTAGGGTTGTAATTGTAAAGCTTTCAGACTACGCTATAATATAATAGCATATAGTTTAGAGCTCATACGTTGTTATGGACACGTTCACACTGTACTATACTATATATTATTGACAATGTATAGAGCGCGATATTGTTATGCTATGGGCTATATACTCTATGCTATATATTATAGCGTAGTCTGAAACCAGCTTGAGCGTTCAGAAACACAGGCGCAGACAGAGAGTTCCACTCCTTTCTTTGAATCATTCCGATCTGTCACTCTGCTTTGTGCCCTTAGGGGGCCAGATATAAACAACTTTAAGTTTATAATTCATCATCATCCACATTCCGACTTCACTGCTGAGCAGAAGCCTCTCTTTTCTTGTGCGAATCTCCACGTTCCTGTGCCACTGTAAAAATCACTTTCTCTTGTAGCCATGTTCCAATAATCCATAATCAGTCAATAATAATTTTTATTTGTGCAACATAGGTAATAATTCATACAGTAGGTACTTACATTAGTTCATAGTTCGCTATTTTATGACAAAAAGCTTACAAATATAGGTAATTCTATTGAAACAAGAGAAAAAGAAAACAGTAAATATTAAGTACAACACATATCACATGCGAGAGGTCAACACAAATCATATGTCAAAAGGAATTAACTTATGATAAATATATAATTCAAAAAACTAAAATTAAAAAGTCACAAAAAGGAGTATTTTTTTTTAATTCCTTGAACAAACGCTCTTTGGGGTGTACTAACTACAATGGGCTTGTGTCCTGAAAAAATCTACCTAATTAGTCCATCAGTTAGATTATCAAAAAATATTTGACCCGTATTATTTCTTTTGTTACGGGAACCAAAATTGACGAAGTTACGACGCTTTTAAAATTCTCAATACGTCACACCTTCGCATAATTTTTAGTGAGTCGTGACGTCACGAGCCCCCACTCCAGAGTTTTGATGCGTTTTATCTTTGTCAATATTCATTGATTTACAAAAACAAAAACTACGTGTCCATTATTTTTCAATACCTACTCTAACTGACAAACGAAATAGTTTTGCAATTTGTAGATGGTGGAATCTAGCCTATTATAGTGCTTGGCTAAAAAACTTAGGTAATTAGTACCTACCTATCGTAGGTACTAATTATCTATGGCCACTATTTATTCCAGGTAGTCGGGGCTTTTACTGTTTCCAATATTGAATTCAACTACGTATTGTAGCGTGTCTGACCTTGGAGGGAAATTGCCAAGTACGTCGCATTCAAGCGCGGTTACAGCTGTGATATTAACCAATGGTTATGTAACTTTGTTTCAAATACGTCATCTTGATTGTTGCCAAGCTAATTTATAAAAAAAATTGTCCCTAACTGATCCAAAGTTTGTGGTGGCTCGACTACAAAGTATTGGTTTCTACGAACAAGTGTGATATACCTACGGGAAGATGCCAAACCACCACCTTTACAAATAAAATTATGAAGTTAATATTCTGCTCTGTGTTATATGTAGGTAGAAAGAAAGAAAGAAAGAAAGAAAATTGCATTTATTGGCACAATAAAAATCACCTCACAATTATGAAATTAATATCTGAATATGTGCCAAAAGGGCCTCAGCTCAGCATAATGTCAGGTGGCAACACAAGATATTACCACCTAACGCTGATTTTCAGCTGCAGCCCACGGGTGTCAGACGCTCGAACGCACAATAGGCATATAAATAACAATAAAATAAGTATAAAAAACATTCAATGTCATTTTATTTTTAATAAAAATAAAGTGACATGACAAAAAAAAAACAATCAAAAATAAAATTATAAACAATAAAGCTCAATTAATTAAATATAATAATTTCATAAAATAAAAATCGTTTAAAAATATAATATTTAAAAAAAAAAACAAAATCACTTAACACTTCATTAAAATGATATTAAAAAAAAATATATTAAAATGTGTTTATTAACTTAAGATCTATATATATTGACTAAAAATACAGAAATAAAAGAAATTGTCAACCAACCATTCAATTGCACGCTGGGTATTCTCATTCTGTTTCTGGTGTTGAAGCAGAAACTCCTTCAATTTTACCTTAAAAGTTAGTCCACTTCCGCAGGTACTTAATTTTGTATTTTTATTGTAGGTAGGTATATTTTTCTTCTGTTTGTTGCACCTGCCATGGTATCCCTACACTATTACTGATAGAAAATAAATAATTGGCTTAAAGACTCCCAGATTGTAGCTGTCAGGAAATAGCTACAACCTGTGAGTCTTTTAGTTAAGAGTGAATAGGTTACTTCCGTAGCGTGCTCCATCTTAGACCGCATCATCGCTTACCATCAGGTGAGATAGTGGTCAAACGCGTGCCTATGTAGAGTAAAAAAATATATTTTGCTAAACGGATATCAAACCTCTCTGGATTCCTTTTCTTATGTTTTCCCAATGACTACTTCGTTAAGTTGTAGACCTACAGAGAAATAGGTTGTTTTGGGGGTGAACTGCAATGGGGCCCCTTAGCCATCCCTTCTTGGTTTCGCCAAAGCTCCCGCCTCCGCGTAGAAGTGAGAAATTCTAGTATCGTCCATTTGAGCAGTAGAGGAGCTCGAAGCTAAATATTAACAATGTTAAGAAACGCTTGCCGAGGTTGATCCGTGGATGGGTGACCATCTTAACATTGCCACTTCTCCATGCCTCGCAAAACAGTTAAGCCATTAGTCCCGTCTGTCATTTATATATCTTGGGCAGTGGTTACGAACTGTCAGAAGCCGGAAAATTTGACACCAGTCTTGCCAGGAATTACCGTGTTACCCAGTTAATGGGTTGTGGAGGTCTGGTAGATAGCCGCTACACGTAAGATACTGGTATACAGCTAAATTCGGTTTAACTGGAAGACAAAAGATGCTATTTGAGCAGTCCCTAAGAATCATTATAGTTTGGCTAACAACACAAGTTAAAAACCTTGAAGTTAGGAGTAGTAAGTTAGGAAATAACACTTTTCCGTTTGCGTAACACACAACAAAGTTCATTATATAGAAAAACGCGAATTTTCTCATAGCGTAAAATTGTACGCAGCCTTATCAGGGCTATAAAACACTTCATACTCTCAAGTATACTTGCAGTAGGTAATAAATTTCAGTGTGATAGTTGGTTGCGATGCAAAAACTTTACTTGTGTAGGTATATAACTAGCTAAGTTTGTGAGTGCAGTGTTATGTACATAGTGGTCTTAGGTACTTAGTTAATAGAGAATATGCAAGCGATTTTTTTATTTGCAAAATGAAATATTTATTAGCTCTAGTAAACAATCATGAAATTATTTTTTAAATACCTTCATCAGCGTTGAAGTTATAAAGCTTCGAAGATAACAAGTGCACGGCAAAAAAATCAATCAAGCTTGTTGTATGGGAGCCCCCTTAAATATTTATATTATTCTGATTTTTAGTATTTGTTGTTATAGCGGCAACAAAAATACATCATCTGTGAAAATTCCAATGCAATTTTGATTCTATTTTCACTGTTAGTATTATATTTTTTTATTTTTACATAAAATGTATAGATAATAAATTTTTCATACAATAATTGGAAATCTGGAACGAGAAGGTATATTTTATCTTCCACACACTGATTTTCGACAAGAACAATGTAACCACGACTTTTTAACTATTTATTGGTTTAAAAGACTGTCCGTGGAGTTTCTTGCACGCTCTTCTCCATATTATATAGGTCTACGTTTTCGAACGTGCAACTAGCTTCACCTCTTCGATCGACCGACCACGAGAGATGAAAAGTACCTGTAAATTGTTTAATTGAAATAAATGCTTCGAGATTGAGTTTCATCTCATGAAATAACCTTCACGGCATTGTGTTGAAGGAGTCGACAGAAAGTCCTGAGTCTAAGAACCAGGCTTACCACGGGATATCGTTTTACCCCGTTACGGGGTAATGCAGTCACTCCATGAAAAATATTGGAATGCAGCTGTATCCAGTTAGGCAGGAATCTGCCCCATCGTAGTCGGGCTAAGCAGGCTAAGCAGATTGGAAACGGATTGGTATTTCAGTAATCGAACGATAGAAGAATCTCCCATCGTCGTTGATATCCACTATAGAAATATAAAAATTGGGGTCGGCTTCCAGTCAAACCGGATTCAGCTCAATAACAGTATTTTACGTGGAGCGGCTATCTACCAGACCTCCACGGCAAGGCTTCATTGATCCATAATTATTGGATGAATCTTCGTATACAGGTGAACCATGGCAATAATTATAGGCTTCATTGAGCCATAATAGAATAGAAACCCACAACCACCCATCCACAGAAATCTATACTCGGGCCATGGTTTACCTGTACTATACGAAGATTCAACCAACTCGTTGAGGCGTGAATTGATTAACAAGTATTCAGACTTACACATTTCAAATATTAGTACTACTTATAATATTTCTTACCGACGCCTACCTTCAGGCATGGCTTGAGTTTTATTTGTAGCTCATAAACTGGTGTTATCGCGTTTAGATTTGCTGCCAGATGTATTTTTATATAGCGTTGGGCAATGACTTTTACTAAGCATCCAGTATACTAAGTCATAAAAAATGAAAAAAAAACGATAAACTTCGAATTGAGAAGTTATAATCCATTATTTTTTTTCGTAAAAATCAAACTTAGGCGAACATTTCTAAACGTCTTTAATAATGAGCAGTTGACAACAGCAAAGGGAGTGGAACTCTCTACCTGCGTCTGTGTTTTGGAAACACGACGCAGGTAGAGTTTAGCAGGTAGACCCATTCAACTCTCATCTTTCTCTCAGTTTATGCGTACAGTATAGTGCATTTAGTGCTCTTCTTTAAGTGATGAGGCACTTAAATTTAAGTCTGAAGAGTTTGTTGAAGAGCCAAATAAAATAAAGGTCTCTTCAAAGCTAGAATGAACAGGCTTCTTCTGGGCTCACTCTATTCTCGACTTTGTCTCTGTCACCTCCGACCTGGACTAGATCGAGTCAAGAGGAAAACCAACTCAAATAAAAAATAAGAATCGATAAGGTTCTGTCTACAATAATTTTTTTTTAATAAAAATAAAACGACACTGTTGATTATCATTCAGATTTTTATTTCAATAATTCAATAAATTCTACTAACATTATATTTATAGTTCTTAAAGTGAAATCCTTAAATAAATAACACTTCGATAGGATCAACTTCGCGCTAACATTAATATTTTTTATCATTTTATACATATTATTTTATTTTTGTGTCTTACGAACTAAAAAAATAAATTGATCATTCACAACGCTAAAGAATTCCATTACTTAAAAGTAAGATATAGTCGATAGAATTATCTACTAAAATTATTCGACTAAATAATTATTTAGTTGAATCGATAAGACATCACACAACTAATTTTTTAAACTTATGAATTATTAGTATGAATGTTGTAGTAGATTTTAAAGGTTAATCGACACAATTTCTAAAGTTCGTAAAATCTCCACTTGAAGTTCTAATAACCGATTAATAGTTATCGAAATTATTCTAAGTAGAATATAACACTACATTGTAATAACGATTTTATTTGATATTTTTACTTAGAAGAAATAATTATTATGATCCAAAAGGAAGAAATAATACAAAATAAATATAATTATTATGAATATTGTAAAAAGAAACCAGATCTAATATTGCTATCCGTAAAATTGTGCTAGAAATAAAAACACAGTAAAAATAAATACAATATCCCTGTACCAAATGCTAGATACAACTTTCATTGTTTATAGTATATATTAAAATATTATTACACAGCTATTTCAATTCCAAAACTTGCTGAAGCGATATGCATCGTATTTACAAAACGGTTAAAGCTATTTTCGATTGCATCAGTGATAAAAAAATACATTTTATTTTATTGTTATTACTTATTTTATTGGTTTGTTAGGATTAAATCCAGTTCTCGAACAGCTGATCGATACTGAAATGTTGCTTGCAATTTATGGCAATTTCTGTGATTGGGTGAAAGATATAATAATAGAAAATCGAATTACTTCAAACGAGAACAGAATAAGGCTACGTTTCCACAAGAGGTGTGCGAAGATTCGTAGCGACGGATGTTTGTTAAACAACTTAAAAAGTCGGTGTTTTTATCAAAATACGAAGAAACTAACAAAAACACCGACTTCCGGAATTCAAGTTATTCTTTACTTGGTAGTGTTTTTTTATTTATTTGGAGGTCGGTTGTTTTCTTTTATTTTTCACTTTTTAGTGGTACTCCACAACTAACAACACCACTGCAGAATCGCAGGAAATAAAAATACTCAATTTCGATTAGGTACTTGGATGACAAAAAACCATCATCCAAGTAAACGCATTCCAGCTATTTCGATTGAAAATTCAAACTTCCTAATCGATATAATGGATAAATGGGACCAATCAAGAAGTATATCCCTTCAGATAAAACATTTTTTCAAATCGGTTCATAAATAACGGAGTTATGAGGTAACAAACATAAAAAAAATACAACCGAATTGAGAACCTCCTCCTTTTTGGGAAGTCAGTTAAAAAACCAATAGAATCGCTTGCGCTGCTTTATTCGCGAAGCGAAGCTTTATTCCTCGCTAAGTATCCTCGCACATCTCTTGAGGAAATGCAGCCTTAATTATGGTTACTATAAGACTTTCAATAACCGGGTTCTTTCGAGTCAATTAAGCACTAGTTACTGTATTGGAATAATTACAAAGTAGAACAGATAAACAGTTTAAGGCTTATTTTTATAAGATTTTAAATAGGTTGTAAGCTACCGATGTACTGGTAATCTTCGTTATAAGGTTAACTTATCAAACTTACAATTGAAGCAATCAATATCTCAAAGTAATGTCACTTCTATTTGGGTGACATAAGGTTCAAATTCGCCTAATGATGTTAAAAGTTTGTTTACCCTTTACACTAAATTTGTATTTCTAAAATTAATGAGGCTGATTGTGTTATCTAGTGTAATTAGCATTTAAAATTAAAATCTAGTTTATTTAATTAGGCATTCAGAAACCAGGTAGGAAGCACTAGTTTATCGATAAAATCAAACATAGAAACTGAATAAAATCTATTTCATTGACAAGAACGACAGGCCAATATGTTATTGTAATGATTGTTTTTCTTGATTTATATATAAGGTCCCATTAAAATAAATGGACAAATTTAAAGTCAACGTTCAGTACATCTAATCAAAGATATTCAAGTAAAAAAAACACTGATTACAGTGACTTTGTTTTTACCCAAAATAATAAAATTGCCAGCACTAGAATAAACACATCAATTATGGCCAGGCAACTTGCACTCAAGTTCTTCTTTATATAATTTTTTACCATATTCCTTATTTTGGTGGTCTCACTTATTTCTAAAAGTGTTTCCATCTATTTTAATCGAAGCTTACTAACATTGTTATTACACAGAAAGATATTTTAATAGGGAATATGCATGAAAAAATATTTATGATCTGAACAGTTTATCTAAAAGTATTCGAAAATATTATACTAACTGTGAAATTAGAATCTAAATTGCTCGAAAAACGAACGAGATACAATTATTTTAAACAAATATATCTATCCCTCTCGCGAAAACGCTGTTTTCTATGGCAGCTGTATAGTCATCGTGTTATTTGACGTCACATTACGTATCGGACTTCTCTTTCTAACTGTAGTCTTTGAAGCTTTATAACTTAATAAATGATGAAGGTATTTAAAAAATAATTTCATGATTGTTTACTAGAGCTAGGAAGTATTTTATTTTGCAAATAAAAAAATTGTATGCATATTCCCTATTGCAAAAATATTTTTTTCTTTGTACAAAGAGTCAAGAAGTATAACAATTACTTCGTTTAAACTTCACTAATGAAATTAGTTACGTGTAGGTACAAACCCCTTCCAACCGCGCTGTGTAGCAATATAACAATGTAATTATAATGTACAACTAAGCAAGATTTCTTCATTAAAAACTTGATTACACAACGACACAGCGCCACCTACCGGCCGTAATCAGATATCAATTCCAGCTAACATTAATTGAAAAATAATTGATTTTGACTATAATTACTCCTCCGATAATTCAATATGAACTCTATTCCAACAAGGTAAGGTTCATAATGCATTGTGGAAGCTCGAACGGTAATTTCTCGATAGGTTCTTGAATATTGAAGTTTTTTTTTTATTACTATGCATCAGGTTGGTTTGGTTTGAATGAAGTAGAGAAAATATGTGAAAAGTGATTATTGACCATCATTATTTTGTTTTCCGTAAAATTAAATTAATCTACACTAGATTTAGGTAGTTAAATACAGGTAAACAATCTTGATGTAACTTTCTGCACAAACATATATTAAACAAATAAACTACTGCTTAATCGAGTGGTTTGATTGGTTTAGTAGGTAATCGTTATTTTTGTATTTATGTACATTGGTTTTTAGTTGAATTCTCGTGGTTAAATAATAACAGCCGCACAGGTCGATCTTCAAGGTTAAGCAACGCTTGCCGAAGTTGGTCTGTGGATGGGTGACCATCTTAACATACTGAGTTTCCACCGTGACCCATAAGCACGTTAAGCTGTTGGTTCTGGCTGCCATTTGTAGATCTTTGGCAGTCGTTACGGATAGTCGCCAGAAAATCTGATTCCAATCTTGCCAAGGAGTACCGTGTTACCCAGTAAATGGGTTGTGGAGGTCTGGTAGGTAGCCGCTCCACGTAAAATACTGGTATTCAGCTGAATTCGGCTTGACTGGAAGCCGACCCCAATATAGTAGGGAAAAGTCTAGGCAGATGATAATTATGGTTTTTAGTTGAACTATATTTTTAAACCGAGTTTTAAACAAAAAGATATATCAAGATTTGCCTTTATTTAACTACCTAAACCTTTCTAGCATAATATTGCATGTGTATGTAGCACTTATTTTTAAACAAAGAAGATTGTCCTTGAAATATTATAAAAAGCTGAGTTCATTTTAACTATTATTATTATTTATTAATAAATCCATTTTGTCACTAACACGCGTTTTAATCGAACTAATTTCCCTACATAATATAATAGTTATTTTGAAATAGTGTTTTTAGTAAGCTTATGTATTACATTGTAATTGAAGAATTATGTACACTCGATTTTGTAATAAAAGAAGTCGGTTAAATACTAAGTCAGAAGGCCAATTCTTGTACTTCATTCCAATTCACATTCAGCAAACTCACTTGGGCGACAACGAAAGTTGCAAAAGAAGTGTGTTTGATATTTTGAGACTTAAATGTGAACAAAATGATAATATTATGTGCGAAACGAAAATTAGTTATAGTGAAATTTTACGTAACGTTTCTTTACGTGAAAACATGAATGCCAGGCACTTTGACAAGCTAACAAAAACTACATTTTGCAGTTAAATTTTCCTAAAATATGTGACACATTTTTAGTCACAGCTGGCAAATTACTTGTATTTTTATTCCAAAACCGAATAATTCTTCAGCATTGACCCATGTGACTACATAGAACTATACATAGATAATTATGTACGGAAAAATATGTGCAATCTGTTAGTTGAACTATCTTATGACGTCACTACGGAACATTCTCAAATATTGAGTTACTATCCTTACGCTTCACGTAAATATATAGCGCGTGTCATCACCCAGCGATAATTGTATTTGTAATGCTATTTTGGAAAAGGAAATAAAACTGCTGCGGTCGCCGAAGAGAGGAACCGATAATAGGGAACGCGAGGAATTATAAGTGGCTGCAAAAAAGTGTCATTGTCAAGTATATTTTACTTGTAAGTTTTGAATTTGCAACTCTAATGCCTTGCACGCACTGCGATTTTTCTCCGCGCAGTTTTTTATAACACATTGAATTCTATACCGAGTATCCGTACTGGCGGGAATAGTCAATTTGGGATGGGACATCATCCAATGATTTCTCCCGCTCTGGGCGGAGAGGAGGGAGTGTCAGACTTCTACTGACTAAAACCGATCCATGTTCCTTCATTGCCCTTTGTGTTCCGGAGCCACGGTATCTCTTTCAAATAGTCCCGCAACTCCGGCAGGCGTCCCGCAACTCCGGCAGGGCCGTGCAACTAACTCCCTATGGGCGTCGTTCTAAGCCTCTAAGGCAACTGTACTCAACCTTTTTTCTCTCTGGGCCACTTTCGAGCTTCTACTCGTGTCATAATACATACTTTAATAATATCTAAGTACATGCTTAGCACTTTTGATTTTGTTACAGAGCCATTTTCATATGACATGGGCTAATTTGTTCACGTGAATAGTGGGTGCGGAATAGTCTCAACACGTTGTCAAGGATGAATCAGTACAGTATAGATACGTAAACATTGATACGCAGACTAAATATACCATTAATAATGTGCTAGACTACAGGGCCGTACGGAAAAGCATGACGGGCCACATACAGGTTGAGTTTAGCTGCTCTAAGGTAATCCCGAACGCATGGTAACACCGACAGAGGGCGCACTCACAAAGGAACCTACCTTAGCTTTCTACGACCAGTAATTTTGGTTGTGCGTTTTCTGTCAGTCACTCAATAACGAAAGAGTTTTATACTGGTGATAATACGCAGTTAGAATATAATTATTAGGACAAGAAATTATCAGTTTTGATTTAATTTAAAGTAATATTATCTACTAGCTGACCCGCGCACCTTCGTCTGCGTCACATTTTCCATTACTGCTCCGCTCCTATTTGTCTTAGCGTGATGATATATAGCCTATAACCTTTCTCGATAAATGGGCTATCTAACACTGAAAGAATTTTTCAAATCGGACCAGTTCCTGAGATTAGCGCGTTCAACCAAACAAACAAACAAACTCTTCTGCTTTATAATATTAGTAAAGATTTATTTATGTACACACAGTATACTTTAAAAGAAAATTTCGTATAGAGAAAAGAGCACAAAGGTTACTGCTTATTAATTTTAATTATATTATATATTTTATTTATATTAATTTCAAAAGAAATTACTACCAGCAGACCTGCGACAGAAGAATTATTCTTGTTAAAATTCAATTAAATGTTATTTCCAATGTTGTGTATTTATTTTATCGCTAAGTAAGACACACGCTGGCAAAATTAGGCCAGGAGCAGTATCCAAAAATTTTGATTCAAGCATTTTATAAAAATATTCTTCTTTAACTATTATATTTATACCAGCTAGAAAGGAAGGGAAAATAAATTAAGTAGAAATTAGCTCTTTTGATAGTATTATGCTATATTTTGACACTTTTTCACTAGCTCCTGGACTAAAAGCCACTTTCCTTGTACCCGACACTTTTTGTTTCCTTACATATAATTCTGAGCATTTAATTTGGCTACACATATATATTATATTTGTTAATTTAGCACATTTATTTGATGAACGTAGATAACGCATGTTTAGGTGAAAACTCCTTGATTATTACTATAAGAGTTATTTATAACTACTTTTTAACTCCTTTTAGTTTTTATATTTATGTGGATAACGACTCCACGGAGGTTCAAAGGCTAGGATTCGAAATTTTGACCTATAGTTACTTGAACATACTTATTCAACAAAAAGACGTACTTACTGATAAGATTTCTTATAACACTTATTTTAATTCAAGAAAAAAGTTCATACTTCTTATCTACAATATTAATAAAGTGCCACATTTCCACATAGTGACTGAATTATTGTAATTTCATATACTCGAAATCTATAAACATGCGTTATTTACGATCGATTAAATGCACATACAAATATTTTATTTATATATTTCGCTACTCATTGAAAAATAGACTTTATTCTCTTTGTTTAAGATTGAAATTTGTTTGGCTTCGTTTTAGTTAGTTTTTTTATGGCTACCGATAGTTAAGAATATTATTTATATTTGAAGAAGGATTTGTCACAGTACGTTGTAGGTTGTTCAGACGGGGCGACTATGTCATGCAGGTTTTACCTCCAAACTTGGTAGGTTTATATTAATTGTACTACGAGATTTAGCTACCATAGGAAAACCACTAAAATAGTAAGAATTTGCATATGGTTTATCAAGATTTATTCTACTTTTTTACTAGATGAGGCCTACACTTAATTTTATACACTACCCAAACCTCATTTCGACATTAATCCAACATTTTGACTGAAGAAATGTACATTCTGAGAGTTCTTTTAACGAACTCCGCGTCAAATAGTTATCAACACGTCAAAAACACTAAAAATTAAAAACTATCACAATTTTATTTATATTCTAATATTTCTTACCAACGAGCCTTCCCGTCTGAACACGCCTTGATATAAAGCCGTTGCACACATCACGTGGTTTCAGGGACGCAATGAGATCGTGTTATATTAAATATGCAATATTTTGAGTGGGCACAGCGTAATGTCTGGGCAAAGCAGACTCACACGAAAATCACTGGTTTGTTTGAACCTTTTTTCTGTAATATCTTCGACTTCGCCCAAAAACTATCCATTGCCCACAGCTGTCTAAAAAACCCGCAAAATAATGCGATTGTCTATGTTACATATGGATGAAACATTTTCTATTACAATAAAAATATATCTTTAAAACGTATTTTATTTACCACCCCCCGTAGAAGTATTGCATTAAAGATAAAAACAATACAATATAGTCTTAGAACTAAAACATTTACTAAACTGGTCTATTCTGTAATAATTTCGCCTCAAAATTTAACTGAAGTGAGTTGTCATTTCATCTGTAATGTCATTACTGACAGCTCATGTCACTTAAATTTTCAAGTTGACATTTTTACAAAATATCACTGTCACTATTCAAATTCGTAACTATATCAAATCCGACAGCTATTATACGAAATAACTTTGAACTAAATATAATTTTAACGTTAACACAAACGTTTACGTTAACGCCATTTTGATAACGTTTAGTCACTACGCTAACTCTAACACCAAAGATGTTCAAATCACCTGCGGGTGTCAGTTGAGTTCGGAACTTTCAGCCTGTAAGCCGTGTAGCCGTGTAGCCGTTCAGCCGATAAGCCGGGGCTCAGGAGAGTCGCGCGAGGGCGGGCGGCGCGTACCTCGCAGGCGTCTCGCATCACCGGGACGGACAGCTACTGGCCACTGACTTACCGCTGAGGCAGGAGAAGCCGGAGGTACCTGACTGCAGGCTTGACATTGAGCCCCTGAGGATGAAGAGTGAGGTTAGGTGTGGGGAGTTGAATGAAACACAGTATGGTACAATCTTGTAACTTCCTCTAGAATGGTGAACTTAGAGGTAGTTATTTCTGTTAGTTGGTTTAATCCGATAGATCCTCATAGACAGACAACCAGATAGATAATCACAAGACTCCACTTTATATAAGTGATAGTGGTTGCTACAACCTGGGAGTCTTTAAGTCAATAGTGAATAGGTTACTTCTAGGCAAGCGTGCTCCACCTTAGACCGCATCATCGCTTCATATCAGGTGAGATAGAGGTCAAACGTATGCCTATCAAGAGTAAAAAAAAGTATATTAAATATGTCAGTCTGTAAATTGACTGGAACTAATTTCATGTTAATTTTTGTACAACCAGGTTAAAAATACACATCAGCCATATGCTTATCGCAATGTTTTAGGGGTCGGCAAAGCAAGCTGTCCTTTCATAAAGAATATCGACATTCAGATTCAATTGACTGTTTATTCTATCTGTTATATGAAAAGGTTATGTGTGTCGGTCGATAAAATATATTTCCTTCACTTAACATGCTTCAAAATTGATGTCACCACTGTCGCAACACACATGCTTGTTTTTTTTTTTTTATAATAATGACCCGAGTTGCAATATGGCCACTTTTTTTTTTTAGGGATGGGAAATCATCCAATGACTCCTCCCGCTCTGGGTGTAGCGGGAGGGAGTGTCAGACTTCTACTGACTAAAACCCATCCATGTTCCTTCTCTGCCCTTTGTGTTCCGGAGCCACGGTATCTCTTTCGAATAGTCCCGCGACTCGCAATATGGCCACTTGGGATTTAAAAACTGGTTCGTTTGAAGTTAAATTTAGATCAAATACAGAAGCATTATTAGTAAATTTAAAGCACAAATTCTTAATACCAACTTCGCTTGTTCTTATCCTATCTTTTCTTGGCATGTTGACACGGTCATAATATCATAAATTAATAGTATCACACTGTAAATTGGCATTGATATTAATTATATCTAAAATAAACAGTAATTATTGTGATATGGCTTTTCTCATTATTTAAATCTATGATACTATGTCGAGTTTGTGTTCTCTGGAGAGCTTGCGAGGCTTGACTTGATCGATGAGGCTGACTTAGCCAAGCTGTCATAGAAATATTGAGGTCATTAGGGAAATCAGGTTTAAACTGAATGATATTAATGATGATGGACTGATTAATTTCATGATGGGATGAGATCATCTCAAAACGAAGGTCATAGTGACATAACTATGGTAGGCGCCAGATAAACTTGCAATAAAGTACATTGACCTTTCCTTACCCTTGAATTGAATTTTGTTTCTCATTACCAGAGAACGTAAAGAATCACTATAGAAGTCGATTCAGGACAGCGTTATGTCTTTATTTTTGATTTTGATATTAATAAATTTTAATACGTTGATGTGGGCAAGTGACCGTTATTGCATATTTATCTGGTCTGTACCATAGCTGTCTGGAAACAAGGCAAAGAACTCAAAATCAGGCTAAAAATATGAGACAATGTGAGGGCGCGATCACGATGTCTTCGTTATTCTCTTGCAAAATGAGACAGCAACAAATTCTATCTATCTAGTCTATTTGTTCCCACACTTCCCGCTGCTGAGCAAAGGCCTCCTTCCCCCTCCCCCACACAACTCTGTCCTATGCTAAACCGGGACAGTCTTCCAGGAGTCAAGTTCGTCCCGCCATCTTTGCCTTGGATCTGCCACGATAACAGAATGTTAACAAAAAAACAACGGGTTGCACTCCGGGAGTGCCGGCACAAGTGAAAACTTGAACATTAACGTTGTGCATTTTTGAATCATCCGTCTTACAAATTTTCGATCAGGTCACATGTCCTGACGCGAGTTTGTTTTGCGAATTTTCGATCAGGTCACGTGTCCTGACGCGAGTTTAACATTTTATACCCATCCCAAGAAAAATGCTCAACGCCGCTAAGAGGTTTTCACTTCAAAAACTTTAAATCCACAATAAGGCTGCGTTTCTAATAGAGATGTGCGAGGATGAATAGCAAGAGATAAGTTTGATGCGGGTTCGATTCCCGCACGGAATAAATATTTATTATAATAAATATATTATGGCATAAGTACAGATAGTTTTTCCGGGTCCGGGTTGTGAATGTGTGATTTTGTATGTTTGTAAACGCACCCACGATACAGGAGAAATTCCTGGTGTGGGGCAAATATAAAAAAAAAAATCTATCGCTACGTATCTCCGCAAATCTCTTGTGGAAACGCAGCCTAATCATTGGGGTTGTCTACAACCATCTTTAAAGGCTCAGATATTAGAGTAAGTTTGACAGCATTAGGATAGTATAATCAGCCTATTTGAAGTTCCTACTGCTGGGACACAGACCTGTCTGAGAAAAAGAGCGGTCCATAAACCATGACTCGTGTCCAGTGCGAGTTGATAAATGTTACATGCAATAGATTCAGAAACCTATAACTAAGCTCACGCAGTCCGTCTGTCTGTCAGTCAGCGGGCTGTATCTCAAGAACCCTGAGGCGCCATCTCCACAAGCGAGTGAATCGCCGCGTGTTGACGTTTTTTCACCCGCGATAATATAGCCCTGTGGAGACACGTTCATAGAGTTGTCATAGAAAGTGGCACGACGACAATATCGACGCGATTCTTTCACTCGTGGAGACGGCCCCTAACAGGTATAAATTTTCACAAAGTGAAATTTCTGTTGCTGCTTTAACAACTCATAATAAAAATGAAGCTAAACACAAAATTAAAGGGAAAACCCAAAAAATATACAATTTTTTTTTTGGGTTTAGTATACGGAACCCTTCGTGCGAGAGTCTGACTAGGCCAGTATTTATTTCTAGAAAATTTCGGTTCGGTAGGACTAGCTTAAAGTTCTGGGTGTGATGAATGTGTGGCTCCTATACTGTCTAAATGTTACATACCTGTAATGATGGCTGGTGAGGGTCTCGTGGAAGTACATGAGCTGCGCGGCGCGATGGGTGCTGTCCAGCACGTCACAGTGCCACTGCAGCACGTAGCTGCCGCACTCCAGCATCACGTGGGAGCCCTACACAATGACAAGACACCAGGTGAGCATAGCTAGTTGACGACACGGTTGGCGCAGTGGTTGAGTGATTGACTGCTGCGCAGCATGTCGCGGGTTCGATTCCCGCACGGAACAAATATTTGTACGACCTACAAGTATTTGTTCCGAGTCTGGGTGTTTTTCTATCTATAATATGTATGTATTTATAAAAAAATATATATATAAGTAGTTTATCAGCCATCTCGTTACCATAACACAAGCATTAGGTTGCTTAGCTTGGGACTATATGGCGTTGTGTGAAATGTCCAAGGATATTATTATATTATATTATTAGCTTTCAGAAAGGCTTTTAGGTGACGAGACGTTGGTGGCTAAGCTTCACAGCCTAGCTCATCCTGCCTGTCGGTCTTCTACAGACTGTACTTTGGTGAGTGTGCGCAGGAACTCCACGAGCTGATCCCACCATCGCCCTTTTACTACAGGAATACCAGACGTACTGCAGGGTACTCCGTACTTGGTCGATTTCCCGACAAGGCATACTCAGCGCTTCTTCCCCACATTTATTATGCGCACAGCCAAAGTGTGGAACTCTCTGCCAGCGTCTGTGTTCCCGTCCACATTTAACCTGTCAAAGCAAGAGTAAACAGGAATCTTCGGGGCACGCTCGTACCATCACTGACCTCATCCATCGCTTTCCATCAGGCGCGTGATTGTGGTCAAGAGCCCATTCCACTATTTAAAAAAGACGAAGAAATGATCCCGTAGCAAGAATATTTTTTTTATTTTACTGAAGCTCAAGGCTAGATAATAACAGCCGCACGGGTTGATCTTCCAGGTTAAACCACACTTGCCAAGGTTGGTCTGTGGATGGGTGACCATCTTAACGTACCGAGTTTCCTCCGTGCCTCGGAAAGCACGTTAAGCTGTTGGTCCTAGCTGTCATTTGTAGAACTTTGGCAGTCGTTACGGATTGTCAGAAGCCAGTAAAGCTGACTCCAGTCTTGCCAAGAAGTACCGTGTTACTCAGTTAACGGGTTGTGGAGGTCTGGTAGGCAGCCGTTCTACGTAAAATACTGGTATTCAGCTAAATCCGGTTTCACCCCAATACAGATGGGAAAAGGCTAGGCACATGATGATTCCACTGAACGTTGCGATAATCAAACCCAAAATAATTAAGTTCCCATAAATGTGAGGTGTTTTTTAGAAAATACTATTTAATCTCTGTTACTAGATCAAAATAAATTACAATATATTTGTGATTACTCTCATAATTTGTTTTAACGACATCTGTCGAATAGAATGAAGCTTGAAAAAATATTATTATATTTATTCCATCAGTTAGATTATCGAAAAATATTGGCATTATCAAATCAATAAAAATTGACGAAGAAAAAACGCATCAAAGATCAGGAGTGGGGGTTTTGTGACGTCACTGCTAAGTAAAAAGTGCACTGAAATGTGACGTCACACGAGTTTTCAACAAACTGCATCGTCTTAATGTCGTGTTTACGTGAAAAAAGATAAAAGTACGTGTTCAATATTTTTTGAAAATCTATCTAACGGAATAATTTTATTTTTTTAGTCTTTTTTTTTTTTTAATACGAAACTGGGAAACTCTCGGCCCAAATCTCACCTGATGGAAAGTGATGATTAGGCCAAAGATGGAAGCGAGTTTCACCCGGAATCCTCTTACACAGAGGAACTGGCTATCATACCTCTAACTGCCGGAACACAACAATGCCGTTAACATTGTTGTTATGGCGACAGACTTAGACATGATGGTGGTAGCTTGCCAGGCGGACTTAAAACAAGTCCTACCACCAACCAAACCGAGCAAAAAATTTGCCTCCGCTGGGAATCGAAGCCATACTTGGCAATCCTACCTGTATGCTCTCTCCATCATGACAGACCAGGGTAGGCTCGACCCTGTGGAAGTGCTCCCCCTCCCGCCACTCCTTCAGCTCCAGCACGGAGCGCGCCTCGTCCCCGCCACCTACGCAGAGGGCTGAAATCAATAGCTGGTGTTATGGGCAACATAAAACAAAACAAAAGAAGCGATGGTGGCTTGAACAATGATTTTGGTGGAAAAAAAAATAATGCTAAAACTTGGAAATTTAATAACAGAACAAAATATAGAAGATAACTGTTGCTGGTTAAACAATGAGGCTAAAATATGTCTTGTAATACAAATGATTTTCAAAATGTGCATAATACATGGTTTGGAACTGTTTATGAGGGTTTACGCGTGTCGGCATTTCATACAAAATTTCAAGTCCTTATTCTTCGATGTTTATGTACTGATTTTAATGAAACTTGGTATGCATACGCTTCAGAGCCAGGCCAATAGTTAGTAGAGAACAGTTTTCGAAAAAGAGGAAGAGTGAGGACAATTTTATTTTTTCTATAGAAAGTGAAAAATCACTCTATCTTTCCCCCTGTAACTATTTAGACCAGGCTTTGAAGCGTATCCATACCAACTTTCAGTAAAATCGATTCATAAACATCGAAGAATAAGGACTTGAAAATTTGTATGAAATGCCGACACTCGTAAACCCTCTTAAGAATGTCGCAAAAAATACATTGTAGAGGTCGCCTCTGTCACGAGAAAATATGCATCTGATCGCTGAAGAAGGTCCTCAGTTTCAATCGATACTATTTTTGCAAATACAATGCTCACTACCTTCTACAAATATCCTCTGACGAAAGGCAGAGTCACAGATTGTTCTACCAGCCAGTTGAATGTGCCAATAGTCTTAGGTCATAGTCAAGGATTTTCTTCCTTTCTTTGTGCGTATATTGTATTAATAAGGAACGGAATTCCCTCTCTGAGGCTCTGTTTCCTGATAGATATAGCCGGTGGGCCTTTATGTCAAACACTGATTTTAAAGAGTGTCCATGGAGTTTCATGCACTTTCTTCTCCAAAGGATCTACTCTTTGGAAAATGCAACTGCCGCGTTGGGGATAGGGTCGGTGAGAGTTTTGCTGCATCACAACTTACTGCTCTTGTAGTTAGAGCGGCAGAACTAGCTATTTGAATGACAGACCTTGACAATTACAAAGTGCCTGTAACTGTCAATTCGAAATAAAGGACTTTAGATTCAAGATTCAAAATTCAAAGCATTTATTTCAAATTAACCATTTACAGGCACTTTTGAAATGTCAAGGTCGGTCAGTCAAAAACATGAGGCTATTTGCACATTCTCTATGGAGAATAACGTGCAAGAAAAATAGTGTCCATGGAGTTCCATGGACACTATTTTTCTTTGTCAAGAGTAATTTGGTTAATTCTAGGCAAGCGCGCTCTATTGTTGAGCTCATCAGCGCTTACCAACTTACCAACCAACAGCGGTGATAAAATGGTTAAATCAAACAGGTGATAGGTTTTATCAACAACTAGCTGACCAGCGCAACTTTTGTCACATACTACGTCACATTTTTCATTAATCCTCTGCTCCTTCCTCGATAAATGGGCTATCCGTCACTAAAATAATTTTTCAATTCGAGTTCTTGAGATTAGCGCGTTCAACCAACCGAACAAACTTTTCAGCTTACAAATTAGTATGGATATAGTACCGATAGATAAAGAATACTTCCCCAGCTTGGGATCCACAGCCACCACGAAATAGTCCATCATATTTTTCGTTCAAGACCAAGTTCCTTGGCACTAAGAGTAGTTCATACCTGAGGAGTCAGCTGGTGGATGGCTGAGCTCATGCTCGGTGCGGTACACGGTGAAGGCGATGTCATGGCGGAGCACGTCGAAGTCCCAAGTGAGCACGCTCTGAGGGTCGCGGTTCACTACTATCACTTCGTGGACCTGAGGGAGGTTTAGCATAAGGTTTTAAGTATAAGGCAGATAAATTTAGTTGATGCACCATTCGAGAATATTTGTATGCTGAACCACTAACATGCTGCTATTTAAACCTCTTAAATTGTTAATATCGGCTTAATATTCGTGTCGCTATACAAATTAAGATCATAATCGCATCATCAAAAATATACTTGGATATTCAAAGGTTTTTTTATTTGCAAATGCGATTGTGCTCCTTATAATAAAGAAGAAAATGGATCAATTTCCTATGAAAGTATTTTCGAGCTATGCCTGTACCCGATAGGGCGCCGTACTTTGAAGCCAAGCCCTGGTTTACAAACCTCGTATGGCAAATACGTCTCATCCCTAATCCTCATCACTTTAAAGTCAGAGTGAACAGGAAGCTCACTCCATCGTAAACTTTGTCTATATCATCTCTAACCTAGGCTAGGGTCAAGAACAAACCCACCTCAAAAAAAAAACCAACATACCTGTCCTTTCCCCAGGCTCACAGATCTGTAGATGCTGTCCTCACTGAGAGGGTCGCCCTCCCGCTCCGTGAAGGCCCCGCTCACGTACAGGCTCTTGGGCACCAGGCCGCCCTCGTGCACGAAGCTCTGCGGACAGGGGACTGGTCACAGAGGGGCACAGGCACCAGGGGCACATGTATGTGAGTGTAGCGCGGTGGTCGCTAAGTGGTTCGTGTTTTATGAAGTGTTTGAAGATGAAATTAGAAGTGGTTCAGCTAATAAAAGTTGAATTATAAAATGCAATGTTGTTTTTGATGTGAAACATCTATTGACGCGCTTTTGTCATGACGGAACTGACGCTGTCATGTTGTGATACCTGTCTACGCCGTTTGTTACATACGGCCAATTTTGGAACTAATTTATTTTAATTTTAATAACATATGATGGCGTAAACTAATTAATTTAAATCTGCGCTCTTTGAGTTACAAGTTACACTAACCGACTTACAAAAAAAGGAGGTGGTTCTCAATTCGGTTGTGTTTTTGTTGTTATCTGTTACATACTATTCTTACTTAAACACTGTTTACCTTCTCTCATTTTTTTTTGTTTCTTAGCTCTCTTCTATCTGTGAAAACTTATAACTGGCCTTATTTTGTTACTCTCTCTCTTGCATGAAAATGTTTAGCTATAAGTTTTCCTAAAACTGTAAAATTAAATTAAATACGATGTTTATCTGCCGAGCATACCGTGACGCCTATTTTTTTTTTCAATAATAAAACATTTTAATAACTTAAGATTTCATTTCAGCTGCAGATTTAATCTTGAGCTTGACTTTGATTACAAATTGATCTCCCATTTTTTTTTGTATCTTGCACAACTGCTCGGATTATTTAATACTAGCTGACCCACGCAACTTCGTCTGCGTCACATTTTCCATTAATGCTCGGCTCCTTTTAGTCTTAGCGTGATAATATGTATATCTCTATAATCTTCCCGGATAAATGGGCTATCTAATACTGAAATAATTTTTCAAATCGGACCAGTAGTTCCTGAGATTACCCCCTACATACAAACTTACAAACAAATGTTAGGTAACATTTGTTTCTAAGTTTGTTTCTTTATAATATTAGTATAGAAGTATAGATTTAACCATAAAGTGTCTTATTACAGATAATAAAACTGCAAAAAGCCTGCAGTTTCGCCATTTTACAGTCCATTACGTTGCAAAGGAGCCTAAACACCCGTTAAGATTTGTCCTGAAAAGCCTCAAGTTCTTTGGTATTTTTGTACTGCAGTTTTTTATTTCTGAGTAGTACCTATCGTAAGTTTTTTCTTGAATCAAATGAAGAACATTGCATGGCTAAGCATTACCATTCAACGTGGCAATACCACCAGTCTCTGGGGAACATTACCCGCTGACAGCGTTGAGGTATGGTGATATGCTTTAGTTTGATGAAAGTTTTGTTTTATTTCCTCTTTATAGTTACCACAGAAATAAAGAAAATTAAATGAAATAACAAGAGAATGAGTTGAAGACCTACGAAGACACTGGCATGATAGTGTTGTTGACTGATGTAGTGGTACAGTGCTGGTGAAGAGACACAGAGATTCTCGTAGCACAAGTGTTGTCTGATGACTCTGATACTGACTAGCACCGTGGCAATACACTGACAGACAAGCAGACAGGCCTCGGTATCCGCGGTTGTTTTAACAGATTGAAGAGTTAGCAAATTAAGTTATGAAGTATTTTTGCTAGTTTTAATGTTTTCTGAGTGGATCTTAATCTTCTAAAACTAATCGTTTTGATTACTAATTGGAGCGATGATGCCCAAAATTGGTCATTATGGGTCACAAAGAATTTTACAAACTACGCTTCGAAAATTCAGTATGAAAAAGGACTGAAAAGGTACTGAATGTTAAGTAGTAGTTACTGATTCGACAGACATTATTCTGTCCAATTTTTTGAGTTCATATCTCCTTAGAAAAAAGCAAAACAGCTTCTCCAGACATTTCTAATTTCACAGGGACGTTTTAAGACCAATAAAACCGCATAATATTGTATAATGTACATTCCCCATCTTACATTATCATCTGCCTAGCCTTTTCGCAGCTATACAGGGGTCGGCTTCCACTCAAACCGTATTTAGCTGAATGCCAGTATTTTACGTAGAGCGGTCATTACCTATTTTATTATTATTTATTTTATTTTATTAATTTTAGGAAAACTTACAGCTTATACTTACATAACAATATAAGGTAACAAATAAAATAATACATAATAGATAAGAATTGAGATACGAGACAAGTACCTACCAATGAAGATGATATTATCGTGTGCAAAAGTATCTAGCGAATCGCTACGTTTCCCAGCTGTACAGTTTATAATGTAGGTTCCCTTGCTAGCGAGTTGAGTGCAGTTTAACAGATCGTCTATTTATATAGCAACAAGCTAGTAGTCCTTTCACACGGATACCGAAGGCCTGCTGCGATACTTATCGCGTACTGAGTTGAAATACTGGTGCGGCACGTATAGCGTCGCGTTTACTATGTCCGACTGCAGCGCCCGGAATAAAACAATCATGTATTAGAATACAGCGAGAATAAATACTGCCTCAGTGTTTTAATGGTCACAAGAGCCGAGCTCGTTTGAGCCTGTTTCGCAATTAAGACTCTTTTTTATGTTATTTCAGTGAATTAATAGGTATCATGTATTAAATACAGCGAGTATAAATACTGCCTCATTGTTTTGATGGCCGCAAGACCCGAGCTCATTTGAGTCTGGTTCGAAATTAAGCCTCTTTTTATGCTATTTTAGTAAAATAATAGGTATCGTGTATTAAAATACAGCGAGAATAAATACTGCCTCAGTGTTTTGTTGGTCACAAGACCCGAGCTCGTTTGAGTCTGGTTCGAAATTAAGCCTCTTTTTATGCTATTTTAGTGAAATAATAGGTAGTCTAGGCTTGTCAGAATTAATATTAGCCTTCACCACTAAACAGCTCTGGTTTTACCAATATATATATGAGATATTCAGATTCTTACTCTTCAGAAGTAAAAGACAAAGCAAAAGGGAAAGAGATTTGGAGGCGAAAACCTTTTAAAGGGAAATCTCCTTTGGACAACTTTGAGCTATAAACATATATCTCGAAAATAGTTTATAATTAATTCACTGTTACAAGGATGTCCCTTTTTGATGCGTGTTGGCGGATATCCTTTCATACTCTCCGAGCTGCATCATTTCGAAGATACCATAAGCAAAACTGTGTCTAAGTTGTTTGTAAGCTCACCTTGCAGGGTCCCCCAAGGAAGTCAGGAATGAGCTCCTTGGGAATGTAGTCGAGGAGTCCGCCTGGCTGCAGATAGTCCTTGCCGCCGTAGAACAAGAACTTGCTGCGGGTGTTCTCGTCTGGAACGAATTAATGGTTATTAAGGAACCTGCATAAACTATTGGTGTCAGCGCAGAAGTGTCATTGTCAAGTTTATTTTACTTATAAGTTTCGAATAGGCTACTTTCCTCAATCAATAAATTTCAAATCTATTTAATCCGTCAGTTAGAGTATTGAATAATAATGGACACGTATTTTTTATTTTGTAAATCAATGAATATTGACAAAGATAAAACGCATCAAAACTCGGGAGTGAGGGCTCGTGACGTCACAACCCGCTAAAAATTATACCACGGCGTGACGTAATGAGAATTTTAAATGCGTCGTATCTTCGTCAATTTAGCTTTACGTTACAAAAGATTGATTGATTTGATAATCTAACTGACGGACTTGTTAGATTTTTTCTGAAGACAAGCCTTTTTTTTATGGATGGGAAATCATCCAAGGACTCCTCGCGCTCTGGGTGTAGCGGGAGGGAGTGTCAGACTTCTACTGACTAAAACCCATCCATGTTCCTTCATTGCCCTTTGTGTTCCGGAGCCACGGTGTCTCTTGCGAATAATCCCGCGACTCAGTGGACAAGCCTGTTGCAAACACTAGATGACACCGTGCACGATCTCTTTAAGAAACAGCTGAGACTGGTCTAACTCTTTCAGGCTTAATAGTCAAGTAACAAATATGAACGAATTTATCTCCAAGCTCGTTATAATTTTATACGTTTTCGGATTGGTACAACTTGTGGTTCTGTACTTGTTATTAGATATATGATAGGCCTATAGCATTACAGATCATCCCCAAATTAATAAGAAAACAATCATCAACTATTGTAGCACCTATCAATGTGAATGCAGACGTTATTGTGAAAAACTCCTATGTTGTGTAAAAGTCCTACATTGTGTAAAAGTCCTAGATTCTGAAGAAACCCTACATTGTGAAAAAGTCCTACACTGTAAAAAAGTGCCACATTGTGTAAAAGTCCTGCATTGTGAAAAAGCTTTACATTTTGAAAAGGTCCACCATTATGTTAAAGTCCTAGATTAAAAAAAAAATCTACATTGTGTAAAAGTCCTGCATTGTTAAAAATTCTCACCTAGTCAAAAAGTCCTCCAATGTGAAAAAGTCCTACATTGTGAAAAAGTCTTTCAACTACTCACCAATAAAAGTGCTAACAATAGTCCAGAGTATGGGGAACACTCTCGGCGCGCGCACGATCAGCACCCGTCCCATAGTCTCAGGGTAGTTAGCCTCCACGATCTGAATGACAAAACGACAATAAAAAATGGTCAATTATTTTTAACACTAGAATTTGTAACTCATAATTAGTCATAATAGAGTATTCTAACAAAAAAAGCCTGTCTTTTATCATGCCAAACGCACGCTTTAACCCTTTGAATCGGAAGTCTTATAGTAGCATGTTATGCAAGATTTCCTCAAGGAGCATGCTACTGCTAAGTCTATATTTCTCTTTCTTCAGTCAAAATGCCGCCCAGGCTTCCACTGATTGTTTGGCTGATTATTAAGTTACAAAAGAACTAAAGAACGTTTTTTTTAAAAAAAAAAAAACGTTGTGTTTTGGTTGCCTTGATTACCCATAAACATTTTGCGATACGCCCTCTGGCATATCAAAGCACTATTTATTACTACAATGTACCACTTTTATATTATTGTGCCTAAGAAATGAATAAATGACTTATAACTTATACAGGTGCCGCATGTTGAGTCCGTCCAGGTCCACCAGCAGGCACCACGAGTGCAGGCGTGTTCTATACAGTTGTCAGTGTATACAGTATTAGTTACCTGTATGATGCGCAGGAGCGCGCGCACGCCGGGGCGCCACAGGTGCCGCATGTTGAGTCCGTCCAGGTCCACCAGCAGGCACCACGAGTGCAGGCGTGTTCTATACAGTTGTCAGTGTATACAGTATTAGTTACCTGTATGATGCGCAGGAGCGCGCGCACGCCGGGGCGCCACAGGTGCCGCATGTTGAGTCCGTCCAGGTCCACCAGCAGGCACCACGAGTGCAGGCGTGTTCTATACAGTTGTCAGTGTATACAGTATTAGTTACCTGTATGATGCGCAGGAGCGCGCGCACGCCGGGGCGCCACAGGTGCCGCATGTTGAGTCCGTCCAGGTCCACCAGCAGGCACCACGAGTGCAGGCGTGTTCTATACAGTTGTCAGTGTATACAGTATTAGTTACCTGTATGATGCGCAGGAGCGCGCGCACGCCGGGGCGCCACAGGTGCCGCATGTTGAGTCCGTCCAGGTCCACCAGCAGGCACCAAGAGTTCACGGCATGTTCGGACGTGTTGGTGGCCTCCTCTAGAAGTCTTAGACCTTCCTCGCATACGTGAAGTGTCTGGAAAGAGGTATAAGAAAAGATTATTTATCGATTTCTGATTAGGCACTTTATGCTCGATAAAAACCAGAACAAAAAATTTTCCGTAAATTACTTAGTCCGCAACTTAGCGGTGAGAAAAATAAACGTCAATTACTTAGTAAGAAACGTAAATTTTGAACAGTAAAAATATGGAAAAAAACAATGAAACTCAGGCTGACTAAGACCGAGTCCCTTTTTAATTTCTTATGATTACAAAGTAACTGAAAATCCCCTATGAAAAAAAAACTACTTACCAACTTCAAGAGGCCATCTTCTCCGATGGACTTGAGCAGTCCCTTCACGTCCATCTGACCCAGTCGCAGAATGTACAGCGGACGTCCGTCTAGAATACGAATTAATTGTTTGTCGTTGTGAACTAGGTATGTCCAAGTGTAGACTACTATACGCTGAAGATGATTTTAAAATGGCTTACATTCTAAGAACTAGAACCTGAATCCATATAGAGCCATCTTTAATTTGCTTTAAAAGGTATTCTTTTTGAAACTATAGTGCCGCACAGACAAATACATTTACACTCGATCGCAACAGAGAAATTACACATTCACATTAAACTTTACAATTATCTGTAATTGTGATCTCTTAAAAGCTTTTGATTGCGTATACCATGATACGCTTACGCGTAAACTGCGTCATTATCGTATCCAAAACGAAGCTCTTAACATAATTGAATCATATTTGCAGAATAGGTTTCAAAGCGTAGATATCAATGGTGTGAAGTCCTCTGAGCTACCAGTATATTTAGGTGTACTTCAAGGTTTTATAATGGGTCCATTCTTATTTCTGGTGCATATAAATGATTCACATTTTTTTATAAATTCTGTCTATGATGTAGGATTATATGCAGATTATCACTCTCATCATTATCTGTATTTCTCTTTTTAAGATCTTAACGTAGACAGATAGAAAAACACAAGATTTTGATAACGGTTTACGAGAGATAGCCAAGTTCTCACCCTTGTCATGATGATGCCAGCCTCCAGGGAAGTACTGCTTCACGACGTCAGGGGTCTCGTACTCCGACAGAATGCGGTCCACCTGGTGCTTCTTACGCCACAGGAGGGACTGGGAGAGCATCTCTCGAGCTTTCTCTACGTTGAAGTCTCGGGCGCGGAGGAATCGGAGGAGAGTTGTATCGCTTGGCACCTGAGGATCAAAAACGAAGTGATTAGAAGACCTCAGATTGCTGGATTTGAGAACTAGTGTGACAGGTTTCTAGTAGCATTAGCAGTCAATACGAGTCACTTTTAATGGATTTTTTTACGAGTGAATATTTTTTCTACCGGTTCAATAAAAATAAAAAGGCTGGAACCTAGAACTTAATATTAGTAACTAACTTTTGCTTTGCGGTTTTTGTATGTCATATTTATACAACCTAGTAGTTTTACGATTGTTGTACGGAAACAAAGAAATATCAGATGGATTGACCACAATATCCCGTAACTTAAGCCTGACACGATCAGTGGCAACTGCGCACTACGGCCTATCAGTTTCATTCAAGACATTGATGGCAATCATGCGCTATGATTGTGACTATGACCTTAGAAATATTCTAAACAAAGCTATCGACATGAAGACGATCCAAAACTAAGACGTAAGTCAAACAAAATCTAAACTAAGATAAATAATCTGTAAAAATGTTTGTTTGTAGGAGGTAATTTCTGAAAGTAGTGATTCAATATCGAAAATAACTTCATTGGTAGAAAGCTTAGTATCATAGGTTACGAAAAATCGCAGTTCCTCTAGGATAGCCAAAGAAAGCGAAGCCGCGTGTAAAAACAAGCCACTGTTAAAGAAACACAAAGTAAAAAATAACTTTAATTTCGGAAGTCGGTGTCAAAATACGAAGAAACTTCGTACTTCGTAACGTCTTTTTTTTTGGAAGTCGGTTGTATTTTTTGTAAAAAGTTTTTTATTTTTCACTGCAAAATCGCAGAAAGCAAAATACCAATCTGCAAGTATATTCTTTCAGATAAAACAAGAATTTTTCAAATCGGTTCATAATTGTCGGAGTTATGAGGTAACAAACATTAAAAAAAAAATACAACCGAATTGATAACCGCCCCTCCTTTTTGGGAAGTCGTTTAAAAACAGTATAAAGACGAGACACATGTTCCTCAGTTTTGGCAGTATTCCTATTCTCAGCTTTATTTCACTTCCATAGCGGAATAGATCGAGTTTACAATTTATTGCCTACGTGTGGAATGCCCGAAATTCCCTGTTTGTTTCAAAGCGGCTATAAATTTCGACTTTGTGCACATGCTTTTAATATGTTTGAGGCATGGGACATTGTAGAATGGAATTTAATTTTGTGTCTAGTTTTTCGTTTTCAATATGCTTGTTATTTTATATTGAAGTTGGGAAAGGAATTTATAATTAAGCGCGATTCAAACGTTCAGTTTTGGACGAAGGATGGGACGTACTTAGAGTATCACATTCGTCACTTGTTCAAAGAACTTATGTGCTCCAATAAGGCCGAAAACCCTTCGCTTTGTGCAAAGTGGTAAAACTCACTGACGAAACCAAGAGACAATTTAGGTTGAGGTCTGTCAAGATCAAGATCTTTCCGGCATCATTTTAATAAATGAAAGCAACGTCGATCCTAGAGCCCCAGGCGTTACTTATTTTCTGAGTACCAAAAAGTGTGGGACAGAGACAAAACTCAACTTTAGCACTTGACACTTCTAAATTAGCGGTCGTTCAAAGCTAAGAGTATACGTACTGACACTTATCTACCCCATAAACATTTTTACTCAGTAAATATGAAATGTCTGGGACTCTGAGAGCTCTGGCAGCCTATAAAAAAATAGGGTAATAACGATCTTAACACCTCCGCTCTACTTACTCCAGCTGGTGTCACGGAGGTAACTGGAGCGTCAGAATTGAATGTCGAACTGCTGCTCTATGAGTCAAGGCACGCTGAAAATGCGTTCACTAAACACAAGTGGCACATACATCAACACACGCCACCAAGCCTTACTTTAGGTTTACCTGTTTGTCTGATAACAAGATGATTCCATGCTTCGGAAGGCTCGTATAAGCCGGTGGTCCCGGCCACCAAATGGCGGTCGTTAAACCATGCCAGAGGTTCTTGAGGCGGTTTAGAAACTCTGTCACTAGGGTGTGGGGGGTCGTTAGATCTTACTGCCCACACGAAAGAAGAAGACTCTTAGCTTCCTTGAGCCACCTCCAGGAGTTGCTCACCTTGCCCTTCTGCAATTCGTTGATCCATTTGCGCAGTTGCTGCAGCCGCGACTCCTGCGTGGGGGTCAGCTCGCCCAGGTACCGTTTTATGTAGTCGCTGTCCAGGGTCTGGTCTGGAAGTAAAGGAAAATGTGGGTCAGATATTGTGGTAGCGTTTGAAGGAAAACTGCAGGGCGTCGTTTCATGTGGATAAAGACCATGGAGCCCCGGAGTTATGGTTACGATCTATTTATGTCTATGGGCAAACTTGGCTAAATATATCCCAAGATAGAGAGGTTTGGAAGGAGAAAGGGGAGATCTTTGCCAAGCAGTAGGACACAATTATTGTAGGCTAACAAAACTATTGTTTGAAGCCGTAGGGGGCGCGTTTATTGCGGGTCTTCCATTTGCGCTAACTGCGTGATTGCCATTACTGACTTAGTATGATAAGCTAAAGACCAAACTTTCCTAAAATTCATCAAGTTCCGTTTATAGTACTTACTTATTCGCTATATAAATAATTTTCGTAAACCTGCAGAAATCCCAACTACTCGTTATCATAACTAACACATAGTAGGTACACACATAATCATCTTTAGGAGTGAATTAAATTTACATGGAAACTACCAGAGTAGAACATAATCTCCAAGCCAACCTTGGAAACTCAGCCATAATATCTATGAAACCGTACAAACTCCGAAGTAGAACTACATAAGTGTAGGAATAGCTATCGAAACCAAAACCAATATGTCAAGCTCTAGGGATAATATTCCAAAGATACTCAGTTGCTGTAAAATAATGAATATGAAATGTCTACGAGTATAAACATTCATGTAAAATATTATGTAAATGTACCGATATCGTATACGACGTTGTGAAATAACATTCATACCAATATTATAAACGTGAAATTATACTCCGTCTGTCTGTTACGTTTGCACGCATAAACCGATGAATTTTGGTACAGAGACAGTTTTTGTCTTGGATGAAAAACTTTTTTACGGAATTCTGTATATTTGTTTTTGTATCTTCGTTTTTTAACACCAACTTCCGAAATTAAGGTTATTTTATACTACGCACTATTTTTTTCGGAAGTCGGTTATATTTTTTTGTAAAAAAAAGGTTTTTTATGTTTCACTTTTAATTGGTGATACTTTGAAGACGTCTTCTTCTACGCAAAAATTTAAATAAGCAAAACTGCTCATATAATAAGAACTACTGAGCCAAACTGAATAAAGTTTTTACGGGACCAAATGGCAAGTATGCCGCATCGAACTAAAACAGAATCACACAAATCGGATCAGAAACCTCGGAGTACATACATACAAAAAAAAAATACAGACGAATTGAGAACCTCCTCCCTTTTTGGAAGTCGAATAAAAAGGACATAGGACACATTTTATTCCGGGAGTGCATTCCCTGATATTTTCTGATATTTTCCCACTTTAAAAAAAATATTACCTAAGAACCTCGCGTTTGACCATAATATCATCTGATGGTAACCGATCATGTGGTCAACGATGGAGCGCGCACGCTTGTCTAGAAGCAACCTATTCACACTTGACGTAAAAACGCCAAGATTGTAGTTGTCATGAAACACAGACTCCGGTAGAGAATTCCACTCCTTAGTTGCACACTTGCACGCACAAAATAAAAGTATTCCTAAAACAATTTATGTGTACCTGTACTTAGAAAAGAGGATATCCACCATGAACCATTGACGCAACGCCATAAGTCTATCGCGCAGGAGAATCCGCAGGTAGTAGCAAGTATCGAAATAAAACTCCGTATTAGTGAAAATAACTCGATTAGCGTGACCTACTGCTAGGGCCAGACAGATCGACCTGACCCACGGCATCCAAAATAGCTTCACAATTGGATGCTCCACTTTTACATACCTACCGATGATTTCTACAGAACCTTTATCACATAATTGGGGCATGCCTAAATTGTGATATTGACTACTAAAATACGGCCTACAGGATTTGTTAGGTATACCTAACAACAACTAACAAAGTTATACCTTTGTACATCATTCAACCTGTTAACGGGATTCGTGTTCAAGTTCTGTATAAGATAAATTGGATTCTAGACAAGCTAAGAGTCTTAATAAATGTGCCAAACATGACATCTGTCTAGTCTATTCCCAACTATATTGTGGTCGGCTTCCAGTCAAACAGGATTCAGCTGAATACCAGTATTTTACGTGAAGCGGCAGCCTACTAGACCTCCACAACACATTAACTGTACTCCTTGGCAAGACTGGTGTCAGATTTTCTGGCTTCTGACTATCCATAACGACTGCCAAAGATCTCCAAATGACAGCCGGGGCCGACAGCTTAACGGGCGTTCCGAGGCACAGAGGAAACTCGGTATGTTAAGACGGTCACCCATCCACCGACCAACCTCGCAAGAGTTGCTTAACCTTGAAGATCGACCTGTACGGCTGTTATTATTTAGCCACGAGCATGTGCCAAACATGTATATAGGTTAAATAGGTACTTATCGCGTTGTGAAGAGGTCAAAAGTAGCTCGAAGTGATTCGTATAAAACATGGCCGTTGCGTCGCTAGATACTTTTTCTTTGAACTTGGCTAGGCACGCTGCCGTGTATCTAGATATTCGACGTTCGTCGATTAAACCTACTGTAAATAAATGTTTATTTTTATTTTAGTTTCTGATTTTAGTATGATGGTTAAACATTCGCAGTCTGTAACTTGGGTAGGGCATATTATAAGTAGCGAAATATTAATATTGTACCCTCTTTATGTACACCAAGTGCCCTAACCCTTGAGAAAGGAAAATTAGATTCAAATTTCAAGTCGCATTGCAAGAAGATTTCAGCTAGATCCGACACTTGACGGACAAAGACCCGTTCCGAACAGGTGACTTAACCGAGATACAAGGTAAGTTTCCTTCTAATACCCAGTAAGACTTCCAAAGCCTATTATTTTGCGACAGTTGTAAGCAATAACAAACGCCACTCTTATTGCGTAGCACACGCAGATCCATTTTAACCGACTTCCCAAAAAGGAAGAGGTTCTCAATTCGGTTGTATGTTTTTTTTTAATTACCGCATAACTCCGACAATTATGAACCATTTGAAAAATTCTTAGGAAAAGGATATACTTGCAGATTGGTCCCATTTAAATTTTATCAAAATCGGTTACGAACTTTGGATTTTAAATCGAAATGGCTGAAATTCTTTTACTTGGATGATGGTTTTATGTCATCCAAGTAATCGAAATTGCGTATTTTGCTTTTCTGCTATTTTGCAGTGTTGTTAGGTGTGGGAAACTAAAAGGTGAAAAATAAAAAACTTTTTACAAAAAAATAAAACCGACTTCCAAATAAAACAAACACTTCAAAGTAAAAAATAACTTTAATTTCGGAAGTCTGTGTCAAAATACGAAGAAACTAACAAAATCATCGAATTCCGAAATTAAAGTTTTTTTTTTTACTTTGTAGTGTTTTTTTTGTAGGATTACAAAAGACCGTAAGGAAAAACGGAACCCTTATCTAAGGGTCTTCTTTTATTAAAGGCTGTCATTGTGCCACCCTATGTCATGTTTTCTTTATCTATCTTTGCTATAACTTTTATGGTGTACATAATAAAGAGTATTCTATTCTATTTATTTTCTCCTTTAGTTAGGTCTGTCTATCCGTCTGTCACAGCCAATTTTTTCGTATCTACTTCTTCTTACTGATTCAGTTGAAAGGTAGGTAGGTACACGTCATTTGAACTTCTGATATCAAACACATGGAAGTATACGTCGTAATTTTTAAAGGTTTCCGGATGTCCGTATGAAAAAAACGGAAACCAACCAAAAAAAAAGCGGCTGTGTTCCAACTTGTACATTTTTGAGAGAAATAAAGATATATATTATTTTGGCAATACGCCACCGCCAAAAGATCCTTCTGTCGCTATATAATTTGAAATATCGATGAAAATAACGCAATGAATTATACATGAAAGAATTTAATACTCCCGAGTAATTTCGCAATAATATGCTTGAATAACTTTGAAATCTAATTCCAAATTACTGTGATGAAAAGTATAATAAAACAATGGTATAAATTCTGTTGATCAGTAACCGAATATGGTTGCAATTCGATAAGTCTGTCGGTATTGTATTGATTTTCGAATCGTATCGCAAATATATTTCCGAGAAACAAACGCAATGTCTTGTTTCAAAGTTTTCCAATATACGAAATAATAATGAGGTTATTAGAGTAATTGCCAAACATGTTCAATGGTTGATGTTACCATTACCAAAAAACATTGTTTTGTTTGTTATTCTTATTTAAAAAAAGATAGGCGAAGTAGTTGGTTCTTGTTTTTGGTAATATTTTTAATGATATAGGTACAACAAATAATACAGAAACTATTCATCATTAACGTAAAAATACGGTAAAAATACGTTTTTATTTATTTATTTATTTTATTATTTATGTACACACAGAAAAATAGTAAAATTTAACATTATAAATATAAGTACAAAGGTACTGCTTATTTCAAATGAAATTTCTTCCAGCAGACCTGCGACAGGAGAAATGAGAAATAAATGTAGACAATAGTGTGTAAGAACAAGTGAATAGGAGTATGCAAAGCCTTAAAATTAAAGTTAAAAATAAATAAATACGAAGACATAATTATAAAATATAAATAAATAAATATATATATATACCTACCGAACATTATAATAAAATATATAGGATATATAAAACTATCATAGTTGAGAGGAGAGGAAGTGCTCTTTGAGTCGATTCTTAAAAAAAGAAATAGATTTTAAGTCACGAATGCTAGGCGGAAGTGAGTTCCACAACCTAACTGCATGAACAGAGAAAGAGTAGGAATAATAGCTGGATTTATGAGGATGGGTTTTGTTAATCTTGGGACCCTGAGGTCCCGGTCCTTTGGCGAAATTTCAAATAGAATGGGACAGGAACCGGCGATTTTATCCCTGTACTAAGCTGATGCCCGCGGCTTCGCACACTTGACAAATTTTATACTCACACCGTCCTCGAGAACCACTCTATCCATTGGTGAAAACCGCATGAAAATCGGTGCAGCAGTTTTTGAGTTTATCGCGAACAGACAGACAGACAGACGAGGCGGAGGACTTTGTTTTATAATATGTAGTGAAAACCTTTCTCGAGAACCATTCTATCCATTGGTGAAAACAGCACGAAAATCGGTGCAGTCGTTTTTGAGTTTATCGCGAACATACAGACGGACGCGGCGGAGGACTTTGTTTTATAATATGTAGTGATGATACAATAATTATGAAATTATACCTACCCATGGCCAATCCCTAGTTCATGCAGTGCAGACTATTGGAAAATATGGGCAAAAAAGATGAAAAGCTATGGGTTTTGTGGTTTTTCAGTAAAATACGTTCAATAAATAAAAGTATTTGAAAGTAAACTTAGTTTCAAAGTAATTCAGTCTAGCTTTGAAGTGCAAAATAAACATGTTCCAATCCACTGTGTCTGTCCTACAAATTATTCACCGCCCCTGAACGCTCTTTCTGCAAAGAGCGAATAGGGCCAGTATATCGTGATGTCTACTTGATAACATATTGGAAAAAAGCTAGGTCCACAGAGTACTACGTACATTTAAATTGTTGTTAAAAAATCATTATATCTTTTTAACCGACTTCCCAAAAAGAAGGAGGTTTGTTACCTCATAACTCCGACAATTATGAACCGATTTGAATATCGATTTTTTTTTAAATTCTTGTTTTATCTGAAAGGATATACTTTCAGATTGGTCCCATTTAAATTTTATGAAAATCGGTTACGAACTTTGGATTTTAAATCGAAATATGTGGAATTCGTCTACTTGGATGATAGTTTTATGTCATCCAAGTAATCGAAATTGCGTATTTTGCTTTTCTGCGATTTTGCAGTGGTGTTATTAGGTGTGGGGTACCACTAAAAAGTGAAAAATAAAAATTTTGGCAGCGACTTCCGAAATTAAAGTTATTTTTTACATTCTAGTGTTATTTTTTTTGGAAGTCGGTTGTATTTTTATGTAAAAAGTTTTTTTTTTAATATGCTCGCTCTTCCTCACGGTCTCACCTTACCAAGGATATACTTAGAGCGAGCGGCGTGTTCGAAATTCGAATGCGGTACTGTCCAATTACTACCAATTCCTACCAAGTCCAATTATACGGACTATAAAATTTAATTAGTCCGACAGATAGATTTCCAAAAATACCCGACACGTATTTTTTCTTTTTGTATGTTAACAAAAAAATTAGATTGTTGTTAAATTCAAATCCAATATTTTGCATGCCGTAAGGCAAAATGTATCGGGGCAATCTACAAATATTCCAACTTAATTATCTACATTACCAGCAAACAATGTTTTTTTTTTTTCTTTCTTTCTTTACAGTGCGCAGTGTATAAAAAACTCGTGTGCCTTTCCTTTGGGTTAAAAGTGTACTAAAATCAAATGAAATGTGACGCCCAAGTAGTACTGAGAATGGAAATCTATCTGACGGACTAATTAGATTTTTCTAATTTGATGTTAGTCGGAGGTTAAAAGCCGTTCAAATTCAATTCGGTTTCTCCTGTCAGTTTCAATCAATTTCAAAGAGTTTTCGAAATATAGAGAAGTGAGAGGTATTTTTGAGAGATTGCGATGCGGATACGAACGTTCATCAAAAAAATACGAGCAGTAGGTACCCCACAGTTTAAAAGCGCTTGATAAATAATTCGTTGTACAAGCAAGCTAGAGTGCAATTAGTTTGTGCCATTTATCTTTAGCATTGACCTTTACAACTTGCACCAGTACAGAGTGCCAACTTATTCCGACAGCCATTTTGAATTGTAGCCGTTTCAGCAACAGTTACGCGTTGGCGTTGCAGTATCGCCAAGGTCAAGGTCGGGACCCGACACGAGCCAAATCAGGGTTAGACACGCTTGTTGTAAAATTTAGGCACGCGGGTCGATTTAACCTGTGTTGGATGTCGAATTTCCCTCGAGGGTTAAGGTAAGTAACTAAGTACTTGAGTAATTTAATGGCTTGGGAGCTTTATATGTGTAAGTAGATGTTTAGACGTGAAAATATAACTAAAAAGCGTCTTATTAATTAATAATTATCATAACATATTATAAAACAAAGTCCTCTGACGCGTCTGTCTGTCTGTTCGCGATAAACTCAAAAACTCCTGCACCGAATTTCATGCTGTGTTCACCAATGGATAGATAGAGTGGTTCTCGAGGAAGGTTTTAGTATACAATTTGTCAAGCGGGTGAAGCCGAGAGCATCAGCTAGTAGTAAGTAAAACATTGCAAATTAAATAAAGCTTGTAATAAATCAAATAGAAGAAAAAAATGAAGATAAAATGGAGCTTTAGAAAAAGTGTGTCAATCAGGTCTCAGTGAGTGGGATGACGCTCAAAGGCTCAGCAAGTTGAATTTCTCTACATAGTATTAAAAAAATTCGCTGTTTTCCTTTGTCTGTTTCTCCGCCAACTTTTCCAAAGCATGTTCCAGGTGGATATAATCCAGCCTCCTACCCAAAGTAACCTTGCTTGTTGCCATCCATTTAGACGGCAGATACAATCCAAATTCAAACAATTCGCGGATGGGATTCTGGATTACATACGTCTGGAACATGCTTAAACAAAGTAACGGACTTTGACACACATTTTTTACGAATATAAAGATTAACGAGCGATAAACGAATAAATATTTGTGTGTACAAATTACTCTGGCGCGAAGCTGGTGCGGGACGCTAGTGTAATAAAAGTTTCAGTTTTACACAGCTCTACCGCAGTGTCAAACTAAGTAATTGGTGCCGTACTTTACCGCATCAATTCTACTTCCCAACCACTTAAAAACTTTAAGGTCCAAACCACTGCAACCAATATAAATCAGCCTGGTCCCTACGTGGGCGTCCCTCGCTGACGTCATCGTTATTACGTCACGGATACTACCGGGTGAATGGGGATGAACGAGACTGAATAGAATGAATGAGAGTAAGTTATGAGGTCGCTTCTGTTTCCTAAACTTCGGGTATGACGTTCATTTTGTTGACAGAATGAACTTTAGTTTTATCTTCCCTGGCGTAGTTCAGATGGGCCTGAGGGAATCGTATATTGTGTAAGTTAAAAGGCAGAAGACGATCCAATTTATCAGGCTTATCTTAAAACCGATCTCAGCCTTGAGACATTCTCGTTTCACTTTGAATGATAACAGTGTGTTCTTACCTGTTTCTTCAGAGTTAGGGGCTCAGCAATTTTATTTATGCGGGTGGGTGCTAACTTGATACAAAGAGATTCAAACTTAATTGGGGTTTAGAACACAAGGTGAATGTGTTAATCGCTGCGCAATAGAAAATTCAACGCAAATAAAAGCTTACTGCAGAGCTTGTACGAACTGGAACAAAACTATTCAAATTCATTTCGTCTCAATCAGCAGAACAAACACACGTCAATACGTACATGTTTGAAAATTAAAAATTTTTGGGGGCCGAGTCACCCGCGTCCGTAGGAGAATACCCTTCAGTGAATCCCTACACGTGGTTCCCGGGTGGTGCTAAACAGGTGACACTAACCGCATCCGTGGTCTAGTGGTTATACCACCTGATTCAGACCCAGAGGTCCCGGGTTCGATTCCCAGCGGGGGCAAATGTTTTGCTCGGTTTGGTTGGTGGTAGGACTTGTTCTAAGTCCGGCTGGCAAGCTACCACCATCTTATCTAAGTCCGTCGCCATAACAACAATGTTAACAGCATTGTTGTGTTCCGGCAGTTAGAAGTATGATAGCCAGTTCCTCTGTGTTAGAGGATTCCGGGTAAAGCTCGCTTCCATCTTCGGCCTAATCATCACTTTCTATCAGATAAGATTTGGGTCAAGAGTTTACCCGTTTTGTATATAAAAAAAAACAACATTTCAAATGGGTATGTATTTGAGCTTGCGTGATTTTCAACTCCTTACGTTCTAATCACTTTTCTGACTGAAGTGGCAGTGAGCAGCAGTGCGATTCTGTAAACATGTCGAAGTGAACACTCAGGTGAAGTGAACGACAAGTGAGCTGTCAAAACTTACAAACATGATGGCATGACAGCTCACTTGTCGTTCACTCTACCTAAGTGATCACGGTGAGATGTCGACAGAATCGACCCGCAGGCAATGACGTATTCTTAGAATATGCGTTATTATTCTAAGGACGTAATATAAATAGACACGTCATAAACCAACATCGCGGCGCTTAAAAACGGCGGAAATACTAGATAGCTACTAATACGCATGAAGAAAGGGAAAGAAAATATGTCACCGTACGGCGGGATGCCTGTTGCTAGAGGGAGATAAATATACATCTTCAGTTACGTCACAGGATAAGTAATAGTGAAATTGACATCAAAACAAACGTAGTGTCGCGCGACAGGTTGGTGCGTAACTAAGCGCGATGTGGCCAATTGGCTTCATTTCATGTTGTCATTTTAGAGTGCGGACAACGTATCTATAGTTTTATATAACATTGTTATTGTACACCAAAAAATATAAAATCATAAAGAAAACCTTAAACTAAAAAAATATACAAATGGCGGCCTTATCACATTCCGCGATCTCTTCCAGGCAACCAGGAATGGTAAAAGATAGCCTGGACATGAAATGGGGCAGACACTTGGTGCAAATATGAAGTTAACATTTTTTTAACTGACAAAGAATATAGATATTAGATAGGAAACATAATATAAACAATACAATATACAAAAATTACACAGATACATACATACTTAATAATTATATGAGGAGAATATACTAATATTAGAAATCATAGTGACAAGTATCTTTTAAAAACAGGCGATTGCGCGCGCTTTATTGATACAGGCAACGCATTCCATAAAGAGTATCAAAATCCAGGCAAGATTCTGAAGAAACCATAGTTACAGCCCACCAACGACTAACATTAAAATAATCCCTAATGCAAACAAACATTAAGTAACCAAATGCAAATATAGACAAGAACACAAACGGTTTTTTCCCAGAACCGTATGATTGAAGAAAGCATCAACAAACAATATTGGCAAACTATATTCCCGAGACAGCCAGAAGGATTTTCTAATATAAGATAAATTGCGGTCCCACACAAAAGAGACAATGTTGATGCCAAGTACATAATCAAATACAACCTTAGCTTTTTTCCGTAAATATTTATTTGTATCTGATTTATGTAAATAGACCGAATTAATGTCAATATTTTTATGTTGATACTGATGAATGTAAGAGATGTTCTTAATAATATTGCGTCGCGTACCTGGGCAGCAGTTGTAGTAGGATGGCAATGCTAATGTGTTGCTAAATACTTAGTTTATCTTAATGGTTTTGATATCCCATCGGACTATGAGAGTAATGGAAAGGGCGTGCATCTGTGTTTACTAATCTAAGGCTAATCTCCGTTGTGTTTGCTAATCTAAGGCTAATCTCCGTTTTCAGATCAGTTCGGTCGATCGGTCAGTTTTCTCCTGACGGACGGCTAAAATGGCGCCGTGTATAATGAATACCACCATAATATAATATGCATTCCTAATACATTATACACGGCGCCATTTTAGCCGTCTTACAAAGCCGGCCAAATTAATGTACCCGACATAAACTACCTCTAAGCGCGATTTCTGTTTTAATAGTCCTATATTAGCCGTAGAATCGATGACCGTTGGGGTAGACGAGTTCTTGAGTGGAGACCGCGAATCGGCAAACGTAAGGTAGGACGCCCTCAGGCTAGGTGGAGCGACGATCTTCGCAGGGTGGCTGGTAGCAGCTGGATGAGAGTTGCCAGTGATCGAGCCAAATGGCGTGCACTTGGAGAGGCCTATGTCCAGCAGTGGACTGTTATAGGCTGATGATGATGATGATGATGACATTAAAAAAACAACAAGTTGCACCCGGGAGTGCCGGCAGAAGTGAAAACTTGAACATTAACGTTGTGATCGAAAATTCGTAAGAAGGATAATTCGAAAATGTTAAACTCGCGTCCTACCCATTCCAAGTGCTCAACGCCGCGCGCCGCTTAAGAAGCTTTCACTTCAAAATTAATTAATTAATTATTATGAAACATTCTGTTAATATTGATTATGTTTCAAAACCATATAGCCGTTTCATTATATATATCCCAGTTATACAGGGAAACATATAATTGGCCATTATAAATGTAACATGCATATTTTGTAAAATATAATTATGTATCATCGCTGTTGGTTTCATAAATAAATAAATGAAGTCGCGGGCAAAAGTCTGCAGTGTGATTCTGTAAACATGTCGAAGTGAACACTTAGGCGAAGTGTGTGTGAGCGACATGTGAGCTGTCAAACCATACAAACAAGATGGCATCATGACAGCTCACTTGTCGTTCACTTCACCTAATTGATCACGGTGAGATGTCGACAGAATCAACCGGCTGTAAACATGTCGAAGTGAACACTTAGGCGAAGTGAACGACAAGTGAGCTGTCAAAACTTACAAACAAGATGGCATGACAGCTCACTTGTCGCTCACTCCACCCAAGTGTAGGTAGGTACATGGTGAGATGTCGAGAGAATAGACGGCAATATTATTTTAAGTCTTCAATTAATTAATGACATACCTACTTACTGAAAGACGTGAGACGACGTACAGCCTTAGCCGCCGCGCCGGGGATAGAAGCGTGAACTTTCCACAAGAGTTCTTACTAATGAAAGATTTGTTTAAGTTCATCCCTAGTGGCAAAATGAGGAGATATTGTTAAGTAGTAATTTTTGCAAGTGGGACATCCCTTCGTAGAGACACGTCTAATATAGGTATGTTAATGTAAGTTCTAGACGAAATCAAAGTAAGTACGTTAAGAATCGTGCAGTGGTGTTTTGTACTTTTCACCTTCCCCGTAGGGTGAGTAAGTAACCTATTTAATATTTCGAGCCGAATAATTTCCAGACGTAAACCCACCCCTTTTCAACAGTAGGTGTCGTAAGTGGGCGACTGAAGCCGTGTGTTTGCTTGGCGACAGTCGACACGTGATTCCTGACACGTTAGGCAGCTTGTTTAGGCACGTTGCTAAAAGTTGATCGTTACTGTGCGTCATGTCGCGTCATGTGACGCACATCATTATACTGAAATAAAATGTTTACGTAGTGAACGCGCGGCTTCAGGGAAACCGCTGGAAACAGGGCTTATTTATTTGAACATGTATTTCATTATAAAATATTGGTACCTAGGTAGTTATGATATTAAAATTTACAACAAACTAGCAACACACCGCGATTTCACCCTCGAAATTCCCGTTCCCCTGAGAATATCGGGGATTTAATTTAGCCTATTTTTAACCGACTTTCCAAAAAGGAGGAGGTTCTCAATTCGGATGTTTGTTTTTTTTTTATGTTTGTTCGGGCATAACTCCGTCGCTTGCCAACCGATTTTAAAAATGATTTTTTGTTGGAAAGGTCAAAGGTTGGTCTTTCCAAATGGTCCCATGATAAGGAAACCAGGATCTGATGATGGCATCCCAGACAAGTCGAGGGGAACTTTCGAAAATCGTATGGACAACTAGTGCGTTTGTATTTTACTTTTCTGCGATTTTGCAGTGGTGTTTTTAGGTGTGGGGTACCACTAAAAAGTGAAAAATAAAAAACTTTTTACGAAAAAATACAACCGACTTTCAAAAAAAAACACAACAAAGTAAAAAATAACTTTAATTTCGGAAGTCGGTGTCAAAAACGAACAAATTAACAAAAACACCGAGTTCCGAAATTTAAGTAATTTTTTACTTTGTAGTGTTTTTTTTTGGAAGTCGGTTGTATTTTTTTGTAAAAAGTTTTTTATCCGGTAAAGATATAGTTTTGTAATGGTGAAAGAACACAACAACATTAGAACAATTAAAAATGAAAAAAAAAATATACATAAGTACGACATTTGTCAATAAATTGAAACATCTTCTAATTTTAAAATGTTATTAAACTTACTGTTAACAAGTTTCTAAGTGAAAATGTGAAATAGATAAATAATATAATAGAAAATTCATAAATGTAATAAATAAAATAGCCCTCTTCCACTATCCAATTTTGCTGTGCCCGTCAGGGTCCACAATGATCCAAAGCAATGTATTGTAATATATTATAAGCACCTACCACCTAAGCTCACATTGTGGAATGCAATAACTATATTGAGTATTGAGAATTTAAAAAATCGGTCGAATAGTTTTTGAGTTAAATCGAAACAAAGGAACAAAAAATCGAACGTTTACTCTTTATAATATTTCCAGCTGACCGGTCCCCACTCCGTTGGGCGCTATTTTGCGGGTTAATATATAGCCTATGACACTCACAAATAACGTGGCTTTCTATTTTTAAAAGAATTTTCAAAATCGGTTCCGTAGATCCAGCCAGAGATTACCTTGAAGTGCAAGATAGAGTTAAAGAACATTCTTTAACTGCCAACCACTATCACATCATCCGTCGCTTTCCATCAGGCGTGATTGTGGTCAAGAGCAAGATGTGTTCTACAACTGCCAACCACTATCACATCATCTGTCGCTTTCCATCAGGCGTGATTGTGGTCAAGAGCAAGATTTGTTCTTTATCTGCCAACCACTATCACATCATCCGTCGCTTTCCAACAGGCGTGATTGTGGTCAAGAGCAAGATGTGTTCTACAACTGCCAACCACTATCACATCATCTGTCGCTTTCCATCAGGCGTGATTGTGGTCAAGAGCAAGATTTGTTCTTTATCTGCCAACCACTATCACATCATCCGTCGCTTTCCAACAGGCGTGATTGTGGTCAAGAGCAAGATGTGTTCTACAACTGCCAACCACTATCACATCATCTGTCGCTTTCCATCAGGCGTGATTGTGGTCAAGAGCAAGATTTGTTCTTTATCTGCCAACCACTATCACATCATCCGTCGCTTTCCAACAGGCGTGATTGTGGTCAAGAGCAAGATGTGTTCTACAACTGCCAACCACTATCACATCATCTGTCGCTTTCCATCAGGCGTGATTGTGGTCAAGAGCAAGATTTGTTCTTTATCTGCCAACCACTATCAATCATCCGTCGCTTTCCAACAGGCGTGATTGTGGTCAAGAGCAAGATGTGTTCTACAACTGCCAACCACTATCACATCATCTGTCGCTTTCCATCAGGCGTGATTGTGGTCAAGAGCAAGATGTGTTCTACAACTGCCAACCACTATCACATCATCTGTCGCTTTCCATCAGGCGTGATTGTGGTCAAGAGCAAGATTTGTTCTTTATCTGCCAACGACTATCAATCATCCGTCGCTTTCCAACAGGCGTGATTGTGGTCAAGAGCAAGATGTGTTCTACAACTGCCAACCACTATCACATCATCTGTCGCTTTCCATCAGGCGTGATTGTGGTCAAGAGCAAGATGTGTTCTACAACTGCCAACCACTATCACATCATCCGTCGCTTTCCATAAGGCGTGATTGTGGTCAAGAGCAAGCCCAGTACATAATAAAAAAAAACCTCCACCAGAGATGTGCGAGGAATGCGAGGATGCGTAGCGACGGATGGGTTTGTTAAGAACTAATAGAATCACTCAAGCGACTCAATTGGTTCGCACATCTTTGGTGGAAACACACACATAGACAAATCACTCTTCCCTTTCTCAAAAAAATCGTCCCATCTTTCTCCGCCTCATTGCGTCATACTTCATAACCGTTAATCCGTCGATCCATAAGGGCGGGTTGTTTCAACTACACTTAACGCACGCGTAAACGTTAAAAATGGTGCTAACTATCGTCAAATCAAAAAATTGGGTTGTTTCACAAAATGTCCGCGTTAACGCACGTAAAAAATAACGTTTACGTTAACAGATGGTCTGAGCACTGGTTAACGTGACTTTAGTTGCGTCAAATAGAACAATATTGTGAAATTTCTTTTGAATTCCTCAATACCAGTTCTTCTGATGACACAAATAACTGGTGGAATGCAAAAAAAGCTATTTAGGTAGGACCCGTGTCAATAACTTAGCTATTGGGATGAGCAGGAATTTATACCAGAATGTTTTGAAACAACGCTTCTAATTTAACGAACGTCAAACATCGTTCGTAATCGTAACTTTTTGACGTACGTATGTTACGTTAACCAACTGTTTGATACAACCCGCCCTAAGGCTTCGTTCGTAGGGAATCGTTCAGCCGCCCCCCGGGACCCATCAATATACATTATCGGGGCAAGTTTCCATTCCCCTGGCGCTGCGAGCGGCGACCGTGCGCGATGTCAGCCCACGCTGGATTCACTAACAAATTGCTGTTATTAAGTGGTATGGAACCTAGTTTGGTTCGCATAGTGGGGTTACTCATATTTATATGGGTTCAGCAAAATATAATCAGATTTAGTGGTAGCTGTGGAACTAAAAGGCCACTGTAGCAGAATTAGCCAGCAATTCAAACTACCCGAAACATTCATATTTTCTCAATGAAACCTTTAGCGATAAAGATGAAAAGGCAAATCAAGTCTGTAAATTTTATCACTATGTTTTTATTTTATTTATTTATTATTTGTTTATTTTATTTCATTATTATTACTTTTTACACTGCTCCGATAGACGTCAAACCGTCAACGCAGGCTGTAACTGAAAACCAGCGCTGTGACTCTGTCTCGAGTCACACGAGTCCCAGCATTATGCTGAGAAATGGCCGTATTGCGCAGATTTGACGCATATCTTCCCAATTTTCATGTCTTCCCAAATGTAATTTTTGTGTATTTTTGGTATGCGTCATATTGGCCGGAAATAAACCCTTTTTCTTTTTTTTTTTTCTTAGATCGTTGTATAATTAAATTATGATCCTTATTTTCCATTGCATTTTATGGATTCATTTTATTTCAATATCTTTAGCATAATATAATTTTATGGATGAAGTGCGATATGTAACGATTATTTTTTAATACATCACATTATTTAAAAGAGTGTCCGTGGACTTTCTTGCACGTTCTTCTCCATAGAGATCTACGCTTTGGAACGTGCAAACTGCAAATAGTTTCATGTTTTTGACTGACCGACCATGACAATTCTAAAGTGCCTGTAAATAGTTTATTTGAAATATACGTTTTGATTTGATTTCATTTGATATTTTAGAACCGCCGTAATAGATAAAATGAACAATGCGCCATAAGCTGCCAAAGCAATTAAAACAATAAAACACAAGCAAGTACGATGTACTTAAATTTTTTTGACAGAAACTTAGGTGATAACGTTTAGACTATTATGATCCCATTTTTAACGCTTGGAATTGCGACATAGCTAATTTTAGTTATTTTCATTAGTTTAACTGCCTCCGTGGCCGACGTGGTTTAGGCGTTTGCCTTGTGACCGTAGTTGTGGGTTCGATTCCCACGGGAAGCATGCTTTGTAAACATGTTTCTAGTTTGGCTAGAACATTGCAGGCTTGAATCACCTGATTGTCTGATAAAAAGATGATTCTGTGCCTCGGAAGTCACGTATCAGCCGTTGGTCCCGGCCGCCAAATGGCGGTCGTTAAACCATGTCAGAGGCCCTTGAGGCGGTTTAGAAACTCTGACACTAGGGTGTGTTCTCGTTAGATCTTACTGCCGACACGATGAAAAGTTTTAAATTTTGATGGAAAAATCCGTTGTTATGAGCAATCAAATTTACTCTCAGCGTAATTTCTTAGTTGCCTTATTGATGTATCAGCGATGTTTTTAACCGACTTTCCAAAAAGGAGGAGGTTCTCAATTCGGATGTTTGTATTTTTTTTTTTTTATGTTTGTTCGGGCATAACTCCGTCGCTTGCCAACCGATTTTAAAAATATTTTTTTTGTTGGAAAGGGTATACTTCCCAAGTGGTTCAAGGAAACCAGGATCTGATGATGGCATCCCAGAGAAGTCGAGGGGAACTTTCGAAAAACGTATGGTATCGATTTTGCAGTGGTTTTGTTAGGTGTGGGGTACCACTAAAAAGTGAAAAATAAAAAACTTTTTACAAAAAAATACAACCGACACTACAAAGTAAAAAATAACTTTAACTTCGAAAGTCGGTGTCAAAATACGAACAAACTAACAAAAACACCGAGTTCCGAAGATAAAGTTATTTTTTACTTTGTAGTGTTTTTTTTTGGAAGTCGGTTGTATTTTTTTGTAAAAAGTTTTTTATTGCAGATACCTTCCATGCAGTATAATATTATTATGTGGAACACCATGCAGTCTTCCATGTGTCCTGTCCATCTTTAGCCTAAAAACTAATTTCTGTAATGCCACAACTCCACGAGCTACACAGCTAAGCCTTTTATCAATCACTCGAATCTAAATGACAGCGACGTGTTTAAGCTTCTAAGGAAATTTTAGCCGTATAATTTCATTAACTACTGCTTAACCTGTCTAATGAATACAAGTTTTGAGGCTTAATCTTCGCCATTAGGAACAGCTTTAAATAACTGGTTAAGTGCGAGTCGGACTCTCAAACGAAAGGTCCGAAAAACCGAATCTGGCTCACCAAGTTTCATTTAATTTGTATTACTTGCTGTTAAAGTCTTGAGCATCGACGCCAAGTTTACAGATTCAGATTCAGATTCAGATTCATTTATTTGTAAACATAGGTTACAGGTACACAGGTGTGTGAGATGTTACATTTTTTGTAAGTGCTCTATGCTTTGCCATTATGCGTACAAATGTTTATGTCAAATTTAATTTTTGTTTCCTTATTAATTTAACAAAATCAAATATAGAGAAATAATGAGAAATGATTAAAATATAACGATCAATAAAATTTATATAAAAAACTGCAATAAATATTTAAAAATTAATGAATTATTTCAAAATGTCAACAATAAAATTTTAATATGAATCACAAATGTCAAAGAAAAAAATAGGATGATGTCAACTAATTTAGTCAATACAAGAATTAGCCAAGTTATTAACAGAATGTCAAAATAAGCAGTAAGTCAATTATACACCCATTTAGTGTTATCAATAAAATCTAAAACAGTATAAAAATTAATTTAGAAAAAATATTTAAAATAAAGGAAGTATTGGATAATGTCAAATAATGTAATTAAAAAGAGAGTCCAAATTTAATAAATATCGGTTGCATTTTGGGGAATGTGCGACGGAATTGCATGATTTGAAAAATTCACGCCGGTACATTATAGATAACCCACCCAAACGCACAAAACGCGTTTTGAGAACACATTTATAGTGCGTACAGCAAAGGAGTGGAATTCCCTGCTAGAGTCTGTGTTTCCTGATAGCTACTACCTGGGAGTCTTTAAGGCAAGAGTGAATAGGTAACTTCTAGGCAAGCGCACTCCATCTTAGACAGCATCATCGCTTACCATCAGGTGAGATAGTGGTCAAACGCGTGCCTAACAAAACTAAAACTCTTACCTTTCCTTTGATTAAGGAACTCTAAAAAGAAAGGCCAGAAAGGCATAGATAACGCCATAAAGTTATGGACACGACTTTGACCTATTTCGCCAGGTCGTTAGGAGGCTGAGGGATGACAAAAGGGATCGCTATGAGTAATGTACTTAGGTGACCTAGATAGCCTCTTTATTTTTTGCTATATCCGAAGATCAATAGTGGTTGGACGTGATTTACGAATACGAGACAAAGGAAACGGTTTTGTACAAAATATGTTCACTCCGCACGGGTCAATCTTCAAGGTTAAGCAACGCTTGCAATGTTTGGGCTGTGGATAGGTAACCATCTTAACATTTAGAGTTTCTTCCGTGTTTTGATCACAATAGACTGTGTCAAAGGTATCTACAGAAGATCGGATTATACGAGTATAAGATGTTCCACTTACAGAAAAGATGTACAAGATCTTTATGTTGTGGAACTTAAAAAGCAAAGCAAAGTAAAAGGAATATATTTCCATTTGTTTGGCACAGGATTCTATGCAACTATATCTGCCCACCTAGAAGCTGAAGATTTCTTTTTAAGCTAGCTAATACGAGGTGACGGTATTAGGGCGGGTTGTTTGAAACGGTTGGTTAACGTAAGATACGTACGTCAAAAAGTTACGATTACGGAAGATGTTTCACGTTCTTTGAATAAGAAGCGTTGTTTCAAAACGTTTTGGTATAAATTCCTGCTCATCCCAATACTTCAAGTTATAACACGGGTCCTACCTAAATAGGTACCTTATTTTGCATTCGACCCTTTTTTGTGTCATCAGAAGAACTGCTATTGAGGATTTTAAAAGAAATTTCACATTAAGTATTGTTCTATTTGACGCAACTAATGTAAGTAACGTTAACCAGTGCTCACTAATTTCTAACTTAGTACTCGATCTGCAACCGTCTTTATTGACAACATGCTTTTTTGACTAGACACATTTCCGAAACATTTAAGCAACAGCTTTCCATGTCCAAAAATCTTCCACTATTCGTTATCACCCGGATACCAATCAGATAGCCAAATAGCAGGTACTACAGGCCGTTCCCGTGGTACTCCGCACTTCCTGCTTGCTGCGGCGGGCCCCGGCGGAAACCATCAGATCCGCTCGACATTAATATTTCGCGGCTCCCCGCTCCGAATCGGCCTTTGTCGTTTGGAAATTGATGGAGATTATTCCTAGGAAGTTGTGTGAATTGAATGTTGTTCTGGCATAAAATAAATGTTGATAGAGAAGCCATTTTAGTTTTGGTACAGATAAATAGTAGACTGGAAATGGATTTTCAGGGAAATGCTTTGTAACTTAAATGTTCGTTACACCTACATTCTACAACTGTTTTGTATACAGAATATTACTTTGATAATAATTTGTTGCGAAGATGGCGATGCCATATAAATTGAGGAAACGGCAACAGTATTTTAACAGCAAGCGTCTTTCATAATGCGCACAGCAAAGGAGTGGAACTCTGTGCCTGCGTCTGTGTTTCCGAACGCTTATATAGAACCCTAATCTTATAAAGGTCAGAGTGAACAGGCTCCTTCTGGGTAAGCTCGCTCCATCGTAGACTTTGTCTCTGTCATCTCTGACCAAGACTAGAGTCGAGAGCAAACCCATCTCAAATATTAAAATAAAGTATGTCAATCTATTGAACTACACATTTTTACCCGACTGCGCGACATAAAATAGGTTAAGGTTTCCAGTTAGTCTCTTGTTATGGATGTTTGTATTGCAATCCAGAAAACAAACACCTGGCCAAGCTTTTAAGAGCGTCCGATAAACACGAATTCAAAATCTTCAGGCATAAAAATCTCAAACACTCAACGAAAAGATAAATCAGATTTTGTTTTAAATTAAAAACATCATTCTTTCTTCAAAAGAAACATGAATAGGGAAACAACGTCTTGAAAGCTCTTGGAAACTTTCTTAATAACGCGAGAATACTTGCAATGTTTGGGTGTGGGTTGCCAGCCTGAATATATACGTCATAATATTTCCAACACATTTAGGTACGTAACACAGAGGAGTGAGAAAATCTGCTCATTTCAGTTAGTAAACATTTACGTGATGTATTGTGTTAAATCTCAAAGCTTGATGTAATCGTGTTTTTAATTTAGTAACCAAAATAAGTGTAAGTCTATCTAGCGTGTTCTTAATGCTAAACTAACAAGCTCATTTATGCTCGAGATGAAAATGAGTCCTTTTCTATCGTACGAATCTACAGCCATGATGAGCACCAATAGGAAAGGATGAACTCGTACATCTTTAGATGCAAATTAAACCATAGTAAGGTGCAGAATTTGATTGAGTGAAAAGAGTGTCCATGGATGTTCTTGCACGTTCTTCTCCATAGAGATCTACGGTATGGATTTTCAAGCTTCCGACTGACCGACCTTGAGAATTCAAAAGTGCCCTTAAATGGTTTACTTGAAATTAATGCTTTGACTTAATTTATATTGAACACTAGCAGACCCGTGCAACGTCGTCTGTGTCACATTTTTCATTAGTGCTTCGCTCCTGTTGGTCTTAGCGTGATGATATTTATAGCCTAAGTCTTCCTCGATAAATGGGCCATCTAACATTGAAAGAATTTTTCCAATCGGACCAGCTAGAGCTGTGCGATTCTGTAAACATGTCGAAGTGAAGACGTGGGTGAAGTGATCACGAACTGAGCTGTCAAACCATACAAACAAGATGGAATGACAGCTCACTTGTTGTTCACTCCACCTGAGTGAACACGGTGATATGTCTACAGAATAGACCGGCAGTAGTTCTTGAGATTTGCGCGTTCAAGCAAACAAACAAACCTTCAGCTTTATAACATTAATAATAAAAAGTATAGATTTGGATAAAAACAGGTTAGATACGTAAAGCTGGACTGGACGTAAAGGCTACGCCGATCTCCCAGTCCACCCCCACTAAGACGCTGCGGGAATTTCAGTGCTGGGTTGTTTTAGTGGGTATACCGGGCTTGCCCGGGGAGTCCCACATACCCCTCCCATTCCCCCGAGTGAGCCCTCTCACTCGGGGGAATGGGAGGGGTATGTGGGACTCCTATATGCGTAACGCATTTTTTCCCAGCCGGAAACAAAAAAAAAAAGGGATCCTGGTTTTGTGGCGAAGTTTGGAAGGGTCTTTGTCCAGCAGTGGACTGCCTCAGTTCATTGATTAACTCTTGCAGTTCTGCTGATACCTTCAAACACGACAGAGAATATCATAACAAAAAGCCATCACAACGAATAAGAAACAATACCAACCTTGAGCGAACATCAAACAATGCCACAGATGTTTTTGTTTGTCTATGGAAAACAGTATGTAAAGCAGTGTGTATTGTAGCAGAGCTACTGTTTTCCTGATCCGATATGTTTAGTCTATGTCATGTTACCTAGAATAGAATAGAATAGAATAGAATAGAATAGCATTTATTTGCAAATATGGGTAATACATAAGACCAAACAAACCCTAGTGTCAGAGTTTCTAAACCGCCTCAAGGGCCTCTGATACGGTGTATTTGACGAATGTTATTGGCGGTTGGGAATACCGGCTTATACGTGCATCCGAAGCACGGAATCATCTGCCATCAAGTCTGCAATGTCCTAACCAACATGGAAACAACTTTGCAAGGTCTGCTTTCCCGTGGGAATCAAATCCTCGACCACCGGGTCACAAGCCAAACCACTCGAACACGGAGGCAGTTTATATGTGGAATGTTGTATATCTGAGAGCTGTGTGAGCAAAGAATTAGGTGGTATATACGCTTTGATGTTACTTGAAGGAGGATTAAGGACTGGGGTCGAAAAGTAGTGCTAATTCACCCCCGGTTTCTGTACTGAGAACTGTAAATTGAGACAGTTTTCTTCTTCACTAGCAACTGAGCCGATGACGGATTTTCAGTCAGCGTCATGTGAAGACGGCAGCGCGGGAGATGAGCCGTCAAACTTTGTTCAAACTCTCCTTTATCATGAGAACTTGACAAACTTTATAAAAGCTTTTTCAGAAAATATCTCCGCTTTAGCAATAGTTTATTTAACATGATGCTTTTTTATTATGTCACGTAAATAAAACACAACTCGCGCCTAAAAGCAACATGAAACATTACAGTCTGACGCGAGACTGTTTTCATGTTTAAAAAGATTAAAAGTCGCGATGTCGGTTGTTGGCGTTATTAGTTTACCTAGTTGAATAAAAGCAAACCCTTTGTAAATGTAAGTACAAGATCAGTTTATTTTTACAACCCATAAAGTAGGATGTCCCAGTAAATGTAGTAGAATAAAAAAGCTCTTTTCTACCCTAATATAATTAGTTTTCCTGTAAGAAAGGAAGGAAACAGGAAAAACCACTTGATAAGTAATGAAATTAACTTCCCTATCAAATGCTATTTAATAGAACTTGGGAATATAATGTGTAAAGAAGCATCTCTTTATCACCTCGTTGATTAGACAGGACGATTATATTGCAGCGCTAGAGAAAACTTTTTAATTTCCGGGATGAAAAAGTAAACTGTACGGAGCTGAGTCAACGGACCGTATGTCCTTGCTCTGGTATTCAGCTAACTTTCCGCGAAATTCAAGCAAAATTAGTAGGGCTGTTTCCCTGCGAATTCGTAGGTAACAAAAATACAAATTCTCGCTGCTAATTTTCCGCTACATATAGGTACATATATCGAGCTAAGATAAACCTCATTTAGGTAACACAACAGCTTATTTTTTTGCTTCCAGCAGGGTTGCTGATTTGTTCGAAAGAGTCACCGCGGCCGTGGGACGCACAGGGCATTGGGAGGAACACGGACGGATTTTAGTCAGCAAGAGTCTGACACTCCCTTCCGCTCCGCCCAGAGAGGAAGGAGTCATTTGATGATAAATCCCATTAAAACAAGATAAGGCACATGGTTGGGTTGTTAAGGTACAAGGTTGACATAACCCCTACATGAGTAAAACTATGTTTTCTTTCCAACAGTCCAGCAGTGTGATTCTGTAAACATGTCGAAGTGAACACTTAGGCGAAGTGAACGACAAGTGAGCTATCAAACCATACAAACAAAATGGCACGACAGCTCACTTTTCGTTCACTCCACCTAAATGATCACGGTGAGATGTCAACAGAATCGACCAGCAGAATCCGTCCCACTTAATTTTAAAGAAAAAAGACCCCCTTCATCAGTGTTTAGAAACCTAAATGTTCTACTTCCCTTTAATTTTTCAGTCACGCTCGTCATTTAGAGCGTGTATCGCCACAATGGAAGGTTCAAGACGTATTGTGACGATTTCCGTTCTTAAAATGTAAAATCTCTTCGGTGAAGCATTCACCTATTTTCTTCGTGCACCGACTTCCTGCATAGTGAATTTGTTCCACTTTCGCGTCTCGATTGTTAAATCGATATGCGATAAATATTGAATAGCCCGTCTCGTCTAGATTTTTCACTAATGGAGTCGATATAAGCGCAACATTTTATAACTTTGCTAAAGTCAAAACTCATCATGAAGAGGATCATCGGCAATGATAGGCTCGTCCAGTCGAAGCTCCAAAGTCTTGAGCATCGACGCCGAGTTGCTGGCCTGTCAGTTTTCTATCGGTTGCATTTTGGGGAATGTGCGCCGGAATTGCATGATTTAATTCCGCCAAGCTGGTCCCATCATCGGACCACAAGACGAACGGCGATGCGACACCGGTACATGGTGGACATCCAACCCACACGCACAAAACGTTTTGGGAACACATTCATAGTGCGTACAGCAAAGGAGTGGAATTCCCTGCCGGAGTCTGTGTTTCCTGATAGCTAAAAGCAAGGATTCTTTAACTCAAGAGTGAATAGCTAGGTTACTTCTAAGCAAGCGTGCTCCATCTTAGACCGCATCATCGCTTACCATCAGCTGAGATGGTGGTCAAACGCGTGCCTATCAAAAGAAAAACAAATGGAAAGTTCCACTTGTGCTTATAAAACGGATCGTTGATCGCATCGCATCATTCACGACACAATAGTCTTTCATATATAGTAATCCCTTGAGTGCCCTTTACAAAATCGCCCTTTGGTAAAGCTACATATCCAGCCTATTATATTCGCGATAGAAAACATTTGCTAAAGCTCCCACTTTTTACGTAGTTCACTAGGTCGCTTGTATCTTTAATCATAACCTCCAGGGGGCGTTGATTACGCCCACCACTTCGGAAAAACAACAATTAATCTGATTTGTATCTCGACTTGTTTTCCCGTAATACTAAATTACACCATTGGTTAGTATAATGCAGGGTACAGACAGGCCAAGTGCAACCCCCGGATGGTCGGTCGTCTTCGCACGCTCTTGCACGTTCTTGTTTGTTCGCTTTTTAACCGACTTCCCAAAAAGGAGGAGGTTATCAATTCGGCTGTATGTTTTTTTTTTTTTTTTTTATGTTTGTTACCTCATATCTCCGACAATTATGAACCGATTTGAAAAATTTTTGTTTTATCTGAAAGGATATACTTGCAGATTGGTCCCATTTAAATCATATCAAAATCGGTTACGAACTTTGGATTTTAAATCGAAATAGCTGGAATTTGACTATTTAGATGATTCTTTGATGATCGAAATTGCGTATTTTGCTTTTCTGCGATTTTGGAGTGGTGTTGTTAGGTGTAGGGCACCACTAAAAAGTGAAAAATAAAAAACTTTTTACAAAAAAATACAACCGACTTCCAAAAAAAAAAACACTACAAAGTAAAAAATAACTTTAATTTCGGAAGTCGGTGTCAAAATACGAAGAAACTAACAAAAACACCGACTTCCGAAATTAAAGTTATTTTTTACTTTGTAGTGTTTTTTTTTTTCTTGGTTGTATTTTTTTGTAAAAAGTTTTTCTCGATTGATGACGACTTGACGAGCGAGTATTACAAGTCCAGCGCGCAAATGCGCGGTCTTCGCATCATGTTTCGGTGAAACAAAAAAGCGCGCTTAGTTGTCGCGACGAAGTGTTCGCGTTCGCCGAAATGAATACGATGATCGCGCTTGTTTTAGGACAACGCCGTCAAAGAAAGAGTTGAATCGTGTGGCAAAATCGGAAAGCGTCTTATGACACATTCGCGTATTCTATGCAAATGAACGCGGTTATCGCGTATACCAGCGATGATCGCTTTGTGTTTATACTAGTACGACACTTTAGCGATCTTGCGCTCCTTCGCATCGTCTGAACCCGGCATCGTAACGTTTATGCTCAAGTTCCGCGAACATTACGTCACGTCTGATATTTTAAACAATACGGTGGGCGTCTTCCCTCCTACCCACGCAACCTACGAGGTGGTCAGGGACTTGCGACCCGCTGATTAGGGACTGCTATTTATACAGGCCGAGTAATGAGGTCCTTTGTAAAGAACTGGCCCTTTTGGGTTCCGTATTGTTATGTCAGGCGCGTCCCTCTCAATTAAACTAAAACAGTGGTTTATTTTGGAGTAGTAACTAATGAATAGGAATTACTAATTATATTATTACAGAAGTTATGTTGATTTTGACATCGAGCTTTCCGAGCTTTTTACGATTCTATTAGATTTTTTTTTTTTTTGTAAACTGTTAGAAAAATTAAAAATACAAGTTTAATACAAGTTTTAATTGTTTGAAAATAAATTTGCGTAATTTTTTTTTCGCGATCAATGTTGATCGCGCAGCTCACAGTGAAAGTTATTCATAATCATGCGTACATTGACCCCTCAAGAGATATTACGGTTGTTCTGTTACAAAGTTGTATAAAGGCTAATGTGCTAGGTACTCGTAATATTTTCTTAAAATTACCATTTGCAGCTTAATTAGAAATTGTGTCCGACGATAAATAGTCAACCTAATAATCCTAATACTGTACTGTTAGAGAAATTCCACTATACATACTGCGATTTAATCCAAATATTGTTCATATAAGGCCTCTTTAAGGGTCAGATTTAATCTTAAGTTGAAACAGCCATAATTGTGGATAGTCTCTACGTGTGTTCATAATGGCTAGTCTAAATAACTATGGACTATAGAGCTTGGAACGCCGCACTGGCAGCGACTAGAGACGATACTAATTTTTTTTTCATAGCAAAAGAGGCACTGATGGACAAACGTGTTAATGTGGGCAGAGGCAAAGCCGAGGCACATATACGAAAGTCCATCAATGACTAGTTGTGGCCAAGGCTTTTATAGTACTTTTCTCAAATAATGCGCGGAAATTAAAAACACTATTACTTTTCAAATCAATGACGAACAACGAACAAGCTCGCCTTAGTGTTCATTTGTTTTTGTTTCGTTTTTTTTTTTTCAATAAGCAGCTTTGTATTTGCAAGCCAGTTCGAAATTAAATTAAAACCTTTGATAAGTTACCTCCTTGGTTGCCATGTTTCCGAGTAAAAGTTCGTTCCATTTTTAAACTATACGACAGATGATGAGTTTACTATGTGATTTATTTAAAACACGACAGATATGGATTATACAACTTTTGCCGGCCGCTGCTCGCATGTATTTGACCAGTACAGCAATTTCAATTAAGGCTCGACCGCACTGTGCGACACTGCGCGGCAGCGGAGCGACGCGACACGTAACAATGTTCGCACTTGAAGTGTCGCGGCGCATAGTTACGCTGCTGCATAGTGCGTTATACCTCATAGAATTTCTTACAAAGAATATTTTGCCGTTGCGTGTCGCGTCGTTCCGCTGCCGCGCAGTGTCGCCAAGTGCGGTCAAGCCTTTTATCTCGAAGAAAGGTTGTCAAAACAATGCTCAAATTACAAGCATGTTTGAGAAAAGAGAGTGATAGTGTGATGGCTATATAGAACAGGATAGAAAAAAAAGAACGTGTTGCGCCGACCCCAATTAACATGGATTATGGGCAGGAAGATGATGATCTATCAAATAAGTATTCATTCAAGTTGACTTTTTACAGTATACATGTCGTCAAATATTGCTAAAGTTAAAATAATGTCATGGCCCGTATCACATAAAAGTGACACACTCACCAACGCGCGTGTTTTGTACAAGCTTTGACAATGCCGCCTCTAACAAACAAAGTCGCCGAGGCTTCTCAGTTCTCTGCACTACAGACCATTACATTCAGCTGGCTCCAAGCTCATGTGTTGCATACGAAGTAAGCATATTGGTTTTATTGCGCTTAAAAAGCAGTGTGTAGCTATAAAACTGCGACTGTTAGCAAAGAATTGGCTTCCCCTTTTCTATGTGTGTTGAATGTGCTTAGGGGATGACGTCAATATGAGAAGGAGGGTATGCTAATTACAAAGAACTGATATCATCAATCCTAATATACATAAACTAGCTGACCCGCGCAACTTCGTCTGCGTCACATTTTCTATTATTGCTCTGCTCCTATTTGTCTTAGCGTGATGAAATATAGCCTATAACCTTCCTCGATAAATGGGCTATCTAACACTGAAAGAATTTTTAAAATCGGACCAGTAATTCCTGAGATTAGCGCGTTCAACTAAACAAACAAACAAACAAACTCTACTGCTTTATAATATTTATTATTATTATACCTCAATACTAATATTATAAAGAGGTAAAATTTGTTTGTAAGTTTGTATGTAGGGGGTAATCTCAGGAACTACTGGTCCGATTTGAAAAATTCTTTCAGTGTTAGATAGCCCATTTATCGAGGAATGCTATAGGCTATATATATCATCACGCTAAGACAAATAGGAGTGGAGCAATAATAGAAAATGTGGCGCAGACGAAGTTGCGCGGGTCAGCTAGTTATACATAAATTTCTTGCGTTACTGAGTGAGTGAATGACAGACAACGCACAACCGAAACTTGTGGTCGTAGGAAGCTGAGGCATGTAAGTTCCTTATGTGGAGTGTAAAGGAGCACTAAAGAAAAATTTTCTGAAATTCCTACGGGAACGGGAATAAAACGGGATATGGGCGTACGAAGTCACGGGCAAATGGTAGTCGGTACTAATATTATAAGTGCTAATGGAACTCTGTCTGTTAGTTTCCTTTCGCGTCTTAATGGAGAAATTGGATGAAACTTTGCACGCGGGTTAGCTATGTTCTGGACATAGGATATTTCTTGTCCAGGTATTAATATACGCTGGGATATTGACGACTTTCAAAAGCGAATGTCTTGTAAGCTTCATGATTCTGGAAATTCTTGCTTCGAGCTTCATCGAAAAACAATACTTTCACTGTCTGGACTCCACTCAAATTTGTGAGGTACTGTCTTCAAAATACCACCTCAGATATAAACCCAAGTCGTTCTCATATGATCATACCTGTGCCAATACATTGATATGTATTGAATTTTAAAACAGACTGTCCTCTGAACTTCTTTCGATATTTCTCAGAAGAAACAGAAACAAATTTAGAGGAGTCCTCATCTTGTTCAAACTGACTAAAAAGATTGACGTGTAAAAGTGTGATTTTTAACCTATTCACAAAATAAGTTAATATCACAAAGTAATGGCAGTACGATTTTAGCTGAAGATGACGCCATATTGTCGAATCCCATACTCATATTTAATGAAGGTGAGCCAAGGGTGTCAACACAAAACAATATTGCCATAGTCGAAAATTCAAAATACGGCTCGTGTCAAAACTGTCGAATTTTCCCAATCAAACTTGACCCTAATGCTTTAGAGATAAAGATGAAAATGACATTTGACATATTGTTGTACGATTCATATTATGATCCTAATATGATTCTACTAAAGTAGCCTTTTAGACCAGTTGGATCACACTTAAAGTTACTACTGTAAAAATTAAACAATCGGCATTATGGAACTCATTGGTTATCTTATATCATAATAAGTTAGTCACATTTCAGTCTTACCATCAATTTATTTCCTGATCAGCAAAAAAGAAACAAATAGAAATAAAAATACTAAAAATATATATATATTTACACTCTTTCATCTCATATGTAGACCCTTCTTAAAAAAAAAATGAAATAAAAATTTATATTATTATTTTATAAAAAATTTACACTTATCTCCTGCGCCGTCGCCCCCGGCTGCTCCCTAAAAAGATAGACAAGGGCGTGGAAAGCATGAGCATCATCAATAGTGCACATACCAGCAACGCTATGAGGTTATCCCACCTGCTGATAACTCCCGCCGAGAGATTCTGGTTTGCGCAGCGGTTTGGACGGCAGACTGCTGGACTCGTCTGACCTGATCCATCAGATCCTATGGCCCAGTTCACAGAACGGGGTAGAGACTTTGGCACACTTGCTGGAGGGCTTGGAAGCGCTGTTACTATTGCCGGAAGGCATGGAATCTCTGGCACTTTCACCGGAGAGCCTGGAATCTCTGGGAGTTCCGCCGGAGGGCCTGATGACTCTGGCACTTTCGCCGAAAGTTCAGATGACCCTTTAATTTCCGCTGCAAGGCCTGACAACTCTGGCAGTGTAGGCGGTACTGTAGTATGAGAGCATACACAGTCTGGATCAACACTAGATAAATGTATCAGTTTTGGCCGAGACGCGAAAGTTCTGTTCGGAAGGCGTACAGGACACTCTCCCGCAACACCTGATAACTGTACTGGCTTTGACAGAGAAGCATCAGTCGGTTTCGCTGGGAGGGGTGAACTCTCTGGCACTGTCGGTCGAGATTCCGTACACACATCTGGCTGACGGTTTAGACACTCAGAAACCATTGCCGGAAGGCTTGGTAACCATATAAATTTTGCCCCAAAACGTGATCGTTTTTGTATTTTTTCGTCAGGGCATGGCGACTGTGGCACTTTTTCCGCAAGTTCAGCCGCTTTCATCAATGGTGAATTTGACCCTATTGCCGAAGGGCATGGTAACCCTGGCGATTTTGCCCAAGGACATGGTGAATCTGGCGGTTTTGTCGAAGAGCATGATGAATCTAACGCTTTTGCCGAAGGGCATGGTGAATATGGCATTTTCGCCCAAAGACATGGTGAATTTGGTGCTTTCGCATCTTTTTTCACCTCCAAAGCGGGGGATTTCGACGGGAGTTCAGAAAGCGAATTTGTCGCGAGTCCTGACGAATTCGCTGGAAGGTCAGACGACCTAGACAAATCTTGTTCAGGCAGATTGTTTTCGACTTCTTGATTAGGATTCGAAGTAGGTTTCGTACGACTGAGGCGTTTGGGAAACGTCTTTTCCAGGGGTGAAAAGCTCATAACGATATGGAGGTTTTCTTGGCGGTAAATCAATTGACTTTTTGATAAATCCTTCGGTTTCCTGCCGCTTCCTTCGGAAGTGCCTGGGGAGAAAAAGGTGATATAAGGAATGGAAGGGACAAGGTATGGGATAGGACCTATTGGACGGATAGGACGGATCGGATGGACTTTTAAATACATGTATGAGTATTACTAGCCCTGGCTTCAAATAATATTCCTAACGGTACTGAAAAATCAAACACGAAATACTTAAACAGAATATCGATTCAAGCACCACGGTACTTTATATAGGATTAAGTATACCTACTTAAATGAAAATACATAATCTCAGAAGCCTTACAGGTGTTCCGATAAAATCTATCGGCCTATTCATACAACTTGTAGACGATCAAACGATGAATGATATTTTTTCCAGTAATAAAACGAAACATGGTTCGAGGTTTTTCTTTAAAATCAATGGATTGGAACGGCTTGTGTGGATTGATAAACTGCCTGTTATCCATAGAGGTTGGCGCATGTTGTTTTATCGTGGATCGCGAAAGCAATATCCGATCAAATAGTCCACCCAAGAAAGGATTATTTCCTTTATTTTTTAAAGGAAATAATCCGTTTTAAGCGAATATTGTAGCTAAAGGTACACCCCTACCCTCTCCAACCCGATAGCTTCACCCTTACCAATCAGTACTTTTAGTATGTTCTTTAAAACACAATGCCCAACAATTACGCCAAAATTCGCTTGTACACGAATTACTTCCCCTTTTTGGCAGATTTTGGTTTTTGTTTACTGGACTAATACAGTAAAAGATAAAAAGCTAGAATAAGAAACTTTCTACGATAAGGTTGAGATTGTCTTGCTGATTTTTACTCATAGCGAAGGTCATCCGCGTTGTTACAACTACGCGTTGTAAAAAAAATAAGGTTTAGCCATCGACGGAATGCAACATTTCACTTTTGAAAATAAAAAAAATTGGCTATGTTCTATTATCAGTTTTATTTTAAACTTGAGTACCTACAAAAACGCAGTGCAGTAGCGTGCCAAACATTACAGGATCTCCTTGTATGCCGAAAGTAAGTCTGCTCATGAATTAATATAAAATTGGAAATACCATTTTAGAATACCGATTAGAGATACTATTACACTTTTTATGCCTGTTAGGATTACGGGTCACACATGTAAATGCCACAAATCGGAAAGAAAAAGAGGTAGAAGGTATTTTAGAGGTCGTTTGGCGGGGATATCTTCCGGAAACCGTGTGTACATAAATCAGGGAAGGGTAAAAAATAAACGCTGGCATTTTGATAATGTTTTCAGGCTTTTGCTTGCATATAGTGTGGTTTTTAGCTTGAAATGCGTTGAATTTTTGGAAGAGGAAAGTAATAATGGACGCCGAATTATTCTGTGGCTGGAAGCCAGATTAGCAAGTCTAATAAAGTCTTTACGAGCAACGACTTCAACTCTAAATGTTCTAATAGTCGTAAACTCAGTTCCCAGTTGTCTTAGCTAGAATACTTAATCCGAGGAATACTGTTAGTTATTTGCCACAATGAATAGCGTTAGGCTATCTTTCATAGCAGTACCTAATCCACAACGTACGTCAGTCTGCCCACAAATTTTAATACCCCAGACGTGCCAGTCTGCAAACACAAAATTCATGAACGTAATATTCATTTATATACATATAACCTACCCACTCGCAAAACAACGCGAATTTTTCAGGTGTCCACGGGTCTTATTACTCAGGACCCCGCGTTTTGACACGCTCCGTCGTTTGAATAACACTGAAATTCCACCCCGATGTTGACAGATTAATTTATGAAATCGACCCCTTACTGAGAACGTTAAATATTCATTCGTTTGCAGAGTGTTTAAGTGGAATAAGCTTTAACTAGGTTATAATAACGTATTCAGTATTGATAGCCTCGTTGGTCTAAAGCGGGCTAGTCGGTCTATTCTGAAAAGTTAGATGAAGTGAACTGCTATTGAAAACTGCTGCATTCCCTTTAATGCTAGAGATTGCTACTTTAATTTCTCATCACTTTCTTTTTAACCGACTTCCCAAAAAGGAGGAGGTTCTCAATTAGGTTGTATTTTTTTATGTTTGTTACCTCATAACTCCGACAATTATGAACCGATTTGAAAAAATCTTATTTTATCTGAAAGGATAGATTGGTCCCATTTAAATTTAATCAAATCGGTTACGAACTTTGGATTTTAAATAGAAATAACTGGAATTCGTCTACTTGGACGATGGTTTTATGGCATCAAAGTAATCGAAATTGCGTACCTATTTTGCTTTTCTGCGATTTTGTAGTGGTGTTGTTAAGTGTGGGGTGCCACTAAAAAGTGAAAAATAAAAAACTTTTCGTCAAAATACGAAGAAACTAACAAAAACACCGACTTCCGAATTTAAAGTTATTTTTTACTTTGTAGTGTTTTTATTTTTGGAAGTCGGTTGTATTTTTTTGTAAAAAGTTTTTTTTTAATTTGAGATGAATTTGCTCTTGACTCTTGTCTTGGTCAGAGATGACAGAGACAAAGTCTACGATGTAGCGAGCTTACCCAGAAGGAGCCTGTTCACTCTAACTTTGAAAAGATTAGTAACTTTTCAGTTTCACGTTGAGATGTTCTTAGTTGAATTTCTAAGTTAGGCAGAGTTTTTGGATTTTGCCATCAGTAATGAAGAAAAGATCTTTGATCTTGACCCTGTCTGAATTTATAACGAGTAACAAATCTAGTGGGTACATCAATATATTAGCAGTGGGCAGGGCACATTGCTCGCAGAACAGATGGTCAATGGGGTGGAAAAGTTCTGGAGTGGCGACTGCGTACTGGAAGACGCAACGTTGGAAGGCCTCATACAAGGTGAACCGATAACCTGGTGAGGATCGCGGGTAGCTGATGGATGCGAGACGCACAGGACCGATTGCTGTGGAGACACGCGCGGACTTTCGGTTGATACAGCGTGTATCTGACATCGACGCACAAACGATTTCCATGGGTCCAGGGCATGATTCTGGACACCCCAGAGTTGGAATTTTTCGTCGGTTCTTTTCTCATTTTTTTTTCAAGAGTTCGTTTTATTGAGATTGCTCTTTTTAGTGAAAGTAGTTAATCTATACTAATATTATAAAGCAGAAGAGTTTGTTTGTTTGATTGTTTGTTTGTTTGTTTGGTTGAACGCGCTAATCTCAGGAACTACTGGTCCGATTTGAAAAATTCTTTCAGTGTTAGATAGCCCATTTATCGAGGGAGATATAGGCTATATATCATCACGCTAAGACCAATAGGAGCGGAGCAGTAATGAAAAATGTGACGCAGACGAAGTTGCGCGGGTCAGCTAGTTAAATTTATTTCTATTAAAAATCTCATTGGGTGAGGTCAGAATAACGATTATGAGCAGTCTAAAGTAAAAAAAACCTTGAAAAAAAAGAGAAAAAAGCCGACGAAAATGTTTAACTCTGGGGTGTCCAGAATCATGCCCTGGACCCATGGAAATCGTTTGTGCGTCGATGTCAGATACACGCGGTATAATAATGATGAACAAATCTAGACTATGATCTGTTAGCTAAAAATGCCGTTAGCAATAAACTCGCATCAGACATTCAAACCTCACTTGTATAATGTGGGTTTACAGGTGTACTGTGACGCTTAAGTGTGTCCTTGGCTTGGGATGCTCTTGTATGTTCCCGGTTTACATGACTGGCATTGGCCATTTGTAAAACTTTGGAACGATCAATTAAAAAGTATAGCTTAGGTTTGAAATTGAAGACTAAAGAATTTGATTGTTTTTATAGCAGAACTTGTATTGATGTGAATTTGGGCGGTTCTCGCCAATATAACTATTTAAATTCTCCATTTCTCTTTAATTTTCCGTAGTTTCTGAGTTACCCCTCCAAAGTACCTTTTCACCCAAATTTCATACCTTCGCCCACGCGTTTGGGTAATACTTGAAGACGTTATTTGTTATGTAGGTACTAATCTGAATTAATTAATGTACCTATGTAATGTAAGTTTATTTTATATATTAGTTATAACACCGCCTTGGATTTAACTGTAAAGGTGTTATAATTATTTAATGATTAAATAAATAAATAAATAATAAATAAATAAATAATTTAACAATAACAGGGAAGGAATAAGTTTGTCAAGGTTGGGATTAACTGATAAAGTTTGGATTTGTTTAACGTGAGGGTTGTTTATACCCTAAGGGTAGCCTGTACAGCTAACAGCTGTACATGCATCGAATAAATTTTGGGATGAGGAAACGTGTTGCGGCGACCCCAAGAATGGCAGGAAGATGTTGACGAAGTGTTAAATTCATGATGAGGATGTTGTCCCCCTACAGGCAAATAGAATAGAAAATAATAGAATAGAACAGTAAAATTGTGCTAAGCGTGCCCATGCCGAAAGGGTTACCATCTCAGCATATGCTGGGCGTCAGACACACAGCGCTGGTTTTCAGTTGGCACCCTGCATTGACACACGGACAAATCTTACCAGGACCGGACTTGACCGGAGTACCTGACAGATTTCTCCTAAACCTGAGTTTTTTTTCAACATACACAAAAGAATCAATATCAAGACCTTTAATTCAGGAGCTTAGCAAATTCCCTACATTGAACTTGATATTTTTTAAAATAAATAAATAAATAAATAATATTTATTTGCAGAAAACACTGTTTATTTGAGATTAGTTTGCTCTTAACTCTAATCTAGGTCACAGATGACAGAGACGAAGTCTACGATGTAGCGAGCTTACCCAGGAGTAGCCTGTTCACTCTAACTTTGAAAAGATTGGTGTAGTAAGCGTTCGGAAACAGACGCGGGCAGACGCTTGGAAACGCTTAGTTCGAATTGGTGGAATAGCAACAATCATTAAAAAGCCTTCATGTTCTACTATAAAAATTTAACCTAATACAATCTTTCAGAGGATGCAATGCAACTTCTCTACTACCTACTACCTTGACATTCCGAATTAAAAAGATCTCTTCGTTACTATCATGTTCACCTTATTAAATGTTTATTTTTTTCCCATTCCGTCCCACTACCCTCTAGATCTTACAGGATTTGCTAGCCTGTCGATTTTCTACCGGTTGCATTTTGGGGAATGATGCCGAACCACAAGTTGAACGGCGATGCGCCACCGATACTTGGTGGACATTCCACCCACACGCACAAAACGTTTTGGGAACAAATTCATAGTGCGTACAACAAAGGAGTGGAATTCCCTGCCTGAGTCTGTTTCCTGATAGCTACAACCTGGGAGTATTTAAGTCAAGAGTGAATAGGTTACTTCTAGGCAAGCGTGCTCCATCTTAGACGGCATCACCGCTTACCATCAGGTGAGATAGTGGTCAAACGCGCGCCTATCAAAAGTAAAAAAAAAACCCGCGTCACCTCATACCACGAAAAACGTTCTAATAATTTGACAAAATTCAAATTCGCCACATCTACAAATACTCCAGCACTCAAGTTTTAGATAGACAATCTTACTGAGGATATGGACTGCCCTCAGAAACGTTTGTTTTCGCCGTTTTCTCGCTCACCTGCCCTCGGGCACTTTGCCCGGGAACGGGCACAAACGCGCTCCCGAATTGTCCTTGACCGACTTATACACAAAATAGACGCTTGGGTATTCGACGCGATTCAGTTATATGGTTTATCATAAGTTTAAGTGCAAATAAACGTTTATCCTTTTGTATACAGAGGCGATGGAGGAAAACGTGGTTTGGGAAAACCTATAACACCTCAAAATAGGAATTTGTATTTGAAATACAAACGTGTTTAGATTTTATACAGTTGGTCGACCATTTTACATAATGTCTGGCCACTTCATAAAATGGCAACCTCAAAACTAACCCAAACTGAATTTGGCGACATCATGAAATAGTAAATTCTACGATATGCCTGCCACACCACTCTGCTAAGTTACTCTGGTAAGTTTGGCTCCAACATAAACCTATACAGCGCGATTGACAACTGGGTGCATTTATTGGAATAAAGTGGTTAACTTCGGGACCTACAGCACTTGGATTATTTGTCGCCTTTCAACCAAAAAATACCTATTACAAAAAAAAAAAAAAACAATTGACCCTGGTTTCGGGATTTTTTTTTATCGAACCATCAAAAATTAAACGCAAGTCAAGCGACGCGATTGGCTGTTGAAAACTCCTTCAGCCAATCACAACTAGGAACTTGAAATGAACAATTCGTCCGAGGAACGTTTTTTTTATTGAGATGGGTTTGCTCTTGATTCTAGTGTAGGATAGAGGTGACAGAGACAGTCTGTCGATGAAATCAGGGAAGACCTGTGTACTCTTACCTATGATACCTGACAGCGGGAAGAACAACCTGACCTGGATGTTGTGGTGGAAGGTGGCAAGGCCCTTGAACCTCCCGCACCCTGCGTCTTCTGAGAATACACTTCACACTGATTGCCTGGCATAAAAAAAGTTTGTGGTTATTACTACCGACTGCGCCAGAAGGAAGCTTAGGTTTTTCGAGTGAGGATGTACGCTCTGTAGCTTAAACGGCTGAAGCATTTTAGCTTGAGAGGTGTCGTTAAATTCGTCTTGATTGTGAGAATGGGTACATAAATTCAAAATGGCCGATTAGGCTTCATCTGGGTAAGCTCATTCCATCGTCAATGTGATCTCTGACCTAGACTTTGAGTCAAGAGCCAACCCATCTGAAGGAAAAACAAAAGTAGAGACTGACTAAGACTTTTGGGCGTCTGACCACTCATAAGGACTATCGAAGATCTACAAATGACAGCCGGGACCAAAAGTTGGTATGTATTGGATGGGTACCTCGATATATTTGCACTCCAAGTGTTACATTTATTTTAAGTAATCTGGCTCAACAAACAAGAGTAATTTCAAGATTTTTTTCCAATCACAATATGAACTTTACGACGACACTTTAAGGCTATTTTGCCCACAGCTGGGCAAAGGCCTTCCTCTCTTTTTTTCACACAACTCTGAACTTTTCTTTTGATCAAAGTTATGGGTACATTTATAATAAATTCAGTTTCAGAGGATTCATTCATGTTGCTCATGATCACAAAAAAAGTAAAAGACATGTTAAGTAAAGTTGAAAAGCCCAAAAATAGTTCAGTTGCGCACTCTCAGAAATAACTTCACCTAATTTAGAATACTCATAAATTAAGGTTTTCTTACTTTTGATAAAATCGGAATCCAGCGAAGGAGAACGGAAGAATATAGTAAGTATAACTATTGTTTCCGTCAAATCCAAGTAATTCACCGAAGTTGATCCAGAAGACTTTTTTAGAGACAGGTCAATTGGCATCAAACAACAGTTTTTTTGTAAATTGCCCAATTTTTTGGCGATGCTTTCATAATCTGTAAACGCAGCCAGTAATTACTCAAAAAGTTAAGGACAGTCCTAAGAATGTTTTTCCTGTGGCTACCTCGTGTCACCCTATTCAATCGTTTTTCTTCTTGTGAGGTGGCGATTCTATATTTATATGATGTACATAATAAAGAGAGTTTCTATCGATCTTTTCATCTACCCTGTATCTTTTCTTTATCTATTTATAATCTATACTAATATTATAAAGCAGAAGTTAAAAGTTTGTTTGTTTGTTTGTTTGGTTGAACGCACTGATCTCAGGAACTACCCGCTCGAATTGAAAAAATCTTTTTGCGTTGGATAGTCCATTTATCGAGGAAGGCTATAGGCTATATATCATCACGCTAAGACCAATAGGAGAAGAGCAGTAATGAAAAATGTTACGCAGACGACGTTGCACGGGTCAGCTAGTTTATAATAATTTTGCATGCACCTAACAGCTAGAATGTATAATTAATTATGTACTGTATTTCGCAATAAAGAGTGAAATTGAAATTGAAGCTAAAGCTTTAACAGATTGAGTGACTGACAGACAGACAACGCACAGCCGAAACGACTGGTCGTAGGGAGATGAAATTTGGCATGTAGTTTCCTTGGAGAGTGAATGGGAGCGCTAATGTTTTCTCGAAATTCTTACGGGATAATGCGCGTACGAAATCGCGCACAAAAGCTAGTGAATGTAATACTTTTGGATAAGCTACGAGTCTTTCTACCATCATCTGCCTAGCCTTTTTGCCAACTACATTGGGGTCGGCTTTCAGTCTAACCGGATTCAGCTGAATACCATTATTTTTACGTAGAGCGGCGGCCTACCAGACCTCCACAACGCATTAACTGAGTAACACGGTACTTCTTGGCAAGACTGGAGTCAGATTTTACTGGCTTCTGAGAATCCGTAACAGCTGCCAAAGATCTACAAATGACAGCCGGGATCAACGGCTTAGCGTGCTTTCCGAGGCACGGAGGAAACTCGGTATGTTAAGATGGTCACCCATCCACGGACCAACCTTGGCAAGCGTTGCTTAACCTTGAAGATCGACCCGAATCTTTCTACCATCATACACTTATCCAGCAGAATAATCAAACTTCAGGTCTCTTTTTTACCGCACAAAAACAAGAGCCCTTCAAGAAATTCTATAAATAAAACACTCTTTGTGATAAGCATCTCATTAGCTCGAAGATCGTAAGACGCGACGCATCAGGGGCAGCAGTTCTTTCTTACAAGACCTCTTAGGGGGGTGCGTCTAAAAATAGAACTCCCACGCAATAGGGGGATGAAGTATTACGGGGTGGAAAGGAAATATGGGACTGGAGTGTTGAAAAATAAAATAGAGTACAAGGGTGTTTCTAAATGATTGTGGAAGCGACCACAATACAACACAAGAAAAACTATCAGTTTTTTTTTGCTATGTTACTCATCTTAGAGCCTGTCCAGACAGAGCGTTTTAAGCGCGAGGGCACTCGCGCAAAGACTCTTGGACATTCCCGAGGTACTAGAGCTACATACACCCAATCCAGATGCTCTCTCGCGTTGAGCCTAAACGCGTTAAACGCTCCCGTCTGGACAGGCTCTAAGTCTTGTCTCATGTTGCCTAGATCGGCGCAACACGTTTTAATTTTGCAAACAAAAAACTGTCTATGAGAGGCGAGGCGACCAGGGTGTGTAAAAATACCACTGTAGTAGAATCAAATTAGGATCATACAACAATCTGTCAAATATAATTTTCTTCTTTATCGCTATAGCATAATAATGAATTCAGGATGCTGCTAGGGCTGCCACGGTTTTGCAGTGATTCAGGTATGTTTGTGGAGGCTCGTGTTGATGGCTTCCAGGCAATAATGCGCAAGAGAACCGCCTGCCTGCTAAGCAGAGTGCGGGACAGCACTAACAGTATCCTACAAGTAATTGCTGAGAAATATGACTCGGCAGTCATGAAGGCTTTCGTTCGGATTCTGGTCGGATAGCGATACAGTCTGGGCTGAACTCGACTGAGACTCATGTCATTCAGAGTTCATGACACCCTTTTTGTAATGTGGACCTACTAACTTAGTTTGTAAGATATTTTTGTTACTAACAAATGGACTAGTTGTCTGATTAAATAAATTTATTGATTGATTAGGTTCTAGATTGTCTTACAAATAAAAAAAAAATGTCAGTGAGTTTCCTTGGCGCGATGTCGAAATAGCCCGAAATAAGGCTCTTGGTTCATTTAAACGAAGCAATTTTTTTATATCTAAATAAGATCTGTACAAGAGCCACGCAATCAAGACTATGCGAATTTGAAGTAAACGAAAAAGCATTCGAAATTCAGTTTTATCAAGATCTCTTCTCACAAAAACCTAAAAAGGTTACGCCAAAAAATATTAAGCATGACAAAAATGACAAAGGCACGAGGTCTGTTATACCACTTCGCGTATAAGTAACCCTCGCGGATGTCATAAATATTCATTATCCTTTAAACCAAGTTAACCCTTATTCGTATGACAGCGCCCTTAGTATTTATGAGCCAGTTTTGACCTTCCAACTCCGTCCTTGCAAACATACGTTATTTTAGAAGCGAAAAAAGATTTTTATGTTGGAAAAGATTTTGCTGATTACAATTTCAGTTTTAAAAGGTTAATATTTAAAGGTTAATTTCTTTTTAGGACAGCCTTGTTTTTTAGACAAAGGAAAAGAGCACAAAGGAAAATGTTTGATTATGTTAGGGCTGTCAAGGAAGAAAGATCACTCATTTCCGAATAGATTCATGATAAAAAGCTTTTGTGTTGGCAAATTGACAGTTTATGGGAGGCTAGAAATAATATTAGCTCCAAAATGTTTCGTCTACTATCTAGATACATCAGTAATTTACGCTTTTCCGATATTCTATCAAATTACGAACACTCGAAGCCTAACCTAGTACCATCTGCCTAACCTATTCCCAACAATATTGGGACTCCCATTCAAACCGGATTCAGCTGAACATCAGTATTTTACGCGGAGCGGGTGCCTACGAGACCTCCAAAACACATTAACTGAGTAACACAGTACTTCATAGCAAGACTGGTGTCAGATTTTCTGGCTTCTGACTATCCGTAACGACTGCTAAAGATCTACAAATGACAACCGGGACCAACAGCTTATCGTGCTTTCATGCCTAAACACATGAAAACCTGCTCTAAAATCTGATGAATAACTCCTCCTAAAAAGCACCACATCTTTCCGTTCCGTCCCTGAACAAATCTCCTATAAAGCCTTAAAGATCTTCCTAAATTCCTAGATCAAAAAACAGCATCATTCACTAACCTGCACTGGACTGTTTCCTGAGACTGCTGGAACTCTGAGGCGAAAGGCACGGCGAGATCGGTTCGCCCGAGACCGCGCGCCGAAGGTTGCGATTCAGCTTGATCTCGCCCTTCTTCCAGGGCTTCAGGTTCCTCACACCGTCTGTGTAGACCTCCTCCATGAACACGTCGATCAGCTCCTTGCCTGGTGAAAACATTTTCTACTTAATAAAATTCTCAAGGTTACCGACATAGCTAACGTGACCATTTATTTATTTTGTCAGACCGGGACACATCTGCGGAAATATAAAATAAAAAGTTACATGTAGGTATTTTATTATAGAAGATAGAATAACACAAAATAATCAAAGCTCTAAACACAAAATCGTTAAGAGGGCTTTCACATTTTTTCTTGAATTTTAGCGTTTTATTCGAATTTTGATGTGTGATTTTGCTTTAGATATAGCCTTAAAAAAAAAACAAAAATATGCCTAAGATAGTTTGATCATTTATCTGGGAGTGTTCTAAACAAATATTTCAATTTGTTCACGTACATCAGTAAAATCCTTGACTCCGCAAAGGATGTTTCACAAAACGTTGCTTTAGGGTATCTTTTGATACCTTGGTACACCGAAGATATTATAATTTAATCATTTATAAAAATGTACACGGTACAACTGTATCTTCTACTTTGGAATGTTCAAATCAATTTATTACGATTCATACAGTAATCCACCAAAAATAATTCTGTAAAACTGAGAGTTATTGACAATTTTCCGTACGATAATTTTTATCTATGAAATTATAATCAAAATTCAAATAAAAAATATTTAATAATTAAGGTGGCATTGCTATATTGCTTGAAAAAAAAATTGGTCTAATTAAAAGTAAAGTAAATATTTTTAAATAATTGTCGAAAGTCAATATAATCTTGTGACGCGCGGTATTCAACTTTAGTCAAACTGAGCAATTCGATTTTGTAAGAGCGCTTTGACAAAACTGTCTTAGGCATATTTTTTTTTTTAAGCCTATATCTAATGCAAAATCACACATCAAAATTCGAATAAAACGCTAAAATTCAAGAAAAAATGTGAAAGCGCTCTTAAGTTGGCATGACTTAATAGCTAAGCCCCCAGTAGTCACGTGACTTCTAAGTCGTATTTCTGTATTTGACGGCTGTATTTTTTTTTTTACTTTCGTTGAGTCTTCTTGCAAAACCGGGACTATGTTGGCTTCGCTGGGGACACCGGGACAGACTGCCTGAAACCGGGACTGTCCCGCCCAAACCGGGACGTATGGTCACGTTAGACACAGCCCAAAGGATAGCCAAACTCATGTGGCAGCGGGCAGGGCACATTGTTCGCAGAACAAATGGTCAAGACTCAACGTTGGAAGGCCTTCCACAAAGTGGACTGATGACCTGGTGAGGGTCGCGGGTAGCTATGCCCAGCAGTGGACATTTTTCAACTGATATGATGTAATTTTCATCATATTCATCTTTATTTGCTTTCCATTAATGTGTGAAGATCATATAATGGGCTTAAAGCTAGGAACGAATTACGGACCCTGCACAAAGCACACAGCAAAGAGTATAAAATTAATCTTAAATCTATAATATCAAAATGAATCGCTGAATGTGTTGCTAAGCGCAAATCTCGAGAACAGCTGAACCGATTTCGCTAATTCTTTTTTTAGAATATTCCTGACGGATATATAACTGACGGACTAATTAGATTTTTTCAGGACACAAGCCTATTGTATGATAGCTGTTGAGAACTGACCCACAAAACCATAAAAAAATCATCAATGGAGACAGAAATAAGTACATAAATAAAACTGAATTGACCACATGAAACAGTAAAGAGAACTGACGGTAAGTTACAGAACAGCCTTACCAAAGAAGAAGGCACAACTCACCCTTGGCAATGTTGGCGGCATACTGCTTCATGGCAATCTTCTCGACCGTACTCTCCAGGCCGAAGAAGTTCTTCACGTCCAGGAACGCACTCAGCTCAAAGCACGTCCATTCTGGATTCTCTGGGTGGACCTGGCAGACAAAAATATCGGTTCAGCCAATATCGAGATAATACATACTATTAATATACATACAAACATACGGGTCCAACTGAGATCCTCCTTATTTTTGGAAGTCGGTTAAGAATATGCCATCAGTAGAAGAAAAAGAACTTATCTAGAAACTTCACTACTTATGGCTACGACCATATTGGCCATGAATAGTAGACATGGCGATCTGAGATCGATTTATCGATGAATCGATTTTTTTTTGTTTTTAATCAAGTTAATCGATAGGTGAGTGGCCGGCTTCGAATGGATATAGGCCCTAATATCCCTTCGAAGATACCCGAAAAATAAATTATGAATCGTTTTACATTGCACATTTATCTGGCGTCTACCATAATACTGAATCGATCCAGTGAATTGATATTTCTCTCTAAGTAATCGGGAATCAATGTATTTTTTTTTCATATGGTCAATGTTCGTCCATTTGTAGGTACTGGCTTCGTATACACCCATTGCTTGGATATGTCACCGGAAAATTGCAAACTTAGTACGATTGTTTTTTAAATTTCGCGTGAAATTGTAATTTTTTTTTCTAAATAAGACACGGATATATTGGAAACTATTGAATTTGGATGGGGTTTATATTGTACACAAAAAGATTTTTTCATTTATCGAGAAATTATATCTAATCATGATTTATTACAATATTACGGAGTCTGCTTTTTTCCGTTGACAGATACAAGCAATATTGTCATTATAGACCTTGGAACTTTACTGCGAATGACAATAATTATGGAAGGGATATCCGAGTCCGACATGATAGATTTAGCATTGGCGTTTGAATAATTATGCTAAGAGTATTGCGTCTGCAAAGACCCAAAGAAAAAAGGTCGTCCAAATGCTTATAACGAACATCTTCATAGTTTTGTATTAATACAGAACGAATTTAACAACGTAATTGTTCTAGCAGAATGAAATGTCAAAGCCGGAGATTTACTCACAGAACAAGACAGAGATAAATCTAAGACAGGAGACTAAAGTCTATACGTGACGCTACTTCAATCTGAAATTATCTCACAGCTTTGTGTGATCCCAAGGTTGACTCTAAGAGCAGCACTCTGCGTGAAATTGCTCCCAGTGGACGAGGCACTTAGCGATTCGCAATGCTAACACACCTCACAAGATATCATTCGCAATACAGCAACCAGTATGTGTGGAAACGTTAATGCTTTCGAAATGGTCACGGTGGCTAACTCCATAAGGTATCTTGCTACGCTTGTCGGCTTTATGCTAATGAGGTAATTTTGTAAGCTTTAGATATTAACGTTAACTGTTATGTTCAATTTGCAGAAGTACCTTATTTGGATGTGGATTGGCAGTGGTAACTTTTTGTCTTGAGAAAGACATGCAAGGTTATTCACTGGGTTTTTATTCGGTCATGTTGCAAGTCTATACTAATATTATAAAGCTGAAGAGTTTGTTTGTTTGGTTGGTTGGTGGAACGCGCTATGCGACAAATTATTTTAGTGTTGCATAGCCCAGTTATTGAGTAAGGCTATACGTACATCACACTACGACCAATAGGAGCGGAGCATTAATGAAAATTATGACGCAGACGAAGTTGCGCGGGTCAGGTAATCTATAATACCGCGTGTATCTGACATCGACGCACAAACTAATTCCATGGGTCCAGGGCATGATTCTGGATCTGGACACCCTAGACTTAGAATTTTTCGTCGGCTTTTTTCTCATTTTTTCATTTTTTTCAAGGGTTTTTTACTTTAGACTTCTCATAATCGTTATTCTGACCTAACCCAATGAGATTTTTAATAAAAAAAATAATTAATTAACTACTTTCACTAAAAAGAGCAATCTGAATAAAACCACAAATAGATATCAGCTCAGCTGAGCTGGTACCTATTTGTGGTACTCTTGAAAAAAAAATGAGAAAAGAACCGACGAAAAATTCCAACACTGGGGTGTCCAGAATCATGCCCTGGACCCATGGAAATCGTTTGTGCGTCGATGTCAGATACACGCGGTGTAAAAATAAGTCGGGTTTTCCATCCTGACGCTATAACTTCAGAACGTTGAACGAACGAACTTCGTTGGAAAGGTCTCGAGCTCCGTGAGGTTTGTAGCAAACGAAAATCAGGGAAAATGTGACGCAGACGAAGTTGCGTGGGTCAGCTAGTTAGTTATAAATAACAGTATTAAATTTTAATTTTCGTTAATTTAAACAAGTAAAGGCTGACAAGAAACACAGTAACAAATTCAGCGGTCTAAGAGCGGATTTGACCAATGAAATTGAACGCGATCAGTACATTTAAACTGCGATCAAGATCTGTCAGTGAAAATATGGAAAATAAGGACACTGAAAGCTCGTAAACGTGTTTTATATACTTATATGTTAATAGGTCTTTTAAAGTCCATACATTGGTAAACATGTAATGGTCAAATCGTATTATAGTCACGTAGGTTAAGCCTGTGATGGATTTTCGAGGAAAGGACTACCCAGATTTGAGTGGACTGATTCCGTGGTCGAGTACTTTTGAGCCAGTCCACAAGGCGCGTTGCGTCTCCGTTGCGTCGACGCAGCGCTGCCGTTGCGTCGTTTTACTTTTTTTTATTTATTTTTTCTAAACGGGAAAACTCTTGGCCCAAATCTCACCTGATGGAAAGTGATGATTAGGCCGAAGATGGAAGCGAGTTTCACCCGGAATCCTCTTACTTCTAGTTATTATTTATATCTTATTCTATCTCCCATTTGTTTATTTATATCTTAGTCGTGTGTTCCGTATGTGTATCCGTGACATCACTTTCAGGCCCTGTCATAATACCAGCGCTGTGATATATATTTATTTATATATCGTAGCATACGCTGAGACAGGGACCTTTTTGGCCTCGAACAGATTTAGTGTTAGTGTTTAGGATTTTTCTATCTGTCAAAATATTTTTGTTATAGTTAGTTTTTGTACTTACTGTACTTTATGTGTATTGTGCGAGTCCCAAATAAACACATTTCTTTCTTTCTTACACAGAGGAACTGGCTATCATACCTCTAACTGCCGGAACACAACAATGCTTTTAACATTGTTGTTATGGCGACAGACTTAGACATGATGGTGGTAGCTTGCCAGGCGGACTTAGAACAAGTCCTACCACCAACCAAACCGAGCAAAAAATTTGCCCCCGCTGGGAATCGAACCCGGGACCTCTGGGTCTGAATCAGGTGGTTTAACCACTAGACCACGGAGGCGGTTAGTGTCACTTGTTTAGCACCACCCGGGGACCACGTGTAGGGATTCGCTGAATAGTATTCTCCTACGGACGCGGGTGACTATTAATCATAGTGTACACACGATGCGTTGCGTCGACGAAACGCGCCGTGCCAGCCAGCGGCCAGGAGCCTGCTATCACCCGCATGCGGACCAGATCCGCGCGCGGGTAAAAACTCGCATGACAGGAAAAGGGCTCTAAAGCACGAATTGCTATTTTAACGCCCAGGCACTTACAAAGTATTGGATCTATATAGTTTGACACCTATATCTTTTCTTTAGCATAACCTGAGTGCTAGCAACTTTTAACCTTTAATGTAGGCTGACCTTGAAGTAGACTGGTTTGAGCGGAAACCCAATCACATATCACGATTTTGTGCAGTTTTTTGGTAGCTTGTTTGGGTATCCAGTGTTTGAGGCTTTTTTATTATTTTTATACGGTCGATGAATATGTTATAAATAAAAAAAGCTTGGCAATGTTGTTTCTTTATAATCTAAGGAAATCTAAGTTGAAATTTAAATCAGATTAATATAATAAGTGTAAAACAGATCAAGAATTTAGAATGTTACCTGTTAACGTCCGTAAGACCCTATCGGGAAATACTTGTACTGTCTTGCTTTTGTTCTTTTAATTTGCGGGCGCTGCCGCTGGCAGATAAAGTTTTAGGCTAAGAACTCACGGAGCGATTTTCACCCGCGACCGCCGCGGTTGCGGGCCCGCAGCTTCAGTAGAAACCGCGGGCGTAAATCGCGTCGTGAGTTGTGCTTTCATTTTTAACATATTATATAATTATCTGCTTTCTACAGAGTTCTTAGACTTACACTTCTATGGCCTTCTTTTTTTTTTTTTTTTTAGGGATGGGAAATCATCCAATGACTCCTCCCGCTCTGGGTGTAGCGGGAGGGAGTGTCAGACTTCTACTGACTAAAACCCATCCATGTTCCTTCATTGCCCTTTGTGTTCCGGAGCCACGGTGTCTCTTGCGAATAATCCCGCGACTCCGGCAGGCGTCGGCCCTTTCGGGCCCCTCTGTGTGATGACTCTCTTTGAGGCGCGCGTGGAACACTAACGCGCCGTCGACACGGCCTGTCGTCACTAGACGGACGGACGGCGAGCCGTCCACAGGCCCGCGCCTACGGTGGCCGGAGGTCACCAGGTGGTGGCCCCCGACGCCCGCGGCGTCTACCACGGCGGCCGGGACGAGAGGATCTCCTCTCCCTCTCCGCCACCTCCTTCGCTAGCATGACTGCTTCGCAGAAGGAGGCAACGGCGTCCCATAGACTTCTATGGCCTGGTTTCTAAATTGTGATTTTGATTTAAGAACGTGACCAACCATACCAAAACCAAAGGCAAAGTTTCACAGAGTTTCGGGCTAAGGTAGAGTTTGACAAATACTTCAAATTCTTAAGGTGGAAGCTCCAGGGTAACCCGCGAAATTTTTTTTTTGCAATTTGCTGGTCAGTGAAGCTGTATGTTGAACAAAATACGATTCGCGGCCGTAACGCATATTTATCTAAAGAATTATACCCATTTTAATTATCAGTATAACCTTCTAAGTTCATACAACTCGATTGAATGACTTTTTCACGAAATAACATTCAATCGAGTTCTATGAACTTAAGACGGTTATATTGATGATTCAAATGGTTATAATCCTTTAGATAAATGCTCTTTACGATCGGGAACCGTATTCTGTTCAACATACAGCTTCATATTGACCGGCAAATTGCAAAAAACATAAAAATATTTGAATTTCGCGGGCTACCCTGGAGCTTCCACCTTAATTCAGATATCGGGTGTGAGAACAGGCATTTCTTTAAGTATAATTAGCTGTGTCCTAAGTACTTCTAATTTGTCATGTAGGTAATTATTTGTCCATTTTGTACCAGTAACAACAAACCAAGACCAGACAACAAAACAAACAAGAGCAAACCTATCTCAAATAAATAAATTAAAAAAAGTTAGAGTGGACAGGCTACTTCTGGGTAAGCTCGTTCCATCGTAGACTTGTCTCTGTCAAAAAAGTAGTATTCCAAGATCTCGTGAATAAATAAACATTTTCTTGAATACATAGTTACTGACTGAAAACTTACTTGACCTTTACAAAATTTCAAAGACGGTCTAAGAACACCAAAACAATTTAGATTCAAGAATAACAAGAAAATAATCAAATAACAGTTCAGAAACCAGAATAACAAGAACTTGATTCAACGCCCAAACACTTCGACAAAGATACCACTAAACACCTAACTAGAATCTAAATAAAGAAACCCATTAGCAACTAAATCTATTCTCTTTGAAGGCGACAAAAGGGAAAATAACTAATCCACACACAACGATATGACAAAGCAATGACTTTCACCCTTCACGGTCACAATTCAATAGAATAAAATAGAATACTGTTCACATTAAGTAGACCTTCATGAATGGCTGGTAAATAAAGTATTTCCTGTATCGTGAATGTTGTTAGCAGACACCGACATAATAGCACAAAGAAAATAGAAGGACGAAATAATCTTATAAGGATGGGAGGTAATCAAATCAGTTGGTCGCTGTGTTGAACGCAAGACATATTATCATGTTCTTTGTAATATAAGTAGTAAGTTTATAACAGGTTATATTTTATGTGTTCATATCATATAGTGTTTTTTTTTATAATAATGTCTTCTACAGATTGTACTTCGATGAGTGTGTCTAAGAACTCCACGACCTCATTCCACCGGCCCCTTCTACCATCGGACATCCAGACGCACTGCAACTTACCATCCCTACCTTGTTGCCATTCCACGAATTCGCACTATGCGTTTCCAAACGTCTTTTATAATGCGCACAGCAAAGGAGTGGAACTCTCTGCCTGCGTCTGTTTCCGAACACCTACAATCCTAATCTCTTCAAAGTTAGAGTAAACAGGCTCTCTGTCTCGGTCATCTCTGACCAAGACGAAAGTCAAGATCAAACCAATCTCAAATAAAAATATAAAATAAAAAACTTTCAAGATTCCAGATTCAAAGATTCAAAGCATTTATTTCAAATAAGTAAACCATTTACAGGCACTTTTGAAATGTCAAGGTCGGTCAGTCAAAAACATGAGACTAATTGCACGTTCCAAAGCGTAGATCTCTATGGAGAAGAACGTGCAAGAAAATCCACGGACACTCTTTTAAATCATGTGATGTTTTACCTTGCTCTACAACACATATGATACACATGGAATGCGTTACCCTTGAACTTAACGACAGACTCACTAGGTATGTAAAATACACCGATACACGACCGGCTGAGAAAATTATTGCCTATGTATTTATTTATTATTCGTCTAGACGTAATATTACCAGCACTTCTCAGCGACAAAAATCCATCACAAAGTTAATTAAACGACAAGATTTATTTACATTGCTGAAATATCTGAGTGCTCTGCCTAACGACATCAGTACACCCACCTTATTTTAGACACAATTTTCTGATTTATTTATCTCATTTCCAACCTTCTTAGTAGTCACGTGTAGTGTAGTTGCTCATAGAAACCCTGACAGACTAGAGAAGCTTATGGTAGTTGGCCAAGAAGACGGGAAAAGACCACGCGGGCGATCACCTACCCGTTGGTCAGACCGAATAAAGACGCTTACTGGCCTATCAATAGCCGAAGCTTTTAAGGCTGCCGAGGACAGAAAAACGTGGAAGAGCATAATGCACCAAGTGATCAATACCTCAGACTAGACACGACCTTCAACAATGAAGACAACGACTAAGACGATAGAAGACACCTTGTCTATTGTTTTTTTTTAGCCTGTACCGTCCCACTGCTGGGCAATTCCAAGTATCCTTTTCCCGCACCACCTCGTGCCAGCCCTCACGGTACGCGTGCAGCTCGTCTCATCACCTCTTTCTGGGCTGGCCTCGGCGGCGCCGTCCATCTTCGGGCACCCTGCGTGTGGAGATTTTTGCCTAACGGTCAACGTACATGCGGCTAACGTGACCCGCCCAATCCTACTTGAGCCAATGTCACATGATATATGTACATAATTCACATCCTTCCTTTTCATACTTGCTGCCTTAACTGCCTCCGTGGTCGAATGGTTTAGGCGTTTGCCATTTGACCTGGTGGCCGTAGGTTCGATTTCCATGGAAAGCATACTTTGTAAAGTTGTTTCCAGTTTAACTAGGACATTGCAGGTTTGCATCACCTGTTTGTCTGATAAAAGGATGATTCCGTGCTTCGGAAGGCACGTATAAGCCGGTGGTCTCGGTAACCATGTCAGAGGCCCTTGAGGCGGTTTAGAAACTCTGACACTTGGCTGTGTGGGGTCGTTAGACCTCACTGCTCACACAATAAGAAGTAGTTGCTTATCATCTGCCTAGCTGTTTCCCAGATATATTGGGGTCGTATTATATAGGAGTATTTTACATGAAGCGGCTGCCTACCAGGCCTCCACAGCCCATTAACTGGGTAACACGGTGAAAGAAAGCAGCCATTAACTGGCGAAAGAAAGCACGCATAGGAATATTTGTCTAATCACATTTGTTATGTGTTACAAACTAAAATTGTGACTCGAGTCCTCCTTTGTTCCTCGATTCAAAAGCAACGCGCCATTTTATTACCTAAAGTGTTAGAGAGCACTTTATTTCTATTTATTACTTTTTTTTTTTTTTACTTTATAGGGGGTTGCCACAAATAAAAAAAATATTCGATACTAAAAATAACAGTATTGCAACACACAAATTAAATAAACTAAGGAGTCGATTATTTTGTATGCTAACACTGGGTAACACGGCTCTTCTTTGGCAAGACCAGTGTCAGATTTTGCTGGCTTCTGACTAGCTGTAACGACTACTAAAGATCTACAAATGACAGTCGAGACCAACGGCTTAACGTACTTTCCGAGACACGGAGGAATCTCGGTATGTTAAGGTGGTCACCCATCCACAAACCGACCTCGGCAAGCGTTGCTTAACCTTGAAGATCGATCAGTGCGGCTGTTATTATTAAGCCACGAGCTCCTACCATTACATGACATATTTGACACCCTTCCGTTCTCATGCTTACTAAGTACATCAATTGATAAAAACAACGTTTGTTCTTCAGAGCGTCCCGGTCAATACTGATGTTTATGCTGGCCCTGACTACAGTTATTTGACATGAAACCACAATCAGAACAAGATTAATAGGAAAATGCACTCTAATTAATTTGCCGTAAAGCGCATTTTCATGTTTTATCGCTGTGAGCATGAAATCCGCCATTTAATGTGGAGTAGTCGATTGAAAAAACTTTTTACAAAAAATACAACCGACTTCCAAAAAAAACACTACAAAGTAAAAAATAACTTTAATTTCGGAAATCGGTGTTTTTGTTCGTTTCTTCGTATTTTGACACCGACTTCCGAAATTAAAGTTATTTCCTCCTCCTTTTTGGGAAGTCGGTTAAAAATAGACTTTATGATGGTGGAAAACAGCAGGATTTTCTTTGCAGGGATTAAGTCTGTGCAATGCATGGAAGTATAAATTATGTGCCGCGGTAATGTGTTTCCCTCGCAATGAGGGATGTAGTTAATTTTTTTACTCGGTTTTCTAGCAAAAGGAGGCTTGTTTTAATCCTACACTTGCGCTACCTTACCATTACTTTTCTTATTGATAGTAGAAGAATGAGAACTCAGCTATTGGGTCTCTAGCATCATCTGCCTAGTCTTTTCCCAACTACATTGGGGTTGACTTTCAGTAAACCCGGATTCAACTGAATATCAGTATTTTACGTGGAGCGGCTGCCTACCAGACGTCCATAACCCATTAACTGGGTAACACGGTACTCCTTGGCAAGACTGAAGTTAGATTTACTGGCTTCTGACAATTCGTAACGACTGTCAAAGATCTACAAATGACAGCCGGGACCAACGGCTTAGCGTGTTTTCCGAGGCACGGAGGAAACTAGATATGTTAAGACGTTCACCCATCCACAAACCAATCCTAGCAAGCGTTGCTTAACCTTAAAGATCGACCCATTCAGCTGTTATTATTTAGCCACTAGTTCCTACTGGGTCACTATTATTATGTAAATTTGATTTGAGCGTTAGGAAGCCTACCCATAAGGTGGACCCGATGACTTGGAGAAAGGAAATATACGCTGTTTTCTTTTTTTATTTTTAAGGATGGTCTATCATCAAGTGACTTTTTCCGCTCTGAGCGGAGCGGTAGAGACTGTCAGACTCTTACTGACTAAAACCCATCCATGTTCCTCTTAATGCCCTTTCCGTTCCAGGGCCGCGGTGACTCTTTCGAACAAATTCTACTATGCTGACATCTCTATGAGACACGCGAGGAATACAACCCCATGGGAATACGCTAGAAGCGACACGCACAGGACTGGTCGATGTTGCGACGGAGAAGCATATTATGAAGCACATAATTAAAAATGAAACTAGGTAGTAAAGAAAACTTGTATTGTTTTATTTTAAACTAGCTGACCCGCGCAACTTCGTTTGCGTCACATTTTCCATTAATGTTCCGCTCCTATTTGTCTTAGCGTGATGATATATAGCCTATAACCTTCCTCGATAAATGGGCTATCTAAAACTGAAAGAATTTTTCAAATCGGACCAGTAGTCCCTGAGATTACCCCCTACATACAAACTTACAAACATACAAACTTACAAACAAATTTTACCTCTTTATAATATTAGTATAGACTAGCTGACCCGCGCAACTTTGTCTGCGCCACATTTTCCATTATTGCTCAGCTCCTATTTCTCTAGAGTGATGATATATATGCCTATAGCATTCCTCGATAAATGGGCTATCTAACACTGAAAGAATTTTTCAAATCGGACCAGTAGTTCCTGAGATTACCCCCTACATACAAACTTACAAACAAATTTTACCTCTTTATAATATTAGTATAGAGTATAGATTAAGGTGTATAGGACAATTTATACAGATGACTATGTAGGTTTGATTGACTATGTAGGTCAAATTTTTTTTTATACTTATTTAATCCACATACGTCAATTTTGTTTTAGTGTCAGTGTGTTAGCTGACAAGTGATAAATACATATATAGTTTTTTTTTGTCATGTATTAATTACTTTGCATACTAAGGGCCTCTTTCACCATCTCCAAGTAAAGCGTTGATTAGTTACTTCCCAATTAAAGTTAATCGGCAAGTAAAACTTACGAGTATCTTCTGTCAATTTCACAAGCAAAAATAAAGCTTCGACTAACAACTTACCGGTTAAGTGAATGACGTAACAAATCATACGTTGCATTCGTTCAATATTACGTCAATGTTACTCATCAAACGTCATTGGCAGGTTAGCTGTCATTTGTCATTTCATTTTGTGTATTGTTTGTTGTTTTTGGTTAGGAAATATATTTTTTTTATAAATTTTCATGGATAAAGTTAAAAGAGATAGAAGTGCAAACTTTTCACTTGTACAGAAATACCAAACTGTGTTAGTGTCGGCGATAAGACCCCGTCTGCGTCCATAGGCGCAAGTAATGGTGGACGCGACCGTATCAAACAAAGAAATTGTAAGGAAAACTAATTAGAATTATAATTGAATCAGATTAGATTAGGTTTAGCATTCTCTAATTAGTGTTATAAGGATATTTTCGCATCATAGGTTTAGTTAGAATCTAGTTTAAATGCGAATTTAGATGTAAGGTTTTTGTATTGTAAATAATTACGTAGATTGAAAATGTGATTTTTTGTTTTAAGTGATAGGGTTTTGAAATTAGTTTTAAAATAAAGGTCTTGACCCAAAACCACTTTTACAAAAAGAATTGAGTTGATAGGACTTATGGTTTTCGAGATATTTCCAAAAATGTATAGTGAAAATTTGTTAACCGTCAAGTAAACACTCTAATTGGCAGACGACGTGGCAAGTAAGTTACTGGTCAGTTTAATCATTGATTAGTGCTACTCGAACGTCGTGAAATTGACACATGCAGTTACGGGTGACTTTAATTGGCGATTAGTCTACTCGATACTTTACTCAAGGGTGGTGAAAGAGGCCCTAATTATTGTAAAAATCTATTTCCTAAAACGTAACACACAGATGTGTTGCTGGGGAGTTTGTTGGCCACTTCTTCTCCACAGCTTAAACACTGGGAAGTGGCGACGGGCGGGCGTTTTGGAGGACTGTCTGTAAAACTTGACGTTCTAAAAGTGCTGGCTCTCAGCCTAATTTGAATAAACGAATTTTTAATTTGAATTTTTTGACGATGTTCTTTACCTCTTAATTTTGAGGTGACTTATAACAACCACCTGAAATGGTTAAGCCAATTAATAATTTAAATCTATTTTATGCCTAATAGTTGTTTTATACTTTGCTTTACTACCAAAATGATTATACTCTGGTAACTAAGAGTTATTTACATCCATATTTTCTCGGTAAACTTGGTTTATCACTTTATCGTATCAAAGTAAGTGGATCGTAAAGGCAATTTTTTGAGAGTTTCGGAAAACGGAATATACAGATCGAAAGAGAATTAAAAATTGAGTAAAACCGTGTCAATAACTCATTTTCGACCAAATGTCCTTTACGACCTTTGAGCCCAGAGATATCGATATGTCCAGCAGTGGTCGTTTTTCGACAGAAATGATGAGTTCAGCCAATATTTTGAATGTGGTCTGTGTCAAAATAAATAAGAATATAATAGACCGAACTTTGTATCAGATCCTTAAACCTAAATAATAAATAATTAATCTTGACATTGGTGTCTTATAAAATATTCAACAGAAGAAAATGAAGTCAATAACAAACAACATTCAACAGCGATCGAATAAATAAAACAAAGTGACCATTTAAATTTTTAGGTCTCAGCAGCCATTTTTGTAATTGGTCGTTAAGGTTTTTTTACGGGCAAAAGGGTTAACTTTGTTGACCCCCGCCGCCATTTTGATTATTATTTCTTAAAGCTCTGGCGACTTTACCTTCAAATATCTCGGCAACGTGACACTTTAGGGATTTTCCATATTACCAACATTTTTTGTTTGTCGAAGTGACCTCTATCCATGAATGCATGTTTAATCGTGCGCTGCAACTTTGAAATCAAAATGGCGGCGGGGGTGCTATTTTATTATTATCAAATTATTTGTTCCGAGTAACAATGACTCATATAGTGTTAGTAACAATAAAACAACTTTAAACTTTGTTAGTGACACAATTCTTTTCTTTCTTCTTTTTTTAAAAAAACGTTGCCCACACTAGGAATTTCTCCTGTATCGTGGGTGCGTTTACAAACATACAAAGTCACATACACAAACAGCCAGACCCGGATCAACTATCTGTAGGCCATCCAATTATTTGTTCCGTGCGGGAATCGACCCCACGACACGCGACGAAGCAGCCGATCGCTCAACCACTGCGCCAACGACAATAGGGAATATGCATGCAATTTTTTTATTTGCAAAATAAAATACTTTTTTTTTTTTCTCCTTATGGCAACTGAGGCGGTTCCGACTATTCTGCCAGTGTCACGTGGTGATAAAATACTTATTAGCTCTAGTAAACCATCATGAAATTATTTTTTAAATACCTTCATCATATATTAAGTTATAAAGCTTCAAAGACTACAGTTAGAAAGAGAAGTCCGATATGTAATGTGACGTCAAATTACACGATGACTATACAGCTGCCATAGAAAACAGCGTTTTCGCGAGAGGGACAGATATATTTGTTTAAAATAATTGTATCTCATTCGTTTTTCGAGCAATTTAGATTCTAATTTCACAGTTAGGTTTATATTTTCGAATATTTTTAGATAAACTGTTCAGATCATAAATACTTTTTTCATGCATATTCCCTATTACAATAACAACTACATGAACACACACAACAAAATAATCATTGCTGCAGCATCCCAGCTGAGATGCTGGAGCAACCACTCATAATAGCAATCCAGCATGTCAGAAATCATGCCATGTCAGCGCTCCCATAGAAAAATGTTCGAACCCCTTTTCGCTTAGTCGCTTTGATGATATTTATGCACCGAGTCCTGATTCTTGGTGCAAAAATATAATCAAAGCGACATTGTTAAAAACCGGATCGTGTTGGGGACCGGTTTGTCACCTGCCGTTCTGAGGTCTGACACTTTTTGTCAATGTCACCGAAAATTGGAAGGTGTTTCGAAAATCCTGTTTTCTGAGAAATAATGAAAAAGGCTGATGAACTGTGAGGTTTTGCTGGCACGAGCAAACTGAGGCTATGACGTTTTTAATCCGGCACAGACGAGAGACATTTTTTTTTGTTCAGGCATTTGTGTGAACGGTGAAATATGACAGACTGTTTCAGAGTTTTTCTAATCTTCGTTCGTTCGCTCAAGTAAACGATAATTTCATACCAAGTGTTCAAAGCTAGTTGGGTTGTATTTCCGAGGGATGCAATTTATCGGCTGTCTTAACAACCAACTCAGACCGCTTAAGGAGACTCCTACTGAAGAAAGTGCAGGCTCGTAATCCCCAGACCGAATAGCGAGCGAAGTCGCAGGCCCCAGACCGAATAGCGAGCAAAATAGCAGGCAAAAGCTAGTTTGGTGTTATTCCTGAGGGATGCAATTTATTGGTAAGCGTAACAACCTACAAGGACTGTTTTAGAGGACTCCTATTACAGAATTTATACTAGCTTCGCCCTCGTGCAAGGCGAAGTTATCCCAAAAGAACATACTCCTGAATAGAGTATGAAAAGTATCATATGTCCTATTCCAAGACATGGTCCACTCGTGTTCTAATTTTCATCCATATCCGACCAGCTGTTAAGACGTAAAGGGGTATCGAACAGACAGACAGAATTACTTTCGCATTTTAATATTAGACTAGCTTTCGCCCGCGACTTCGTACGCGCATATCCAGTCTTTTTTCGTTCCCGTAGGAATTTCGGGAACCCCTACGCACTTCCCGAAACTAAGGAAGCAACATGCAAAATTTCAGGTTTCTACTACCGGTAGTTTCGGCTGTGCGTTGATCGATCAGTCAGTCAGGACTGAATTTCCGAGGTATGCAATTTATCGGCAATCATAACAACCTACACAGACGGCTTCAGGAGACTCCTATCACAGAATGTGGCTCGTAATCCGCAGACCAGTCCACCCCACATTAGCAGCCCGTTCTTCGCGTGCACTTTCTACCGTTGCATCACTGCAGATATAATCGGCTGAAGTATTAGCGTTTCCTCCAGTACCCGCCTTCCTCCGTGTTGAAATAAGTATTTGTTGTTAAATAAATTGTTTGAAAATTGCCTTCTTCCCTCCATTGGCGATTAATATAGTTTGTAGTGGATCAAATGGGTGTATGATGGATGGATGCGTGAGGAGCTGATGATAATGCTTCTCGCTAAGTTTATATACACAATGACTGACAATACATTGTTTTGGTATCGAAGGAGGATTTGAAATAATCAAATGACTCCTCCCGTTCTGGGTGGAGCAGAAGGGAGTGTCAGACTCTTACTGACTAAAACCCATCCGCGTTCCTCCTAATGCCCTTTGCGTTCCAGGGCCGCCTGACTAGTTTAACAGAAGCAGAATGATTTAATTTGAACAAACAGATATTTGATTCAGAGTTTCAAAAAACAGAATTTGCATACCGAAATCTGAATTCTGTTTACATGAATTCAGATTTCTGCTCTGCTTTCGACGAAAATATTTTCGACAAACATCTGGCACCGCAATCAGATTCAAACTAGAGAAATCAATGAATACCGCTAGAAACTAAACTCATTAGCATGAAATGTTTACGCTGACGAGAAATTAAACTAGAGTTGCTAATTGAAGTGTTACCAGTTCGAATAAACATCCGTTCGAATATTACCCTTGAACTAGCTAGAATTTAAATGATGAAACGGAACCATATATTCACTGCAAATTGAGTATTAAAATAAGGGGGATAAAAACGTTTTCGTCGAAAATTAGACTTGAGAATTGTCAAAGAAACACTTGCCTGATGTAGATTTGAAACCTCGAGTTAAAGTTTTATGTTTATAATCCTACTAACAAAATAAATATAATTTAAGTATAATTTATGTTGCTAATTGAAATGTTTTGAGTTCAAACAAAGATTTGTTCAAAAATTACCCAAGAACCAGCTGGAATTTAAACAATGAAACCCAAACATATTCCCTGGAAATTGGGTATCAAATTAAGAGGGATAATGAGCAGAAAAACAGTTTCTATTTAAAAAGATAAAACACGTTTTCCTGATGAAACAAGAACACCGAAGAAAGAAAAACCATCAGCTCTCAAAATAATATTATTCAAAAACATGAAAGTGGTAGACAAGCTGGTTGAGGCCTCAAACAAAAAGGTACTTAAAACAATAACTTTTTTTTGGCGAATTTTTCCTAAGACCCTTATCAAAAAGACGAATACTAGATGTATAGAATAACTCAATTTGTCGTAAAAGGTCTTGTAACAAAATAATATTCGGCTAGTAACAAAAAAAAATATTTAAAGGGTCTGGCTGGAAACAAAAACAGGGTGGTAACAAATTTTTATTCATAGAATAATTTTCGATAACAGTGGATTTACACCACTCAGAAAAATTCATCTCACATAGGCGAGAGGTCCTATTCATTGAATTAGTGACTTTGAAATTGACATGACGTCGACGTCAACTTAACAAATGTCAGAAAACTAGCGATTTGACATGACTCAGTATTGCCACCTAGTGCTCAACATTTCAGAAAACCCTCATTGTTGCGCTGCGCTGTACATGAGACAGTATCAACAATATCAGTGGTTACAAAAAAAAACTTTTTACAAAAAAATACAACCGACTTCCAAAAAAAACACTAGAAAGCAAAAAATAGTGTTTTTTTTTTGGAAGTCGGTTGTATTTTTTTGTAAAAAAGATTTTTATTTTTCACTTTTTAGTGGTACCCCACACCTAACAACACCACTGCAAAATCGCAGAAAAGCAAAATACGCAATTTCGATTACTTGGATGACATAAAACTATCATCCAAGTAGACGAATTCCAGCTATTTCGATTTAAAATCCAAAGTTCGTAACAGATTTTCATAAAATTTAAATGGGACCAATCTGCAAGTATATCCTTTCAGATAAAACAATATTTTTTCAAATCGGTTCATAATTGTCGGAGTTATGAGGTAACAATGTTTTCATCTTAAGTATGATGATGACGTGGAGAGGGAACGCAGGGCGTTGGCGGTCCGTGGGAACATGTTGGCGCGCAGACTTTTTCGTTGTACCGATCAGGTCAAAATAACCTTGTTTAAAGCGTACTGTCAAGGCCTGTACACGGGAAGTCTGTGGTTCAGCTGTTCACGGGGGACGCTAAATGCCTTGCGCGTCCAATAACACAATGTTTTCAGGATGATGTTGAAACTCCCTCGTTTCTGTAGTGCCTCGGGGATGTTTGCCCAATGGCGTTCAGATGGCTTCTATGCCATCATCAGGAAAAACGTGGCATCGATTGTGAGGATTCGAGGAAGTAGCAATAGCATCCTGAAGTCGTGGCTGAGGACCCGAAAGCTCCTGTGCTGAGGCATTTCATGAGGAGTCATTGTCGTAAGTACATGACTCACTAATTATTTTTTAAACTTGTTTACTAACCCTAGTGTGTAAGTTGTACTAACAATATTGGTTCCTTATGTTGTTCCTAATAAAAACAATTTGTATTATATTGTTGTATTTACGCCATTACCCCGTGTAACTTGATGTCAGCGCCACAAGTTTTCTTCCTCATTCTGCGATCACCCGACATTATCAGTATCACTGAAGCTATAATACCAACGATGTTTTGTATTTAAAAAAATCCTGGTAGCATTATTCGTACACCTACTGTTATCTAAATTGTATGAATACTCACATAATATTTACATTTCTCGACGACACCAAGCCTGCTGGAGAAGGTTTCGTTCGTGGCTTCGATCTCCAGGACCCTCTTATTGAGGTCCAGGCTGTTCTTCTGAATGAAGTAGACGTAGTCTACGCCAACCATCTACAACACAAAAATATAACTGTTTTTGAGCAAGTAATGAAAAGTCTCCAGCCAGTAGATTCCTGAAATTGGAAGACGACGTTGCCCAGAAAGAGGGGAGATTATTCGGATACGTCGTACGTGCTGGTTCGAGATGGCGTAGGAGACAAATGTCTGGAAGGACATGGGCACAGCCTTTTCCAAACAGTGGCACCAAAACAGCTAGATTAAAAAAAAAACGGCCTAGTGCGAGTCGGACTCGCGCACCGAGGGTTCCGTACAAACCTGTAGGTATATATTATACGCAAAAGTTGCTTTTTACGAATTAAATTTAAAACCTATTAAAAAAAACTACCGTTCGAACCAATTTTCAGTGGAAGTTTTTTTTAATACATAAAGGGGAAAGTCTTGGCCCAAATCTCACCTGATGGAAAGTGATGATTAGGCCGAAGATGGAAGCGAGTTTCACCCGGAATCCTCTAACACAGAGGAACTGGCGGGAGTTAACACTTAGAGCGTTGTATTGATGGTTTTGATGATTATAATTCTGCAACTACATAATGTCTTACAGCGGCGAATAATATTTTAATCAACATACAACCTAGCACTCGCCTGCAAATTCCGTTTTTTGCAAATGGCTACGGAACCCTAAAAAAAGTACATGTCTGCACCCAACTACCCACTCCGTGATTTGCCAGTGTTCTATAATTCCATGATTGAATTTACTTCAGCTGTTGCTGATTGATTTTCAAAAATACGAATTCCACATTCATAACATTAGTGGGAATTAATACTGTGAATATTCCATGAATAATCATACTTCCCACTTTGACTATCTTCTACTCAACCACTTAGTCAACCTAGTTCTTCACTTAGTCAATAAATCGATAATGTCCCACCGCTGAGTTCTTTTCTCCCTTTTCCTATGCTTACTAAAAGATATTCATTTTCTAAATCGGTTTTAAATTAATGTCAGCGTAAATTGGACAAAGTCAACCAAGGTGATGGTAAATGCAATTTTACGAGCAGAAAAAATCAGGTCACAGTTGAGATTCAATTTGCGTCCGATCAAGAGCGATAGTGTCGTTTATCACAACTTCCAGGGGAACTTGAAAATTTGGAATATGTTGTCTAGGGTGTATAAAAGATAGATTTAGTTCTACATTCAGATCTGTCTGCAAAGCCTAATCATATACCGATCTCCCTTTTCTTGTGATGGGTATTCTCAAAGAATACTCTCCGTCTCGAGAATGGCGTGTTATTAATTTATTTAATTTCAATTACTCTCTGCTGTTACAATAGGTAAGTTCCTACCAAAACGTACAGAGAGTCAACAATCTTAGTATTAATAATACTTAGTTTTTTTATTAATGCTGTTTTAGAAATATTTAAAAATGTACAAATAAGTATAGAAAATTAATAAACGGAATATTCGATACACAGAATGTTTATAAATTTCATGGATTAATGATGATTGATGATTATTTTAATAATAGTAAAATTTAAATTACTTTTCAATAAAAAAAAACCAACACGGATATTAAAAAATAAACAAAAGAATACAACCATTCCAAAATATTTAGATGATGTCAATCAATAAAATCAAATGATCAGAGTGCCAATCTATAATGTAAAAATGAATCGCTGAATGTGTTGCTAAGCGCAAATCTCGAGAAAAGCTGAACCGATTTCGCTAATTCTTTGTTGTTTGTTATTAATAGGATAAGATTTTATAAAAAAAAATATTTAAAAAGTTTAAGTTAGTTAGTTGTTTTTTTTAAGTTTTTTATTTTTCACTTTTTAGTCGTACCCCACACCTAACAACACCACTGCAAAATCGGAGAAAAGCAAAATACGCAATTTCGATTACTTGGATGACATAGAACTATCATCCAAGTAGACTAATTCCAGCTATTTCGATTTAAAATCCAAAGTTCGTAACCGATTTTCATAAAATTTTAATGGGACCAATCTGCAAGTATATCCTTTCAGATAAAACAGAAAAAAAATTCAAATCGGTTCATAATTGTCGGAGTCGGTAACAAACATAAAAAAAAAATCATACAACAGTGCCAGCCAGTGACGGGAGCGAAGCCACGGGGGACAGCTAGTTCTACATAATTTTCAAATTCGTATCGCATTCGCATCTCAATCGTAATCTGTCAAAAACGTATGAAAATTAAGTCTTTTTTGACAGTTTGCGATGGACATGCGAATGCGAAAATTGTTTAAAAATTGGCCCTTAGGTTAAAAAATACATTTAGACTCTTTCAGACTAAAACCCCACAGTTCCTACCGCTACCATGATTTAGGACTCCGGGGTATACAATTCAATGCATGCACATCCCCGTACCGTTCTTCTAGCTGGGACACAGGTCTCATTCCTGAAAGAGGAAGTGGACCATAACCTACGAAAGAGGCCCAGTGCGGCTTGGTGATAACATCCGTCTTATCTCAACGAAATTCGTACTATGTGAGGCTTTTAATCCGAACAATTACTACGGAATGTGAAGATAAATACTACAAAACTGAGTTTGTTTGTTTGGTCGAAATCGCTTATCTCAGTAAGTACTAGTTCGAATTTGTGAAGGATAGCTCATTTATCAAGGAAGGTTATATAATATGAAGCTACGACCAATAGGCGCGGAGCTTCAACGAAAAATGTTGCAAAATTGGGGATTTATTTTTCTCTCTCGAAAGTTCCGCAGTACATGTGAAGAGATGGAAGAAGAACCTACCTTCTTGAGAAGATAAGGAGCTTCTACATTCAGCTGGCACCGCCTTGTCGTATTTCGCTGTGAGTCATCGGCAGACCAGTTGTCGTCTGTGATGACGCATTCCACCACCACCGGTATCTGGGGGCAGCTGGGGAACCGCTTTTCGTATGCCTGGGACAAAAAAAAAGGAGTCTATTAGTATCGATAACAGTGAAGAGGCTTTACATTGGAAACTCTTAATTTAAGGCCGTACCCTGACCAAATAACCTTAAGCATTTTTCCCTCAATAACAGCGCAAGATAGACAGTAGCGAATACGCTCAGAATGTTGAATAAAATCGTTATAAAATCTAATTTTGGTCGTTTGAAAAAAATATTTCTACCAAAATGTTCATAATAAATTGCCTATCCATTAGTGTAAGTACAAAATCAAAATAATCGGTAGTTTTCGAGAAGATGCATGTTTTCAGTAATTATTTCTCATTTCTGTAGTTTCGTTGTGAGGAGATTACTTAAAAATATACTTAGTAACAAAAAATAAAAATCTATCATTTTGAAGCCAAGATTATGTAGAAATTTAATGTATCTTTTATAAGTTGATATTTCTTTTGAATAAAGAGTACAAAAAAATGCACAAAAAACGGCTAGCGCTGCGTTTTGCTCGGGGAAGCGCCTTAACTTAAATACTTAATACAGGCTTCTTCTGGATAAGCTCATTCCACCGTCGACTTTTTCTGACACTATACATCACTCAACATCGTTCTGACCTTCTCTACCCATCTTCTATACTAAAATTATAAAGCTGAAGAGTTTATTTGTTTGGTTGAACGCGCTGATCTCAGGAACGACAGCCTCTAATTGACGAATTATAAATTATTAAAAATATGACGCAGACCAAGTTGCGCAAATGTGCTAGTATTATTATATGCGTTTAAATAAAGGAACATTCGAACTAAATTATCTCCCCACTCATTAGTCTGAAGATAAAAATTGTAAACACTCTAAAAATCGTTTCTAAAAATACCAACTCACCCCACATAGCATTTTCTACGTGAAAATATAACCTGACATCATTAGTTAACGTCCAAGCCCCACTTTTGCGCTACTAAATTACCATTCCTAGGCGCGATAAATATCTAAACACTCGTTTTCGTGTCCAAATTCCTGATTCACGGCTTACAATTTATGCCAATGGCCCAAATTACTGTTTTAGTTACTAACATACTTACAGCAGAAACCATTTAGATTCGGTGGACCTTCAGAAAATGATAATGTTTGAAAAACAATGTAAAATGGGCCACGAAAAGGGCTCTAAAGGGAAAATTCCCTAATTCCGAAACCAGCGAAGTTATAGCATCAATCAAATACAAATGTTGATGAATACTCGACAGTGAAGGACTGAAGAAATTTCAACAGAAACTTACGTATAATTTCCAATTCGGGGCTTATTTTCGGGCAATTTATCTTATGTAAGAATTACATTTCTTTTCTCGGGTTTTCTTTTTCAAGTTGATACAAGAAAAAGAGATCTCATATAATATTTAAGATCTGAGTGAGAAATTGCTACAAAAAAAAACCTTTAACAATATTAAACCGGGTTTTAAAGAATTTCTAGCAACTAGGATAATGAAGCTAATATTTGCATTAGCGATTGAGAAAACTGCTATCAAACTGTAATTAAAAAGTTGAATCAAGCCAATTTTAATTCAACGTAAGTCTCTTTTAAATCATTAAACTTTTTTAGAAAAATGAACCCCGGCTGTAGATCATTATCGATGGCTGATATTAAAACGTCTGGATTGGGGCGAGACATGTGACTGATCACGTTTGCGATACATGTGTGGAAGGCACGTGTCAAAACACAATCTGGAAGTTTGGCGTATTATTGAATAGATCAACGTGAACGTGTTCAGATTTAGCCAGGTTTCATCGTAAATCTTGTAAAACGTTTCTCCGCGAATCCCCATAACACGAAACTTTGTTCTCTAAAATATGTTTGCAGAATACTCAGCCAAGTACGAAAGTTCTGTATAGATTATTTACGGTATCCCACAGGGGTCTATTTTGCGTCCACGACTAAATCAAAACTTTTGTTACCTTCATAATCAATATGGTTTCATTCACAATCCATCTTTATGTACTTAAGTCCTCAATAATATCGCACTTCGATTAATAATTTAACGATCTATTGTCGCAATTCTCGATAGGTTTTTGATTTCTCGGCAACAATAATGACTTAATCGTGTTACGTACCGTCCTGGTTTATGGACTATACGCCTTTTAAAGATTTTCTCACGCGGCGTTAGGCACACTGTTATGGAACATGGTTGTGGTTTTCTTTTTAGGTTGTGGAAGGCTTTAAGAGGTTTTGGCATTTAGTAATTTTAAGGTAATGGGGCTTTGTTTTACAGTTTCATAATTACTTGGGCGAATTGAAAAAAACTTGAAACTACGGGTCCGATTAGTATTCATGACTGTGACTAATCAAATCACCTAATAAAAATCTAGGTTTAAAATTTCACTTCCAATCATGGATTACACTAACAATTAAATATTACGTATAAAGCGTAACGAAAGCTACAGCTAGATCAAGTATTAGAATATATTCTAGATTTCTAGCAAATCCAAAAGTAAAATATACTTACACGTGCCTTCCAATACATTTTATATTACATTCGCCTTACATATAAATATTTTATTAGGAATGTGACCTACACGCGAGGCGTTTTCGATACGACGATTATTGAATGTCAAGTATTGCTTACTTAAATGTCTTCTTGCATGTTACATATTTGTGAGTTCAGAATCGTGGCTTGAATATTTTTGGATCACACTTTTACCGAGACCTTTTTCTAGATATCTTATTTCAAACCTCTGATGGGTAAAAGTCAAACTGGATCACAAAAGATAAAACACAATTTAAATAGCTGTTGTGTATAGCATTGTAAAAACGTAGCAGCAAAACAATCGACGATACGGAAAATGTTAGAGGGAAGTTCATTTTTACGGAAACTGAAATCCTGATGAAAGTTTATTAAGTTTGTCATATTACGTCGTAAACTTATATTACTGCTCTGGCACAGCTAGTCTCGATACAACTGTGGTAACTACTTCCAACCATAAAGGAAAAGAGCGTGAACTTACTAAATATCTGCGATCAAAATGCCGTAGTGCGGCATACAAATAGCTGAGCCTACGCGCGCAAATGAAAATCTGTGCACGTATAGACAAACTAGCCATGATTTTAGGGCCTTGGAAATCATCAAATGACTTCTTCCGCTTTAGGCGAAGCAGAAGGGAGTGTCAGACTCTTATAATACTGACTAAAACCCATCCGTGTTCCTCCTAGTGCCCTTTGCGTTCCAGGGCCGCGGTGACTCTTTCGAACAAATTCCGCAACCCTAGCAGGCAATGATTTTAGGGCCTACAGGTTCGTTACTTAAAATGGTCTTCCTAATAGACTTACTACCATATGTATACTATCAACATTGTGGTGTTACAGCGACTTGACTACTTCCCCCACGCAAATCGATGATCACGCATTTGCTGATGCATAGTTTTGTTATCATCCCCCAGACACCCTTTAAAGAGCCCCTTGTTGAGTCTTTTACCTCGGGAAGTCTATGGCAAACTGACATGCACGAGCAATCGAATTTGCGGGAGGATCCGAAACGTGTTTAAAAAGCTGAAGGGACGTGAGTGCAAAGGGGAGAAAACAGAATAGTTTGAGAAGACAAGAAATCTTCTACAAGTCTCAACGCCTCTTGAAGTAAATCGAGGGCGTGCATGCGAAGGATATTGCCTTAAAATAAATGACAAAATACAACATTGAAGAGAAATCCAATTTCATGACAATGTTCGAGCGTATCGGAGGAAAATTCCAATCTACGAATTTTAAAAAATGTTAACAGACTGTTGGCAGTTTATAGTTTAAAAATAAAATTAGCGAGAAGGTTATGCAGGTGAATAATAAGAGCGCGATGTAAGCGTTCTTTGATTTTATTAACGTAAGCTTGTACTCAGAAAAGCAGAGTATTTAAATCAACGTTTTATTTCAGAACTGTTTTCAATAATTTTAACCATGACAGCCTCAATATTTTTGCTAGATCATATAAGCGTTTTCTCGCAAATATGCCTCCAGCCTTACAAGCAATTCGTATTCCCGAATATAACGTTGTTTGTTTGTCTTTGTATAAAGAACGAATACTAATCTTTGAGCCGTGAGGAACTAGGAGAAATTCTAATACAATATTATAGACGAAGGCACAAGACGAGCATCAATATTTGTTTTCAATAATATCAGATAGCTCGAGCAAAACTATCGCATATTTTTATAAGCTTGTGTTTTATTTATCTATCTTTTGAGACGGATGAAGATAAAAGCTTATTTGTTAGAGGGAGATATACGAAAACAGATATTGAACCTAGCAACAATAACACTACTTTCTGTTAACTAAATGCTCTACATATCGCGGAATAATTGGTTGACAAGCTAGCATTAGTTTCACATAAACGGCTTTAGATATACGTCATACTAGTAGCTTAGTCTACGTCATAATATGTCAATGATGATGGAAGGATCAAGGATCTTTAAGTCGACCAGAAGTGATTGAATAGAGACGAGATCGGCTCTTCGGTGGCGACTAGATGTTCCCTTTGAGTTGTGTTTTTAATGGAATTTGGTTGTTTAAGGTGGAAGCGCCAGGGTAGCCCGCGAAATTCAAATATTTTTATGTTTTTTTCAATTTACCGGTCAGTGTGAAGCTGTATGTTGAACAAAATACAATTCGCGGCCGTAACGCATATTTATCTAAAGAATTATTCCCATTTTAATTATCAATATGACCCTCTAAGTTCATACAACTCGATTGAATGACTTTTTCACGAAATTACATTCAATCGAGTTCTATGAACTTAGACGGTTATATTGATGACTCAAATGGTTATAATCCCTTAGATAAATGCTTTTTACGATCGCGAACCGTATTCGGTTCAACTTACAGCTTCACACTGACCGGCAATTGCAAAAAACATAAAAATATTTGAAATTCGCGGGCTACCCTGGAGCTTCCACCTTAAGTATAAAGTTAAAACCCTAACTAGTGAACATCATATTAGAAAGCATATGAAACGAGGAATATGGGGGAACGAAGTTAAAAATCTTGACTTCAATAATGTCCGAAAAAGCAACTGAAACAGTCTAATTAAATGGGGGATGAACACTGGGGAGCGTGTCCGAAACGAATTAAGCTACAATTTTACTATAGAGTTTTCCAAATTAGAAACACAATTTCCTTACTTTAAGAAGTTAGAGCTAGGACTACTTAGTGTTAGGTCAAGGACTGAGTCACTGGTAGCAGCACTAATGACACTGAAGCACATAAAGTAGTACAAATCTTTTTCGCTTCAAATACACGAGAATCGTTCAACATTCCAGTACACAATAATAGTGTAACATTACAATGCGCAGTAAAAGAGGACGACAAAATATAGCCTCCCTTTTGTAATAAAGACAATACGCTTCGTATTATCAACACTTGTTGAAAATGGGTGTTCGGAGTGACGTCAGTTGTACAGTTTCAAGTAATAGGACAACATCAACAGGCCCTGATATCTATACTAATATTATAAAGCAGAAGAGTTTGTTTGTTTGTTTGTTTGGTTGAACGCGCTAATCTCAGGATCTATTGGTCCGATTTGAAAAATTCTTTCAGTGTTAGATAGCCCATTTATCGAGGAAGGTTATAGGCTATATATCATCACGCTAAGACAAATAGGAGCGGAGCAGTTATGGAAAATGTGACGCAGACAAAGTTGCGCGGGTCAGCTAGTCTATACTAATATTATAAAGAGGTAACATTTGTTTGTAAGTTTGTATGTTTGTAAGTTTGTATGTAGGGGGTAATCTCAGGAACTACTGGTCCTATTTGAAAAATTCTTTCAGTGTTAGATAGCCCATTTATCGAGGAAGGTTATAGGCTATATATCATCACGCTAAGACAAATAGGAGCGAAGCATTAATGGAAATATGACGCAAACGAAGTTGCGCGGGACAGCTAGTATTTAATAAAGAAACAGAACAAGGTCGTTGGATATAAGACTAAAGGAATCGGTAAATTGAGCAAGATTTTAGGGTGCAGAAGAAAATTCGCAGTTTATTAGTAGATCAGATGAAGGTTAGCACGGGGCAGCCTTGGCTGCCATTTATATCCATATAAGGCTAGAAGATTAAGTACACTTAATGAGCTTAAAACACGTTGCTGTTTCTTTTTGTCTCTAACACCAACTCCTGTGAGAAAAAAAAAAGCTAATTTTTTAAATACCTTTTAAGTCAGCTGTCAATCTCAACATCTTCAATGAACAACACGTTACTTATATGTTTGAAACCGTTACGTTACCTCCGTTAAATTTAACTATTGTATGAGCATCTTGTAAGTTCTTGTCATACAAGTTATCTATTCTAAGTTTGAGACAGTGTACGAGTATCATTACAATAGAAGGACGTCATCTGTCATGTCGGCGGCTTCAAGCAAATAACTATTGTTGTAACTGTCAGTATGTCAATAACATGTTGGCGGAGACTGCCTTTCCAAGTTTGTTAATTAATATTCCAGTTTATATGTAAATTATTATGTGCGCCATAAACAGTTAAAACGTCTAGACTTAATTTAATTAGGTCACAATCGATCGCAACAAAAATTACGTTCAGTCTAGTTTTCTCTAAGATAGGAAATTGCGCTTCTGAATCCACTGAAAATACAAACGCGTGACTACATTGGTATTGTCGAACGTTAACATCGATAAAACTGCCAATATCAATATTGACCTTGTGCTGAGCTGTGTCACGATGCAATCGTCCACATAGCATAAACATAAATCGTTTCTATCGGTATTTGCTTGTACCCTTTTTACACGTCCACAAGTTTATTCCGATTTTATCTGCAATTTATCACCTATTCAATTATTCTTATCGAGGTAAATTAACACCCTTTATTTTAGTTACAGTGTTATTAACAATAGAAGCTGACAGACGGGTCATTAATCATTTTGATTGTTACGACTTGCAATAAAGTATCCACTTTAAAATATTGGAGCCATTAACAGTAGCGCATATATATTTGTATAAAGGCTGCTATTAAATTAAAGAGTTTTGCAGCGTTACAATCAATATGAATGGTAATTTACATGCAAATAGAACCTAAGACTATAGAACTAGACAAGTGACCTAGTCTAGAATCACACACTACCGCTGGCAAAATGTAATTTCTGTCAATAGGCTTGTCAACTGAAAAAATCTAATTAGTCCGTCAGTTAGATTATCAAAAAATATTTGACCCGTTTTTTTTCTTTTGTAACATAAACCAAAATTGACGAAGATACGACTCTTTTAAAATTCTAAATACATCACGCCGCGCCGTGGTATAATTTTTAGTGCGTTGTGCTTGTGATGTCACGAGCCCCCACTTACGACTTTTGATGCATTTTATCTTTGCCAATATTCATTGATATACAAAAACAAAAATACGTGTCCATTTTTTTTTTCTTTCAAAATTCTTAACTGACGGACTAAATAGATTTGCAATTTATTGATGGTGGAAACTAGCCTATCGTAGCCTGGCGAAGGCGAGGGTGGAATTGAATTGACAGACTTGTATCGAAATATCACGAGATCAAACCTTACATTTTGGAATTTCCACAATCCTATTCGGTGATAAAATAGTACTTCGTCTAATGTTTCTTTATAGAAAAATTTTCAAAACGAAAACTAGTCATTCTTAATCCACAAATGCCCAAAAACGAGGAAATCCGGATCCGGAGCTGGATCTGGTAGGTAAAGCGGACGTCCATAATGTCATTAGTCCCCCCAAGCGAAGCATTCCACAAAGTACTCGACAAGGAATAATGGAAAGCGGTAATAAGGAAATTCAGCTGTTACTCGGTATTGTGTGGGACTGAGTGACTGAATAGTTTTATCTTTCGTCTAAGTTCTTGCTCAAGAATTTCCACGCATTCTCGATCTCACATATCTAAGGACTACATTTTTTATTCATAAGGCGAAATACTTTCCTACACATAATTTTGACGCTTTCGAGTTTACTCTACCTTAGGGATCAGAATATGAAAGAATCCAGTTCTAAAAATCAAAAGGATTCCTGATCCATAAATCACGAACAAATCCGTTTATCGCTAGAATAATTCCCAGCCAATAAAAACAACGCAATCTTCGTGAATGTACGAAATACGAATTTCGAATTCCCGACGGAGCTCGCGCGCGCTCGTGTTGTAACATAACGATTTCATATCCGTTCGGACATCGTCAGCCGACGCTCGCCGAAGGGCGTTCGTTCGTTCCATTTTCAAATTCAAATTTCAATCAACGTATCCACTTGATTCGGAAGTATGATTGGCTGATGAATATTTTATTGATTACAACGGCTGATTCTTTTGTGAACAAATGAGGTGCTTTTAGGGAAGACAGATATTCTGGTAGTCTTGCATCATTTAATCATGTCTTGAATTAATTCCATTATCTATTGCGAACGAATGTAAAAATAAGCTTATGAATATGTTCTGTGAAAATTTGCCCACATAATAACTTATTTATATTTATTGTTTTATTTTGATTATAGTTGTGGTTTTCCCTTAATGGGATAATTAGAATGTCATCTATATATGTAGGCAGTAAAATTAATAAAACAGATAATAATGTATTGTTTAGATTAGACATTTAAATGAGATGCCTCATACATGCACTTTTATTGTTGACCTCACGGACTAATTTGTGTAAATTCTTTAAACTTTGCCTCCCGGCTCACCTATCGGAAATAAAATCTTGATCATTGCAGAAGCAGCAGCAGGCGGTCTCTGAATTTCATACTTTATGGAGATTAAAGAAATGTTTATCGTATCAGTTTCTTTGATCCGCTCACGCTCCGATGACTCTTTGGAACATACCGCGTGTATCTGACATCGACGCACAAACGATTTCCATGGGTCCAGGGCATGATTCTGGACACCCCAGTGTTGGAATTTTTCGTCGGTTCAGTATAGCGATTATGAGCAGTCTAAAGTAAAAAAAACCCTTGAAAAAAAATGAGAAAAAACCGACGAAAAATTCTAAGTCTAGGGTGTCCAGAATCATGCCCTGGACCCATGGAAATCGTTTGTGCGTCGATGTCAGATACACGCGGTATACCTATCGATATCAGTAGTTTGAACAGAGTGAATATGCGTGTCACAATGTGACAATTAGACATTTAAACTATTATATTGCTAGACGGTCGGTTTACATTTTTTTTTTTATCCCATGTAACAATAAAATGCGGAAGATTTACCAAACTTTATCACAAAACAACGTTCTAGCTAGCTAATTTTGATAGCCGATATACCCAATTATAAATTATTACATTAATGTGTTCCCTCCGCAATTACCAGGTACGATATAATAGGAAACATAAAGCGACCAATTATGTAAATTGGTTCCGAGACCTATTAAACGACGCTAAATGAAGAACAAAAGAAGACATTCTTCATTGGCTATCATTACTCGAATTAGGTTTGGAGTGGGATGTCCTTGTCCGTTTTCACGTGAAGTGGCATCGATTTTATAAAAACATGTTTTTTTCTCACTTTTCACTATCATAGAGTTGTCATTACTAATCGTGGGAAAAAGGCACGAGTGGCGGTGATGACTAATGAGAACAGTTTAGACAAAACAAAGGAACTTGAAAAAGCGAGTGACGACAAAATAAATTCGAGTTTCAATGTAAATGTTCCTTTTTATTGACACTCGTTAGTGCCAGAATCGACACTCTTTACTGGAATTTTGGTAAAAACCGACCACAGGACAAACATTGTTACTGAAGGGGACTGCGAACATAGAAGTGCCTCAAATGGAAGGATTAACGACCAAAAGGTCGAGGGAACAGGGGAGCAATTTGAGGAGAGCAATCCACACAATTGCCGGTACGCAAACGTGACAGAGGAGCTATGCGGGCAATTGCTTCAAACGAAAAGGCGAGAATCATACTTGGACGAAAATGGAATAAAGAAAAATGCGTAGCAAAGAATGAACATACAAAACACTCATCCTTATACACACGCACTAAGCTATGAAAGACGCTCAAGCGAATAGAGCAATAGCCAATTGAACACTTTGATCAACGTGGGGAAACAGAAGCCGTTACATTTAATAACCAAGTACTTAGTACAGTGTATAATTAAAACCAGTGACATGACGCTTGTAATTGTCAAACCTTAATAGCTCAGCAATTTAGACGCACGCAACCGCGAGGTCACGTTTTCCGACTAAGTGTTGCAATGAACCTGTACTTCATGCAAATAACTTGTCTAAAGTTGGCAAACAAGTGGATTCTAGGAACACTTGGCTTTTAACAGCTTCACATGAAAGACGTGTATTCTGAATAGCAGAGCCATCAAACTTGAATGTTCTGTCTCGTCTGCTCACCGATCTTCTCTAAGATTTCCGATTATTACTTTTCAGAACATAAATTGACATTAATGGGCATCTTAATCGAATGGAATGACTCTCCCAGGATTTTTTTTGTAAGAAGCAATTCTATAAGCACTAAAAGTTTTATTATTGGGCCGTCTTTGCTCGAACCCTTGAGATGATCCTGTTTTATTAGGATGATAATAACGGCCCCAGATAAAGAAGCTTTAACCAGAAGCTCTTACATACTTCTGAATTGTTCTGCCTGGAAAGACCTTACTTTGGCAGGGTTTGCTTACCTCATCAAAACCTATTTCGCTTTTTTAGAAGCCAACCCCTCGTCAGGAGTGGAAGTTTTAACGTAGATCTTCGTAAAGCTGCTTTCAAAATTACACAAACAATAAGTTATCTGAAGCAGCGGTAACCCACATATTATTCTTCATTCAAGCTTATAACATCATGTTTTACATAACGTGCGTGTTCTACGCTTATATTTAATAACAAAATGGTCTTATGTAATTTATCTCTAATTTTATTACGGCAGTCACGCACAGAGTTTGTTCAATGGCTTCATTCATTCGTGTTATTCAGAGGGAGTTTACCTTGACGACGTTATTCGCCTTCGGGTAATTGCGAAGTTTAATTTATTCAGTCTAATCCTCGAAGATCGTGGGGTAAGTAAACAACTTCATGTTATTTATAGACAACAACGGATTTCAGGGAATTAATTTAGATAAAACCTCCTTCAAAATGCTGCAGGAAAATTGTGAATAATTCGACAGGGACTACAGTTCACTCGGGAAGTTTTCACGATCAGTTCAAACATAAGTTGTTGTCAAGGGCTTAGGCCAAGTTTCGATTCGAGTCGTTCTTAAGATTGTAAGTGACGTCAAAGTTTGCGTACTTGTCAGCGAAGTTCTGAATAGGCTCAAGATCAAACATCTCAGAGACGCGAGCAATGCTTTTAATGACTTTTTTCCTACATTAATCATGTAGAAAGCATACCCTGTCTGAGAGTTAGAGAAAACAGCTCATTAAGTATTGCCGGGAAGAGAGCTTATCTCGCCGCTCCGTGCAGACTTAACTCGGAAATGCGGGTTGAAGAAGCGCTCGCTGAGATAAATCTTTTAAACCGAGAGGTTCAAGCTATGTAGGTAACCTTGCGCAAATATTTATATGAAGCTAAACGACTGCAAAATTCTTCCATCTGTGAAATATAGCTATTATATTAAGAATACATAAATCAAATTTCTGCACGATATGGGAACAACATGGCACTGCTTTACAAGATTAATCGTGACCTTTTTGCATATCATTATAAAAGAACTATTCACCAAAATCTCCCTTCAACCCCAGATACCGAGATACCAAAAGCCCTTGTTTTTACCTCTCACAAAGACATGACGCGTTTATCCACAAAAACGGGGATCTGTCAGCGATATTACGTAAAACGGGCTTGCCCTTGACTTCCCCAGCATTCGGATTTACTATCCGTATTATTTGGCAATACTAATCCCTAATTCTGTAGCTTATGCGGCTGAGACCGAGTGACGGCATATGAATGATCAATATCTGCGCTTGGATGAGCAAAGGTTAAGGTAGGGTCGGAAACATTTGACTATTCAGTTCTATTCTTGTGTTATGTAAGAACGAGAAATTCTAGCTAGACGTTGGGAAAATAGAAATTTATTTTATAAAGGCGAACAACGATTATATGAAATCAAATGTGAGAGAAAAACACAAAGGGAAAGATTGGATTGACTATCAAAAGTAATCCGGCTCGAAGGACCATTCCCAAAAAGAAAAGAACACGATATTTTTCAACTGTATTCAATAGTAAAGCCAAATAACTCATAAAATCCATTTAAATGTTAAACCTAACAAAGCTACTTCTAACAGTGTCACTCAGACGTTGTCATAATCATTATTGTTGACGTCTTCAACACGTTTATTGACACTTGTAAGATCCATTGTTTCGACTAATTAGTCGGCGCACGTGTTATTGTTATTGATTCTGTATAAGTAACCAATCTCTTTGAATGCATGGAGAATATGAAGACTAAACTTGACATTACCGGCTTCGTCAGCTTGGTTTTTGGAAGCTTAAGAAATCAACCTAAACCTTTTACTAACTATGATACTAAAAACTACAAGAAATGAAAGGAAAATTCGGATTTACACAATAATTATATTGAGGGACCTTGCTCGAATGGAAGCTAATAAAAGATTATTAAAAAAAAAACAGTCAAATTCCTTTCCTTCTGATTTCAAACCTAAGCTAAACTTTTTTTTTCACTCTTACAAAGTTCTATCGACTTCGACTGACCAATACGAACCAAGCAAAACCAAGGCAGTACCTACTATTTATAAATGGGAAAGTTTGATGGATGGATGGATGATTGTCACTCAATTACGCCAGAACGGCAGAACGGATCTGGATGCAATTTGGCACAGAGATACATTAAAGTCTGGAACAGCAAATAGGCGACTTTCTGTCCCAGGAGTATGTTCTTTTGGGATAAATTCCGTCGTAAATCTAGTGAACTACAACCATATAGTTTTCAGGCGTGACAGTGTTACACTATTTTTACACTTCAAAAACCTCCGGAATATATGTGTAAAATAACAATATCCGTTTCTTTCACTGGAGTACGTCCGTTGCATGTTTTCTGTTTTTTTTGTTGTTGTTAATTCTTAGAAGATTAGCAACTGCTCATAGGGGGCGTCATCTTAATGAGATCACCAATTACTAGTTGCACTTTCCACATCACGTCTGTAGGCTAATTCACGTAACTAAATAAGTGCTGTTGCAGTGCAGTTTAAGTTACGTTTCGATCAAAACAACGCTTTTCGTATTCTCTACCGCTGTCAGACACGCTCGCGTCAAGTGCGCGTAACGCGAGCGTAATAATTGCATTCTACTGTTGCGAGTCTTTGGTGTGTGTTTCGGAACGCAACGTGATCGGTATTCTACTATTTGTTTGACGTCCCAAAATGACAGCTTATAAGCTTAAGTTTAATTTTTTATATTATAATAACGTCTATATTCATTGAAATTTATTCGTTTCTAGTCGATTATTTAGTGAATAATATTTTTTCTCTCTACCGTCAGTAAGTTTGGTAGTTTGGTTGACGTGCAGTTCACGCGCAGTTTACGCGCAGTTTAAAGATTACAAGAATACCGTTTATCACTCGAACTTAAACTTAATTGCAACTGCACTAAAACTTAATCGGTGCGTCATAACATTACATGAATTAGCCCTCTGGTCAGTGACAGAAAACGTGAGTGTACCATCTAACGCTAAGCAGATTCCGACCTATATATCTCGAGATAGTTAAGGGTCACGTCACTGATAAAATTTAACCGGTCGCATACCTAACATGATAGGCGAATGCTCGGTATCAAATGTTGAACTATTGTTAGTAATTGTTATCAACTCGTAAACTTAATAAAAAAACTGATAAAGATGAAGACATGTTTGAATAAAACGAAGAGAAAATGTTTATACAATCTATAAAAATACAGTTAAAGACTTAAAATACCAAGAAGTTATAATGAATTTAGACTTCGTAAAAATCCTTTGCGAGACGCAGACCTCAGTTAAGCCTTTAGGCCTAACTGAGGGCTTTTTTACTTAACTCTAATTATAAAGGACGAAACACAGCATTAATTTAATGTTTATAAAGTCTTTTTCCATCTTATTTTCAGTAGAATTTCTGAAACATTACGAAAAACGATCATTACAAATTCCCAAAGGCTATATTCTCGGCAAAACGCCACTCAATAAAGAAAATTGAGTTTGCCAAGTTTAGGAAATTTATAGGTCAACATTATCGTGAATCTTAAATATCTTTCATCAGCCTACATGTACAGCCTATTTATAGAATTTCCCAAAGGCCAGAATAGAATAGAATAGAATAGAATCTTTATTTGCTTAGAATGTAGGTACATAAAAAAATAAGCTGGAAAATCCCCCACAATCCAATCCAGGTCACAGGAGTGCCTGCAGAGATTAAGTGCCTAAATTACGTGCCTGAGTGTTGACTCAGGCACGTAGACATTTCGTGTACCTTATTAATCAAAGCTCAACAGCTCTGATTAATAAGGTACACGAAATATCTACTCATCCTCTAGTATATCATCACACTTCATTTTCTTCAGAAGGGTATCTATAGTTAATTATGGCCATCTTTGCAAATATTATGTAAATTCAAGTGGATCATTCATATTAAAGCAATTTCAAGCATATTTTTTTCCAACACTTAAGATTTGAAGAGAGAATTTGAAATTCCTTTTAAAGAAACTTCGTAAAATATTTTTAGGCTGACTTAATTGCTTTAATTGGGCCAACTGGAGGAAACTGCTAATAAGCTTTTCATCCTATAAGTGCGACTTATGAGTTATCACTGTAATCAGCAATAAAAGGGGGTACTGAGAGTTATTGATCTGACAGCCTTATTGAAAGGAGCTACGATTCTGCGTCTTTTACAACAAAGTCAAAATAAGATAAACCATCATTCATACAAACCAGTTGATGCCTCAGGGAACGACTAGTTATCAAAATAAAACTTTTAAGTGGTATACTCAAGTACTTAAACTTGAAGAAGCGCACGTTGGAGTAAAAAGGAATATAACAACGCAACTGCTCAGATATGGCCTTTATTCTCGGAAACTTGGAGCGAAACTTTGCCAAGAATTTAGTATCTGCAAGACGGCGAATCTAGTAATAGTTTGCGAAATATTTTCGTTCTGAGAGATGGGAGCATCTATAAAATGAACAAAGAAATCGTTGTAAAATCAAAACTCAAACCAAATTTATGAAAGGAAAATTTTATGATTTCTCATAGCATTTCCGTCAGTATTGCTGACATTGCTTACACCATAAGCGTTTCACATAGTCAGGATACCGGTGCAAACCAGATTGCGTTTTACAAAACCGGTCCTAGCTGGTTCGAGAAGACGCTTCGCAACAGTATGGAACTAATTAAGTAAACCTAGCCATTCCAAGAAACAAAAATCTTGAGTTTTTTCTTTACTCTAAATGTAGGTTCAATGGCAGTAATGAAAAGATAGTAGAAAGACATGTATGTCGTTGTGGATGAGGAAAAACACAACACTTTGTTTAAAAAGTATTGTATGTCCGGCCACATGTCTCAGTTGATACGTGCTAAGATAACATATTAACACTGAGACAGTTGTTTGCTTGTCCAAAAATTGATAATGTCCGAGTCAACACTGTGAAGTGCAGACTTAATTAACTGTCAACTATAAAAGATAAAGACCGTTCATAAACTGTTTGTTTGTACGTCGTTTCGTTCCGGAAGTATAAAGTAGACTTAGGTATTACAGTGACAAATAGGGCTTCATCTGTTAGACCTTGGAGCCAAGAAAATCAACTGGTTAAATCCACAACCAAACACGAAGTTTGACGACGAGGCTGTTGATTGAAAGACTACATTTAAAGGCCAATGTTAACCTGCTTTACTGTTGAGGTTATTCTGCCAACCCACTCGAAACATTACAACGATGAAACAACAAACACATCTGTGAAGAACCAATTTCAATATCAAGGTAATGCAGATATGCTATACTCGCGGAAGACCAAACATAATTTGGGTGCTGTACAAACGCAACTCTGTTTATTTATATGACAAACGCTGGATTATATTCGCAAAGCTGTGGCAGGTTGCTTGATGATAATGTATTTGAGTAGGTCTGGAATGTATGATTTAATATTTATCGTCTTTGTTGCTTGCTGTTTCTGTCTGTATATTATCTCAGATTTGTATCGGATTGCCTGGATTTTGCTTCTTAGTTTTAAAAGTCTTCGAACTATCTATTATATACTAGCTGTCCCCCGCGGCTTCGCTCCCGTCAACTGGTAACTTTTTTTTTATAAACCACATAAAAACCTTCTCCTGATGATAACAAACACAACAAAAAAAGAATTGGCCAAATTGGTCCAGGCGTTGTTGAGTTATGCGCTTACCAACACATTTAGCGATTCATTTTTATATAATAGATTTCTTTAACATTTTTATTGTTATTTAATTTTATGATTAATAGTATTTTGTTTAACCAAAAATTGTGTATGTGGTGTTAGCCTGTAAGTAATTGTTACACTTAATAATGTAGTCTTATCAATTGAAAAAAACTGAAATTGTGTTGTGTAAACAATAGGCTTGTGTCCTGAAAAAAATCTAATCCGTCAGTTAGATTATCAAGAAATATTTGACCCGTGTTTTTTCTTTTGTTACGGGAACAAAAATTGACGAAGTTACGACGCTTTTAAAAATTCTCAATACGTCACACCTTCGCATAATTTTTAGTGAGTCGTGACGTCACGAGCCCCCACTCCCGAGTTTTGATGCGTTTTATCTTTGTCAATATTCATTGATTTACAAAAACAAAAATACGTGTTCATTATTTTTCAATACTCTAACTGACTGACTAAATAGATTTGAAATTTGTGGATGATGGAATCTAGCCTATTGTTGGCTAAACTAAATAAATAAATAAATTTCTTGCATCCATGATAGGTAAGTGTCTGAGTTACTGGTCGTACAATGTGTGACAGTAATGGGATTTGACCTTTGCAAGTTGGAAAACATTATCAATAGGAGGACTAGAGCATAGAGCTCTCATGTCATGCATATTTATTACATCCAATTTAGAGAATCAGTGATCTGCATACTGACTAAAGAACAGTTTAATTGATTTGCATTCCAATAGCTTCACACTTAAAGATCATTTTGTTTCATCACGGTTTTAATTCGAAATCAACTTCCTGTTCTGTTAGATTTCCGGCAAATATTTTGTTGTTATTTATGAATTGGATATTTTTTAAACGTTTATTACAATACTGGTTTACGTACATAAGGTTGACCACAATAATGAACACTGAATCAGGATTTTGTATGACTTTGCTTTTTACTTGAATATCTGTAGTTTCACAATGGGTACTCGATTTTATCTGGAAACAAGTATGTAAGTTTTTGAGTTAAGTTTGATAAAAGATCATCTAAATGCTGAACTGATCATCAGCATACGAAATTTTTTTTTTACAAAAAATACAACCGTCTTCCAAAAAAAAAAACACTACAATGTAAAAATAACTTTAATGTCGGTTGTATTTTTTTTAAAAAGTTTTTTATTTTTCACTTTTTAGTGGTACCCACCTAACAACGCAGAAAAGCTAAATACGCAATTTCGTTTACTTGGATGACATAAAAACATCATCCAAGTAGACGAATTCCAGCTATTTCGATTTAAAATCTAAAGTTCGTAACCGATTTTGATAAAATTTAAATGGGACCAATCTGCAAGTATACCGCGTGTATCTGACATCGACGCACAAACGATTTCCATGGGTCCAGGGCATGATTCTGGACACCCTAGACTTAGAATTTTTCGTCGGCTTTTTTCTCATTTTTTTCAAGGGTTTATTTACTGACTGCTCATAATCGTTATTCTGACCTAAACCAATGAGATTTTTAATAAAAAAAATATGAATTAACTACTTTCACTAAAAAGAGCAATCTGAATAAAACCACAAATAGATATCAGCTCAGCTGAGCTGATACCTATTTGTGATACTCTTGAAAAAAATGAAAAAATGAGAAAAGAACCGACGAAAAATTCCAATACTCCAGTCCAGAATCATGCCCTGGACCCATGGAAATCGCTTGTGCGTCGATGTCAGATACACGCGGTATATCCTTTTAGATAAAACAAGACTTTTTCAACTCGGCTTCCTTTTTGGGAAGTCTGTTAAACATATCTAAAATATCAGAATAAATCCGTAAATTATTTCCAAAAATAAATCCGAATAGACCATCCTTATCCACGTGAAACCTACGACGCTGACGTGACCTAATACCATTCCTTAGCAAGCATAATGAATGAAAACGCGGAATTCCTTCCCGTTTTAATGAAAATCGCTGCGAAAGTAATTATAATGGAAATAAACATTAAGTAGCATGTTCCAACGTTAATGAAAACACGTGTAAATGAATGAAATTGTTTACAATAAGCAGGCTGGTCGCGTGTGATAACACGGCTCAGTAATTTAATTAAGTTTTAAGCTGTATATCTATCTACAACTACTACGCTGCATAGTCGAAACTGATGAGCCGGAATAATCTGTGTTTTACATGGTCCAGCCATTATTATCGCCCAGAACCAATTATATATTATAAAACTATAGATACGTTGTCCGCACTCTAAAATGACAATTGGCCACATCGCTGTTAGTTACGCACCAACCTGTCGCGCGACACTACGTTTGTTTTGATGTCAATTTGACTATTACTTATCCTGTGACGTAACTGAAGATGTATATATTTATCTCCCTCTCTCTAGCAACAGGCATCCCGCCGTACGGTGACATTTTTCTTTCCCTTTCTTCATGCGTATTAGTAGCTATCTAGTATTTTCGCCGTTTTTAAGCGCCGCGATGTTGGTTTATGACGTGTCTATATATAATACGTCATTGCCCAGAACTGTCTTTGTTAGAGGCCCTTAAGAGTTATCCCAACTCTGGACCCAAGAATCATCATCACCTTCCTGCCGTATTCCATGGGACACCAACCTGAAGTTACATCTTACTTGAGGTCGGTGCAATACGTCTTCTTCTTACATTCCGTTCTGTCAATCTTGGCACGGCGAAAAACGTTCTGATTAGTGATATCCGTTGTCCGACATACTTTTTCCTTTGGATCTTGACAGCTAGCTCTGCACAATAGGCTTGTTTACTGAAAAAATCTAATTAGTCCGTCAGTTAGATTATCAAAAAATATTTGACCCGTATTTTTTCTTTTGTTATGGGGACCAAAATTGACGAAGTTACGACGCTTTTAAAATTCTCAATACGTCACTCTCCGGCATAATTTTTAGCGGGTAGTGACGTCACAAGCCTCCAGTCCCGAGTTTTGATGCGTTTTATCTTTGTCAATATTGATTGATTTACAAAAACAAAAAATACGTGTCCATTATTTTTCAATACTCTAACTGACGGACTAAATAGTTTTGCAATTTGTGGATGATGGAAACTAGCCTATTGTTAGCACTAAATTGAAAGATAAATATGTGACACAGTCCTTCGTTGAACTCATCAATGACATCGGAACACCACGGCGCAGTAAAAATGCCATTATTATCATCAACACAAACGCGCATTTCTGGAATAAGGTCATCGGCCATCTCTTCCGCATATTGTCGCCCGTCCTTGTTATCAGCTGGTGTTGTGATATCTACACTGTCTATTTTATTTACAGTGTCAACAAGGACTTATTTTCGTCTACATTTGAGTCAATATTTGTACGGAACTAGAAATATTTTACGTCAAGCTGTCAGTTTAATTGCTGAGTCGGAATCTTCAAACTTCTTTGAACTACTGTTACTGCTTGTCATTGTGCATAAATTTTATTTATTAGTTGATATATTCTCGGATGACACGTTAATCGAAAAGGTCAGGCCCGATCACCGTTTTATTATCTGGGTTTTTAGGATATCTACGCATCCTGTATCCTTTCGAGCTGCAGACTGCACAGAATAGTGATTAGACTGAAATCCTGATGCCAAACCATCATTGACAAAAACGCTGCAAGGTTAAATCGAAACAATGTTGGAAGAATTACAAGGTTGACATTACTAAAACGAAGACTCGGGAAGACGTGTAACATTTGCATTTAATTCGTGTGCTCAAGGCGTTTCATTGACGAATCGAATGAAAGCGATGACTCTTCTCGAATTCTTGCGTTGTCGATTCACTTCCGCAAGAGATATTTTGTTGCAATATTTTATCACACTGCCAGAATAAAATCTAGTTGATAGGTCATGACATGGCCAGCTTTTAAAGTCAGTGACCTTTCTCACTTGAGCGGCCACTGGCGAGCGCAGATGGCTCCCGGTCCAACTTAGATATACTTAAGTAGTAAACAGCGGTCGCTAAGTGGGTCGCGTTGGAACCCGGCTTAGGACTTTCGAGACAAATAGGGGTCCGAAAATGCCGGTTTGGGCGGAGTCACTCGGATTAGGATGACCTAAAATTACTTTCATAAATGTGTGAGGTCTTTGAACTGCAGAGGGGCAGAGTAAATAATTATAATGTTGATGTTGAAATATGTGAAGTTTTATCTAACTTCTACGCGTCAAGACCAGTGTAGACCAGCTGTTGTAGTGACGATTTCGTTAAGCCACCATGGGTTTTCCAGGCTGTAAATCATCAAGCGAAAAAAATAACAATGTAAATAATTAACCGCACATAATCACTTTACAAAAGTAGAAGTTTTCGCAATCACGACACCAAAACAAGGAAACTAGATTTATTTGTGTCTGGAAAGCAAGCAAAACACATGAGTAACGCAATACACGTGTCGGGAGGCGTGTAAATATAATGAACATTTAATAACTGCATAATTAAGAGTGATTAATCTCGCGTAGATCACATTATTAGCTATAGGCAACAAGTTCGTAGTGAAAATAGTTTGGAGCATCTGCCATCACATGTCAGTCACAAAGCAAATTGCGGATAAACGATGTTTTGCTTTAATAAGTTGTTGCAGCGGTGGCATCGCCAAAGCCCAGATAAAAGAAAGAAAGAAGAAAAGAAAGAAAAAGAGTTTATTTGCGACCAGTATGACGCATACCAAAAAAAACACAAAATACAATTATACACATGAAAAATTGGGAAGATATATGCGTCAAATCCGCGCAAAACGGCCATCTCTCAGCATAATGCTGGGACTCGTGTACAAGACAACCACAGCGCTGATTTTCAGTTACAGCCGGCGTTGACAGTTTGACGTCGATCGGAGCAGCATAAAAAAGCAAGCAGCAGGATAATAGCAGGATGACCAAAAATATTACAACTTACCTACTAGCTACTTAATTAATTATTAAAATTATCACATTAAACCCCCAGTGCTTTTCCTCCTCTCCTACTTGATCTATGCTGTGCCCGACAGGGTCCATAATAGGCTAGTTTCCATCATCCACAAATTGCAAAACTATTTAGTCCGTCAGTTAGAGTATTGAAAAATAATGGATACGTTTTTTTTTGTTTTTGAAAATCAATAAATATTGACAAAGATAAAACGCATCAAAACTCGGGAGTGGGAGCTCGTGACGTCATAACCCGCTAAAAATGATGCAACGGCGTGACGTCAATTTTGGTTCCCGTAAGAAATGAAAAAATATGGGTCAAATATTTTTTGATAATCTAACTGACGGACTAATTATATTTTTGCAGGACACAAGCCTATTGTGACTAACATAATTATTTTTCTTCCAACTGCATACATTATGGTAGGCAATAAAGAATTGAGAATCAAATTGAGACCTGCTGCACCCTAATTCACGTAACTAAATAAGTGCTGTTGCAGTGCAGTTTAAATTACGTTTCGATCAAAACAACGCTTTTCGTATTCTCTACCGCTGTCAGACACGCTCGCGTCAAGTGCGCGTCACGCGAGCGCAATAATGGCATTCTACTGTTGCGCGTCTTTGGTGTGTGTTTCGGAACGCAACGTGATCGGTATTCTACTATTTGTTTGACGTCCCAAAATGACAGCTTATAAGCTTAAGTTTAATTTTTTATATTATAATAACGTCTATATCACCTGTTTTTATACAAAATCATTAACACTTACATTGATTGTCCGCGGTTACTGAGCCAGATAAATATAAATGTGCCTTACAAGCTTGCTCGTAAGTCTAGATATCGGTTGTTTTGCGCTAAGAGCTTTAAAACCAATATGGGTCATTTTTCCACCATTAACAGAATGCAGGGGCAGTTTGGTCGCCTGTCATGTTCACCTAGTCTTGATATCGATATGTCTTACTCTTTACATAAAGTCAAGTCTATCTTGCATAGGCATTTTCAGACTGATATTGAAAATTCGTAAGACGTCAGGACACGTGACCTGATCGAAAATTCGTAAGACGGATGCTTCAAAAGTGCACGACGTTAATGTTCATACTTTCAATTCTGCAACCCGTTGTTGTTTTTTTTTTATTGTATTTTTCACCAAAAGAAATATTCAAAAAAATATTGTATTTTTTGCTTTTTTACTGTTATAACGTCGTACTAGGTTTGTTGTTTTGATTAATCAAACCTATCTAAATAAATCAAATCAATTTTATAACAACCTTCAATTTCCTAATACTATGTTCAATGCATGCCGTGGCAGCCTATAATTAAGGCTACACTACAGAATGAATATATACTTCATCACGTGTACTTCATCATGTATTTTGGTGTATGCTTTGTTGGTTGTCCTTAAATAAATAAATAAATAAATAAATAAATAAATATTCATTGAAATTTATTCGTTTGTAGTCGATTATTTAGTGAATAATATTTTTTCTCTACCGTCAGTAAGTTTGGTAGTTTGGTTGTCGTGCAATTGACGCGCAGTTCACGCGCAGTTCAAAGATTACAAGAATACCGTTTATCACCTTGACGTTGTAAATAACGCCGTAATGCAGGTACATGATTGGTTCACAGCTAACAATTTAGTATTAAATGAGAAAAAAACGAAGTGCATTCGATTCACTTTACCAAATGTAAAAAGTAATAATTGTGACATAATATTGAACAGGGAGAAACTAGAATTCGTCGAAGAAACAGTTTTCCTGGGGATTAAGCTAGACTCAAGGCTACAATGGGGTCCTCATTTAACATCTCTTGCAGGAAGGTTAAGTTCAGCAGCATATGCTATAAGAAAAATTCGCCAGTTTACAGATGTTGAAACCGCGAGACTAGTCTATTTTAGCTATTTTCACAGTTTAATGTCTTACGGTATTTTACTATGGGGACGGGCTGCTGACATCGAGTCTATTTTCATTTTGCAGAAAAGAGCCATCAGAGCCATTTACCATCTCCGCCGGCGAGATTCTTTAAGGGAACTGTTTAAACAAATTAACATCATGACGGTCCCTCGTCAATATATTTATGAAAATATCATGTGCGTTAGAAAGAATCTACATCTTTTCAGTAAACGAGGCGACAGACATAACTATGTTACTAGAAATAGGAACGAATTAATTCAACCAGGTTTCAGACTTGCTAAAGTAGCAACATCTTTTATGGGATACTGTTTAAAGTGTTATAACAAAATACCGCCACATATTTTAGAACTGAATGAAACGAAATTTAAAAATTGTATAAAACGCACACTATGCAAACAAGCATATTATAAACTTGGGGAATACATTGATGATAAAAATGCTTGGCTTAATGCTGGTCCGCTCCACAGCGACTAAAGTGCCCAAACTTTGATGAACATGTGAAAACATTGTTGGACCTGCTGAAGATTGTAAGACTATATTTGTATTGTGTAGATTCATTCTTTTTGCATTGTATAGTTTTACTCATTAATTATTTCGCACCGAATGTAAACATGATTTTGTAAACAATGGCAACTGGTTTAAAAAAGTGTCCTTGGAGTTTCTTGCACGTTCTTCTCCACAGGATCTACTCTTTGGAACGTACAACTGTCGCGCTGGAGGCGGGGTCGGTGGGTGTGTTATGTTGGAGAACAACCTGCTGCTCTTGTCATTAGCGCGGCAGGATTAGCTTCATCTATTTGACTGACAGACTGACAGACCTTGACTATTCAAAAGTGCCTGTAACTGGTCTATTTGAAAATAAAGGATTTTGTATTTGTATTTGTACTCGAACTTAAACTTAATTGCAACTGCACTTAAACTTAATCGGTGCGTCATAACATTACGTGAATTAGCCCTCTGGACGCGCACCACGAGAACTGGTTCGAGGCAGCGCAAGTGAAGAGTGTCTGAAAGGATATGGGGGAAGCAGACCATGCAGTGGGACACTATATTCTGATATAAAAAAAAAGTTTTAGCGGACTTTACCATTGATGATTATTGGATTGTGAGAGGATTGGAGAATAATTCGTGAATGATAGCGAGATAGTTGACAAGGGAAAGTTGAGGAAGATGATGATGATGGGCATCCATTAAAATATTGGACTGCCTACGGCCCTAGACGTTCCCCAGCTGCATCAGTCTATGAATTGATATGTGAGCATATAGCGGTTATTCGTTCAACGAGGAATCTTGTAGAAGGCCTGCTTCCGTCGGGAGCGGAGAGAAACATAGCAAAAGTTCTGGAAGATACAGATTTGTGGCACAACGGAGATAAAGAGTCCAAGATAACACTCATACCAATATGCATTTTCCTATCGCAGTTGTGTGTTTACAAGATCATCTCTACGGAAGTGCAAAGGTCGAACCTCGCGCAGACAGATTCCACGAACCAGCTGATACAGCATTATGAGTGTAGATATACGCCCCTGGCCAGATGACAACGTACCAGTATCACTACATATTATAAAACGAAGTCCTCCACCGCGTCTGCCAGTCAGTCTGTTCGCGATCTGAAAAACTATTGCACCGATTTTCATGACGTTTTCACCAATGGGAAGAGTGGTTTTCGAGGAAGGTTTTAGTATATAATTTGTCAAGCAGGCAAAGCCGCGGGCATCAGCTAGTGAATTATAAACAGAAGTAGATGAGCACAGCACATCTGACGCAAAGCTGAAACTACTGGTCGTAGAAAGTTAGAATTTGGCGTGCAGGTTCCTTGAGCAGTCCAACGTAGCCGCGGGGCCTGTGGACGGTGAGCTATGGGTGGCTCGCCGTCCGTCCGTCTTATGTCGACAGGCCGTGTCGACGGCGCGTTTATGTTCCACACGGGCCTCAAAGAGTCAGCAAACAGAGGGGCCCGAAAGGGACGACGCCTGCCGGAGTTGCGGGACTATTCGAAAGAGATACCGCTGCTCCGGAACACAAAGGGCAATGAAGGAACATGGATGGGTTTTAGTCAGTAAAATTCTGACTAAAACCCACCCGCTCCGCCTAAAGAGCGCTCCCTCCCGCTCCGCCCAAAGCGGGAGAAGTCATTTGATGATAAACCATCCCTAAAAAACGGGGAGCATTTAGAGAAGATTTCCCAAAATTTCGACGGGAACGGGATATACAAAGTCGCGGGCAAAGCTAACAATAAATAAAACTCTTGGCCATCGACCGAAAATTGGTCACAACCTACATTTTATCTATACTAATAATATTATAAAGAGGTAACATTTGTTTGTAAGTTTGTATGTAGGGGCTAATCTCAGGGACTAATGGTCCGATTTGAAAAATTCTTTCAGTATTAGATAGCCCATGTATCGAGGAAGGATATAGACTACATATCATCACGCTAAGATTAAAAGGAGCCGAGCATTAATGGAAAATGTGACGCAGACGAAGTTGCGTGGGTCAGCTAGTATTTAATAAGACATGACCAAGATTCCAATCTTTGTTATTATTAAATACATTACATGATATTTACTTAGAATAAAATTCTCTTATAACGATGTGTGTGTGTAATCGCCCGGTATTTAGGATAACACATTTGAGGATATTTTGTACGTATTTACAGTACAATAACGTTTTGAGGGCAGATGGGTTTAATCTTGTTAATAACGCTTTAAAAATAAAATGCCTTTTATGTAAATGAGAGTAAACAGATGTCTTTAATTACTTTACTGATGGTTTTTATTTAGTTTCTTTATTTTTATGGTTACTTGGATTGGTCTTACTTAGGTCTGCATCGTTTTGAGAATTGGTATTTATTATGGTTCTCAATTCTTGAGCATTGACGCGACGCCGAGTTGCTAGCCTGTCGGTTTTCTACCGGTTGCATTTTGGGGAATGTGCGACGGAATTGCATAATTTAATTCCGCCAAGCCCGTTCCATCATTGGACCACAAGACGAACGGCGATGCGCCACCGGTACATGGTAGACACACACGCACAAAACGTTTTGGGAACACATTCATAGTGCGTACAGCAAAGGAATGGAATTCCCTGCCGGAGTCTGTGTTTCCTGATAGCTACAACCTGGGAGTCTTCAAGTCAAGATTGAATAGGTTACTTCCTGGCAAGCGTGTTCCATCTTAGACTGCATCATCTCTTACCATCAGGTGAGATAGTGGTCAAACGCATGCCTATAAAAATAAAATGCTGTTTAAGTGACTAAACACGGCACTAACTGTTCTTTTGTATGCAAAATGACGGCCAACACGCGACAAATGCCTACATGACTAGCAGTTTGGAGCCCATATTAAGATTCGGTATCGAAAATATCGATACATCCAAATATAGGTCGAACAATGTTGATGATAATTGTTGGTTGGCAATCGGCACGGCAACGGCCCAACAGATATTAAGAAAGATACTAAGATCACCAAGAACTATAAGCAACAATAAACATCTGAATAATCAAAGGCATCGGTGAAGATAGAGATGTTTCATTTTCGTGCACGAGTTCTTCAAACTTGACAAAAGCGACGCTGATTGGCAGCAGAAAAAGATACTTATGTATGATACGTTTAAAAAACAACGTTTCTTTTTTTTGTTGTATGTCAAAGCCGTTTAGCGAGTAAACCCTAACTAATGAGTTATTTACTAACTTCCTGTCCACAGCTGATAATTATGACACAAACTAATTTATGAACCGTCACGGCCTAAATGCCACTGACAAGATAGTGTAGCTCGTACCTGATCGACGTGATGCATATATAAGAATATTATGAAGGTGCAGTTAAAGGATTGAAGAATGAATGAACTTCAAAGGGATGGATCTGAGTCAAAAATTAAGGGGACTATTTTCTTATGGTATCATCTTGTCAATGCGGAAACAGAATATGTGCCTACACATCTTCAATACTACGTATAACGTCCAGGGGATATTTAACATTGGGTAGTTTTTAATCCTACAACTGTAAATCCAATTTTTTCTATTCAAATATTCGAAGTTACCACCAAAAATACTAAATTGCACACTAAATTTGCTCATCAAATAAATCAAATCTTTTGTACTGTTTTATCTATAAGGCTAAACTGTTTTACTGAATTACTATCTATTAACTAAAAATTATCTAACTCCCCGTGACGTCGACCGTCTAGGGTTAGCGTTTCCGGGTTCTATTTCTGTCTGCAGGGTTTAAAGGAACCTTAACTAACCGAAACTTGTGGTGCCCCTGTAATTTATTGTGCAAATCAGTATTTTTGTTATACAGTGTGTAATTAGTTGGGAGATTTAGTTTGCTTGAATTTTAAATAGAGGTGCAATTAAAAAATCCCCTTTAAAATTAACCTGTTTATTCCATAGTGTAAGCACGCTTACAACTGTTTTTATTTTTTAAACTATTAACAGAGCGTAGTCAAAGGTTTGCCTAGCCTTTGAATACGCGCCGTGCGCACAATGAATGTGTTCCCAAAATGTTTTGGGCGTGTAGGTGGGATGTCCACCATGAGTACCGGTGGTGCATCGCCGTTCGTCTTGCGGTCCGATGATAAAATGGGCTTGGCGGAATTAAATTATGCAATTCAGTCGCACACTCCCCAAAATGAAACCGATAGAAAACCGACAGGCTAGCAACTCGGCGTCGATGCTCAAGACTTTGGAGAGAACCCTTTATTCTCAGCTTTTGTTGGGTAATGGTCCTAAGGGGTTACCTTGCCTTCGCATCTAGTGTTGATTGACATAACATTACACCGAAAGATATAAATAAGCACAAGCCCCTATTTTAGAAGACCGCCTACGCTTTTATCTTTTTGTACAATCACCGGCACGGATCTTGAGCGCTGACCTTCACCTGCGCAAAAGTGAGTTATTGGGTCTCTTTGGTGGTATGAAGTGAGGCGCGGAGGCGCGGGAGCGGGGAAAGTGCAGTGCCGTCACTCGGGATTCGTTCTTTAATCTTGCTGCACGTACCTCACGACGACGTTTTATTTTTCATAGGTGTACGATGCGCAAAGCGATCCCCACTCTTCGGCCGAGCGCTCAAAAACCGTGCCGGTATCTGTAGGTACTATTTTATTTAAGTTTTGTCAATTTTTATTTGCTGGCATTGTTTTTTTTATGAGATTTTGTTACAATTAATTTAATTTTGATCATAGCATCACAATTTTGTATGCCTTACGGCAGAACGTAGGTTAGACCAAACATTATTATATAAGATCATTGTACCCTGTGTTCACAAAATAAATGAATTTTGATATATTTTTAATTTTGAAATACCTTAGGGTAGTAAAGTTTAACCAATAAATAGAAGTCTTATCTAGAAAATACCCAAGGTATACTGAATAACAATAACAAGGGGTAAACAGAACAGAAAAACAACTAAGATGAAGAGGTCAACCAACTCTCACGACAATAACAACACAGCAGAACTCAAAACAGCTGAATTTCCTTCCTTAGTTAATTCAAGATCAAACTTATCAGATAAATGTGACATTTAAGAGCAATGACTTGAAATGACCTTCAGCTGAGTGTCATCTATGCACTTGAGTCTTTATTTTATACTAGCTGACCCGCGCAACTTCGTCTGCGTCACATTTTCCATTATTGCTCCACTCCTGTTCACCTAAGCGTGATGATATATAGCTTATAACCTTCCTCGATAAATGGGCTATCTAACACTGAAAGAATTTGTCAAATCGGATCAGTTGTTTCTGAGCTTAGCGCGTTCAACCAAACAAACTCTTCTGCTTTATAATATTAGTATAAAGTTAACGCAAACTTACAGGTTTGATGCCTGTCAGAAACACCAACTTATAAGGGTAAAACTATTAGCAGCATGTAACTAGGTATATGTGAAGAAACTGCATTATGAACAGTTGAATTAATTTACTTGGTTCACGGACGAATTTTTATTGTAATCGGGTACGCTGCACAAATTTATGCTAAGTGGTTTATTGATACGATAATTAGCTTCATTTGAAATTAGCTTTACTCGTTGTGAAGGCAGTGTCTACCAGTATTTTCCAAGTGTTTAGTTGACAACTCGCTGCAGTTACACTGAGAGTTGTGATCAAAGGCGGTCACGGACTGGAAACATCAGTCTCGACAGTTGCCATCCAATGTAGAACTTAGATGATGTTAGACTACTATATTATGGATTAACAAAGTTAAGCAGCGAGAATGGGTGCTCAGCTACATCCGTATTCCGGATAGACTGAAAGCGGACACCAACATAGTTGGAAAAACAGCTGCGCAGGGGGTTCTAAAAAGGGCACTTTAGCAGAATTAGAAACGGGGCACCGCCGCGCCGTGTCCTCGAAGCGGCGATCGGCGACGACCTCTCGCGTCCGGCGCTGGTCCAAGCCATGGTCCGGAGCGAGACGGAATGGGACGCTGCAGCCTCCTTCTGCGAAGCAGTCATGCTAGCGAAGGAGGTGGCGGAGAGGAAGAGGAGAACCTCTCGTCCCAGCCGCCGTGGTGGACGCCGCGGGCGTCGGAGGCCACCTGGTGACCTCCGGCCACCGTAGGCGCGGGTCTGTGGACGGCGAGCTATGGGTGGCTCGCCGTCCGTCCGTCTAGTGACGACAGGCCGTGTCGACGGCGCGTTAGTGTTCCACGCGCGCCTCAAAGAGAGTCATCACACAGAGGGGCCCGAAAGGGCCGACGCCTGCCGGAGTCGCGGGATTATTCGCAAGAGACACCGTGGCTCCGGAACACAAAGGGCAATGAAGGAACATGGCATGTTGTATGAAAATACATATCAGTCGTATTTTGCGGCCAAATAAATTACATAGGTAGTAAACTCATTATCTGTCTTGTAATTTAAAATGGAACAAACTTTTATACCGAAACATGGCAACTAAGGAGGTAACTTATCAAAGGTTTTGTTTAAATTTCTTGACTTGCAAATAGAAAACTGTTTATTGTAATAAAAAATGGACACTTATGTTCATTTTTGTGAATCGCGGGAATAATTATTGTTGTTGGTTGTTCGTCATTGATTTGCAAAAGTACATAATTGTATTTTAATTTCCGCGCATTATTTGAGAAAAGTTCTATACAAGCCGTGGCCACAACTATGGTTTACGCCAGATAAACGTGGAATAAAGTACATTGACCCACATACATTTATTGACTTTCTTAAGATCAAAATCAGAAATAATGACATAGACCTGTCCTGAATCGACTTTATCGTGATCCTTTACGTTCTCTAGTAATGAAAAACAGTTCTTAATTTATTGTTCTAGTATCTACGAAGAGATATTGGGGAAAGGTCAATATTCCGGGATTCCGGGTGAAACTCGCTTCCATCACACATTTTTGTCGCCATAACAATAATGTTAACAGCATTGTTGTGTTCCGGCAGTTAGAGGTATGATAGCCAGTTCCTCTGTGTAAGAGGATTCCGGGTGAAACTCGCTTCCATCTTCAGCCTAATCATCACTTTCCATCAGGTGAGATTTGGGCCAAGAGTTTCCCAATTTTGTATAAAAAAAAAAAAAAAAAATCTTCGGCATAATCATCCCTTTCCATCAGGTGAGATTTGGGCCAAGAGTTTCCACGTTTTGCATTAAAAAAAAAAACTTTATTCCACGTTTATCTGGCGTAAACCATAGGCATTGATGGACTTACGTATGTGTGCCTCGGCCTACATTTACACGTTCGTCCAACAATGCCTCTTTTGCTGGCCGCTGCATTAATGTACTATTATCTATAATCTCGTGATGTGCCGTCACGCCAGAACTCTGTTGTCTTTGTCAACCACTGTTATATTCAGTAAACGCTGCTACCAACCAATTAGCTGGTTCGGTTCTTCGTGCACAAAGGAAACATGAAGAGGGTTCTATACCATCAGCACTATTTCATCGCTCTTAGAACACAATGGCACCACAGAAGTGCTTTGTTACTAGATAACAGTCTCGTAGGCGCTCAAATTGAGGCATTGATCAATATTTGCATTATTTAGACCAAGTGGTATTTATGCGGGTCTTGTAAAAAGAGGTCAGAAACGGTAATCGTGTGAGCAACGGTTACACGGCTTTTTTGTAGCAATTTCAAATGTTTATTGGACGTTGACCTGAGTCCTGAAATATTTTTGGCTTGTCCATATTGTCTGCAAAAAGCCGCCAAGACAATAATTTTTTCACCTTATTCGGATCGCAACGAATAAAAATAGCCAAATCAGTCCAGCCGTTCTCGAGTGATGCACTTACTAACAGCGTTTCATTTTTATTATTATCTGTCATCGAATAATAGGGAATATGCACGCGATTTTTTTATTTACAAAATGAATTACTTTTAAGAAAAATAAAAATCAGTCATGAAGTTATAACGCTTCAAAGATTACTCCTACTATTATAACGAGAAGTCCGACATGGAATTTGACGTCACAGTCCGTGACGTCTATAGATATTCTGCCATAGAAAATAGCGTTTTCGCGAGAGGGACAGATATATTTGTTTAAAATAATTAGATCTCGTTTGTTTTTCGAGCAATTTTGATTCTATTTCCACTGTTAGTACTATATTTTTGTATGTTTTTAGATAAACTGTTTACATAATAAATATTTTTTTATGCATATTCCCTATTGCAAAGGCAGTAAGACTATAAACTGAGAATTTATTCCACAATTACCTATACGAATCAAAACTCCATAGTTTACTAGCTGACCCGGCAAGCGTTGTTTGGCCTTATAAAATAAAATGTCTTTAAGAAAAAAAAAAACAGCCTGCGACCTATTCTCACACCTACGAAACATACCTACTCACACAAGTATCATAAAAATCGGTAAAGCCATTTCGGAGGAGTTCAAAAGCAAACTCTGGGGTACGAGATTTTTTAATATTAGAAGTTAGAGGTAATCTCTCCCCGTCCTGGAAAGATATTGTGACCTGACATAAACTCCCCATCAATTCATAATTCTACAGTTTATCCGTCTAAAAACTATCGAATTTTGAATAAAGATTTTAGTCATTTTGAGCAGTCATCATCTACCTAGCCTTTTCCCAACTACATTGGGGTCGGGTTCCAGTCAAACCGGATTCAGCTGAATACCAGTATTTTACGTGGAGCGGCTGCCTACCAGACCTCCACAACCCATTAATTGGGTAACACGGTACTCCTTGGCAAGACTGGTGTCAGATTTTCTGGCTTCTGACTATTCGTAACGACTGCCAAAGATCTCCATATGACAGAACAGGCTTCAAAATACTTCCTTCAAGCATTCGCCCCAGAAACAAGTGCATGACTCACGTTTCCACGTCCGAAACCTCAGCCAAACAAATCAGTCAGATCATCGACCGTAGCGTGACTGAAATACTGTTATCAGTCAAAAGCCAACCTTAACACTCAGGAGATACAGTCGAAAAACCGCTGATAACAAACTAAATAAAATGAACTCGAACAATCGGTCATGGCAAGAGAAACCCACTAATTTTGGAGGTACGATTGAGATTATTAAACTTTATTCGATTGTGTTAGAGTTGGCTTTGTTTTGGTGCGTTGCTTCTAACCCTTTGAGACGAAATTGTTCCTAGAAAGTTAGCTACGGTCCTAAGTAGATAGTTCTGATAAAATATCTATACTATATACTATAAAGCTGAACAGTTTGTTTGGTTGAACGCGCTTATCTCAAGAACTACTGGTACGAATTAAAAAAAAAATACAATGCCTCGTTCTAAAGCTGCTTTCAGACTACGCCATAATATAATAGCATTTAGTATAGAGCTCATAGCAAGGCAATATAATAATATACTATATAATATATTATTATTGACAATGTATGGAGCGCGATATTGTTGTGCTATGAGCTATTTAATCTATGATATATATTATAGCGTAGTCTGAAACCAGCTTAAGACTATATAACTATAGCTCGGCTATACCGCGTGTATCTGACATCGACGCACAAACGATTTCCATGGGTCCAGGGCATGATTCTGGACACCCCAATGTTGAAATTTTTCGTCGGTTATTTTCTCATTTTTTTCAAGAGTACCACAAAGTATCAGCTCAGCTGAGTTGATATCTATTGTGGTTTTATTCAGATAGCTCTTTTTAGTGAAAGTAGTTAATTAATTATTTTTTTATTATAAATCTCATTGGGTTAGGTCAGAATAACGATTATGAGCAGTCTCAAGTAAAAAACCCTTGAAAGAAATGAAAAAATGAGAAAAAAAGCCGACGAAAAATTCACACACTGGGGCGTCCAGAAGCATGCCCCGGACCCATGGAAATCGTTTGTGCGTCGATGTCAGATACACGCGGTATTATAACATCACGCTACGACCAATAGGAGCGAAGCATTAATAAAAAATGTGACGCATACGAAGTTGCGCGGCTTAGTTAGTAACATATAGGAGCTTTGACTAGGGGTAGAGACAGAAATCTACCTAAGTATTGCATCCAGATTTGGCCAGTTATTTTAAGGTCAAAATACTAACTATTTTTCTCGATAAAAGCTAGGTTGTAATAGACCAGAGGAAAAGAGCAAAGCCTGTCAAACGATAATTGTACTATGTATGTATTATGATCAACTTATACCATGGGACCAACCCGAAAATCGCTAATTAATTAATTTTCAGGTTTTTCGTTTATTCAATCACACATTTTACATTGTGTGGAAGATTATCCATAACAATTGCTATTACACGACTAAGCAGGATCTTCAGTGACTCACAGTTCTAAGAATAGAATAGTGGCCCATTTCTCCAGGCGTTACATGGAACGTCAGATGCAAAAGCGACTTTATCACCTACTAGCTGACCCACGCAACTTCGTTTGCGTCACATTTTCCATTAATGCTCGGCTACTTTTCGTCTTAGCGTGATTGTATGTAGCCTATAGCCTTCCTCAATAAATGGGCTATCTATACTGAAAGAATTTTTCAAATCGGACCAGTAGTTCCTGAAATTACCCCCTACATACAAACTTACAAACAAATGTTACCTCTTTATAATATTAGTAATAGATAGTATAGATATAGAAGTATAGATGGGATAAATGTTATGATTACAAAGTCTATCGATTGTCTTAAGGATAGAACGGGATAAACAAATGTCAGTCCATTTTAACATTGGAAAACTAATACTTAAATTGTTTTCCTTTCAGGCGCAACAAGGTACAAACGTTGCTAGACGCACAGAATGCGCCTGGAAGAGCTTTTGGTCAATCAAAGATCTTCTCAAAAAGCATCTCTCACTATGCCTCAAACATAGAATGATGGACATGTGTCTCCCCATACTCACGTATGGTGGTGCAAAAGCCTGGAAAAGTGGAAGAAAACAAACACCCTAATCTCTTCAAAGTTAGAGTGTACAGATTCCTTCTGGGTAAGCTCGCTCCATCGTAGACTTTGTCTCTGTCTTCTCTGACCAAGACTAGAGAGCAAACCCATTACAAATAAAAAAAATACAAAAAAAATGTTTTACTGAGATGAGAAGTTTCTAATGAGTATTGCTTGTCTTTGCTGGAATTGCAATAGCTCTTAACATAGATAGGTAGACCACAAGATAATACACGTGAATAATTTATCTATTACTAATAAATAATTACGATGTGACTCCAAAGATCACAGTTCAGGAATAAAGATTAATTATTACGATCCTGTTTATCAAGTAATAAATTAATAATTAAAATACATCGTGTTCAATACAACTAACAGAAATTGCCTTTGTGCTAAACAAAGAAAGCTAAGTATAAACGAATCATAGGACCAAACAAGAGTAACCAAATATCTGATAACTTAGGCACAGTCTTATAATTTTACGTTAACAAGGACCAGAATTTAATTGCATTGTCAGAAGTCAGTAAATTGGACTCCAGTCTTGCCAACAAGCACGGTGTAAATTAGTCGTGTTAATACCTAGTAAAATTTTGGGGAGTATGCGGTACAGAGAGTAAAGTCCCGCAAATCCCCATTGAAAAGGAGGATCCTCAGCCCAGGCGGTTGTTGTGCCTGGGGGGCTACTGCCCGATAGTTCATATTCGGGTGGATGTATATGTTCAAATCGCATGGTAAACTCTGCTTGCGCGATTTAGGACTTTTTAGATCGCCGCCAGTTGGATATATGGCGTCGCGGTTCTTTTTGCTGCGATGCTGATTTTTCTTGTGGCGGCATTGATGCCGCTACAAAATAAAATAAAATACAATTAATGGGTTTAGGAATTCCGGTAGGTACTCGCTCTACGTTAAATTGAGGTATTCGGTTGAATCCGGTTTGACTGGAAGTGGATCCCAATATATATGTAAATGTAGTTGGGTAAAGGCTAGGCAGATGATGATGATGAAGGACCAGAATTAAATTCCGTTTTATCCAACTTCAATTTCTGTAAATAAACTATAAACGCATAAAAATTATACGCAAGTCATAATTATGTGATTCTCGGTTGAACTATGTTTCGCGTAAAATTTTGCGATCATTTGCGTAACACAAATGGGCGGCAGACTTATAACAACTTGTGGAGTCGCCTCTCTTCATTAAAATTTCTCTACTAATACCACACGGTAACGACGAAGAACAAAAATATCGATTACCGTTTAAAAGCTTACAAAAAAGGAGTCTATAACTGGATAACTTCACCGTGTTCAAAGTTTCGATTGGCTTGCACCGCTTCGCAAATACATTCTAAGTACGTATAGCTCAGTTGGGTACCCGATATCCTTGTTCACGATTCACGATTCTAACATAAAACCTATTCAGAAATAAAGAGCATCTTCGCGCTTTGAAAAATCGCTTTGTTTTACGGCGTGTGCTGAAAAGTAAGCACAACCATTTGATTGGGAACCTTCATGAGAGAAACCGAGTTGCCTCAGAACCAAAAATACATATTAGAAAACGTCCCTCCGCCGCGTCTCTCTGTCTGTACGCGATAAACTCAAAAACTTCCCAACGGATTTCGACAAGGTTTATTAATAAAGGTTATGTGTAAAAGGAAAGGTTTTGGCTGAAATATGACGATGATTGTTGAAGAAGTCGCCAAAAAACAAACCGTCTGGGAGCTTATGTATCCCTGCTACTCGTGAGAAGTGAGGGCGAGTTCCTAGTAAGATATTTAATAATAACGATGGACTATATCACACAGAAATATGGTCTGCGTCTGCAGCAGTTTAAGTTACATATTTTTTTTATGACATGTTATTCACAACAGCTGCAATACAATTTCAATCCAATATGATGAAGCTAACAATTTACTGAACAAATATTCCACAGCTGTAATTATCACGTACGATACTACATCACGCGGATTCGCACGTGTTTCTTACATTAACGTTGCTGAATGAATAACTGCGAAACGTTTAGCATTGTTATTCTCGTACTATCAAAACAGCGTAAAGCGTGAATTTTAAGACGTTTATGTGTGGTTTATCTCGGATTATCGTTGAGAAGAAGCGTTGCTAAAATTTGGCCTCGAATGCTTTATAATTCGCGCATGATTTCAGCCGGATCTAGTAGAAAAGCTAATGATCTATACTAGTCTATACATTTATATTATAAAGCTGAGGATTTTGTTTGTTTGGTTGCACCGCACGCGCTAATCTCAGTAGTGCGATTCACTAAGGAAGAACATCTTTACAACCAAGAAATCATCGTTGAAACATCTGATGTGGCATATATTTAACAGGTGTTTCAACGATGATTTCTTGGTTGTAAAGATGTTCTGCCTTAGTGAATCGCACTACAGGTAATGCTGGTTCGAATTGAAAAATTTAGTGTTGTTTAGCCCATTTATCGAGGAAGGCTACAAGCTATATAAAATCACGCTGCGACCAATAGGAGCGGAGCTTTTTAAAATTAGAATTATTTCTGCTTTTAATGCAATCAATAATGAAATGTCTAATTCATTCCAACATTATTTTTGCATTACTTTAAATTGCGTTTGCATTATTCGACCAAATGTTCTGACGAGCTGTTTTTTTTTTCGGGATTTGTAGATAGTCCCACAGTAAAACTTGCCCTTATCAGATTTTGAATTATTTATGATATCTGTATACTATTACCATATTTGTGATCAAAAAGTCTTTCTTTTTACACTTAGACCCAATAGGAAAGGCATCTACGTCCATGAACACGCTCTCAAATTGGTGCTTTAGTCACCCGTCTCAATATCGATCCGGAATCCAAGCTATCTACCAGCTATCAGTAAGTGGCAATTAAAGAGTCATATATACAGATTAGAGGCTGATAAATACATGTACTACGTATAACTACACCCAATAATGTAGCCGAAGTAATTAAATTCTGGTTCAATCTGATATTCCAAATTGGTTGGTTCTGACGAAGATTAAGTATTGCCAATTCGCAAACTATTTATCGGTTACTCAAGTGGTAAAATGATAAATTAATTGGTTATTGTGAAATCGTTGCGGTAATTTTTGTTTGGCAAATATTCAAGTACTTTACAGTTGGTAACTGCGAGGTTACTGGCTGAAATAGCAAATGCGCATTGCCGTAGTCACGATTCCGTGATTATTTTTTTTTCACATCGGATCTCTTTCATACATTGTAGAACGATACGCCATCCATACAGATTTCCACACGATTAACAGTCGTTATGGGCAATCAGAAGTGAGTTTTACTTTATACTTTACTGTAGAAAATAAACTGCCTTCTTAGCGTGTTGGTAGCAAAAACAGTAGTTTAATGTTTGGCCCTGATTGGCCCAGGGACTACAATGAGCCAATCAGGGCCGTAGCTGAGTCCTGACTCAACAACGGTAAAACTGCTCGCTGATAATACCATAAATTCCTCACATGTCAAAAAAAGCAGTAATGTTCATAAAACACACCTGTCAATCGAAAAAAATACCCTGATTAACAAATCAGTCGTCTTAAATCACTTCAGATTATGATAATACTCACGTGTCGTTAGTACCTAGTATTTACTCACAGATAATGCTATCTTACAACCCGTGTGTCAGTGTGCAACGGTATCAATGTACCAATGCTCAGCATTCCGAGCACGGCGGTGAAAAGACCCCGATAATGGGCCCGCACAATTGCAGTGCCAGGGTATAGTTCAAAAAAAAAAAAAAAAAAGGGTATAGTTCCATATTTATACTGTGGTATAGTGCTGGTGTCACGGTTTAACGATCCTCACAATATAACTGAGAGTTGCTATGAATTTATGAGGGAACTTTGTGGGGGAGTTTAGTGTACTCTTGGGGTGAGATAAACAGTAATTTAGTCAATGCGATGTTGGTTTTTTCTTCTTCTTCTTCTTCTTGTTTTGAGGCCGAACCAGTTTAGTGATTAAACATTTAGACTCTGCCTTACTGAATGCTAGCTGTTCAGGGTGCGTTTCAAACGTCCTACATGAAAGGGGGCCTTGTAGGGATCTGAAATCATCAAGACTCCTCTCGCGTGGAGCGGATTAGGAGGGAATGTCAGTGTCTTAAGAGGAAATGTGGGCTTGTAGACTTCGTATGTAAAAAGTTATATTTCGAGGTTTGGCTCTCGCCTGCTTCCTCCTCCAATATTAAATCGATTCAATAGATATTACACAAGCTGAATAAGAAGGATATAAACTGTGCCCCTATGTTTTTCTCTATTCATTCATAGTTGCCAAACTTGTTCAGTAAGGCTCTTTTGACAGCAGTTTATTGGACAATTTTGAGCATGTTTTGAGGGTCCTAGTGCTTTTACGTTTAATATCTCATCAAAAAAGAAAACATAGCGACACAAAATATATTCTTCTTATTCAGTTCATGAATTATCTCATAAATCTGTCCAATATTGAAGAAGGAAACAGGTGAAAGCCAATCCTCGAATTATGACTGAGATTTACATATAGATTTACATATACCTACAAAGTCTCTCCGCCCGCGTTTCCTCTTAACTAGCCATCAGTGTTCCTTCAATTGCTTTAGCTTAGCCGGAGACTAAGCTTAGTATGTACTGAGAATGAACTTTTACATTAACAAGTGCGAGTGGGACTCGCGCACCGAGGGTTCCGTACAGACCTGTAGGAAATAAGGGATTCTATAAGGGTTCTGTTTTTTGCCATTTGGCTACGGAACCCTCAAAACGCAGCCGATGGCATATTTAAACCACTCTCCCACCAACAGTAATGAGTTGTGGGTGCTAATTGAACAAAAAGATTAATTATTGGCTAGTTAGTATGGCGGAAAGCCATCGATAATTAAGACCCCGTGCGGATGCCACCAGGCGTGATTTAGGCGGTAGGCAACAACAATGGTGTGATTCCATGACTTTGCATACAATAGGTAGGTACGTATTTATAAATGTAGACAAGCAAGAAAAGTATCGTTTATCTATGTCTGTTTACACTTAGCTTGTAGATGTTTTATTGCGACATAACTCTTCTAGACCAAGTATGCAATTTAGAAATTCGTGGACGGAGGAAGGTCTACAACTTTGGGGCTAGGGCGATGAGCCTAATGTGGAGGGCATTGGGTAGGAGTTCTGGCTAGAAGTGGAGGTGGCCGATGAAGAAATCATTGACCGAATGTTAACCAAGCAAAAGTATTTAAATTTTATCAAAGTCGCGGGGAACACCTAGATGAGGTACACACGGATCCAAGTAGAAGTGTGGCAGGCGAAAGGGGGAAAAGGGAAAGGCCTTTTTTTGGATGGGAAATCATCAAATGACACATCATCAAGGGAAATCATCAAATGAGTCTCTAGGCGGAGAGGTAAGGAGTGTTAGACTCTGACTAAAATCCACCCGTGTCCCTCCAAATGCCCTGTTCCGGGCCGCGGTAACCGAAAAAAAAATCCGCATCCCTGTAAAGGGGTCTACACTCAGGAGTGGGCGATTCCGGACTGAAAGATAATGATATTTTAGTGACATCAGGAATGTCCGAGACATTGAACGATATGACTGTCCCCGTACTTTCGTCCCACATCCAAAAATGAAACGTAGGTAGATTTCGGATATTGTTTTTCTGATTGAAAAGCAGTGATTTGGACACAAATGGCAAAAGTATATTTTCCTCAATATTGTAATACTTAATATGAAATAGTAAATAAAATATAATTACGTATGTTTGTGTTTATATGTAGTTATAGTCAATATATACTACAAACAATGACCTGGAAAAATTGTCACCTGTATTAGTTTGCGAGCTAATTATGGTAATAATGTAGGTAGGTACATATGTTAGGAATTTAAAACGTAAGTGGAGTCTTTTGTAAAAATATATTTTTTAATTTTAAATGTTTACTACGAACGGTAGCTATTTTTCTTTGTTTCGAAGTCACGTAGCGAAAACAACACATCTAGAAATGCAAATAGACTAATAAAAATCTCCGAGATAATAATCTCGTGTGAGATATCATGCATTACTGTCGGTTTAGCCTTGGGGTCGCCATCCTTCATATTCCGAACATGAATCGGCGGGAATTTCGACAACAGTTTGCAGATTGTCGGTACACTCAACCACAGGGATATTTGGCATGTTTGACCTTGACAGTGTCTTTGCTTTGGCAGTAAGATCGATTATAGTGGTTGAAGCTTAGATTATATACCTCTAGATGTAGCCATGAGACTATAGGGAAGTGTGGAAGTGAGAAGCATATATACGAAACAAGTGAGAAAATTGAGACAAAACATAACATGCTCTGTCTCATACGGCGTGCCGGTTTTTTGCTTGGCGAACTTTGGAAAGTTAGCCAAACAAAGGCCTGTCACTGTCACTGAGAGGTCGACTCGAGTCAGTTTTTTTATGTTTTTAGATAATTTCGGCAATTAAAGTAATAGTTTTAGTGCATTTATGAGAAATAGACTCCAATAGTTAAGTGTTTTGTGCATTTTGTGTGCTATATAATGGGATGGTGCAGTATTTTAGGCTGCAAAAGCCGCACAGAAAGAAAGGAAAATGAGAATGTTACTTTTCACTCGTGAGTATGCAAATGTTAATAGTTATTGTGCACTGATTGAAGAAATACATTTGTGTTTATGTAATGACATGGCTTTCGATGAAAATTAGGCGTAATTCTAGCGATATCGTTTATTTTTCTTTCCACATAACCTATAACTTGATATTCGTTGTGTTGCCATACCTTGTCATCTTTTTTTCCCTTAACTCTGTAATAAAAAGTGCAAGTAATTAAATAAAATAAAAAGTTTGTTCACCAGATTACTTTGAATTATATAGTAAACTTCATATTAATCTAATATTTATATAAAATTCTCGTGTCACATTGTTTGATACAAAAACTTCAATTCAATGTGCAAACAACGAGGCAAAAATATTTCATAAAATAGACCTCTCGAGCCTCTGCGATTAGTTTGTTCAATCAAATAAACCATCACAGTTTTAATTCTGATTTGTAACAATAGTTACGTAAGTATTTAAAGTATCATGTTACATGTTCCAAGATTGTTTTACTAAAATATTACTGTTAATATCATTAGAATCCTGTTGGCAATTTTATATGTTGAATAATATAAATAATTTTGCACTCTTCATATGAATGACATTATGCGACCCATATTAGTACATTAATAATAATTTAGTATGTAGTTGTAACAACGAAACACCCTCACGTTTTTGGTCATATTTAGGGAAAATTTTCCATAATAGCAACATTGAAGTTTTATAGTGCTGTCTCATGTGCGGCCACGAGGTGGCTACATCTAGAGGTATATAATCTAAGGGTTGAAGTGTTATTGCTGTGGAGCGGTTGACTGTACCTAGTGTGCACAGACAAGTTTGTTTTTTTTTTAATGGTAGTTTGATGGCTGGGCCATAATGTACAGGATTTATTATTATAGTACTGAAATGTTAAGTGTGGTATTCATACAATGTTCATTGAATTAAGTGGTTCTATTTGCATAGATTTTGTATTATTACTTTTAGCTGTCTTAGTAATTTTCTAGTGTTTTCTTAGGATTTGCTAAGTTCTTAGGACTGCTTTGCTAAAACTATGCTACAATCATATCTATACTAATATTATAAAGCAGTAGAGTTTGTTTGTTTGTTTGGTTGAACGCGCTAATCTCAGGAACTACTGGTCCGATTTGAAAAATTCTTTCAGTGTTAGATAGCCCATTTATCGAGGAAGGCTATAGGCTATATCATCACGCTAAGACAAATAGCGGAGCAGTAATGGAAAATGTGAGGCAGACGAAGTTGCGCCGGTCAGCTAGTATTTTTATATGACCTTTACATTTATAACTCTTCTATACTAATATTATAAAGCAGATGAGTTTGTTTGGTTGAACGCGCTAATCTCAGGAACTACTGGTCCGATTTGAAAAATTCTTTCAGTGTTAGATAGCCCATTTATCGAGGAAGGCTATAGGCTATAGGCGGAGCATTAAAGGAAAATGTGACGCAGACGAAGTTGCGCGGGTCAGCTAGTCATTAAATAGACTTTTAGTGTTATTAAAGCCTTTGGACTGAAAGGTTATCCATTACAATGTTATGTAAAACGAATATTCTTTGTTTTATTTCAGCAGCCACACTTCTTTTACATTACATGTACTGGCACATTATTCTAGACACTTACATAAGAACATATCACAAGTTACAGACATTCCACAAACTGGAGCAGTGTAAAAGTATTTTAGATTCACATCTTGGACTCACATTGTATGTTAAGTTTCATCATGTTACCTTCACATGCTATTTAAATTTATTTAGCTTATGTTTCCGACCACTAGGCACGGGCCAGGCCAATATTTTTCGAAATATATTCTATACCAGAAAAATTATTTGCGACCTTAATTTAAGGTCATCAAATTAATTAGAGTAGGTCATTCCTTACTTTGCCAGTACCTATACCCCATCTAATATTTTAAATTCAATCTGGTTTTTGTAAAAGTTTTGCAGTACCTATTACCAAGGAGTATTGCATTACCCAGTATCTGGGTTGTGAAAATAAGATCACTAGTCATGTAAATTAATGAATTTCAGCTACACCTCATTACCCTATAAACCAGGTTAGGCAGATTAATTGATTAGTGTTTTAGAACTTCAATTTCCTCTAATTTTTTTAAGATTTCGTACTCAAAGGATAACCAATGGAACCCTATTACAAAGCGTCCGCTATCTGTCCGTCTGACTGTCTGTCAGAGGACTGTATCTTAAGAACTTTTTTTATTGTATTTCTATTGCTGCTTCAACAACAAATATTAAAAAATAAGGTTTATGGTATGGCACCCTTCATGTGCGAGTCCAACTCTCACTTGACTGGTTTTTTCTAGTATCTGACCAATATCTTTGATAAATATAAAAAGACAGTAGTCCAAGCAAATGTAGGTAAACAAGATAGGCTGGTATCACAAGGAAGTATGTAGTTCATTGATAGCAGATAAGTCAATAAGTCTCAAAGATAAGGAATGCTATGTTTTGAACATAAGTTGCTTTTATTATTCTTTGACTTGTAGTAAAGAAAGGAAATACTTGTCAATAATGTTGAAAAACAAAATATTGGTATCAGTCTTACCATTACAAAACACAAAATAATGCCATTTGTATTAAAAATTAATTAACTTAGTGATTCAATCTACCTAGGTGTGTATGATTACCATAATTATTCATATTTTACTGTGCTACTTAAGTTTTTTGTCCTGTGGCCTTTGGCTAAGTTATAATAGCTGCACAGGTTAGGCTGAAATACCAAGCAATGTGGATGGGTGACAAACCATTGCATAAAATTTCGTCTTTTTTAATCCAGAAAGCAAATTAAACTGTTGGTTCTGGCTGCTGTATGTAGGTCCTACAGTTCTTACATACAGAGGCCAAACAGTCTGACAATGTTTGAGTCTCACTGAGGGTACTTTTATAAGTAGTATTTGGCTTGTAGACCGTGATTCTGCATCTGTTTATGCTAGAAGCTGACCAAAAAACAGTTGGGAAAGGGCAAGCTGTTTATGACTAAGGACCTTTTAGCACAGAATAAATTATTATAACTTGAAGGCTAATTCATGTCAAATACTGGTATTCAATTGCATCTGTTTATGCTAGAAGCTGACCCAAAAACAGTTGGTAAAAGGCTAGGCAGTTTATGACTGAGGAACTTTCCAGCACAGAATAAATTATTATAACTTGAAGGCTAATTCATGTCAAATACTGGTATTCAACTTTATCTGGTTATGCTAGAAGCCAGCCCAAAAAACAGTTGAGAAAAGGCCAGACAGTTTATGATGTAGGGGAACCTTTGTCCAGCACAGAATAAATGATTATAATTTATAACAGACTGTTATTAAAGTTAGCTAACCAATAGTAGGTACTAATCATGAAGTTATTGAGCTGATTTTTCCTTGTTCTACAAGGATGTGCCTTGGCTTCTGTAGCTTCAATTATCACAACAATCATTTGAATAATAAATAATTTTGAATTTACTAATATAGGTATTATATTTGTGGTTAAATATATAAAGCAGAACCATTTAGTTAACTGAGTACAGTAATAAGTATGATGGTGTCCTACCACCTCAAAGATGATCCACTGAACAAAATATATTCCTATTGGAAAATAAAAAATAAAAAAACAAAATATTACAGCAGTCAGAATTATTGCACAAGTATTTTTTAGGAAGAATGTTTTGTCAACTACCTCTATCTTTTCTTAATTTATCAATGAAAAGTCAATGTCATTAGTCTTGAGGCTACGCAAATATTTTGGAGGTGAACATTGCACAACAGAGCCGTCGAGTGCTTGTCAAACCGTGTTGACCAAACACTTCTGTGACCCACAATAGAAAAGTTTTATCAATACTATCTAGTCTGACCTTGCCACCACAGCCTGTTACTGTCAATATCCACACAATTATCACTAGTATCATAATAAATTAGTGCTAAATACTCACGGCCATCACCATCTCGAAGGTGTGCTTATGCACCCTTACTGGATGCTGGTATTCCTGCACCATTTTTCACACTTTTATAACACACGAAACAAAATAAAAGAATACAAGGACTTCACAAACTTTTCAATATCAACAGTTTCACAAAGTAGTCATGCTGCTCGAACTCCTTTCACTCGCGATCAGTACGACAACAATAAATTCGTACGTCGAGTCAGAATTACACCGTGTCATGAACTTGAAATAAAATCCACGGATTGAAACAAAATGGAATGTTTGCTCTGAAGTTAGCTGCGTATCAAATGAAGACAGCTAAATTGTTGCAAGTACAAAATATTCGTTCTTTTAGGTTTTGTTCAAAAACAATATTTTTTTCAAGGCCATGCCAACTGTAAAATATGTTTGTTTTTCACTTATTAGTATGCATTATTTTTAAATCACTCATAACATTTATTCATGAAATTATTATGAAACAGCCAGTGATTTCTTCATTCAATTCGTTTTTATTGAAAAAAGTGAATAAAGTTCACAGGAGTAAAGAAAATGAGACAAATTAATAAAAACTGAAGTTTCGAAGTTCACTCAGATGGTAATAAGGTTTTGATTGTAACAGCTCCACTAAATTGTAATCAAATAATCATTTCAATAAAAATAGTAGTTTCTAGAAATAAATCTAAAAAATATTTTTTATCTGGACCCTACTTCTGGCTTCATCTCAATGTTGCTATAAATAAAAAAATATAAATTTGCAAAATAAAAGTAAAACTTAGAAGTTGCTTGCTAATACTTGCCGCTCGTTGATTGTCCGGTTCTAAATTAAATAAACTTGAAAGTGAAATTATCAGTGACGAATTAAATTCATCAGAATCCTCATAAAAAATAACAATCATAAAAATAACCAAACAAAATATCATTTCCGCAGGTCATTTTCCACGTATTTCGCAACTAACTTCAAGACAGTGAGTAAGCGGGCCTTGACGAAGCGCGAATGTCGCTTTCTATTATTTGAAGATTATTTCTTCTGAATTTAAAACGCAAACCAAAATTCTGGCAAAATTGTGCGCGTTCGTGCCCGATGTCTAGTGCTGAAGTCGCCGATAATTCCGTTGACCCCCCGGCGAAAAAGCGGAAACTAAATACAGGAGAATCACGTTCCAACAACTCGGCAATGGCGAACAATGGGACGCGTGTGGAAGATGAGATTGACGAGGCTCTGTATTCACGGCAGCTGTACGTGCTGGGTCATGAAGCTATGCGGCGGATGGCCAGCTCGGATGTGCTTATTTCGGGGCTTGGGGGTCTCGGTTTGGAGGTAGCGAAAAACGTGATCCTCAGCGGAGTGAAGTCGGTGACTCTTCATGACGAGCGGAATTGCACGATTGCCGACTTGTCATCGCAGTTTTACCTGTCCGAGCAGTCGATTGGCCAGAATAGGGCTCTGGCATCATGCGAACAGCTGGCCGAGCTAAACCACTACGTGCCGACGACTGCGCACACCGGCCCGCTGACGGAAGATTTCCTGCGCAAGTTCAGCGTGGTCGTGCTCACCGGTGCCTCCTGGAGCGAACAGGAGCGAGTGGCGGCCATCACGCACGCCAACAACATCGCGCTCGTCATAGCAGATACTAGAGGACTTTTCTCCAGAGTCTTCTGTGATTTTGGACCTGAGTTCACAGTAGTAGATGTGACTGGAGAGAACCCTGTGTCAGCCATGATCGCTGACATCACACATGAGTATGAGGCAGTTGTCACCTGCCTCGATGACACCCGTCATGGTTTGGAAGATGGTGACTATGTCACTTTCAGTGAGGTTTGTATTTTATTATTTCACAATTTGTAGTAATTCTTATCAATAAATATTATATATTTTTGACATTCATCATGTTATAATGTGAGTTGAATTACTCTTAAACAATAAAATAGCACTTTGCTATTATTTTAATGATGATAACTCAAGAACACTCATCGTCTGTGTCAATGTTATGATATTATCTCCATGGTGGCTGTCATTGAACAACCCTGACCTTTATTTAAGATCAAATATTTTGAATAACTGCCAGAAATTGGGTTGAATTTGAGAGCATGCTGTCATGTATAAAATAAATGTTGATGACTACGTGTTCATGTGACTCAATAGTTTATGTGGAGAATGTCAACATTTTCAACAGTTTTTAGGGTTCCATATCCAAAGGGTAAAAACGGAACCCTATTACAAAGACTTCGAAGTCTGTCTGTCACCAGGCTGTATCTCAAGAACCGCCATAGCTAGACAGTTGAAATTTCCACAGATGATGTATTTCTGTTGCCGCTATAACAACAAATACTAAAAAACAATAAAATAAATATTTAAGGGGGCTCCCATACAACAAACTTGATTTTTTTGCCGTTTTTATAGATAATGGTATGGAACCATTCGTATGCGAGTCTGACTCACACTTGGCCACTGTTTTTTTTAAATATCTTACGACTCTGACAGTAAGAATAGCGGTATTCTGAGTTAGAACGTACCATTATGATACGAGATGCAGAGAGCCGGTTGTTATGGCGTCACTTGAGGGAGGCCTGTCTTACAAATGTGATGTTTTATGATACACTTGCAATAATTTTCGCAACAATGGAGAATGGTCACCAAGAAGTTACTAGAATCTATTATGTTTGAGATTTAACCCTTTATAAAGCAAAGGGAATAAATTTCCCACCATATTTTTCAGCTCATTAATTAAATAATGGGTTCCTGATAGGTATTCCATTGTTGTAAAAAGGCTATTTAAAGACTTATGAATCACTCATTAAACATTCAAAGAACACAATTTTTTGTTTTAAATTTGAAATTTATTTTCTACCAATAACACCTATGATTATTTCGCATTATTTTTCGATTCCCAGATTATTATGCCCGTTAAAGGGTTAAACCTTATCAGAATGGCGAGAAAAAGTCATAGAAAATTTATTATTTTATATTTCACTGGCAACCTGAAATTTGGCGAGAAAAAGTCATAGAAAATTTATTATTTTATATTTCACTGGCAACCTGAAATTGCACAAGTGCAATTTAATTTCCTGTAGAGTATCCAAAATAAATCGTTCTTACATACGTTATCATTATCATATTAAAAAAACGAATTTGGTTCGGAACCCTTTGCATGTGAGTCCGACTCACACTTGGCCAGTATTAGGTAGTCTATTTCTTTTTAAATTTTATGTAAGGCTAAACAACTTTTACCCGGTCAGTTATTTATTTTTTTGTCGACGGCCTCTCGCAGCTACGAACTCTAGAAAGTTGTAGCTACTTAACCGGACTTGCCTGTGGTGGCCTAGGTGAATTTAAGGCCCCCAGCCAAGGCTACCCGGTCAGCTAGTAATGGTATAAGTTTCTATCAAACTGACATCTTAAAAATGTCTTTAGTATACTGTTGACTGCTAAATTACAGTATAGCATGCAGGAGCTTCAGGGTTTTTTTACTTTTGCTGTTGTTCAGCCACTAAGATTTACAAATAAAGCCTAAAAGTGAGGCAAGTTGGCATTAATTATATCATTGTTTGTAGCAATCTAGAATATTAGATGTGTGACCAAAAAGACTGGTTTTAGATTTCTATAACCATAATCCCTTTACTTTTCAGATCCAAGGCATGACTGAACTGAATGGCTGTGAGCCCCGCAAGATCAAAGTACTCGGCCCATACACATTCAGTATTGGAGACACAACCACCTGCTCCAAATATATTCGCGGAGGCATCGTCACACAAGTCAAAATGCCCAAGAAAATCCAGTTCAAACCTCTGAAGGAATCCTTCGCCAACCCAGAATTCCTTATTGCTGACTTCGGCAAGTTTGACTACCCTCAGCAGTTGCATGTTGCATTTGCTGCACTCTACAAGTTTGAGGAGTCTGAAGGCCGTCTTCCCAAACCCTGGAGTGATACCGACGTAATCAAGTTCATGGATTACGTGGATAAAATTGATGTTTTCAAAAATGGAGATATGGAAGTCAATTCTGAACTACTGAATACTTTCTGCAAGGTTAGTAGTCTAGTTTATATTTACATTTCATGAACTTAAGTACGAAGGCAGATCTGATGTGGGGCATCAAATCTGCTTTGTGTACTTGTGTATCAATCAACCAAAGGGTCTTGAAAATATAAAATGGCAGGTGCACTGTTTAATAAGTTGGAGAGATTCTGTGCTGAAATTGAATATCAAGAAAATATTTTCATCTATTGTCGAACATATACATACCTATAATGTGTGCTTCTTTAATTCAGCAGATTCCTAGCTGTTGACATCTTTCACCTGGAAAGATGATTATGAATTGTTTATTATAATGTCTCTATTGCCACCAGGTGTCTTCCGGCGACCTGAACCCCATGAACGCAGCTATCGGTGGAGTGGTAGCCCAGGAGGTGATGAAGGCTTGCTCCGGCAAGTTCCACCCCATCATGCAGTGGCTCTACCTAGACGCCGTCGAGTGTCTCCCTAAAGACCGATCTTCCCTGAACGAGGAGAACTGCAAGCCGACTGGCACCAGATACGATGGTCAAGTGGCTGTGTTTGGGAAGCACTTCCAGAAGAGACTGGGTGAACTGAAGTATTTCATTGTTGGTGAGTTGCTAGTGTTTTGTAGGTCTTTAAGTTTTTATGAGTCTTTATCATATCAGCAGAAAGACGTCCATTGCTGGTTTATGAATCTTGTTCTAATTAAATTAATGTTAGACAAGAGGTTCTAGATGGTTAGATGAATATAGGGAAAGTCTGTTGTTCCTATGCATCCGTTGTTCCCATCTGATTTGTTCACGGTTTGCCTGACATTGCTGCTGTCTCCAGTGACAGACAGAATAGTATATATAAACGGGCACAGTAGCCATAAAAAAGTTGCAAGATCAAAGCCCTTTGAATTATTTCTCCAAGACAGGCATTGCACTCGGGGTTTTTCTGTTGATCACCACTGTTTGGCTCTCAGAAGTTGCAGTGTTTGCGAATAATGTGATGGACTTGTCCCCAGTAAAATTTAGAACTGAATGAATAATTTCTGTAATTTGGGTATTTCTATGCAAACAGCTACAAATTCATGAGTTCAGTTTAAATTAGTGACTAACATTTATCTCTATCAGAACATTTTTGATTCATAAAAACTCGTTGAAAACAGTGACTGGGGTTTTCTATTCATCAATAATACAGACAAATTTCCAACGTTTTTGCGAGCAGATAAGTTATGCCAAAAGGTTATTAACCCTTTAATGTGAAAGACATTTTTATTGGCGTTATCTGTTTGTTTAGTTATCGTGGCTTATCAAAACAATACATAAACACTATAGAGAACTTCGTAAAAGATCCTGGCTTGATGCTTTTGGATTAGTCGCTGTTTTTCCTTGTTTATTATGGTGTCGAATCGCCCTTGACGACTGTCAATGGCAGAATTACATATTAATGCCGATTTAAATGTGCATTTCTTTTGCGTAGGGAAATATAACGCTTTAGACATAGATGGTGTTGTTTTCTTCGACACTCGACACGCTCATTTCAGCCAATTGCTGTCCACTGCTGAACGTAAGCTTCCCATAAAAAGCGCCCATACAAACCCCGGTCCTGAGCAGTCCGCATCCACCAGCTGCCAGCCACCTTCTCTAAATCATCTATCCATCGTGCCGCAGGGCGTCCCACACTACGTTCGCCCATACTCTAACACATGTCTGCTCCATCTACAAAATATAGACAACTAGCTGACCCGCGCAACTTCGTCTGCGTCACAATTTCCGCTCCTAAATAATATTGCAACAAAAAATTGAGATGTAAGCTACCCTATCTTTCAAGTTTGATCAAACTGCACACGGTGTGCAGATTAAAATCGGTTAAGTAGTTTAGGAGTCCATCGCGTACAAATAACGTGACACGTGATTTATATATATTAAGATTAACTACCCTATATCTGCGACTTCGCTTCCGAGACCTGTCACTTGCCGTTCAGTTAATCGGGATAAAAATCATGAATTCAACCCGGTTTTAGGATAAAAAAAATCGCCCAGTCTGATATTAAACGGAACTCAAATGAGATGTGATTGGCTGTTGAAAACTCACTCAACCATTAACAGCAAGATAACGCGCGTTTGATAGTTTTTGTTGCTATACCTAGCTGATCTGGCAAACGTTGTTTTGCCATAATAATATATAAAAAAAAGTTGCGTACAACCAAAGACAACAAAATGTACACAAAAAATTTCATAAAAATCGGTCTATCCGTTTCGGAGGAGTTCCATAACAAACACCGCGACACGAGATTTCTATTTATTAGAGACTAGCTGATGCCCGCGGCTTCGCCTGCCTGACAAATTATATACTAAAACCTTCCTCGAGAACCACTATCCAATGGTGAAAACAACATGAAAATCGGTGCAGTAGTTTTTGAGTTTATCGCGAACAGACAGACACAGCGAAGGACTTTGTTTAAGTACATGTAGTGATAGTGATTAGACGATTTTGCCATCATTTCAAATATGGTGTAGCCATTTATCAGTCAAATAAAAAATCTAAACCGAATCAGTACTTCCGAGAGATGACTTTTTACAAACACAATATACGCCTTCAGCTAAAATAAACGTAGTACAGGTCTAATATTTTTTCTAACATGCTATTTTAATCTGTGAATGTATCAAATACCGGAAAACGTATGAACAAAGGCGTCCTAGTAATTACTTAGTTATTTTTCTAGGTCTGTTGTGTGCTTGACAACCTGATAGCTGACTCATTTTCTTGTTTTCCTGCTTCATTAAAAAGCGTAATAATTACATAGATGTGTTACTTTGAAAATTATACCGTGAATCAGTCGATATTTTTTTTTTTTTGAGATGGGTTTGCTCTTGACTCTAATCTAGAGAGTCAGAGATGACACAGACAAAGTCTACGATGGAGCGAGCTTACCCAGAAGTAGCATGTTCAATCTAACTTTGAAGAGATTTGGGTTGTAAGCGTTCGGAAACACAGACGCTGGCAGAGAGTTCCATTCCTTTGCTGTGCGCATTATGAAAGACGCTTGGAAACGCTTAGTGCGAGTTGGTGGAATAGCAACAAGGTAGGGATGGTAAGTTGCAGTGGGTCTGGATGTCCGATGGTAGAAGGGGGCTGGTGGGATGAGGTCGTGGAGGTCTTTGGCACACTCTCCGAAGTACAATCTGTAGAAGACCCACAAGCAGGCAACCTTGTGGTACCTAGGTACTATTGAAATGACGTTCTTTGTCGAGGGTCACCAGTTTGGGAGGTATGCGGTACAGAGAGTAAAGTCCCGCAAATCCCCATTGAAAAGGAGGACCCTCCGCCCAGGCGGTTGTTGTGCCTGGGGGCTACTGCCCGATAGTTCATATTCGGTTGGATGTATATGTTCATATCGCATGGTAAACTCTGCTTGCGCGATTTAGGATTTTAGTTAGCCGCCAGTTGGATAGATGGCGTCGCGGTTCTTTTTGTTGCGATGCAGATTTGTTTTGTTGATTTTTCTTGTGGTGGCATTGATGCCGCTACAATGTCTCCATCATTCTCGGCCTTGTGATACCTATTGCTGAGTATGGGCCTTCCCTCTTTTATGCCATGTCTCTGGACAAATTGTGACTTAGTTATGCTAGAATTGACGTTTGAAGGGACATCCATCGGTCCAGCTCAATTTCAGCTAGGAACAGGTCACATCTCCGCTTCCATTGCGCCATACAAATACATCTCCGCTCAGTGATATCTACTAATGCTGAGTGGAGACGAGGTCTGTGAATAACGAATTTCTATTGGTTGTTTAAAACCCATCTCTTTCTGCTAGTCTCTTCAGAATAGGTTTGTCCACTTAAAACATCTAATTAGGTAGTTCGTTAGTTAGATTATTATCAAAAAATATTTGACCCTTTTAATAGAAACGGGACCCTATTACTAAGCCTCCGCTGTCTGTCTGTCACCAGACTGTATCTCATAAACAGTGATAGCTAGAAAGCTGAAATTTTCACAGATTGTGTATTTCTATTGCCGCTAAAACAAAAAATAATAAAAATTAAGGTTGGGGAACTCTTCGTGTGCGAGTCCGACTCGCACTTGGCCGGTTTTTTTTTTTTCATTTCTTACGTAAACCAAAGTTGATGAAGATTGACGCTTTTAAAATTGACAAAACGACACGCCGTGGTAAAATTTTTAGTCCGTTCTGACGTCACGAGTCTCCCGAGTTTTGATGCGTTTTATCTGTGTCAATATTCTATGATTTACAAAAACAAAAAATACGTGTCCATTATTTTTCAATATTCTAACTGACAGACTAAATAGATTTGCAATTTATTGATGGTGTAAACTAGCCTATTGGTGGAGTCCGGGCCTAAGGATGATCACTAATTTATTTTATTCTTAAAAAGTGACAGACGATTTAGAACTTTATGTGCATAATAGTCGTTTAGACTAAGAGAAGGCTCTTTAGCGCGATCCAAACAAGAATAGCGGGCGGACACACAAAAAACCACGCGACACATAATGGGCTTGTGTCCTGAAAAAATCTAATTAGTCCGTCAGTTAGATTATCAAATAATATTTGACCCGTGTTTTTTCTTTTGTTACGGGAACCAAGATTGACGAAGTTACGACCCTTTTAAAATACCTTCGCATAATATTTTGTGAGTCGTGACGTCACGAGCCCCCACTCCCGAGTTTTGATGCGTTTTATCTGTGTCGATATTCTATGATTTACAAAACCAAAAATACGTGTCCATTATTTTACAATACTCTAACTGACAGACTAAATAGATTTGCAATTTATTGATGGTGGAAACTAGCCTTACTGGTGAAGTCCGGGCCCAAGGATGATCACTCATTTCATTTCTTCTTAACAAGTGACAGACGATTTAGAACTTTATGTGCATAATAGTCGTTTAGACCAACCCTTCTCTTTAGCGCGATCCAAACAAGAATAGCATAATACACATCAAAGCGATGCGACACATAATTCGCGTACTTATACAGCACTTCGGGTTACATCGTAGATTTATGCCTTACCTTTGAAGTGCGGCCGTAAATGTCGGACGCACTGTAAAACAAAAAGTTTACCCATTATTTTAAAACAGTGGTTCCCAACCATGTGACGTGACACTATGGTTTATTTGTTTCTAGCAGGGACCAAAAATCAAGAAGAAAAAACTTGAAATCAATATTTTCTTTTTTTTTTTCTCTCTTTAAAGTATTTTGAACGATGTCTGGCGGTTTGAGTTCTTTATGCGGCCTACTCAAATGTCCTTACTTTAGTATTGTTCTTCAGGTCGTTGAGCTCCTTAAAGTTCTAAGTTTCATCAGCTACACGATAAATGGCAAATGCTTGCACTGTCTGGGCAGGTCCACTCAAACCTGTGTGGTACTTTCCTCAAAATACCACTTCAGACGTTAACCTACATGGTTCTCGTATGATTTGACCAGTGCGATTGTATGGACTTAAAAAGAGACTTTGACCTCTGAGTTTTTTTTTTTTCGATGTTGCTTCTCAGAGCAGTCAGCTAAGAAACACCGGCCTCATCTAGTTTAAAATTACCAAAAAAGATTGGGGAGTAAAAGTGTTATTTACAACCTACTTACAAAATAAATATAATTTATTATTAAAATCTTCTGCCACTGACTTCGCTCGCGTGATCCCTAGGGAACATACTGCGGGGATAAAAAGCAGCCCTTTCTCAAGCTCTAGGCTATCTCTGTACCGAATTTAATTTAAATCAGTTCAGTAGTTTAGGCGTGATTGCGTAACGCACAGACAGACCGAATTACTTTCACATATTTTATAATATTACCTACGCCAGAATGGTGTCATGTCACCTAGAATATTTTGACGAATCTAACCATCCATCAAAATTGGTTTAGTAGCGTTACGGTGGAACATCCTGCCGGGATTGCGGAATTTGTTCGAAAGAGTCACCGCGGCCCTGGAACGCAAAGGGCATTAGGAGGAACACAGATGGGTTTTAGTCAAGGAGTCTGACACTCCCTCCTGCTTAACCAGAGCGGGAGGAGTCGTTAAAAAAACGGTGGAACATAGGTACATATATACAGACTGCTAAAAGCATAACCCTTCCTTTTAGCTTTGCCGTAGCCGGGTCAAAAGGAAAAATCACTGTCGCAGAACAACATTTTATAGCAACTTAAGTCAGTTTGCATCAATGACATTTTCAAGGTGAAAAGAGTGAAATTTTATATCTTTCGCGGACCATATTTTGGTCCTTGTGGGTTACAGGTTGGGAACCACTATTTCAACAAGTAACTGACCTAGATAACTATATTGATTAGTTTCCTTACGGGTGAATATCGTTCGAAACTGAAGCGAGGTCATTTAATCGATTTTGAAAAGCTTGTCATTACCTGCTAAAAGCTAATTGCTAATTTGTTTGATGACCATTTCCTAGAATTCAAGTCTAATGCGATTAGGTCGTACCGTGCTACTGAATAATTTCCCTATTTGACGGAAATTATGTCTAATTTGCAAGTGATAAGGCCTTATCGTGGTCTGAAATAAACAATTTTTTTTTTTTATCAATGTAAATTGAATTCAAGTCGCCTAAATGATGTGTTAGACATTGTCTATCTATGTACTATTGTAGGATAAAATTAATGGCATTGAAAGATTTATCTTCCCAAATAAACAAGACGCATTATAAAAAATATATCGCAGGCGATGTTTTGCTGACAAGTATCATCGCGCGTATTTTTAACCGACTTCCCAAAAAGGAGGAGGTTATCAATTCGGTTGTATGTTTTTTTTTTTTTTTATGTTGTTACCTCATAACTCCGACAATTATGAACCGATTTGAAAAATTCTTGTTTTATCTGAAAGGATATACTTGCAGATTGGTCCCATTTAAATCATATCAAAATCGGTTACGAACTTTGGATTTTAAATCGAAATACCTGGAATTTGACTATTTAGATGACTCTTTGATAATCGAAATTGCGTATTTTGCTTTTCTGCGATTTTGCAGTGGTGTTGTTAGGTGTGGGGCACCACTAAAAAGTGAAAAATAAAAAACTTTTTACAAAAAAATACAACCGACTTCCAAAAAAAAAACACTGCAAAGTAAAAAATAACTTTAATTTCGGAAGTCGGTGTCAAAATACGAAGAAAGTAACAAAAACACCGACTTCCGAAATTAAAGTTATTTTTTACTTTGCAGTGTTTTTTTTGGAAGTCGGTTGTATTTTTTTGTAAAAAGTTTTTTATTATACTACCTTGACCACAAAAATATATTCTGTGGTATCAAGCGATCCTGCATAATGACTATTGTTCGTATTAGGAATGCTAGTTAGCGTAGAATGTGTTGCACAGAGTAACAGGACCGAGTTTTATTAGTCCAATAATATAAAAAGTCTACGATCCATTCCAATCGAAATTGTCTAATGTTAATTTTTGATTACTACCACACTAGTAATATGGATTCTACGGGTAGCGTGGCTGCCTGCAAAAGTTGCACTACTCGCTGAATATCCAACCGGTAAGGATCCTTTTCATAAACCCTGCGTGTTCCCCAGGCGCTGGCGCCATCGGCTGTGAGCTGCTGAAGAACTTCGCCATGATCGGCGTAGGCGCAGCGGGCGGCCAGATCACCGTAACCGACATGGACCTCATTGAGAAGTCCAACCTCAACCGACAGTTCCTCTTCAGGCCTTATGATGTGCAGAAACCGAAGTCCAGTACTGCTGCTAAGGTAAGATTATCAGCTTTGGTTCTTCTGTTTACCGCCGTCCGAAATTTTCATTAAGTCGCGTGTATTTTTATTTATTTTTTTCAGATATATGTATCTTTCGCTTCCCTTTAAAGAACTCTAGCCAATGCGTCATGGTATACATCCAACACTAAAGTAACCGGTACTTAAAAGTCCTCTCTGTGACTCAGGAGATAAAACACGGAGACGAAACATAAAACAAAATGAGCTTACGACGAGAAACAAACATTTAAACTCTGCAATAAGTCGTCAGCTGCAGTGTGATCCAATGCGTTTCTACTTTCTCATTCTAAAGAAAAGAAATAAAAAAAAAGTTTATTTTATTTTATTTGTGTTGGGTTTGTTCTTCACTCTAGTCTCGGTCAGAGATGAACGAGACAAGGCTACGATGGAGCGAGCTTACCCAGAAGGAGCCTGTTCACTCTAACTTTGAAGAGAATAAGGCGTTCGGAAACACAGACGCAGGCAGAGAGTTCACTCCTTTGCTGTGCGCATTATAAAAGACGTTTGGAAACGCTTAGTGTGAATTGGTGGAATAGCAACAAGGTAGGGATGGTAAGTTGCAGTGCGTCTGGATGGATGTCCGATGGTAGAAGGGGGCCGGTGGGATGAGGTCGTGTTCGTTTGCGTCTATTATCACACATACCATAAAAAAAGAAACAAACACATATTGAGACAACAAATTGAGAAATTTGTCTCAGATCTGCGCAACAGCCATCTCATGATTATTTAGTCTTGTACGTGTTCCAGGTGATCAAACGCATGAACCCCGACATCAACGTGCTGGCGCAAGAGAACCGCGTGTGTCCGGAGACGGAGTCCGTGTACGACGATGCGTTCTTCGAGGCGCTCGACGGCGTCGCCAACGCGCTCGACAACGTGGACGCACGCATCTACATGGACCGCCGCTGCGTCTATTACAGGAAGCCGCTGCTGGAAAGCGGAACCCTCGGCACTAAAGGCAATACCCAGGTGAGTTACAGCCTCATGTTATCTTCCGTTGTCAGTGAACCCTAGTGAAAATACATGTCTTCTGCATGTTCTGGGTGTTTTGTACAAGGGACCCAAAGAGTTGTCTCAAATGGGTTGCGGTGTCTTTATGATTTCTATTACCTGTTAGCTGCCACGATTGGCTTGGAACGAGTGGATTTCCCCGTTTGTTGACCCAGCAGTGTTAAGTGTAACTGTTCACTGCAGTTTAAAAATTCGCATCCTTATTATGATTTTAGCTTACATTTTATAATAGCGTTTCGTTTAGTTTAGCTAAAATCATGATAACGCCATTTCTCCCTAGCAATAATAAGAGCCAAATATGGAATATACTACTTATTTCTTCTTAAAACGTACTTATCACAGCAACTCTCCCCCACAGGTGGTAGTCCCATTCCTGACGGAGTCGTACAGCTCGTCCCAGGACCCCCCGGAGAAGAGCATCCCCATCTGCACGCTGAAGAACTTCCCCAACGCCATCGAGCACACGCTGCAGTGGGCGCGCGACGAGTTCGAGGGGCTGTTCCGGCAAGCCGCCGAGCACGCGGCGCAGTACCTGCGCGACCCGCACTTCCTGGACAGGACCCTCAAGCTGCCCGGCAGCCAGCCGCTCGACGCTATCGAGAGCGTCAGGGTAGGTTTTTAACACTTTCATTGCCACCTCTATTTTCATGAAGTCCTTGCCGGGTGGCCGCATGCAACCGTGAAGAACGCCACCTTGACGTCAGCTGCACCTCAGTAAGAATAGGCTAGTTTCAACCATCAATAAATGGCAAATCTATTTAGTCCGTCAGTTAGAGTATTGAAAAATAATGGACACGTATTTTTCGTTTTTGTTAATCAATGAATATTGACAGAGATAAAACGCATCAAAACTCGGGAGTGGGAGCTCGTGACGTCACAACGCACTAAAAAAATTACCACGGCGTGTGACGTATTGAGAATTTGAAAATTTGAAAAGCGTCATATCTTCGTCAATTTTTGTTCACGTAACTAAAGAAAAAAAAAACGGGCCAAATATTTTTTTATAATTTATCTGATGGACTAATTAGATATTTGTAGTGGTTAGTTTCATCTGAGACTCAAGTTATTTTTATTTTTATGAGCACTTGTATTCATCCTAATTTATTTAATGTACCATTGTGTTACTATGGCACATCCAGATTTGGGATAAATTTTCCTTAGTATTATTATTTTTTACTTGAGATGGGTTTGCTCTATAGCGTCATGTTGCCGAGAGTCACCGCGGCCCTGGAACGCAAAGGGCAATAACAGATGGGTTTTAGTCAGTAAGAGTGTGACACTCCCTTCAGCAAGCCCTAGCTAGAGGGATCACGAAGCCTGGCAGAAGCTAGTTTGTTGATATTTTTCTACGAATGATTTTTTATTCCCAATTTTCCAGAACGCGATCCAAGAGCGTCCGCTGACATTCGACGACTGCGTGACGTGGGCGCGGCTGCACTGGGAGGCGCAGTACTGCAACCAGATCAAGCAGCTGCTGTACAACTTCCCGCCGGAGCAGCAGACCACGAGCGGCGCGCCCTTCTGGTCGGGCCCCAAGCGCTGCCCCGAGCCGCTCGCCTTCGACCCGCGCATAGACCTGCATCTGGACTACGTGCTGGCCGCCGCCAACCTGCGCGCGCACGTCTACGGCATGGAGCCCTGTGTCGACAGGGAGAGGATCGCCAAGGTCGCTTGCAGTATTCAGGTAAGAAGACGTACTTTACGAGGACCGCAACTAACTCAGTGCTACCGAGGCAGACGCCTACTGCGAGGGCTGATTCGCGAAGGCTCGGGAAAAAAAATCCTGGAAAGATTTGGGGGAAATCTTTACCCTGCAGTAGGACAGCGTAGGCTAAATAAAAATAATTATTATGAACTCATCATGTAAAATATTAAAAAAAAAATGTCAAACCTACACTAGTAGCTTGTATGATAGGCTGCTGTCTGCAACTCCACGTCCAAGCGTGTATTTTGCGCTCGGGAAAGTTTGGTTAGCGCTACAGCTTCAATTTAATATCGACTTAATTTTCAGCTTGGCAGATTACCTAGAACAAGTTACAAATAATGAGGTTCCTAACTTGCTAATAAACCTAATTCTTTACAGGTACCAGAATTCAGCCCGAAATCCGGCGTAAAGATCGCAGTAACCGACGCTCAGTTGCAACAAAACAGCGACGACATGGACCACGATAGAGTCAAGAACATAATCGCGGAGCTGCCCTCGCCCGCCAAGCTGGGCGCGCTCAAGATCACTCCGCTGGACTTCGAGAAGGATGACGACACCAACTTCCACATGGACTTCATAGTGGCCGCCTCCAACCTGCGCGCCGCCAACTACAAGATCCCCCCCGCTGACAGGCACCGCTCCAAACTCATCGCCGGCAAGATCATCCCCGCCATCGCCACCACCACGTCCGTGGTGGCTGGCCTAGTGTGCCTCGAGCTCTACAAGCTCGCGCAGGGCTTCAACACCCTCGAAGTCTTCAAAAACGGATTTGTCAACCTCGCTCTACCATTCTTCGGCTTCTCAGAACCCATTTCCGCCCCTACAAACACATACTATGACAAGAAATGGACCCTCTGGGATCGCTTCGAAGTCAAAGGCGAGGTCACGCTGCAACAGTTCCTAGATTACTTCAAGAACGAGCACAAGCTGGAGATCACGATGCTGTCGCAAGGCGTGTGCATGCTGTACTCGTTCTTCATGCCGGCCGCCAAGTGCCAGGAGCGACTGAACCTGCCTATGTCGGAGGTGGTCATGAAGGTGTCGAAGAAGAAGCTGGAGCCGCACGTGAAGGCGCTGGTGTTCGAGCTGTGCTGCAACGACGAGGACGGGAACGACGTGGAAGTGCCCTACGTGAAGTACACGCTGCCCTAGGGCTCCGGGCCTGTCACCCCATGTACACTGTCCCCGGGGAGCGAGCCACTCCAGCATAATAGTTACCAGTGAGCGAGCACCGGGAGGCCGCGGGCGCGAGTGTCGGACGATGCGAGATGTACAGATAGTGTTTACATGTGTGACGTTTTCATTTGTGCTTCAGAACACGCTTTTGTCTACTTATTGATTCATATATTTATAGTAGTTTATAATTAATTGCTCACGTCTCATCAAACGCGCTAGCATTTATTCTTTTTTATTCGTCTCGTGATACCACAATAGTTTTTACACCAAATTTATTGGATATTTTTAAAGTTGAAATCAGATGGGTCTGTATATGGAAAGAAATAAATAAAATTTGAGCAATGTTTTGTTTCATTGTATGGCAGCTAGACCTAGATTTCCTGTGACCGAGCCTTCAATGCTGATGACCAGCTGCATAGTAAGGTATCTTTCTCTGTGACACCATGAGATGGATCATCACGTCCGAGATCTGTCCCGGATAGATCATGTTGGATCGAGATCTATCTTGTACATCAGTGGCTGCTATGTCCTACTGTGGATCTTCGTTATAGGCTATATCTATACATGTTCCTATATCTTGCAATTTATTGGGATCAACCAACTGTGTCAGGAACTTTTTCGTACAATAACTACGCCCGGGGCGCGAGGTTTCCCTCCCTCACGCGTTTGGCCTCCTCCTTCGCTAGCATTACTGCTTCGTAGGAGGTGACCGCTTGCCATGCCTCCTCGCTCCGGACCATGGATTGAACCAGTGCAGGACGCGAGAGGTCGCCGCCGCCGATCGCCTCGACGAGGACACGGCTTTGCTCACGCAGGGCAGACCGCCGCCGTATGCTGAACGCAGTGTTGACACCCGGGCGTATTCTCCCGCTGAATTCGAAACAAGTATCTCCCGAAACAACCGTGTCCGGCATAGAGTATATAACCACTAGAGAGCGTATAGGCCGATTTCTTCTAAGTACGCGGCTCACTACAGCGGGCCGGGGGACGAGGAACAACGCGCGGCTGCAATTGGTCCGTTCAAGGTCAAGTTGCATAGGTAGCCTATGCTTAGTGGTGGCACTACTTGATTAAAGGAAAATAGTCGATATCGATAAAATGGATTTTAACATTATAAAAATACTCAATCCAAACAAACAGCACTATATCTTGTTTAAAAAAAGTTTCCCTATTAACCTTATCTTTCCACTTTTATTTTAATTCTGAAATCTTCGAAAATCTAAAATGAAAACATGTATAGTATGTCAAACACACAGATGAAAAATCTGAGACCCTCCTCCTATTTTTAATGTCGTTTAAAAGTAGTTACGTGTTTAATGTAAGTATGTGAATTTATTAAAAATTGTATTAGTTGTAATTTTATGATCATCGATAAATCAACTTCAATCATTTAACGTAACAGCACAGATTTTTACGATAAAAATACAAAAGGGAAGAAAGGGATAAAAATATAAGTATTTCCTAATGAAAGAAAGAGACTTTTCCAAAAGACATCAACGCGCGCTTCTCACAGTGTGCTCGTTCACCTAACCACCATTTTATATAGACCCCTGCAGTGGCTCATCATCTGATTCAAATCAAAAATATTTTGCGTATTCTTTACTCTCCGATGAAAAGTTATGCCATCATTTTTGTAACAAAAGGTCTTGGAATGTTTCCCACACAAATTCACCGGGTATGAAGGCATTTTTATCTATACTAATATTATAAAGAGGTAAAATTGTTTGTAAGTTTGTATGTAGGGGGTAATCTCAGGAACTACTGGTCCGATTTGAAAAATTCTTTCAGTGTTAGATAGCCCATTTATTGAGGAATGCTATAGGCTATAAATTATAAAGATATCATGCATATTAGCCGAACTATCTCAATTTTTGTCTATCCAGGCGGAAAAAAATTGCTCTTACAACAGAGTTATTTGCGTGCGCTGCCTTAACAGTTGTATATAATTGAGAACAATGTATGGCAACCTGGTCCGCTTTGAATAGTTCTACAAAAAAGTCCGCGGCACCATATTTCTATCTTTTATATTTTAGCAGATATAGTAGCTTTAATGTGTTAAAAAAAGTATTTTTCGATGTACTAATCTTTGAACGATTTTTTAAACAACAAAATATTAATCCTTATCGAAAAAAATGTTATAATGATCACAAGAACATCATAGAGATACGATTTGCCCAAAACAGTATGTCAATTGGTTGAATAGTTTCGAAGATAATATAAAATTACTAAATCGCAAAACGCCGCCCGCGCCGTCCATTCACGAACCGCATTAGAACATGCTTTGTGCAATTACGTAATTTTTCTGAATCGTGGTGTTAAGATTTTCCGCGGATTAATGACCCTCTCCAGTTATTATTTAACTTTTGTCGTTAGGTACGTGAGTTGTACGTAGTTGGTTGAATGTTGTTGGTCTTTAAAATTGTTTTGGTTGCTCGGTTTCTCAAAACACAATTACAATATTACTTCGTTCTCATTCTTCGAGTTCGAAGCCTGCTGCTGTTTTTGGGATATCGGACAGTTTTAGCGATTGTTTTTCATGCCTAAAAGGAAATCTCAACTTTCCCGTCAGACATCCCAGACATGAGACAAGAGCAGCTCGAGTACGCCGTACGGCAGAGTCTGCTCTTGATAATCATCTGCGCCTCTCGAGGAATAGAGAAAATATTTAGCAAGCACGCGCTGGGAAATCTAGCTCCGAGCGTTCACAGCGGCTTGCTAACCAAAGCTGGAGAACATCGCAGGTCCGTGCTCGGGAATCTAGCGCTGAACGTGCACGTCTCAGTGATTTAAAGCAGCATGTCTCTGCAACAAGGGATAGGGAGTCTAGCGCTGAGCGCTCGCAGCGGCTCGCTAGCCTAGCTACATACATAAAAACAAAACCCTCCTTTTGGCAGTCAGGAAATAAATCATAGCACTCAGTACTAACCGAACCACACTCATCATTTCATCAGAAGTTAAAATGTTTACCGCCCAACGAAGTGGGCACGGGTCAGCTAGTGCGTTATAAATTGCATAAAAATTAAAACGATTTGTAAAAACTTAGCATGCCCACAGGTCTAACAATTGGTCACAACTAAAATGGTTACTAGTGCTGCTGACTAACATCTGAGCAAAAACACTAATAGTTTTCGTGCGTCGGGGCACTGTATGCGCAGTCAAGTGGTTTAATAGTCTTTGGTGTCCGGTGAGTACCTGCGTCAAGCGGAAGGTGAGGACGCCGTGGCGCCGCTCTAGCCACTCCTCAAAGAGGGGTCTTATCGCCTGGATTGTGGCGTGCCTAACGACAACTACGCCTGGGATCACTACCACATACTGACCACACATCACCAAAAGCTATCGAAAAGTCAACTGTGCTGAATCGGTGATTGGTCGGCTGAATTTCTTATACAGCCTAATCGTAAACAATTGAATGGGAAAGGATTTAGGTACAGTCTCTAGCACTTCTGGCTATCCAAAAATGTCAAATTTTCCCAATCAAATTTGAACCAAATCGCTTAGGAAATAAAGTTGAAAATATAACAAAGAAATTTGACATTGTTGTAGCTTGATGTGCTGGCGTCTGTTCATCTTTGTTGACATGAGTTACAATTGAACAAAATGGTATATATAATATTTTTAGGGTTCCGTAGCCAAATGACAAAAACGGAACCCTTATAGATTCGTCATGTCTGTCTGTCCGTATGTCACAGCCACTTTTCTCCGAAACTATAAGAACTATGCTGTTGAAATTTGGTAAGTAGATGTATTCTATGAACCGCATAAAGATTCTAACACAAAAATAGAAAAAAAAAAATGTTGGAGGCCCACATACTTAGAACTGAAACTCAAAATTTTTTTTTAGTAAGTAGTTTTTTTAAACGTCATAAATCGTAAATCGCAACTCCTGCTTTTAATATAATACCTACTGTTTTGTACGGAACCCTCGGTGCGCGAGTCCGACTCGCACTTGGCCGGTTTTTAAGATTTACAGCATTTACAGCAAAGTAATGATAAAAAAGAAAACACCGCATGTTTTACAATATTTATTGCGTAAAAATGTATGCATGAAAATACAGTACAATAATCTCACTGGGTCCACGGAAAAACTTCTTTGGAAATACACCATTTGTGACACCGGCCGATGACAGTAAATATAACATAACAAAACTAAGCGCTCAATATTTTTTGGTACAAATTTTTGATATTTTACGCCCTTTGTAAAGAGCATGCACACAATTCTTGGGAGTCGTTCAAGTATTACGTAATTTACGTTAGCAGAATTTAGTCTGATCCCCTCCTCTTTATTAGTGATAGTAAGCAAAACTTTCACCCCCACCGTAATTCATGCGTTGGTATATTTTTTACTCGCGCGGTCAGTTTGATAAAATACTGTTGACGAAATGGTAATTTGGATAACCATGTCCCCAAAATCGCAACAATGTCCGCCCCTCCCCATTACAGCTTACACAATACTTGAACAACCTCTTGCTGTATCGAATGAATAAATATAATAGATAAGTATTTATAATATACTTATTATTTGGTGTTAAAAGTTCAAAATAATTAAAAATTAGTTTATTGCTAAATCCAAGGTATACAGTCCCACTTGTTAATTCTTCTACATACTCAAATCTTTAATTTTATAATGAGTATGATTAGTAAAAGAAAACAAAAGAAGAAATAGTTATCGAGATCTGTGAAATATCTGACTAGCTTGAGGTTAAAGAGATACAAAGAAATAAAATAATGGCTGAACGAACGGATTTGATAAATAACCATACAGTACCGTTATAATGAAGTACAGTTTATGTTGTGTAATTTCAAGCAAGGTGAGGAAATTTTGTAGATAGAGGATAAGATATCCTAAGCGTTACAAAAAGCTAAATTTTTACGTTGCTATTTTTGTTTAAATTTATGATTCATCATCATCATCATCATCAGCCTATAACAGTCCACTGCTGGACATAGGCCTCTCCAAGTGCACGCCATTTGGCTCGATCACTCGCAACTCTCATCCAGCTGCTACCAGCCACCCTGCGAAGATCGTCGCTCCACCTAGCCTGAGGGCGTCCTACCTTACGTTTGCCGATTCGCGGTCTCCACTCAATATGCTTGGGGTCTCTTTGAGAGATCGAATCCGCAACGAAGTGATCCGACAGAGAACCAAAGTTGAGGACATAGCTCATAGAATAAGCAAGCTGAAGTGGAAATGGGCCGGCCATATTAGCCGTAGAATCGATGACCGTTGGGGTAGACGAGTTCTTGAGTGGAGACCGCGAATTTATGATTATTATTGTCAAATTATATCGAAAAATATCCTGAGAATTGGAAGCACTTCAATAGAGTTAACTGTAGGGTATTATTCTAAAAAAATCTAATTAGTCCGTCGGAAAATATTGGTAACATATTTTTTTATCCGTAAACAAAAAACTAAGACAATACAGTGCGTTGAAAACTCGTGTGACGTCAGATTTATGTTCTTTATTTACCGTAATTGTAGTGACGTCACAAGCCCCCACTCCTGATCTTTGATGGTTTATCTTCGTCAATTTCTATTGATTTGATAAAGCAAAAAAATACGTGAATATTATTTTTTGGAAATCTATCTGACGGAATAATTTGATTTTGTTTAGTATTATATATTATATTACCTATTCCTTTTTTAATCCTTTGTAACGTTAACATATTAAGTGAAATGAAAGAAGGGCTAATTGCCTTTTAGGCGTTACTATTAATGTTGAGGTAAGCAATTTTAGAATCTACCTTATATTGAAGGCGTTACAAAATGTTACATTTCAAATAACGTGTGCATTCTCGTTTAAATTAGCCTCTTATATATTACTATTGATAGGCTCGCGTACAACCACTATCTCACCAGATGGAAATTGATGACGTAGTGGACAATGGAGCTCGCTTGCCAATAAGTTGACTCTTCCAAACGAACATTCTGTCCCTTCGATATCGGAAAATTGCTACACCGTAAGATTGTAAAATATCGCGTGAAAATGTAAACTCATTTTTCTTCGTAAGAAACGGATATTTTGGAAACTATTGAATTTGGATGGGACTGGCATATCATAACATTTGAATACAAATTCAAAATTATATGCTCACAATACACCGAGAAATCATAATCTAAAAAAGATTTATAACAATCTTACGGATTTTGAAATCATTCGCGGGTCTAAAAAGTCCACTTTACTAGAATAATAATATTAATTTTTGAATCGCTTTATAATTTTTTTCATCTTCATCGCTAAAGCATAATATTCGAGGTTGATTGGGAAAATTTAGTTTCTTGTACCTTGAATAGGCTAGATTCCAGCATCCACAAATTGCAAAACTATTTAGTCCGTCAGTTAGAGTATTGAAAAATAATGGACACGTATTTTTTGTTTTTGTAAATAAATGAATATTGACAAAGATAAAACGCATCAAAACTCGGGAGTGGGGGCTCGTGACGTCACGACTCACTAAAAATTATGCGAAGGTGTGACGTATTGAGAATTTTAAAAGCGTCGTAACTTCGTCAATTTTGGTTCCCGTAACAAAAGAAAAACACGGGTCAAATATTTATGATAATCTAACTGACGGACTAATTAGATTTTTTCAGGACACAAGCCTATTGCTGCCTGTTTCTACTAAAGTGGCCTGGACCCGCTGGTGACATGAATACCGTGACATAGCAGCTAATATAAACGGGACTCGAGGCGTGAAGAGTCTCAACTAGCATTTTACAGATATTACACCATGTGTAAAATTTCTTAAAATCGAATGATTATAAAACTTACAATAACTTTTTGGATTTATCGCCGTGACTTACAAAGAGGCCTCTTTTCAGCTTGTTTTTTGGTTCCTTTCGGTATAATTTTCAGCTCATTGTTTTCCTAAATACAGAATTTGTTAGAATTCGGATTCTCGCACCAGTAAGTAGGTAGGTATTAGTTCTCTAATAAAAATACTTTTGCTCAATTTTAATGAGGCCCTAAGCTGTTTTAAATTTTCATAAAACACCTTACTATTATTCGAGACGATTTAAAAGAAGTGTACCTACCTACTATACTTCTGCAGGAAGTGTGTTCTATTTATTTGTTGATGTTAAAAATATAATTATCGTAGGCACCGTCACAAGTGCTAAATATAATTTTATTTATAAAATTACAGTTTATAAACACAACGATTTATGTACAGTTCTTGGAACGGAAATTAAGACAAATTGTCAAGTGCACAGCAACTCTTATCATTGGTTGATTTAATCTATACTATCTATACTAATATTATAAAGCAGAAGAGTTTGTTTGTTTGTTTGGTTGAACGCGCTAATCTCAGGAACTACTGGTCGGATTTGAAAATTCTTTCAGTGTTAGATAGCCCATCTATCGAGGAAGGTTATAGGCTATAATTATGTGACATCACGTTATGACCAATAGGAGCGGAGCAGCAAAAAAAAAGCTGTCGGAAAAAGGTATAGCACGAGCAGGCGATGCGTTGCGATATCAAAACTTCACGCGAACGAAGTCGCGGGCAGAAGCTAGTTATAAATAAGGTCGCGGGTATTTGTGGCGACGCTTGGGGAGTCCTATGGACAGCAGTGACCGACCTTCGGCTGATAGGATGATGACCCAATCACAGCAGTAAAAACGCACTTAACATACTTTTATCTTAATTTTCGTTCTAGAAATTGAGGGGGGAATTTTCACCTTAATTTTAATATCTAGTTTACATAGGTGCAAATATAGGCACTTTGCTTTGGAAGCTTACAAAACGGAATAACAATATTACAACCATAATTTATGACTTACTCACTAACAATAAATTATTTGGTTACAAATACGTTTGAACTTGCTTCGGTGTTATTCAATATTAGACATGTTAGGTTCGCCCGAAGTTTCATGAAAAAAAGGAATCATTGAATAATTGAATATAAAATTTAAAAAGCAGCATTTTAAAGCACGATTTAGTCGTTGCATTAAGATTCTATAAAAGAGAGCATTTTTTAGGCGGATTACAAATTATGAAAGCTTTCAAATTAACTAAACTATATTTTGTCTTTTTAAATTATTATTAATCTGCTTATTGACATTCAAAGTAAATAAGCTCGAGCACACATGTTCTTCAGGCTCATTAAAATAATAACAATAATTTTAGTGGCTCGAAATCACTGCCATTTTATCGAAAAACAACAACATCTACATGTTAACACACTTAACTAAAAAGCGTTACATATACATGTTGATCGAAAAAGTTTTAAAAGTAATCTTATAAAAAATACACTAGTCATTAAAAATCGCCTATCGTGGGCAAAGCAAACAAGCTGGGTACATAATGTTCATACGGCATTGCTCAGTACGATATTTTATTTGCTTAATAAAACTTTTATAGTAAAAGCATTGTACAAAGGCAGACTTAATACACTAAGCCAGTATAATTTTAGGATCACATGGCAGTGTCGAATTTGAATATAACGACGTTTGACAAGACTTAATGATAGACAACGTGTTTGCTCCGACCCTTAGTAACATGTGACAAGACCAGGAAAATGACGATGAGTCATATATGGCAGTTTCATACTGTCTTGGGCCTTCGGATATAGAAGAGCGATCCGATGAGGGTTTTCCGGAAAATATACTCCATCGTTGGCGCAATATAGGCGAGAGGTCCTCTTCATTGAAAAAGGGACTTTTACATTAAGGTGGAAGCGCCAGGGTAGCCCGCGAAATTCAAATATTTTTATATTTCTTGCTATTTGCTGGTCAGTGTGAAGCTGTTTGTTGAACAAAATACGATTCGCGGCCGTAACGCATATTTATCTAAAGAATTATATCCATTTTAATTATCAATATAACCCTCTAAGTTCATACAATTCGATTGAATGACTTTTTCACGAAATAACATTCAATCGAGTTCTATGAACTTAGAGGGTTATATTGATGATTCAAATGGTTATAACTCTTTAGATAAATGCTCTTTACGATCGCGAACCGTATTTTGTTCAACATACAGCTTCACACTGACCAGCAAATTGCAAAAAACATAAAAATATTTGAATTTCGCGGGCTACCCTGGAGCTTCCACCTTAACAACATTGAAATTGACATAGACAAATTCCAAAAACAAGCGATTTGATAGTTGTGTTGGTCTGACGCCTCATACTGTTGCCACCTGATGCTTGACATTACAGAAAACCCTCATTGGGTCATTGAGTATGCCTGTACAGCACAGTGGCGGGGGTATAATAAATAGTACTTAATAGTAATGTATATATTTCTAGTAGTTATAAAAGCTATCACTAAATTATAAATTGTTTGTTAATAATCTTTGTTTTTACCGTAAAATATCGTACAACACAGCACCGTATAAACGGCTTACAGTGTTCATATAGTTAAGTTTACAGCCCAGTTTGATGGCGCCTGGCCCAGCAGTGGGCAAAGAAGCGCGGCAGGCAGCTGGACGGTGGAGGCGAGGGTCAGCGCCAGGGCCGGCGGTGCGGGCTGGCCATGTGGCGCGCCACCGAGCCTCCAGAGCCCTTGTCGTCGCTAAACGTCTCTGTGGTACAGTCAAATTGTTTAATAAATGTACTTTTATGTGCGCTAGCTTTTTAGTGGTTTTACAAACAATCTTATATATATAAAAGGGGATAAATATAATGACCACCATAAAATGCTTTGATACCCTTAGTTTTGTAACCAAAAATATCTACTTAACACCAGAAAAATAAAGTCTAAAAATACAATAGTACCAGCTATTTTAGTCACGACTCCACTTTAAATTGTATTCGACCACCAAATTTAGTAAATGATCACCAAATCTTAGCGAGCAAATTAATATTCAGTTAGTATAATATTCAAATTCTATAGTAACGTGTCTGCGTCAGATCCCCTCTATGGCTGGTGAAACATGTGGGTTAGGTTAGGTTAGAACCATGACCATTAGCGCCAGATCCCTTCTATTGTTGGTGAATCATTTGGTTTAATCGGATAACGAGATGTTATTTTTTTGCCTATCATTTTAACTATTTTTGGGTTAGAATATTTTTTTTGGAGTTGGTTTGCTTAAATAGGATAGCAAGATGTCATAACTTTGGTTATAAGTTTACATTAAAATGCGGGTTTAATTTTGGTGATCATTTACTATTTTTGACTGCTAAATGTTACTTTATCTGGTGGTAAGTTAAACATAACCCTATATAAAAGAAAGTCGCGTTAGTTACACTATTTATAACTCAAGTACGGCTGAACCGATTTGGCTGAAAATCGGTGGGGAGGTAGCTTAGAACCAGGAGACGGAAATAGGATATAGGATATTTTATCCCGGAAATCCCACGGGAACGGGAACTTTGCGGGTAAAACGGGAGTGAAGCCGCGGGGGACACATATAACATTATAAAAACAAAGTCCTCTGCCGCGTCTGTCTGTCTGTTCGGGATAAACTCAAAAACTGCTGCACCGATTTTCATGCTGTTTTCACCAATGGATAGAGTGGTTCTCGAGGAAGGTTTTAGTATATAATTTGTCAAGCGGACGAAGCCGCGGGGATCAGCTAGTATTTTATTATTATAATACTAGCGGACCCGACAGACGTTGTCCTGTATGCAGCGCCATCTGCCGGGCTGACTTGTGAATCTAAACCATCCAGCGCCACCCAAACGCATACAAAAAAAACCATTCAAGTCGGTCCAGCCGTTTAAGAGTTCAGTGACATACACACGTACAGTAGAATTATACATATAAAGATTTTCTAAATATTAGCTAATTTTAACCATTTCATAAAGCCACTAAAAAGTCAACGACCTGTATCGGAAATAGTTAGCACTATTTGAATTTATTCCCTGTTTTGACATTCAAAAGGGTGTTTTATCTCGGTTTCCGAGGTACTTTATCGGTCGTTTATCTGTTCTTTAACGTTAGTAGTTAAGATTTCATTCAAGCGACCGATCAAGTACTTAGGAAACGGGGCACTTATGGCCTAATAGAAATAATGTATTTTCTTTCGGCCTGCAAAAACATATTCATCAATTACATTTGATGGAAAGTACTAAAGACTGCGTGCTAGACTAATATGTAACCATTGCAAAAGCACGTAGATACACAGTTAGAAAAAAAAAATAAGCATCACATTTATACATTTACTATGTGACATAACAAGGTTAGTATGTTACCGGGCTAAAGAAAGACGATTAGGTATAAAATAAAACTGACATATATTAATGAAAATGTGATAATGGCAATACCATTTAGTGATATGGCAATAAATACTTTTTAGTGTGACAAAAAGCACATGCAAGATTTTTAAAAAGACCAAATTTTAAGCGACTTATCATAAGAATAAAAAATATGATTGAATGACCCATTTTCAGGCATTCTTTAGGGCCAGCGATGCATGTCTCTGGGCAAAACAGAAAGAAAGCTGGCAACATTATGTATTCAGTGTTACCATAGTTAGACTGCGTCATCAGCGATGCCGTGGTTGGTCGCTTGGTGCGCGCGGGAAACGCCCCGGTGTGGCTTTGTGACATTAGGTCCCTGTTTTAGTATAGTTTTGTTATAGAGCTTGATCTAAATTAAAAATCTGTTTTTCTATAGCTTATAATGGCAATTAGACAAAGATAATACAATAATATTCAGTTATTAAATGAATAGATAAGTGTGATAGATATGATCGCCCTCCACCGAAAATCCCAACACCGTTCACGCTAGAATCCTGAATCTAAATAAAGAACAAAATCTTTTCTAAAATGCGTATCCAGCTTCCCGAAATTGCGCTCCACTCTTTTTATACGAAAATATCAACCCTGCAAAACCAAGATGAATTTCATTTTTCATGAGTGGCCTCTCGCAGTCGTCTGCGTAATCGGACTTGCCTGAGGCGGTCTTAATATAATTGACAAAACTTTTCTACTTAAACAAACGACTAAAGATTTATTTTCTCTTTTGAGTGGTGAATTTTGAGCGATGTCATCGTCTAAGCAGCAATTGAAATCATCAACAATATGTATTAAATAAAAACTACTGAGTCAAACCGAATCAAATTTTTGCGAGTTCGTTGCAGCAAGTATGCTGCATCAAACTAAAAAATAATCATAAAAACCTCGATCGGTGTACATACCTACATGAAAAAATACCCACCGAATCGAGATACTTCTCCATTTTTGGAATTCGGTTAAAAACAACTCAACTCTTTATCGAGTCAACGCACTGATAATCATCATCAGCCAATTATAGCAGACTACCCCTGGATAAAATAAACCAATCACGGAGCTCGATTTCGGGAACAAACAAGATACGGCAAATAAAAGTGTTGTCTCACGTTTGTCTGAAAGAGTTACTGTTGCTGAGCTGTCGCGCAGCTATGGAGCGGCGGCGCCCTCTGTCGGCGGCGATCATCGCGCAACGTTCGGCCGCCGTGCTCGCCACGAACGTGTCGTGAAGGGAGTAGCATGCTGCGGTGATCTGTAACACGTTAGCATGTTTTAGAATAACGGGCTGAAATGTAGGGGGACGATGATAGACGGGGCCCGCTAGGGCCAGTGCCTGCCAGGGTTGCGGAATTTGTTCGAAAGAGTCACCGCGGCCCTGGAACGCAAAGGGCATTAGGAGGAATGCGGATGAGTTTTAATTATTAAGTGCCAGGGTTGCGGAATTTGTTCGAAAGAGTCACCGCGGCCCTGGAACGCAAAGGGCATTAGGAGGAATGCGGATGAGTTTTAATTATTAAAAGTCTGACACTCCCTTATGCTTCACCCAGGGCGGAAGGATCCTTTAAAAAAAAGGGGGACGATGATATGATGTTATGGCTGCATGGTTCTTCCGAGTTCTAGAGCGTCGTCTGTCCACTGCTGGATATAGGCTTCCCTCAAGTGTTGTCACATCGAAATCGACCGTTCCTTTGCAGTCCAGCAGATTATGTACAGATTATTTACCGATGACCTGGTGAGGACCACCTCACCAGGTCATCGGTCTACCTTGTAAGAGGCCTTCCAACGCTGCGTCTTCAGGTACGCCGTCAATACTCCAGAATCGTTGGACCCCATCGACTATCTGATCTACGAGCAATGCCCCTAAACTAATAATTTATTGTATGTATCTAGTTACTAAAAAAGTCTAATAACTAGCAAAATGATAGTCAAATAGAGTGAATAGTTTGATATCTAAATAACCTAATTTTAACCCAATAATTTATTATTTTAACGACCGAAGATCACAAAAATATTTCAAGACTCCAACCCACAACCAGTGCACCCAGACCAATCACACATCACACCAAGCCAGTACCTACCTGCTGGATCAGCCGTCGATGCAGGTCTACATCAGCTCCCCGGATGCCCTCCCGGTCCTGATGCAGCTGCAGGGCGCAGAGCAGAGCATCCTTGATGGTCTGTACGGTCGCCTGGACCCGGTCAGTTCGCATCAGACGACGGACCAGGTACCCCTTGGTCAGAGCCACTATTTTGGTCGCAGCAGCCCGCTGATTCGGACAGTACATAAAATTGTATAGCAAGTTATGCTGAAGTGGTATGAGGGAATGGAAATAGGAAGTAGCTTTAGGATTAAAAGGCTTTTTGGGATGATAGGAATGAAGGCGGTACCAAATAGATGTACCAGCAACATCAAATACTGAACAGTAAACAGCACTTGATAAATACGGCTTTTTTATAAAGTTGCGAGGGTAGCAATCCAAAAATTGGAATGGGAAAAGCAATATATCAAAAAACTGGGAAAGTTGATGTAAGGGAAAATCATAAGATCTTAACACAAGATCATATTGATAAATAAGTATATAAAACGCTATCAAATGTAAAGCGTTTGCTGGAATGAGTGGCTTGCAGGAAAAAGAGGTTTTAAGGAATTAAGGGCGGATAAGGATCGAGTGCGAAAACAATGAATAAGCTCAAGGAAAGAAAAAATGGCAGCTGATAATAATAGGTGAAACAAAAAGCAACTCGCAATGATCACATTTAACTCCACATATGTGCGCTCAAATAAGATTTCACTCAGGATAAAATTATTACATACTAATATTTAAAAATACAATGCTTCTTTTTGTAAGGGTCTACAACGGTTTCTTGGCTATAAGCTTATTTTTAACATCTTTTGTACCTTGTAAAACGCAAATAAATAAATATGAATAGGTATAAAATCTTCTCTTATTATTTATATAATAAATACTCATCTAAATATAAATAAGTATAGAATTTAAATAAAACATACGTTACCTCTCTTGGCGTTGCTTGCTGCATGTTGAATTTGGCCCTACTTGCCAACGAGTTAGTGCTTTTTATTGAATTATTTATAGCCCTTTCCATATTTCGTATCGCGCCTTCGGCCGAACTGCTATGCACTGCAGAAGTTGCATGGATCGTTTTAACTTCTTTACCGTAAACTTGGCTGGTAATAACACTGTTATTGGCGGCAGCATAAAAATTGCCGTCGTCATTGTCAGAAGGAAATGTAACATTCAAATCGGCCATCGTGTCGTTCGTTCGATCGGTAAGCATCGGTTCGAAGTCAAGATCAGATGATGCACTTGTCTCGTAGTTCAACCGTCGGGATGTGGGCGTGTTTCTGTGTGGAGGCGACGGCGTGCTCCTCACAGGGGACTGAGTGCGTGTCCTGGACCCCTCTGGTTGCGTCGTCTGGGAGACAATCTTGGTCCCGTTCTGACTGCGAGCTTTAATCGGCTGCTTCTTTATACTCCCAGTAATATCTCTGCTTTTCTTCAACACACTATCGCATTGGTTTATATAGTTGTTGGTATTGGTCAACGTGTTAGAAACGGGACTGTCAAGACTACTTTGGTCAGGTGATTTGTAGTTGATCAGCTGACTAAGACTGACCGGACCTCTGTCACTTTCCTGACACTGTTCTAGATGCTTGTCACCCCAGGCCTCCTTCACCTCTATCGGAGACGTGGGACATATGGTCTTCAGCTGCTTGAAGAGCAAGCTGTTCTGCTCCTCGAAGACCTGCTGGAGGAGCATCTGTTCCTTTTTCTGCTTTTCTACTAAACTTGCCATTTGTAACAACTGTTGATTTTGTATCTTCTCATATAGTTCCCTGACCCGAGCGGCCGGGTCTTCTGATTCTGATATTAATGGCACAGGCGTGTGGCCCTGAGGCACAGGCTGTAGATCAGGATTTTTATTTGTTTTAGTTGATCCTGAATCTTTAACTGATGTCCGGTTGTTGTTACGGGCAGGACTGACGGATCTCCTAGCTTTCGAAACAGGTTCAGACTTGGGTATTATATCTGCATTGGGCGTTGGGTTAGATTTTATCATTGGTTTAATGGCGCGCTTAGTTTTATCTGGGAAGATCGATTTTGGCCGACTTATAGGTGCGGTTTGAGTTGAGGGTTTAGGTTGTTGTTTCACAACACTCTTGTTAGAAGCGTTCCTATTAAGGTTATTTGCCTTAGTCTGCTTCAGCTCCTGCGCCATTGTTGACCATTTTACCTTGGCGGTCTCCAGGTCCCAACTCCGTCGCTTCTTAGTTGGGCTCAAGCTTGATAGCGATTCGCTCATCGAAATACAGCTCATTTCAACGCCAGTGTTTAATGATTGCACTTCTAGATGCGCCAAGAGCTGAGGACTAGGCTTTAACAGCGTGTAAGATCGTTGCCGAGCTAGTGGCAGAGAATGCAGATCCTTCTGACTCTCTCTGTGCAAGTCATTGAGAGAGCCTGTGAAGCTTTTGGAACTAAGAGACGCGGGGCCATCTTGAGATATATTGTCAGCAAAAGGATCTGTTAAATTGTTGTGAAGATTGAAGTTAGGAACTTCTGCAGCACTTTGTTGTTTTTTATTTCGTTGAGTTTCTGTTCTAACTTCTTTTTCTGTTATTACTTTTCGAGTAATCCTTGTTGTGCAGTTGTAATCTCTTTCAGGAAGATCTTTTTGAGGAGGTGAGTCTGGTGGCGTCCTTCTAACAACGTCGACAACTTTTTTGCTAGATTCATTGTTGATACTTACACTGAGATCTATTACAAGTTTCGGAGAGCTTGACCTAGAACCAGTTTCTATTGATTCCACAGTCACATTGGAAGTTATATTGTTAGAAACATCAGTCGCACGAACATTTCTTGGAGATGAAGAGACATGTCTCGGTGGTGAAGAGACATGTTTTGGTGGTGAGGTGGCATGTCTTGGCGAAGACTCCACAGATTTTTTGAGATTTCTAGAATAGAAGCCAGGCTTTACTTGCTCTTGGGGTACTTCGTATTCACATTCAGGCAGTTCAGGAGCGTCGGTTCTATCCTCGGAGTCCGAGTCGCTGTCAGCCACGAAGGGTTGGAGAAGGGATATGCGCTTGTCTACTTCCTTAGCAAGAAGCCTGTAGTACTGCATTTCTTTGCGACATTCTTTAGACAGCTGAAACAAAACATGTTAGTTACACCCAAAACATAAATATAATTCATTATAGATACAATTATTGATATTCATCACCTTTGTAAGAGATAACAACAGAAGATACAACAATATCTTTTTCATTTTGTTTTTCTGAAAACCTTTTTTTTTTCTAAAAAGCTCTTGAACAGTTTTAAATCTGAAGATATTTTTTTAAATGCTTGAAATTCTGCAAAGAAATGAAAAAAATAATGTTGATTTGTTATCATGCATGGCAACTTAGAATAGCAATGTTGACTATTTTGAATTGCTCTAAAACTACTAACTCATTTTGGAGAAGGCACAGTAAATAATATAAGTTAGGAAACAGTGCAAGTAGCACTTTTCAAATAGTTGATATGAATCAATGTCCCATGTTCAATCTAGCTGACCCGTGCAACGTCGTCTGCGTAACATTTTTCATTACTACTCCGCTCCTAGTGGTCTTAGTGTGATGATATATAGCCTATAGCCTTCCTCGATAAATGGGCTATCTAACACTGAAAGAATTTTCCAAATCGGACCAGTAGTTCCTGAGATTAGCGCGTTCAACCAAACAAACAAACAAACTCTTCTGCTTTATAATATTATATATAGTATAGATTCGATAAATTGAGTGACTGAAAGATAATAATATAATAATAATATCCTTGGACATTTCACACAACGCCATATAGTCCCACAAAATCGATCAAAATCGAATATCTATTCTTTCAGATGACCTTCTCGTTCCAAGGCAGTGGTTACACTTTCAAACAGATGCACAATGGAGCAGGGACAATGACTGGAGCAGTTACTCTAAAGTGCCCATGAAGGGACCTTTGTATTTCATATGCTATTCTATTCTATTCTATTAGGGGGTTTGGTTTCCGCACATAGTCCTGATATTGGACCATTGTGCGTGAGCCATGACGGCCGTCACTCCAACCACTCAACCTCCTTCCAGTGTTTATTCAATGAACAGTGCCCGGTGATGGTCCCTGTCACCATTCGCAGGCTGACCCTGTCCATTCGCAGAAGGCGCCTGGTCAGTCTCCGGTCCCAGTTAGGCATTACTTCCTTGGACTGCCTGCAGCCTGGTGCCAAGGCCCACCAGCGTTCCCCTTGTTTGTGGGCGTGTCACGCAGCCATGTGCGCAGTTGGACGAAGGGGAGTGGTACTATGGGTTTGGGTCCAACAGCCATAGCACCAGATCCCCTTCTGGCCAGCTTATCGGCCGCGTCATTTCCTAGTGATCAGCTGTGTCCTTTTATCCACTGCAGCGTCACAGTGTCGCGGATGGTCACCGTGACGTGTTCTAGTGCGTTGTGGCATTCTCGTATGAGGTTCGAGGTAGTGTTGTTCTTCTTTAGGGATTGGAGAACTGAGGCACTGTCAGAGAGTATACGAATGTGGGTGTCTGTGACTTTTCTGACCTATTGCATGGATCGCTAGGATAATGCCCACGCATTCTGCCTGGTAGACGGTGTTGAGCTTACCTGGCGGAAACCCGTATAAATGCTTGTCTTTGATCCGTCAGTGTAAATTCTTAGCTCTTTTGGGACCGTAGTGGTCGTGTAATTCTTATGCTTCTGAAAATGGTACGTCTTTTGAGTTTTGTCGTTGGGTGATGTCAGCTTGGATTGCCGTTTAACAGCATCTTCCATAATGTGCATGTGCTTAATTCTAGAGTCTGTACCTAAGTTGCCAGATGTGCTGAGCCTGAAAACCGCTAGGGCCGCCATCTCTCGCACTATAAGGTGTAGTGGTGGTAGTCTCAGCATGGCCTGCAGGGCCGCAGTGGGTGTGGTTTTCATACTTCTAGTAATTGACGATACAGTTTTTCGAGGTCTTTCTGTGCCATGCTCAAGTCGGTCCTGGGCCACCAGACTAGAGAGCCATACATGATTATTGGTCTTATTACCGTGGTGTAAAGCCAGTAGGTGATACTGGCTGGGACTAATCCCCTAGTACCTACCTAGCATGCGTTGTGGACATTTGTGCTTTTGTGCCCTCTAAGTTGTTGGTGCGAAACTCCTGTGCCTCGGAAAGCATGTTAAGCTGAAAAGATATTTTGGGCAGGGAGGTTGCAGAAGGTCATCACCCTTTTCTTGAAATGACTCAACCTCTATGACAAATTCTTTAGAAGATACACTATGAAATAAAAAAAACGATATACCCATTTTTCAGATTACCTAGGAATCTTCAATCTGCATGCTAGTTTTTTTAAATACATAAAATCTATTTTAAAAATATTATCATTTTAACATAATATATTATTATTTTTATCATTTCAAGCTCATTCTTGCATTTTGGCACATTCTCTTAATTTATCAGCTTTTCTGCGCTTAAACTGTTACATGCTGTTATCAGTGCAGGTCTGCCCCTAAGACGTCCCACTTAGGTAGGGCTGCCATCTCGAAAGTCTGTCAACCAGGACAAGAAACGTGAAAACCCCGGATTTTGGATCTTACTACCCGGACGTTTCAAGAGATTTTATTTTTTCTAAGTTTCTAAGAGCGTTCCCACACGCACGACGCCGCCAACCGTGGCGGCAGCCGCGTGCGGCGCCGCACGCGGCTGCGCGCGCGATTTTTTTTTCAAAGGAAATTTTGTTCGCGTGGAGAGGCGGTTCGTGTGCGTTTCATTAATTTCCTTTGAAAAAAAACCGCGCGCGTAGCCGCGTGCGGCGCCGCACGCAGCTGCCGCCTCGGTTGGTGGCGTCGTGTAGGAACGCTATAAGTGGAAAAAAATATAGTTTTAATGGTTTTAAATATTTATTTATTATTTTTTATCATTTTAAACTAAATTACGTCTAAAAAGGAAACAAAACAAAATATTCTTAAAGTTTTAAGGAACTTACATTTCTCGTTTCTTTAAATAAAAGAAAATTAGAATCTCTTAACAAAAAATATATATCTCTACTCTTTTAATAAAACAAAATTTTCTCAAAAAACTTTGAAAGGAACTATTATCAGTCTTACATGTTTAATGTCTGTAAACATAACAAAAGCAAGTCGCTGTTGAATAAGCATTTACGTTTAGGCATTTTGTTGTGGTATCTGATCTGAAAAGGATAAAAAAAGTCCAAGTAAAAACGTGTAAGTATTACAATTCGTAAATATAGATCGATTCCTGGCATGAGAGCATTTAAATAAACAGGATCACTGTTGAACAGCACTAAAATACATATTCTTGTACAAAATATAATACCTAATCTCATGTTTTGTAGAATAATAAATAACACTTACCTTGCATTGCAAGAATACGTGTCGTCCGTTCCGTCACCTCGCCAGTTGTCACGCACACGCACGTCTGCACTTGTAACCGCCTACTACGCAACTGCGCTGCGGCGAGCGAGAGAGAAGAGTCGGATGTACGCACGGCGCGGGGTGCGGGGCGAGCCGCGTCACGTGTCACGCCAAGCGCCGCGCGTTTCGAGTCGTGCGGACTCGTGCGCGACCGTTGATTATTTGAAAAGCGTTTGAAAAGTGTACAACCCGGACTACAAATAAAACCCCGCCCGGACGCTCCCCGGACGCCTTCTAAACTAGGACAAATCCGGGGAAACCCGGACGGATGGCAGCCCTACACTTAGGTCAAGTTAATGTAAAAAAAATCCAGCACCATTTTGCACTCCATCCATCCATCTTCTGGGCTCGAATTTCCTTTATAGCCCGCGGCTTTGGAAGTTCATATTTTTTTTGTAGATAGTACTCACGAATAGAAAGCCTTTTACAAAGTAGCAAGGTGCGGAGAATCACGGTTTACGAGATAAAATTCATTAAAGTTTCAAAAAAGTACGAAAATAGTACGCCATTTGCAAATTTTTAGGTTAGACAAATTGTCATGGTAGACGTCAAAGTTGACATTTCACGTTCCGTTAACGTTAGAAGTGTTTTTTGTTCAATTTTATATCTTGTTTTTTTTTTCATATTTATAATATTTTTATATATTCACATACATAAAGTACGGAATAAATGTGAACCAAGTGAAGTGCCATTGGATGCAAGAGCGAGCGAAGCGAGCTCTGGACTTGTGGGCACCCCGACTCGGACAGGTTAGGTTAGAAGGGAATGGCGGGGTCGAGTGAGCGAGCGAAGCGAGCGAATAGACCCCGCCATTCCCTTCGAGGTTATTTTTTTATAAACTACTCAGAAGTAGGAGCCCCGCGAAGCGGGGCTCCGTCGACTTGGCCTCCGGACTGAATATAAAACTTTTTGAGGTTAGGTTACTTTAATTAGTTTTTCTCAAGAACAGCCTGTCGCCTTTACATGGGAGTGGTGCTAGGGCATAGGGGGCACCTCCCCGTCCCTCCTCCTGCTAAACAATACTCAATTTTACCTGTTTATCTAACTCAAATGCTATTCTAACCTCAAAACTTTAACCATGGATATCTCCATAACCGTGGGGCTCCGGGGGGTGGGGGTGGTGCAGAGGGCACCCCCTCCCCCCCACCTCCCCCCTCCACCCCCTCCCGACCCTTAAATCAGCGGGCTATAAAGTAAATTTTAACCATCTTCTGCTTTGGAAGGGAGACTTAAAATCATCACCAACATTTCCTGAATTGGACGTAGTTCCTGAAAAACGTTCCAATCCACACACTTAACATTTTGAGATAATTGCGATTAAAGTTCAATCTCGTATTACTTTACGAAATATTTTTTTTTAACGGCCGTTACTTTTGTATGCTACAGATGTTATGATCAAGTTTTAATTTGACCCTATTTTAGACTTCCAATGTTAATACTTTTTTGAATATTCATAAAAATATTGCTGTGGAACGTTTTTGGTTTATTGCAATATTCATGTTACTTTTAAAATTTTTATTTATACAAAACGTTCCATACAACATGTATGACAAAGAAAATAATAATAAAACAAGATTAAATAACAAAAAGAGTATTTTGTGGTGAAAAATATCAACGATATTTACATTCTTCTTCATCATCTTCAAAATCAAAGTCACCACTTTCGATTTGTTATATTTTTACACGACTGCCTAATTACACGACTGTCTAAAAAAGGAGTGTTATGTTTTCAGGGTTCATGTATGTATATATGTTTGTGAGTTTCTTTATTCCACCATAACTTCTAAACGGCATAACCGTTTTCAATGTTTGTGATATCGTTAGAAAAAAGCGTTGCTTAATCCCGAGTAACATAGGCTAGTGAAATTGCATTGATCATGAAAAAAACGGAAATATTATTTTATTTTCCTGAAAATTTGCCTGCATTTGCTATCATCGTCTAGAGCTTGCTTAGTACATAACAAAAATATATAACAGTAGGATTCAATATGCATTCATTTGCTAATTAATAACAAACGAAATTAAATAAATTCAGGACTAGTAAATAATCCGTAGCAAAATACAATGAATGAATCAATAACTAATTAACTACGTATACTATCATCATCTAGATGCTTGGTAGATTACAAAATATGTAATAGTTTAAGATTCATTCATTTGTAAATAATTCAGTAGTTTTCGTTTCTAAACTCGCCTCCTTTCTCGAAACAAATAACTATATTATACAGATACTGTATGTAAATAAACATTTTCTATCCTTTAGAGTGGTGATCAGACGTATCCCGGAATAGAATCACATAATGTAGGACGTTCCACGTGACCTCTTACCCCCAAAATTTCGATCCCCGCCATTTATGGCTTACACTAATCGAGAGGTAGACAAGTATACGAATACGACATTGTGTTTATCATTTGACCCCTCGAGGGCTACAACTCAATTGCAATATATTATTATAAAATTCTTTCGTTACTGAGTGATTGAGTGTCTGTCTGAGTGAGTGAGTGACTGACTGACAGACAACGCACAGTCGAAACTACTGGACGTAGAAGCTGAAGTATGGCATGTTTGTTTCTCGCGTGAGAGCGAGGGAAAACTAACACCCCAGCCGCCGCAACAGAAGAAGACGCCCCGGGCCTGAGGTCGGCGAGCGTTGGATGGCTCTCTGTCCGATCAGAACTAAGCCAGGATCGATGGCACGTTGTGTTCCATGCGCGCCTCAAAGAGATGTCAGCAAAGTAGACGGGGCCAGTGCCTGCCAGGGCTGCGGAATTTGTTCGAAACAGTCACCGCGGCCCTGGAACGCAAAGGGCACTAGGGGGGAACACGGGTGGGTTTTAGTCAGTAAGAGTCTGACACTCCCTTCTCCTTCGCCCAAAGTTGGAGAAGTCATCCCATCCATAAAAAAAGTTGCATACAAGTGAACTTTTGGATCTATTATACCACTAATGCCGCGATTGTCTTGGTACTGATTACACAGGTACAGTAGATTTTAGAACCACCACAGTCGGAACACAGTGTCACCACCGGGAACTACATGGCCATTTGCAAAGCTATTTGTTTCTCGCTTTGTAACCCAGATACGTCAAGAAATGAGCTTGGTCCTGCGAATTGCACCCGACCCCAGGACCATCCCCAATGCACAGATCCATTAAGTTGTGTTCTGTGCGGACGTTTTGGGCACTTGGCGAACTACTGCGGCTGCTCCAAAACCCCAAAACTCGCTTTCAAACTGGTTTAGCATGTCAACGCTCACCAATAGCGAGGAAGTCAACCTGTGAGGATCCCATCCTCCCAAGTTGCACAACAGTGTTATACCACAGAGGGATCCGATATTTGGTAAAAAGGAAGATCTTCTGACCGGACGGTTGTTGTGTGTTGTATGCTACCACTAAGATTATGTATGGCTATGACAGTGCACGAGCTGTAAGGGACGGCTTTCTTCAGAGTTGTCGTAGATCTAGGCTCTACCATGTTTTCTAAGGGCTAATGCGCACTTAGTCGCGTGTGGTAGCTAGTAGGTTTGTCAAATGGTGTTTCAGATCCACGTAAGCTTATCTACGAGCTACGCTAAATGAAGTCTCTCCATGTATTGAATCACCTCAAAAAATTTAGTATTGAATCAATCAAAAGACGAATTAGTTTCGAATTACTTATTATTAAATCAAAATATCGTTTGGTCACTAAAACGTATGAAATAAAAAATAATTAATTGAAAAAATCAAAAAACGCCTGCCATGTCTAAAAAAGAACTAAAAAATGATAAACAAACATTTGCCCAAAAATTTAAAACTCAAAAATAACTTTTTTAGTGCAGTCGGGGGGCAGTAGATACTCTGTAACATTTCTTTAAGGGTCCCCCGACTGCAATCAAAAAGTTATCTTTCAGTTTTAAATTTTTGGGCAAATGCTTGTTTATCATTTTTTAGTTCTTTTTTAGACATGGCGTGCGTGATTTTTTAATTTTTTTAATCAATTATTTTTTATCATTATTAACTATCGAATTTGTTAAGAAAACTAATGAAAATAACGAGATGGATCACTTTAGACATATCTCGTTGGTGTATCTCGTGTAATATTGCAATAATTAAAAACATTCCATGTAATTTGAAACGTTTACAAGAATCAAGTTTCTTTTTAGTGTTGGTAAATATTCCTAAATCAAAAACGTTACAGATGTCTTGGAACTTTATAATGAATTACTTATTTGGCTGACGTTATGTATATTTTTAAAACAAAAACATTTCAGATGACTTGGAACTTTTTAATGAATATTATATTTTGCCGAGATGAGTAACATTTATTTAAATCGAAAACGTTTCAAATGGTTTGGACCATTTTAATGAAAATATCTATTCTACGTAGAGTGCACATATTATTTTTTAACAAAAACGTTTCAGGTGGCGTGGAACGTTTTAGTGGAAATTCAATTCTACTAACGTCAAACAGATTTTAAAAAATCAATAACGTTTCAGATAGCTTGGATCACATTTGTGATAATTGTTTATGACTCTGTCTTAAATTTGGGTTGTTCCACATAGCTTGGAGTCTTTTAGTTGAATACTTGTTTGTGTTCTCCATACATGTGGGTTGGGCTACTAGATCATGATTTCATTTTTAAAATGACAGTAGAGCCACCAAATTTTGACAGTTAGTAAAAAGCAATCACGTGACTTATTTGGTATTAGTAACTCTATTTTGATCTGATTGTGGGTTGGAACGTTTTTCAGAAACTACGTCCAATTATTCTGATACTTGTTGATTTTTAACTCTCACAATTTTTTTCAGGGAGTATTCTACAGAAGTAAGGTAGGAAGATTGAGAGAGCAGAGACAGTAGACTCTTACGTTCCGGATGGTCAGACAATAATTTTAAAATATCTAGTCTAGTACCTATATGATAATAATATGAACAAGGACACAAAATATGTAATTGATGTACTCACAACTGGCGGAAGGAGGGGCACCCCGTTTAATTTCATACAGGACACGTACTGGCCGGCTTGTCGCACACATTTCACATCCCACGGGTCGTTCATTCTTATTGTACACCCGATAGAAGAGACTTACTGCTCCTGGATTTCCTGATGTTCCCCGAAAATCGCGAACTCATCAATATCCGATTGCTAACATCGCTAAAGGAAATTGCACGCCACTTTTCAGTCTATCTAAAGTAATAAATCACAGATTTTGAACCTTATGACGAGGGAAATTTAATTTCATTACGCCGACGGAACCGCATCGCAATACACCAGATGTTGTCATGCACGATTACGTCAGATAAAATTATTTTACCCGGTTTGATGGCGAACACTAACTATAATTGGCTCTACGGTGAGCGGTTGATGCTTAGGTATGACATTGAATTAATTATTATTTGTTTTATAGCTTTTTAAGAATATTGATACAATTAATTATCGGTACTAGAATAACATAACATGAATTTGAAAATGATAATACTATTCTCGGTTTCGCAGCTTCAAACGGGAAAAGCTTAAATAGGATTTGTAACCAATTAAACAAGGCTAGCTTTTATGTTATTAAAGTATAAGCCAATGGAAAAGCTGCTGCAGCAAATCAAACTACAGTAGGTACAAGGAAAACAACCTTGCTTTGAGTTGTCAAACAAACTTTCGTATTGCCATGGTTACACATTCAAAAAAGTAGGTAATGAAATAAAAACAGTCAACATTTTTTATTTTGGAAAAATATTTATTTTCTATTTCATGTGAGACTTCTTGTGGGTGATGTGTATATAGTTTTGCAAATTAAATTAAATTACGGTACGGCGTGGCGGAATTCTTCAACACCATATTTTAAATTGTTTTTAGTCAGTGAGTCTTTATTTTCTACTGTGTATATTTTTTATATAAAGTAGTAATTAGTTGAGAATTTTAGGTTTTGTCATAAATTGATAATTTTTTTTTTTTTTTTATTCTTAAATTGATTCTTAATTAAATTGATAATTAAATCTTTAATTGATAATTGATAAAAAATCATATATTGATAAATAAATTGCAACAAATCACGTCAAAGGAGATGTTTTTGTTTTGGCCCAAACATGTTCCGGAATACAAAAAGGAATAGTTTCAAAACGCACAACAAAGCTGTGAGTATGGGTTAGACTTTGACATTGATTGAATTGATTGACAGTGACATTGACATGTTAATAATTTATTAGTGATTTCCAGTGATTTCCAGTGATTTCTCATGTAAATTTTGGGTTTAATTTACAAAATTTCAATGATATCTTCAAAACAATATCTTTGTTCACATCGAAGATAGTAGTCAAATTATAATAGGCCTTTCCAGATTATCCAACGCCTTAAATTAAACAAAATTATTATGATAATGGTTAGAAACATTTGTCCCGCCGGAAAACAGGCGTTAATTTGGTTTTCTATTTCTTTACTTATTTTCACGACATCATTCTTTTCCGGAAGAGTCCTAGGATTCTCATCGGAGCTTTGGGCCCTTACGTATTGGGGTCCAGCACTCTACTTCTGTTTACTTGCCTTTATACTGAGATACTGTTACAAGGGCTTTATTTACGGGGTAAGTTGCTTTTTTATTTTATATTCAAGATATATTTAACAGTATGAATTTATTTCCTAAGCCTCGTTTACAGTTAAAATATTTATAGGTTAGATTTTCTAAACAATCTTGTTTCAATTTTGGCTTGAATTAACTTGTGTAAGTAGATCAACATGAGTCACTGTTTTAAGTGCCATCATTATTTGGTATTCCATTTCTGATTAGCGTTATGACATAACATGTACATGACTAGGTAAATTCTATATTTACAATTTATTAAACTTTTCTTACACAGGTATCAATAAGGTCAGCATTCCTGGGTGCTACATTCTCCCTGGGTATCTTCCTCGCCACCTTTGACAATGGCTGGAGAGTGTTCGGACTCTACACTGTGATACTATCATTCTTCCATTTCTCGGAGTTTGTGTCTGTGGCACTTACAAACCCTCGGACGTTGTCTGTAAACTCGTTCATATTGAACCATAGTATTCAGTATGGTGTGGCTGCGGCGGCTAGCTGGATAGAATGGGGAGTGGAGTACTACTTCTTCCCTGGTAAGTATTGTATTTATACTTCACAACTGTTCTAAGCTTAAGCAAAACTCTGTCTGGCAGCTTTACCTTTTCTATATAAGGAAAACTATTTTCACATTGAAAGCCACTATCACAATTAAACTTGAATATTAGAACACTTGCTTCAGCCCATGACTTTGTATGCCCATATCCCGTTTTTCCTAAAGAAGAAAAGAATTTACCAAATGCAACTGGAAGTTCCTGAGATAAGCAAATACAAACAAACAATAAAACAAAACCAGAAGGATTCAAACTTAACTCCGGGAAATGATTTTCTTATCTAATAAATTACCTTCATCTATTTGACCGACAATTTTGACAATTCAAAAGTACATGTAAATAGTTTAATTTAATATATTTTGAGTTTTACCACTTTTCATTGACTTGGCAACCATTGCAACCTTGATTGTCTAGTAATGTCTATACATATCTATACATAAGTTGTTCCTGTAGAAAGTCACTTCCATTGAACCCACCTGTCTCTTCCAGATATGAAGACATACTTCTGGCTGTCATACTGTGGTGTAGCGATGTGCATCGCTGGAGAACTGTTCAGGAAGTCGGCCATGTTCACAGCCAAGACTAACTTTAATCACACAGTAAGTTTTTCCTAAACTTTAATAATAATTTACTATGAAGCATTTCTGGGTTTTTTTTCTGGGACAGTAAGACGAAATGCTTAGCCATAATATAACAGAGAATCTGTGCTCATGTGTTATCTTCAGTATCAGAAATTCGACTTAGGCCTCGTGTTTTCTTTTGCCACCCCCATCCAGGTTCTACCCACTACCTATGTCAATAATGCAACCTTTTTTTATTAATTTTTATTTGAGATGCGTTTGCTCTTGACTTTAGTCTTGGTCAGAGATGACAAAGTCTACGATGGAGCGAGCTTACCCAGAAGGAGCCTATTTACTCTAACTTTGAAGAGATTAGGGTTGTAAGCGTTGGGAAACACAGACGCAGGCAGAGATTTCCACTCATTTGCTGTGCGCATTATAAAAGACTATTGGAAACGCTTAGTGCGAATTCGTGTTACCAGCACTTGTTGTATTACTTAGAGCAAAAATCTAGAGAACATTTTTCATACAAACCAAGTGCCAACCAAGTGTCGTCAAACGAAAGATAAGACAAAATAAATAATATCCTTGGACATTTCACACAACGCCATATAGTCCCAAGCTAAGCAAATTAAACTAACTAACTAACTCATGAATACTGAAAGCTTCTCTTAGGGTTCCGTACCTGGGTGGCTCGCCGTCCGTCCGTCTAGTGACGACAGGCCGTGTCGACGGCGCGTTAGTGTTCCACGCGCGCCTCAAAGAGAGTCAGCACACAGAGGGGCCCGAAAGGGCCGACGCCTGCCGGAGTCGCGGGATTATTCGCAAGAGACACCGTGGCTCCGGAACACAAAGGGCAATGAAGGAACATGTTTGGGTTTTAGTTAGTAGAAGTCTGACACTCCCTCCCGCTACACCCAGAGCGGGAGGAGTCATTGGATGATTTCCAATCCGTGAAAAAAATAAAAAAAAGTGTTCCTTACCTGAGATGCTCGGAACTGGATGTTGTGGCGACACTAGGGGGAGTCATATCATATGACCAGCAGTGGATGTCTTTCGGCGGATGTGCTCATGATGACCTGACGGGTTTCCAACGGAACGCTTTTACTAAGCCTCTGCTGTATGTCCGTCGGCGTCGTTAGTTAGAGTAAACAGGCTCCTTCTGGGTAAGCTCGCTCCATCGTAGACTAGTCTCTGTCATCTCTGAACAAGACTAAAGTCAAGAGCAAACCCATCTAAAATAAATAAAAAAAAGTCGTCTGTTGGGGGGCTGTATTTCAAGAACCGTAATAGGGAGTCAGTGGAAATTTTGCAACAGTGTGTTTTATTTTTGTTAACACAGTTACGTGACCACAAGTCTATCTATTTTCTTAATATATATAAATCACGTGTCACGCTGTTTGTCCGCGATGGACCCCTAAACTACTTATCCGATTGTAACCAAATTTGCATACCATGTGCAGTTTGATCCAACTTGAAAGATAGGGTAGCTTACATCTCAATTTATAGTCGCAATATTATTAAGGAGCGGAGCATTCATGGAAAATGTGACGCAGACGAAGTTGCGCGAGTCAGCTAGTATATATGTTACCGGAAATGTATACAATTCCATGTCTATGTAGGAAATGTGTTAAATAGTTTCATAATTATTTTTTAATCCACTCATTTCCTAGGAATTGTATGCATTTCCTAGGAACTCTATACAATTACTATATGATAGAAGGAAATGTATAAAATTAAAAACTAAGTACCTACCGAAGAATAAATAAAAAACGATTAAGTGAGAATCATAACGATTATTTAATAAGAGGGACTTGTCAGATAACAAATAATCTTGTTTGATTATTTATCAATCAAACTAGAACTTGTTTAGCTTACAGATAAAGGTTAATAAATGTCCTCTAAAACTTACATTTTCGTACATAATCAGTCCGTCAATGAGTATCTAATCAGGTTAATTAAGATCCATAAGACATAATCTTAATTTCATAATTAGTAATAATCAAATCCTAAAACATAAATTCTTCTTTGTATTTATTTTAACTAAACTTGAACAATCATCTACACAGATAAAATTTAAAAAATACAAATTTCTTTTAAAACTTTCCCTATCAAGAATTAAAATAATCAGTCTTTTATTAATTAATCACAGTATAAAGAAAATGTCTTAGATGGTTTAGGCCTTTACTATAGGACTAAAATAGTATGGCACCAGAGTGGACGCTTTTGAACTTATTTATTTTTACAAGACAAGCTGGAATGGCATTTAGAATTGCACAAAAGTTTATTTTTTTAGCAAAAACACCATGATGTGTTACAATTCTTCTTACAAAGGCACTTTTTGAATCCTTGTCGGGTTCCAGTTGATTGTAGATTTGCAATCGAAATTTCCGTATTCTCACTACTAAACGTCGTTGCCACGAATGAAGCAATAGCAACACCTTCCCCCACTCCGATCTCTGCCGCCCGCGCCCACGCCGCGCGTCGCACCATGCTTGTAGGTATGAACATGAACATACCGATTGGCGATGACTACTGAAATACATTTCCTATCATGGTTTAGGAAATGTGTAGATTTCCTAAGAAAAGTGTTAATTAAAAAATATTTCATACATATCCTATGGATTTTAGGAATTGTACACTTTTCCTAGGAATTTTATACAATGACGGATTACATACATTTCCGTTAACATATATATAAAAATGAATCCCTATTTCCCTTCGTCATCGCATCACGCGAGGACTGGACTGATTTGGCTAATTCTTTTTTTGTTGTGTTTGTTACTGTCAGGAGGTTTTTATGAAAGAAAAAATAAGAAAGTTTTCGGTGACGGGAGCGAAGCCGCGGGGGACAGCTAGTATTATATAGCAATGACGTCCTCAGACGCTGCCGCGTTGTTCTGTGATATGTGGCCCTTTGCCAAGACCTGAACTGACATTCCACTGACTTAATGCTTCAGGTGCAGTTCGTGAAGCAGGCTGACCATGAGTTGGTGACTCACGGGGTGTACTCCATCTGCAGACACCCCAGCTACGTCGGCTGGTTCTACTGGTCTATTGGGACACAGGTATGAGATAAAGATATTTTTTTCAAGTATGTTGAGGTACTTAGCTGATACTGTGTAACATGGATTTTTGTTTAGTAACAACTGTTACTTCCCGAATAAGCTGAAGAGTTTGTTTGTTTGGTTGAACACGCTAATCTCAGGAACTGGTTCGAAATTAAAAATGTTTTAGTGTTAGATAGCCCCTTTATTGAAGAAGGCTATAAGGCTATATAACTCGACCAACCTATAACACGACCTAAAAAATCGAATTAGTCCGTCAGTTAGATTATCAAAAAATATTTGACCCGTATTTTTTCTTTTGTCGGGAACCAAAATTGACGAAGTTACGACACTTTAAAATTCTCAATATGTCACGCTGTGGCATAATTTTTGGCGGGTAGTGACGTCACGAGCCCTCACTCCCGAGTTTTGATGCGTTATATCTTTGTCAATATTCATTGATTTACAAAAACAAAAAATACGTGTCCAGTATTTTTCAATACTCTAACTGACGGACTAAATAGTTTTTTTTAATTTGTGGATGATGGAAACTAGCCTATTGGAGCGGAGCATTAATGAAAAATGTAACACAGACAAAGCTGGGCGGGTTAGCTAGCTGTTGAGTGATAAAAAGAAAAGTCTTGTTACTAGACGCGACGCCACTGGAAATCGTACTAAATAGAGGACACTTTAACAAACAAAAATTATCAGGAACACGGTGCCCTAAAGTGTCACGTTGCAGAATTTTTTTTGAGGTACAGTCATCATGTGAGAAAATTTTTATTCATACTCACAGAAGGGTTCTCTTCCCATATATACATGTTAAATCGTGCGCCGCAACTTTGAAAAACCAATCAAAATGGCAGCAAATACAAAACACCAATCAAAATCCTTTATTTCAAACTACCTCTTGCCCGCGACTTCTTACGCGCGTTTCCCGGTGTTTCCATAGGAATTTTGGTAAATCCTCTCTTAGTGCTCCCCTAAACTCCCGAAGAAAGCTACAAGCCAAATTTTAGCTTTCTACGACCAGTAGTTTCGGCTGTGCGTTGTCAGTCAGTATCTCAGTAACGGAAGAATTTTAAATATTTTGATAGACCTGCACGCGTAGCATGGCGATTCTATCTCTATTCTACCAAGAAAAGACAAAGCTTTTTCTATCCAACTCGACATGTCTTCTAACCGAGCATGGCGCGACCCGTAGACTCGCGTTTCTATGAAGACAAAGACATATCTAGTTTTTCCATAGCAACGGAGAAGTAGCTAGTGATGAGGTCATTCTGCGAATACTGCGATGAATTTACGTTTAGTTAGCCAAAAAAATGTGTCAAATACTCTATTTTTCATACTCTTTGCACGTAACTCAAAGCAACAACAAAACGTGTTACTCGAACATATTTTTAATCTATATGGTTTATGTTTGTTTACAAATAAAATATTTTTGTTGAATTAATTATCGTAATGATTTAAATTAGAATTTTAGAGTTTATGATCATGGCGGCAAGGAAAAAGTAAGTAGATTTTATGGTTAATTAAATAAAGTACTGATTATTCCAATAATCTGTGTGTAATGAATGTAAGTGAACATAATATCCTACCATGCGATGAGAAAAGAACATAATAACATTCTAAATAAAAGGTGATTGGTGGCATTGTCTGATGAAAACTTTGCCATACACAGTGCAATGCGTTCTTTACTGTTATCTGTTATCTTTCTTCCGAAGTGTTTTTACTTTAGTCATTACAAAAAAAAATATTTACAACGTACAACCCGACAAATTGAGATGTTGGTAGACTATTGTCTCCTCGAAATACTTTCTAAGTTCTATTTTTTTTTTTTTTTTTTTTTTTTTTTTTTTTTTATACTAAACGGGGAAACTCTTGGCCCAAATCTCATCTGATGGAAAGTGATGATTAGGCCGAAGATGGAAGCGAGTTTCACCCGGAATCCTCTTACACAGAGGAACTGGCTATCATACCTCTAACTGCCGGAACACAACAATGCTGTTAACATTGTTGTTATGGAGACAGACTTAGACATGATGGTGGTAGCTTGCCAGGCGGACTTAGAAGAAGTCCTACCACCAACCAAATCGAGCAAAAAAATCGCTGGGAATCGAACCCGGGACCTCTGGGTCTGAATCAGGTGGTATAAGCACTAGACCACGGAGGCGGTTAGCGTCACCTGTTTAGCACCACCCGGGGACCACGTGTAGGGATTCGCTGAAGGGTATTCTCCTACGGACGCGGGTGACTCGGCCCCCAAAATAAAATGATGATATTTGGCAAAAATAAAATGATTGTTGAAATAAATATTCCTTGTCTAGGTCCGAGAAGATGTAGACTATTTGACATTTCATATAGAGAGTTATTTCTACCCCCAAATGTCAAAAGTAGAGAAAATATTGTCGGCATGCTCGACGTTGTAGACTTATGTCGATCGAAGAAAAGAAACATTTCTTTTCTACATGTCAAACATCGCCATGCTTAGGAAGATAGAAATCGTTTCTACGGTGGTCATGCTACGCGTGCATAAAGAAAAGAAAAAAGAAAGAAAGAAAAAGAGTTTATTTGCGGCCAGTATGACGCATACCAAAAAAAAAAACACAAAATATAATAGGGAATAATAATATGCATGAAAAAAAGTCGGTTAAAAATATTTATAATCTATATATTTTATCTAGAAATATACAAAAATATAATACCAACAGTGAAAATAGAACCAAATTGCTCGAAAAACAAACGAAATATAATAATTTTAAACAAATATATTTGTCCCTCTCGCGAAAACGCTGCTTTCTATGGCAACTGTATAGGCGTCATGGACTTTGACGTCAGAGTTCATATCGGACTTCTCTTTCTAATTGTAATCTTTGAAGCTTTATAACTTCATCGCTGATGAAGATATTAAAAAAATAATTTCATGATTGTTTACTGGAGCTAATAAATATTTCATTTTGCTAATAAAAAAATCGCACGCATATTCCCTATTATACACATGAAAAATTGGGAAGATATCCGTCATATCCGCGCAAAACGGCCATCTCTCAGCATAATGCTGGGACTCGTGTGCAAGACAGAGCCACAGCGCTGATTTTCACCAGTTGTAGGCACTTTTGAATAGTCAAGGTCTGTCAGTCAAATTGATGAAGCTAATTCTGACGCGCTAGCAACAAGAGCAGCAAGTTGTTCTGCAACAAAACACAATCACCGACCCTATTTCCAGCGCGGCAGTTGCACGTTCCAAAGAGTAGATCCTATGGAGAAGAACGTGCAAGAAACTCCATGGACATTCTTTTAAATCAGTGTTTACAAAATCATAGCCATACTGTGGGTTGGGCGTGCGCATAGATACTACAATACAATTGGGCATGGCAGTACGATCCATGGATTTAGTGTATGCTTTTTTTTATGTTTTTTTATAAATGTATATTTGTCTTTCTTTTTTATTATTACTTTTTTGTTTTTATTTTGGTTTGTTGCCTCATATGTACAGTTTTTATGCTGCCCCGGCAGACGTCATTCTGTCAGCGACGGTCGTCGCTGAAAACCAGCGCTGGGGCTCTGTTTCGCACACGAGTCCCAGCATAATGCTGAGCGATGACCGTTTTACGTTAAGGTGACGCATATTGTCCCAGTTTTTTTTTTGTAATTTTTATTTTAGTAAGTGTTTGATTCCTATGCGTCATGCTTGGCGTAAATAAACTATTTTTCTTTCTTTCTTTCATAGTCACAATCGTAATGAAATAATGAATGACTGAAATTATAAAATTCAACAGCGGTAGGGGTCTATGCCACAATGATTCTTTTGAACCATTGTGACATATACCCATTTTGAATAGAATATATCAGAGAACCATTTTGCATCATCATTTTTTGAATCTCCCATTACTCCTTGTAGATAACCTTGCTAAACCCGCTTTGCGTCGTCATCTACGCGGTAGCCTCCTGGCTGTTCTTCCGTGAGCGGGTGTACGCTGAGGAGCTGACTCTCCTCACGTTCTTCGGGCCACAGTACGTGGAGTACCAGAAGAAGGTGGGCACCGGCCTGCCCTGCATCAGAGGCTACATCCCTGAGAACACTGGCCAGCATGTCAGGGATAACCATTGGAGTTATTAAGGTGAGTGGTGAAAAAAAAACATTTGTGTTGATGGTCTGGCGCAGACCTGGCGCTGTCAAACAAATATCGACCTTAAGTCCGTTGAAATAAAGTCGAAAATAAATAACATGAGGAACGCTCTTCTGTATGCTTTGAGATGCTCTCTGGCTAACGGAAGTTTATTTATTTGCATTTTTTTTTACTACTGACTTCAATGGACAACCTGTTCCACGTACTTATAATTTTAATTTATTTTTAAATTACTTATTGTTTTAGCTTTATTTAGGAGCTTGGCTAAATAATCTCAGCCGCACGGGTCATTTTCAAGGTTAAGCAAAGCTAGCCGAGGATGGTCTATAGATGGGTGACCATCTTAACATACCGAGTTTCCTCCGTGCCTCGGAAAGCACGTTAAGACGTTGGTCCCGGCTGTCATTTGTAGATCTTTAGTAGTTGTTACAGCTAGTCAGAAGCCAAAAAATTGGTACGTAGTACCAAGTTGATGGGTTGTGGAGGTTTGGTAGGCAGATGCTCCACGTAAAATACTGGTATTCAGCTGAATCTGGTTTGACTGGAAGCCGACCCCAATAAAGCTGAGAAAAGGCTAGGCAGATGATTTAGTTTAGCATTACTCCGTGGTCGAGTGGTTTAGGCTCTTGCCTTGTGACCCGGTCGTCGTGGGTTCGATTCCCACGGGCCGATAGCCAAACTAACAACTTTACAAAGTATGCTTATACTACAAGGCTTACACGTGCCTTCCGAAGCACGGAATCATCTTTTTCATCAGACAATCAGGTGATTCAAGCCTGCAATGTCCTAGCCAAACTAACAACTTTACAAAGTACTAGCTTCTGCCCGCGACTTCGTCCGCGTAGCGTGATGATATATAGCCTATAGCCTTCCTCGATAAATGGGCTATCTAACACTGAAAGAATTTTTCAAATCGGACCAGTAGTTCTTGAGATTACCCCCTACATAGAAACTTACAAACTTACAAACAAATTTTACCTCTTTATAATATTAGTATAGATAAGTATATAAGTATAGATAAGCATACTTTGTAAAGTTGTTAGTTTGCTTCGGAAGGCACGTATAAGCCGTGTCAGAGCCTCAGAGTGCCTTGAGGCGGTTTAGAAACTCTGGCACTGGGGTGTGTGAGGTCGTTAAACCTTATACTCGATAAGAAGAAGTTTTACTTTTTTTACAGGCTAAAAGGAAGTTATCTATTTGCAGGTACTCTGTTCCTCTGGGAACCACAGGCTCAAGTCAGTTATCTAGTCTAATACAATAAGCGAGAGAAAAATAACTTTATTCTAATAGTGAGTGATAGTGAGTTTCGGCTAGGCTAAAAACATGTGCACTAAGAAAAAAACTAGATTGTCTATGGTTTATAATTCTTTTACCAAATTTTTGTTGAATTGCAAGAAGAGATTTTACCCAGTTATGTTATAAGACAGAAAAGTTGTTTAAATTCTTGGAATTGATATATTGCAAACAATATTGTGAAAAGTGTTAGGTAAGCTTTTATAATAAATAAATTCTTGTATAGGTAATTAATGATAGACATTTTTAGAGATTTTAGCAAAGGTTCTACCCACTTCATTTTTGTACAAGGTGCTCAGGGAAACGTTATGTTGAAATACTATTATTAATATCAGGGAGTTAATGAATTAAATTATTTTATCAATTCACTCAATTACGTTACTATATTCGTGGCAATCTAAGAAGTCGCATTTGACAGCAGGATACAACATTGCTTTACTACTAAGTATGAAAGAGACAAAAATAACCCACTCAGGGCGAGTGGTTTCAAACGGTAGGTTAAGGCCGTACCCTGAGCAAATAACCTTGAGCATTTTTTCCCTCAATAACAGCGCAAGAGATACAATAGCGAATGCGCTCAGAATGTTGAATAAAATCGTTATAAAATCGAATTTTGGTCGTTTGAAAAAAATACTTCTACCAAAATGTTCATAATTAAATTACCTATCCATTAGTGTAAGTACAAAATCAAAATAATCAAGTTTTCGAGAAGATGCATGTTTTCGCTAATTTTTTCTCATTTCTGTGGTTTCGTTGTGAGGAGATTACTTAAACATTATACTTAGTAATAAAAAAATAAATCTACCATTTTGAAGCCAAGATTATATAGAAATTTAATGTATTTTTTATTAGTTGATATTTCTTTTGGATAAAGAGTAGATAGCTCCAAAAAACTGCACAAAAAACGGCATGCGCTGCGTTTTGCTCGGGGACGCGCCTTAACGTAACAAACGAACGTAGTAGTTTAACGTTCATTAAATAATAAGCGTTGATACAAAACATTTTGGTATAAATTCCTGCTCATCCCAATAGCTCAAGTTATTATCACGGGTCCTACCTAAATACCTTTTTTTGCATTCAACCCTTTTTGTGTCATCAGAAGAACTGCTATTGAGGAATTCAAAAGAATATTCACAATATTGTTCTATTTGACGCAACTGAAGTAACGTTAACCAGTGCTATGACCATCTGTTAACGTAATCGTTATTAATTGCGTGCGTTAACGCTGACCTATTGTGTTTTTTTTTTTAATTTAACGATAGTTAGCACCATTTTTAACGTTTACGTGTGCGTTAAGTGAACGTGATACAACCCGCTCTTAGCCTTCGTACGCACTTGCGGTTGACCGCGGTAGCGGCTGGCCGCTTTTAGAGTTTAATATGCAACCGCTAGTGATTGCACGCACTTAACCGCCACAAAACTGTTCCAACCGCTGGCCGCCCAAGCAAACCGCCGTAGGAGGGCTTATTAGTAAAGCTATCTTCTATACCTCACATATATAATCAGCTGTCAAGGCCGACATCTTAGATAATCACGAAAATAAGCGTCGATTTTTCAATTATCAGATAATTTTAAAAAATTGTGGTTTGTCAAATTGTGTAAACCATCATATTTATACATAAAAAAAAATATCAGGCTGTTGAAAGATCAGCTCTAATAAGTACCTACATATTAACGAAATATGTATAAATATATTTCAATAAGTAAAACAAATTGTTTGAATAATCGTATTGCTAGTGGCGACATCTATGACTAATACTTAATTTAAAAACAAACAGAACGAAACATATAGTTATACTAACTTATTTTGTTAATTTATGACGTAACTTCAAGCTATAAATATAATGCATTTATGTAAGTACTTATTTGTAAATAACTTTGTACCTAATACAGATTAAAATTTTACAAAAATAGCAAGACGTGTTTGATAATTTCACTAAAATTTCTATTAGAACTAAGCGTATTTTACTAGAATTTCGCTACTATTTCTACTTAGTATTAAAAATAATGTAAATTGAGATTTGAATAATTCATATTTTCTAATGTTGAATGGCTTGTAATGAGTGTCAAGTTTTCGATCTTTTGTAAATACTCTTCCGATGTGTGTGTCTATGCCAGGATAAACACGTAATCCAGTGTACAGAAGCCAGACAGTAAATTCATATTATTCTTGCGTGCCCGCATGCGGGAGGAAGCCCTAAGAACGCCATGGGTGTGATCATGTGGTGCGATTTGAAATAAAAACAAAACGGGTTCACCCTTTTTCCGATGTTTTAATTCTGCAGGATAACTTTTAATTCTTTGGGCTCTTTCAAGTCCACGTTTGTACCATATTCATAAAGTACTAGCTGTCCCCCGCGGCTTCGCTCCCGTTACGTGTTACCCTGCAAATTTCTTATTTTTTTCTTTCATAAGAACCTTAGGCCTTAGGCCTGGGAAATTAGGTTCTACGAGTGACCACCAGGTGGCACTATAACTAAATTCTCATACTAAATTCTAACGCGCTCGCAATCGAACGCGTTCGAACGTGAGTCGAAAAAACTCACACTAAGGCCTCTTGTCCTGACGGTAACAACAACAAAAAAAATTGCGATATCGGCCCAGCCGTTTACGCGTGACGCTATGACCAAGAGAAATAGGGATTCATTTTTATATATATAGATTATATGGACAACTTTGTCAACCTATTGATCCAAGACTGCAATAGCAAAGTAAAACACACAGTTTCTTACATTTTGTCCAGTTGTGCGAACATCATTACTTTTCAGAGTTTTCCTTGAGTTATAGAGGTTTTGAGCACTTTCATCTCTTCAAAGATTTCATCTTTAATATTATAATAAAGAGGTAAACTTTGTGAGTTTCTTAGGTTGTGTAGGGGGTAATTCCCTGGATCTGCTGAACCGATTTTGAAAATTCTTTTACCAAAAAAAGCCACGTTATTTGTGAGTGTAAATGTGGCTATATATTAACCCGAATAAAACAAAGCCGCCAAACAAAGTGGGTAGTTTTCAATAAATGAATATGCATCCTGTGTTGCGGGCTAAACCGCATGCGGGCACGTGTGTTTGTGTCAGGAATAATCTTAACATTGATTGAGCGACGATTGTGATCGTAGTTAATGCTTGTATTCTATTTGTCAAGGTTGTGAATGTAATGAACAAATGTTAAATCAAATAAATATTTTTAAACGATTGTGTAAAATTATAATTTTTTGGCCCTTCTACTTCTTCCTCAAAATCTTTTTAGTATTATTGATAAGCTTCTGTTTGACCAAAATTTCATCTGATGGTAATCGACGATGGAGGATGCTTGCCTAATAGTAACCTGCAGTGCTATTCTGTAAACATTTTACTGTGTAAGCTTAGGTGAAGTGAAGATGAAGGGACCTATCAATCCATACAACTAAGATAAAATGATAGTTCACTTCATATTTACTCCACCTTTTTTATTTTTACGGGGGAAATCCTCATGGATGTCCTCCACCCTGGGGCGGGCGGAGGGGTCTATCAGACTCTTACTGACTTCGGTGTTCCATCTTGCCGGGGATTTCGGGAACTAATGCGACTTCCGTAATCCCCGACGCGGGCCACCTCGGGTCAGCGGGGGGAGTGAGGTGTTTGACTCCCCCGCAACGTCATAAACGTCATAGTGACGGGCGGGCGTTTTGGGGGACTGTCTTTTGTAAAACTCGACGTTCAAAAAGTGCTAGCCCTCAGCCTAATTTGAATAAATGACTTTTGAATTTTTGAATAGAGGGGCGCACGGGAACACCACGCGCCGCCACCTCGGGTCCGGATGAATAGGGGGCGACGGACATCTCCAGGTCTATCGTCAGTTAGGGGGGCCGGAAGAGGGCAGCGTATGTCCTCCGACGCCCGGTGCGCCTGCTGGCCGGGAGAGCAGTCGAGATCATGCTTACTCCACCTAAGCTACCAAAATGAGATGATGGTTTAATAGACCGCCTGTTCACTTTTGACTTAAATCTAACACAAAGTACTGTTAGAAAGAAACAGTTACCTACACGAGTTTTTTACGTAATGTTTTACAAAAGTCCGATAACTTTAGCGATTGTTGACAAAACACAGTTTGCTGCAAGAATTAGCAGTGCAGGCCAGAGATTAAGCCTGAGCAGTCAACGTAGAAGAAACCTGTAACCTGAAAAACTGGATCAGAAAACAAAAGTTATTGAAGAAGTGATACTGTGAAATAGAATAACTTTGTGAAGACTTATCTCATCATCAGCGTCAGTCCATCATAATTAGGGACATTCCTAAAAAAAAAAACAAACGTATTTCCTAGGTCATTTCTGGGAAGTAATCTAGAAGTCATCAAAATCAGTATTCACATGCAAGCACCAGTAAAGTCAATACGTTAAGTAACACAACAAATTGCAGTCAAAATGTCGAGTGTAGCAGTTTTTGTGTTCCTACTGGATAATCTAACAGGTAACAGCTAAACTATAGAATTCTTGCCAATTAGAACTAATATCAACTAGGTACATGTCAGTGTGGTAAAGTTGGTTTCAGATTTACTAGCGTTAAGACCGCGGTTCTACCCGCAAGCAACTCGCATGCAAGTTTAATTACATTGCAGAGCACGATTGAACGATTAATCACGATGCACATCAAGGTACACGAAACTGTCAAATTTTGCCAATCAAAATTAAACTTAAGCCCTGTAGCTTTAAAGTTGAAAATCGAATACAGAAATTTGACAGATTGTTGTAGCATATTGTGCAGGCGACTGTACCGCGGTAGCCCGTAATGTATGCAAGTAGCGTGTGAGCTGGTTGCAGGTGAAGATGGCCTACTGAAAAATTTGAAGTAATTTTATAGTTGTTGCGGAAATAGAAGTTCATATGTGATTCAAGTTTAGTCCAGTCATACCGCGTGTATCTGACATCGACGCACAAACGATTTCCATGGGTCCAGGGCATGATTCTGGACACCCTAGACTTAGAATTTTTCATTGGCTTTTTTCTCATTTTTCTTCAAGGGTTTTTTACTTTAGACTGCTCATAATCGTTATTCTGACCTAACCCAATGAGATTTTTAATAAAAAAATAAATAATTAACTACTTTCACTAAAAAGAGCAATCTGAATAAAACCACAAATAGATATCAGCTCAGTTGAGCTGATACCTATTTGTGGTACTCTTGAAAAAAATGAGAAAAGAACCGACGAAAAATTCCAACACTGGGATGTCCAGAATCATGCCCTGGACCCATGGAAATCGTTTGTGCGTCGATGTCAGATACACGCGGTATAAGGATTAATAATAGATGAATTAACAGTATGCTTGTACCTTTTTTTTTTAGTGATGTGAAATTATCAAATGACTCCTCCCGCTCTGGGCGGAGCAGAAGGAAGTGTCAGACTCTTACTGTCTAAAACCCATCCGTGTTCCTCCTAATGCCCTTTGCGTTCCAGGGCCGCGGTGACTCTTTCTAAGAAATTCCGCAACCCTGGCAGTATTCTTGTACCTATAAACCCTTATTTAGATCTAAGTATGTTTGAAAAGTCTTATAAAATTTTGTTTCCCCGTCGTCAAAGGTCATGAATAGAATAGAATACTTTTGTTTATGGACATCATATAAGTCAGAGAAGATATTCAAAGAGAACATTATATAAACAAACATTAAAAAAAAATATGTTGTTTTTACAAAAACATATAAAACCGCTTGCATTTTTGTTGTACGTATTTTAGTTCAACAAGTTAACTAACTGATTTCATCCAGCGTAAATGGATCTGCCTACCCGACTGTTTTGCGTTTCTTTTTTTATAGTAAGTAGGTACACACCTGAGAGCGTGTTTTTAGCATAATAAATAAGATGGGGCCCTCCAGGGGCACTGCCTGCCGGAGCTGCGGAATTTGTTCGAAAGTCACCGCGGCCCTGTACCTACTAACACAAAATGGATTAGGAGGAACATGGATGGGTTTTAGTCAGTAAGAGTCTGACACTCCCTTCTGCTCCGCCAGAGCGGGAGGAGTCATTTGATGATTTCCCACATGATCCTAAAAACAAGGTAGGTAGGTACCTAGGTTATAATTAAATCGTAGCTTAATAGTACTTCTGCGAAACAAAGGCCCGTGTGTTTATAAATATTGTAGGTAGTAGGGCAGCATACTGTTGTTTAACATTTCTACATAACAGAGACGTGTTTCGGAATTTTCACACCTAAATACACAGCCCTATGTCTGTGGTTATAGTTTAGAAGTCTATACTAGAATTAGTCTATACTAATATTATAAAGAGGTAACATTTGTTTGTAAGTTTGTATGTAGGGGTAATCTCAGGAACTACTTGGTCCGATTTGAAAAATTCTTTCAGTGTTGGATAGCCCATTTATCGAGGAAGAAATTAATATCATCACGCTAAGACTAAAAGGAGCCGAGAATTAATGGAAAATGTGACGCAGACGAAGTTGCGTGGGTCAGCTAGTCATTTATAATTCTATACTTAGGTATTATACTTACTAATAATTAGGTACCTATACAGCTGAAGAGTTTGTTTGTTTGGTTGAACGCGCCCAGGGCCGGCCTTAATCATCTAAGCGTCCCGGGCGAGTCGTGCATTTGGCGCCCTTCTATATTCTAATATGATTAAAGTATTTTCTTTGATAAAAAATAGGTACACTTCCCCCTGCCCCATCAGTACTTTTACTATGTTGTTAAAACACCATTCCCTACACGTTATGCTTTGCTAATTCGCGTATACTTACACGAATTATTTCCTCCATTTGGCAGTATTTTGCCTTCGGTGTACTACCTATTTATGTTTAGAAAAACTGCATTCGCCACTTGCAGCAATCACTGGTATTGTTAGTAGAATACGCAGCGATATCCAAGGATATAATTCTTGAAGATTGTGCTTTTGAATAAAATGTTTTCGATGGATGTTGCCTTACTTCTGAGTCTTCGATATGGTGTTGCCGACTTAAAATTTCATCGCACAATCACCATCAATGTTCGATTTTTTATTTTTATCCAAAGAAATAAGTAGGTACTCAAATTATGCGCAGTGCTTTAATGTACCTATGCCCCGGGCGGCCGCGGCCGTAAAGCCACTTCTGCGCTAATCTCAGAAACTACTGGCTCGAAAAATATTTTAGTGTTAGAAAGCCCATTTATCGAGAAGCATCACGCTCACCAAACAGCGGGGCATTAATGAAATGTAAACTAAGCAGAAATCTATAAGTTCTGTCTTTTCTATTTTATTTTAGGTTTCAACTACGCAATGAACGATACTCTGTTTCAAAATGCAAGGTACACAAATAGCGAGGAGACCCCAGTCATGCAAGACTGTGATCCCTTCACCACAGACCAGATCCTCAGTGCCGTCGGCCAGGACCTGGACCTAGTCATCGTGCCCCCCTCCCGAAGAGACAACTTCGACGAACTTCGGTTCGACAATGATCAGTTTGAAGAACAGACCTCGGAGGTGCTAGATACACTGCTGGACGACAACTCTCGGCCTGAACCAGATGTATCGAGATCTTTCGATGAAAACAAATCGAAATACGACAATGACTTCACTTCATTCTCTAGAACGAGTTATAGTAGACATGTTAGTTCTAAAAATGCTACTCATGAAGAAAAAAATACGACTGAAGTTGAATTTCCGAAAAAGGCGCCATTCATGGTCGCCATTTTTGAAACGCTTGAGAACGTTACCGGACAAACTTGTGCGGGGACGCTGCTGTCTTCGCGGTGGGTGCTCACTGCTGCCAACTGCATCAATGTTCTGAGTAACTTGCAGGCCAACAAGTAAGATTTACACCTTGTTTTAATACTACAAGCTAGCAAGGAGTGGGACTCACTGCCTGCGTCTGTGTTTCCGAACGCTTACAACCCTAATCTCTTCAAAGTTAAAGTGATCATCAGGCTCCTTCTGGGTAAGCTCGCTCCATCGTAGACTTTGGCTCTGTCATCTCTGACCTAATCTAGAATCAAGAGCAAAGCCATCTCAAAAAAAACTAAAGAAGCCTTATCCTGAGAAGCGTCATACCTACCTATGTATGTTACTATAGTGCATCACAGAGCTAGCGTATTGCTTATCCAAACTGTGCTTGTTGAAATAAGTTCATTTTTTTTTTCATTTTGAAGGTCTTAGCATCGTTTAGCAGTTATCATTTCTGGGTCAAAATTAAAAAGTGAAACTTCGCAATCATGATGGACATCATAGACTAACACGAACAAACCTGTGATCTTGACCCCGCAGTTAACAAAGTATCTCTTTTTTTTAACTTACAGCACAAACACAACAGGCTCAAGCCATTACACAATAGTGGCAGAGGCCTCAGACCCCCTCATAGACGGTACAGCGCACAACGTATCGATGGTGGTCCTCCCCCCTGCTTCCAACTCCTCACGGCCAGCTGGCGAGGATGATGGGTCTTTCTTGGCGCTGATGAGAATCGAGCCGGAGGTCCAAGGTGCCGGCATGGAGCTGATGAAAGGGGGGGTGGGGAAAGGAGATGTTATGGCGTATGGATGGGCGGTAACGAGGGTAAGTTGATAGACAGGTCTTTCTTCATGTTGAGAAGTCTAATATGTCCACCCTCGCCTTTGAATTAAGTTCTCGTAGGTATGAAATGTTATACCCGCGCAATCGTTAATCGTATTTCGAAGTTGAAAGTCAAACACAAACTGTCATTTCAAACCATAGAGTATATAACCACTAGAGAGCGTATAGGCCGATTTCTTCTAAGTACGCGGCTCACTACAGCGGGCCGGGGGACGAGGAACAACGCGCGGCTGCAATTGGTCCGTTCAAGGTCAAGTTGCATAGGTAGCCTATGGTTAGTGGTGGCACTACTTGATTAAAGGAAAATAAGAGTCGATATCGATAAAATGGATTTTAACATTATAAAAATACTCAATCCAAACAAACAGCGCTATATCTTGTTTAAACAAAGTTTCCCTATTAACCTTATCTTTCCACTTTTATTTTAATTCTGAAATCTTCGAAAATCTAAAATGAAAACATATATGTCAAACACACAGATGAAAAATCTGAGACCCTCCTCCTATTTTTAAAGTCGTTTAAAAGTAGTTACGTGTTTAATGTAAGTATGTGAATTGATTAAAAATTGTATTAGTTGTAATTTTATGATCATCGATAAATCGACTTCAATCATTAAACGTAACAGCACAGATTTTTACGATAAAAATACAAAGGGGAAGAAAGGGATAAAAATATAAGTATTTCCTAATGAAAGAAAGAGACTTTTCCAAAAGACATCAACGCGCGCTTCTCACAGTGTGCTCGTTCACCTAACCACCATTTTATATAGACCCCTGCAGTGGCTCATCATCCGATTCAAATCAAAAATATTTTGCGTAGTCTTTACTCTCCGATGAAAAGTTATGCCATCATTTTTGTAACAAAAGGTCTAGGAATGTTTCCCACACAAATTCACCGGGTATGAAGGCATTTTTATGCGTTATAAATTGCATAAAAATTAAAACGATTTGTAAAAACTTAGCATGCAGGTCTAACAATTGGTCACAACTAAAATGGTTACTAGTGCGGCTGCCTAACATCTGAGCAAAAACACTAATAGTTTTCGTGCGTCGGGGCACTGTATGCGCAGTCAAGTGGTTTAATAGTCTTTGTTTCAAACCCACATCAAATAAAAGATGTAAGCGGCTATTGTATAACCGCACCGCAGGGTCACCGCACATCCGGAGTCGCGGGACTATTCGAAAGAGATACCGTGGCTCCGGAACACAAAGGGCACTGAAGGAACATGGATGGGTTTTAGTCAGTAAGAGTCTGACACTCCCTCCCGCTCCGCGGGGGAAGTCATTTGATGATTTCCCAACCCTAAAAAAAAAAAAAAGGGTCACCGCACACGGGCCACTGGCCACAACCACAAACGCCGCCACGAGAAGCTAGACGCAGCTACAAAAGTAATTGAAGCGCGCGACAGCCACTTGTGGCCGGTGGTCGCCACTTGCGGTCGGTGGCTGCTACTTTTTTTTACCCATGCATGCAGTAGTACTGTAACTATCACTTTTTGAATCCCAAATCGCCGGACGAGATTGAATCTCTGATACTTATAAATAATTATATATCCATATATAAACAACAGACTACGTGATTGCGTTGCCTCCGACTTAAACAGGTTTACTGGGGAAGGGAGAGAGGGGTGCGTAATCGCGCGAGTGGCGTGTGATGGCCGGTGCGGGCCACAAGAAGCGCGCAGCGACGATTGTAGCGTGTGGCGGCCACCAGCGTCAACCGTGTACGGCGAGTCCATATAAAATGTATGAAAACTACAGGAAATATGCCGGTGGCGGCGTTTTGTGGTTGTGGCCGGTGGCCCGAGTGCCGCGACACTAACACATATATACATTGAAACATTTGAAACGTGATTTTTTGTTTTTGGTTTATATGTATAATAAAACCTTTCGTTTGCAAGTCTTAACTCGTACTTGGCGGTCTTAGGAAGTCCAATCTCAAAATATCTTGACAATTCCAGAACGAGTCAGATACAGAACACGACTCCATGCGACTCAAGTCAGCGCTGAGCCAGATCCTGAGCCCGGCGGAGTGCCAGGCCATGTACAGCTACAAGGACAACGACGTCCTATGTCTGCTCAGCAAGGACAATGTTACCGAGGTCGGTATGAGGTCCTTTATTAATCTACAACATTGTCATGAATCAGCCGAAAGATTTGGTATCTTCCCGCTGTCGAGGAATACATCGTGAGGAGACGCTGAAGACATTCGATAACGTGAAATATTCAGTTAGCTCGTGGTGTTACGATCCGGTCTATCTCATACAAATAGGAAGCTTATAACGTTTCCCTCTGCCTATTTATCGAGGCTATATCATCACGCTTACATAAATGGGGTAACGGAGCATTAGGTAATGGAAAATCTGACGCAGACGAAGTTGCGCGGGTCAGCTAGTATCTATACTTTATAATATCTATACTAATATTATAAAGCAGAAGAGTTTGTTTGTTTGTTTGGTTGAACGCGCTAATCTCGGGAACTACTGGTCCGATTCGAAAAATTCTTTCAGTGTTAGATAGCCCATTAATCGAGGAAGGCTATAGGCTATATAGCATCACGCTAAGACAAATAGGAGCGGAGCAGTAATGGAAAATGTGACGCAGACAACGTTGCGCAGGTCAGCTAGTTATAATATAAAGCAGAAGAGTTTGTTTGTTTGTTTGGTTGAACGCGCTAATCTCAGGAACTGCCGGTCCGATTTGTAAAATTATTTCAGTGTTAGATAGCCCGTTTATCGAGGAAGGCTATAGGCTATATATCATCACGCTAAGACCAATAGGAGCGGAGCAGTAATGAAAAATGTTACGCAGACGACGGCGACGTTGCACGGGTCAGCTAGTTGAAATATAAAAGGGCGCCAAATGCATGACTCGCCCGGAGCTTAGATGATTAAGGTCGGCCCTGATACAATTCCATTACAATTACATTCCTGGTACAATTCCAGCTGAACACCGGTGGCCCTGTGCTGTATATTCACGACGGTAAAGTGAAGGTGTTGGCAGTGGTGCAGGCGGATGAGCAGGTGTTCGTGTCCTACCCTATCGCGGCGTACCACGACTGGATCCTACACACTATTAGTAATAAATGATATGTTAGTAATCGTGTTTTATTTCATTATTGTGAAGTTCTCAATCGATCTGTCCAGCCTTATAGGGTTTCGTACCCAAGAGGTAACCAACGGAACCCTATTACTAAGCCGGCGCTGTCTTTCCGTCTGTCTGTCTGTCAGCGGGCAGTATCTCAAGAACCGTAACAGGTAGACAGTTAAAATTTTCACAGATTGTGTATCTCCATTGCCACTTATACAACAAATAATTAAAGTTGTACAAATGACAGTCGGGACCAAGTACTTAACGTGCTTTCCGAGGTATGAAGGAGGTTCGGTATCTAATGGATGATCTTCAATCCGCCCTTAAATTTTTTATTTTACCTTTGCAAGCTTTATTTAAAACCACGAAGTTGTGATTTTCAATGCGGGAAAATTGTCGGTAGGTTATTGATATTTAGAATGGCAAAAGTGAAAAGAGCCTAAAAAATGTGTATCGTAATAATGAAATATATTTCAAAACATGAGAGCACCTATTATTGCGACTGCTCACACCTCTGTCCACACGGCGATGTGTCTGTATAAACTATAATGTTACAACGCCATCTAGCGACTATTAGCATAAACGAATTGTTAGTCCTCTCACCGCTAGATGGCGTTGAGGCGCCTTTTTAACATAATCCGTTCCATTCTAACAAATTAAGTGATATAATTATATCTAGTTAACCTACCTATTACAGCCTATTACAAACTGTATTATCTTGGAGAGATCAAAACAGCCTACGTAGTTACCTTATACCTACCTATATCTTTTGCTGAATTTCTGTCTTTTTACGGAATTTGTTTTCTTCTACAAACATTTAAAATACCTAGGTATATCTTCTACAAACATTTAATATATGTCCCATAGTAGGTACTAGGTACTCAATATAATATAGGTGGAATCCGGGACTGCGGTCCCGGTTCCAAAAGCGCCTCAACCCAATTTGTTAAGTCACTTCAAAAGACAAGTCCCTGTAACTATTTACCAATCCAGAGAAAACCGCACAGAATAGACTTACTTACTCTTTATTTTTGTAGGTAGGTAGGTACACCATAATATTATTTGTGACAAAAATCTAGATCAAGAAAAAATTTGGTACGTAAGGTGACACAATCGGCGGAACGACATAAGTTTACAGACTTACACAAGAATTATTATGAAAATTATTATTAATAAATTATGCAAGTCTTCAAAATTCTATGTTTTATTTGTTAATGAGCTGCAAGGTATGCCATCTCCCTTGAGTTTAGCGAAAAATAGCTACCTACGTAAGACAGAAGTGCTAATGTAAAGATTCTCGCAAATAAAACAACGTTCACAGCGTAGGGCTTCCATACACGAACAGTTTGTGTTGTGCTAAAAATTAATAATGGTACTAGCAAACAAGCAAAACAGATGGAGTCTAGCCAATGTAGGTACAGGAGGCATTTGATGTGATGACGTGCGGGCCATTGTAACCAATTGTAGAATAGAATAGAATAGAATAGAATAATTTTATTTCAGACCGGGGTCCATAGGGTTAGTAACAATTTTTACTTAAATTCTATTGTTAGTAGGTAACAGACACATAAAATATATAATTAAATTTCGGTGTGGAGCCGCATCCACCTCCGCAACATCGGGGAATCCCACCGATCTGCGAATACACTGAGAATACTGTTGGTGCTACCGCGAACACGAGACATCAGGGATGCACATCTTTTTCTAATAATCGCGGCAAAACCATCAATATTATTATCTGAAAACATCCCCGACGCACTACACCGCCACGGCAGCCGCAGCAGCACTCTCAGTGCATTATTATATTGAACGCGTAGGTCGCTGTATGTCCGCTGAGTGAAGTCGACCCACAGGCTGCACGTGTAGAAAGACTGACAATAAGCTTTGTAACAGATACTTACGTTTTTGTTGCAACAGCGACTGACAGTTGGGTTACTAGGGCATGTGGGGTATCCTAAGAAAGAGCGCTATTTACACATTCTCAAACGTTTTTCTTTATTTATTAGGCCATAAGGTTTTCGAATTTTGACGAAAAATTAAAAAAAAAATAAGTATCATTCTCCCCCTCCGAAGTTGACATTTTTTCCGGACCAATTTAATTTTTTTAACATATAATTTTAACATTACAGACTTCTTATAGGGTTTCCTGTATGTCATATATCACACGATACAGTTTGAAAAACTTTTTTTTTAAATTTCTTGTTTGACCCCCAAAAGTGACCCCCATACTAAAAATTTATAGAAAGTTCCTTAAAATATGTTTAAACAAAAATACCATGCAGATAGTTTTATACCAAAAGATTTCAAGGAAACCTGTAAAAAGTGCCTATTACAATATCATGCTAAAAAATTAAATTGGTTCGAAATCGGAACCCTTTGCACGCGAGTCCGACTCGCACTTGCCAATTTTTTTTTCGCATAGATGTGCTGGAAACGTTAAATAAACTTTCTCCCTGTTCCCTTGTTTCCTGAATTCTTTTTCCAGAGATCCTTCACTGTTGAGGTCAACAACTTACCCATACTGGGATCACATCCCCCGCACCACGCCTAGTTGGTTTTGTTCTCCGTCTGCACTTTCCGTTTCTTCAGACACCTTTACCTACTGTACATGCGATCTACCGTACCTATTGGGTCATATGACGCTCCCTTCTCACAGAGACCAGCCTGTTGTGTCCCAGCAGAGGAATCGTTATGAGCTGATCCTCTGACTTGAATAGTGCTTTCTTTTTGTCTTCCGGGTGAACGAACGGCTCTGAGGCAGATCAGAGTGATTGGCCAATCTCCTATCACAAGAACATCAGCTCACCGATTTACATACGAAACCAGTTATTATACAACACGAGTAATATGCATTAACAGCTTTGGTTTTATTATAAAAATTATTGAGATAACATCTCATGCATTTATGACACACTAGCTAATGCCTTTTTTTAAGGACGGGACATCATCACAAGTCTTCGCCTGCGCTGCCTGGGCGGAGTGTAAGGGAGTGTCAGACTCTTACTGACTAAAACCTATCCGTGCTCCTCCTTTAGGTAATGCCCTTTGCGTTCCATGGCCGCCGTGACTCTTTTCTCTCTGAATTCCGCAAACCCTGACAGATTAGCTTGTCTGCGACATCGGCTGCGTTGGTGTCCGTTTGAGGCTTCAATGAATAAAGACGAGGATATTCATATAAAGTTTCTCTTAAGTCGAAATTTCCAAAAAGTATTACTTAGCTTTTAAAAATCAGCTGTCCAGGTCATTTTGTCGAGTTATATGCACATAAATGTCGTATTGGGGAGTCGATTTTTTTTCGCGATGTTGTGTTTGCCCATAGTAAACGTTGTTCATTGATGGGATGATTGATCTGAATGGGCACAATAACCCCAAGAGGTATTGCGTTTACTCTGATAGATAAGAAAAACTGATCGTGTGTAACCAGCTATATGTCCTTATGCAATCATCATTGGCTTCACTGATGTTGGTACAACTTACTTGTTATTACGTAATTCTATGTAAATATGAAGTCTGTTTTCATTTTAACTTTAAAGAAGACGCGAAGGAATTCGCGATTTGTAAAGAATGACTAAGCAATGTTTTACTATTTCATTCATTGTGTTAATATTTTGCATTTCTTGTTACGTGATTTTATGGCATAACTTTCACGCTTTTTTTTCTTTCTTGCGCATAATATTCATGACAATGACCCCGTGGCCTCTGGCTGGCACACGATCAAAAGCGACTTTCGGTGTTAGCTATGGACAAATGTTGTTAGCTACTTTCTAGCGACTTAGTGATAATAATATAGATAGGTAGGTAATACTTAGATAATCAAATATTTCACTATTGTGAAATATTTTTAAGCGAGTTCCCAAAAAGGAGGGTCTCAATTTGGTTGTATTTTTAAAAAATATTTTTTTCGACACATTTGCTCATAAAATGCATTTACGATGCCTGTATACATTGTTCGAAAGTTCAAAATTAAGGACCATACAATTTAGCGTGCGGTAAAGTAGGTACTCTCACCTAAGTACCTACTTTACCGCACGCTCCGATGTATGGCGCCGTGCGTATTCTTTACGGTATTTTTTTAAATATCCATAAACAATATAATTAGAAGAATTCAATCCGTCTGCATCCTTCAGCCAAAAATGCTTCCGTCTGCGTCCGTTCCGGAAGCGTTCTATACGCGTTTTTTTTTGTGAAGAACTTTTTGCTCAGAAGGTTTGTCGCACTTTAATATTGAAGAAAAAAATGAGACAATAGATGTAGTTCTAATTACCCGACTCTTAAACTTGTGTTTTTTTCGTGTGTATTTATGTATGATGTCATATTTCTTGGGCACACTGTAGCCTAACCCTGTGGCTTGATAGATTTTAGCTTGAAAGGTGTCGTTAGATTCGTCTAAATAGTGAGAATGATACTGGATAGGTAAATAAAAATTAAAATATCTGAGCTTCGGTGCCATTTTAATGACTTCAGCTTTTTTAATCTATCGAGTGGGGTATCAATATAAAGGCTCGAGGAGACTATTTAAAAAATGTAAATTAATAAATAAATGATTTTGTCAAAAAAATCCGATGGGTACAATATATAATACAATTTACAATATATATAATTCTACTAAAATATTTCACGCAGACGCAGACGCAAACAGAAGCGCGTTCTAATTTTAAAAACGCACACTATTCCAAACACACACTCCCCATTTGCAAATTCGCGCCATTTTCAATTAGAAACGTCAAAGATAGTTGCGACTTTAATTTTAATATTAATTAGATTATGTGTTCAAGCGAGGAATCAGATATAAATATGGAATCTACTCCACCTGAAATCTTGAATGAGGCGCCAATTGCAGAAAATGGTCTCTTGCCGCCAAAATCGCGAGAACGCTATTTAATTATTAACAATAATTTTTAATAGATAATGAAAAAGTTTGTTTAATTATCTATTTATGTAATGTGTCGAAAAACGTTGTATGACACACGAGCGGATATTGGTCTTTACAAACTCGTGACTATGGTAAACCCTCGACTTCGTCTCGGGTTTACATTTGTCGATTGGTCACATTTAAATTTTACCAAAATCGGTTAGGAAGTTTGGATTTTAAATCGAAATATCTGGAATTCGCTTGGATGATGGTTTTTTGTTATCCAAGTAATCGAAATTTCGTATTTTGCTTTCCTGCGATTTTGCAGTGGTGTTGTTAGCTGTGGGGTACCACTAAAAAAAGAAAAAAAAAATACAATCGACTTCCACATAAAAAAAAATACACTACAAATTAAAAATTAACTTACATTTCGGAAGTCAGTGTCAAAATACGATTAAAATAACGAAAACGAAGTCGTGTATTTTTTTGTGTTCGATAGAATCACCGCGGCCCTGGAACTTAAAGAGACTCATTTGGAGGACACGGATGGGTTTTATTCAGTAAGAGTCTGACACTCGCTATCACTCCGCTCGGAGCGTGAGAAGCCGTTTGATGAATTCTCATCAAAATACGGGCGATCCTCTGGTCATCTGAGTTACATGACTGATCATAATTTTTGGCTCTCCTATGAATGCTGCTGGACTCTCAATCTTCAGCATCCAATCTGCTCCAAGTGGATTCTGAAAACTGGGTATTGTAGCTCAACCTGGTCCAGGTCTTAGGTAGTAGCGCAGCTGCCTAACGCTTCAGTCGTAGATAGTCGCTTAGTTCGTTTTATACCAGCTGCAGGTTTCTAATATCATCTGCCTAGCCTTTTCCCTACTATATTGAGTTCGGCTTCCAGTCAAACCGGATTCAGCTGAATACCAGTATTTAACATGGTACTCCTTGGCAAGAACGGTGTCAGATTTTCTGACTATCCGTAACTACTGCCAAAGATCTCCACATGACAGCCGGGACCGACGGCTTAACGTGCTTTCCGAGGCACGGAAGAAACTCTCTTATGTTAAGGTGGGCACCCATCCACAGACCAACCTAGGCAAGCGTTGCCTAACCTTGAAGATCACAGGTGCGGCTGTTATTATTAAGCCACGAGCTCCTCACTAGTCTCAAGATAGGGAATATGCATGTGATTTTTTTATTTGCAAAATAAAATAGGTACTTATTAGGTAGCTCTAGTAAACAATCATGAAAATATTTTTTAAATACCTTCATCATTTATTAAGTTATAAAGCTTCAAAGACTACACTTAGAAAGAGAAGTCCGATACGTAATGTGACGTCAAATTACACGACGACCATACAGCTGCCATAGAAAATAGCGTTTTCGCGAGAGGGACAGATATATTTGTTTAAAATAATTGTATCTCGTTCGTTTTTCGAGCAATTTAGATTCTAATTTCACAGTTAGTATTATATTTTCCAATACTTTTAGATAAACTGTTCAGATCATAAATACTTTTTTCATGCATATTCCCTATTATTTCAATTGAAACTCCTTGAACTATTTACTACAAATACACAGGATCCATTAGGCTTTCACTGTGTTATGTGAAATGGCAAAAAGTGATTTTCATTAGCATTTGTACTCAAATAGTTGTAGATTATATAGACAGACGGGTTTATGTGACAGATCGACGTGTGCGGGTGTTATTATTTAGCCACGAGATCCTCAGCTGCAGGTTTCTAATATTATGAAATAATAAGCCATAAAGACGATAACACTCAGGTCGCTAGCCCATTGCCTTCGCCCACTAACGCGGCAATAAGCCATTTCCTCTGACATTGACACTTACAATATACTCCACAATTCCTCATCTAAGATCTTCGTCTAGAGAAGTGGCGTCATTCAGTTCCACTTCCCGCCACTATTGTGAAGAGAGCGGAAAAGTTGGCGAGGAACTGAGATGATGGATTAGCTTTATCCTGTAATCAACACCCCGGATTATCAAACGACTATACGGTTGTCCAATTTTTCAAACCGTGCGTCAGTGGCTAGCTGTCCGCCGCAATGTTCTCTCTACGATAGCTGATCTAGGTCACTACTAACGAGCCCTAGACCTATATGTGTCTTGGAGCCACACGGAAGTCAGAACACGCGAGTGAAACCAGCTCGCTCAGCAGACACTGACCGCGCGTGACGTCACTGCCGAAGAAAGTGCTGAGCGCGCAGCAGTGAGCAGCGGGCGCCAGTCCTCGAGAGACGCGCGCGCGGGCCGCACGCTCGCGACAATGCCGAGCCGAACACGCCTAAACCAATAAAAAGTTTAATTAAAAACACAACATGTCATTCCGACGATTGCTGAGCGCGGTCCGCTCTGCGCGGGAAGCCATCACCCGAGGTGCTCCGATGGCGGATGGACTTTTGAAATCCTTGTTATCAGTTGTTGTTATATTTTGCATCGCGGTGTCGTCTCCTCCGTCGGCGTCCGCGAAGCCGTTCGCGTTCAGTTTCCCTGCGGGGTGGTCGCTGGCAGGGCTGGTGGGGACTGTGGGGGCGCGGTCCGAGGATGCGGAGCGCCGGGAGCCGGCAGGGGCGAAGCCCTATACGGGACGGCGCATCGGCAACGACACGCTGCGGATGGTGTACCACCACGACCTGACCGTGGCCGTGGTGGAGCTCGGGCCCAACAAGCTGCTGCTCAACTGCGAACTCATTGAGACACAGTGAGTACCAGCATGCTTCCTTATCTCCAGCACATAGCTGAACAAGACCCTTCAAATCTGTCCAGAACTTAGATTAGCATATCTACAAAAAATGTAATTACAAAAACTACCATCTTTTCATTACCAGTGGTATCCTACGTTTCAAAACAAATCGTTTTCAGGAAAAATGTGTCTCGCATGAAAAGAAAAGTTGGCATTCAGTGTGAGAACGACGCCACATGCCAACTAATGAATACTTAATGCTGGCGATTACAAGCGACGAGCGTGTGCTTGTCCCGCGTGTTCCACGAAACTTAATAAAGTAGCCATCAGTCATCGATTCCGACTACCGCTGTCATGCAAAGAGGATTTACTCGTGGTTTACAGATTTCTTTAAGTTTGCTTTTGGCTCTGCCTATCCTATACTCAGATACTAGCGAGCAGTTCATCTAAACTTCTAAAATCTATCAATCAAATATGTTTATGAGGACTATAATAAGAAATTAAATTGATTGTTTTAGTAGGTACCTAGTTACAATCTTATAGCGATAGGTTGACGGCTCGGCTGTAGGAGAGAATGGAAGGAAAACACGTGTTGCGCTGACCACAAGTAACACGGGATAAGGGCAGAAAGATGATGATGTAGGAGGGAATCTACGAAGAAAGAAAGAAAAATATTTATTTGGTACTCGCAAAACACAACCATAAAAGTAAAATTAAAAACTCAATAAGGTCACTATCTCAGCATAATACGATTATGCTCTATTTCTATGGCTGTTTCTTACTCCAAAATATTAATTACTCGGCTTCTTGTAAGTCAGGAGAGCGAAGCTGCCTAATAGATATATTTCGTCTGCGTCACATTTTCCATTAATGCTCCGCTCCTATTTGTCTTAGCGTAATGATATATAGCATTATATAGCCTTCCTAGATATTTCCTGAGATTAGCGCGTTCAAACAAACAAACTCTTCAGCTTTATAATATTACTAGCTGACCCGCGCAACTTCGTCTGCGTCACATTTTCCATTAATTCTTCCCTTCCATTTTGACTTAGCGTGATGATATACCTATAGCCTATAACCGTCCTCGATAAATGGGCTATCTAACACAGAAAGAAAATTTTAAAATCCGACCAGTTGTTCCTGAGATTAGCGCGTTCAAAACTTCAAACAAACAAACAAACTCCTCAGCTTTATAATATTAGTATAGATTAGGAACAAGAGCAATTTTATCGTTACTGCCTAGTTTTAGCTCAATTGCCCAATTACAGGCAATTCTCAACTAAACAAATAACTTCTTAAACAAGATGGAACGCTTTTTTTACTTTACTTTAGTTTTATTGAAGTTTCTAGAGTTTGTTGCTAGCTAGCTGGTATTAATAGACAAGCCGTAAACCCCGCACCGTGAAAACTCAGGTGAAGTAAGCACGAAGTGAACTTATAGCTCACTTCGTGACCACTTCACCCAACCTTCACAGTGAGATGTTTACAGCATCGCACTGCTAGTTAGTTGACCTAAACCAATCAAGTTAAACCAGTTTGTTTGCCCCTAGAGATTCCTAATCCAATGCATTCGGTCTGAAAACTGAAAACAACGCTGTAAACTACAGCTGTCAGAGACAATTTGAGTAAGCCAGTAAGGTTATGAAAACTAAACGCTCCCAACAAAGTTACTGGATTTGGGAATGTAGCCAAAGGGTTGAAGTTTTGAAAAGTGGAATACAAATTGTAATGATATCTAAGTACCTTTTTTCTAGGCGACGCTTGGGGGAGGCATAGGCATCCCCCAAGCCATATATATGTCCATATATTATGTCCTCCAGTGAGCGTCTTTCGGCTATATACCTCATGAGAATGGTGATGAAGTATATTTTACAGACCGTTAGTTAAAGTGATAACAAAATGGAAATAGATCACTTCAGACGCGATTATTTAATTAAATTCGGTTTTAAACAAAAGGAACACTAGGTAATAGAAACATTGTCAGCCTGAATGAATTTGAATTTGATAGGTCACAAGAATAACTCTACTCGATACCTATGACTCTAAATTAAATAGAGCTAACTACTTTCGCCAAAATACCTCTCCCAAATCGCCTTTTGATAAAAGCGACATTCCTCAAAACCCCTCATAAGTAGAGCGTTTCCCGCCAATCATGAGTAATTAACTTTTTTCAAAGCGTAAGCTTGCACCAGCGATTTATAGAGGCACTTGAATGTAAAGGAACTCGACGCCACCACCGGGCTAATTACGTTCATGGACCGCACTGCGCTAAGTTTATAGCAACGCAAAGTCAAAAATCATGAGGATCGTCATAACTCATGTCACAGTTTCCACCAGGGGCGTAGCTACCGCCGTATCTGCCGTATATTACTAGCTAACCCGTGTAACGTCGTCTGCGTAACATTTTTTCTTATTTGGTCTTAGCGTGAAGATATATAGCCTATAGCCTTCCTCGATAAATGGGCTATCTAACACTGAAATAATTTTTCAAATCGGACCAGTAGTTCCTGAGATTAGCGCGTTCAACCAAACAAACTCTTCTGCTTTATAATATTGTATTTGTAAAGTATAGATACGGGGCCCCCGGGTCACGGGGCCCCCACCGTGCGTAAGCAAAAAATAATAAAAACTTCCCAAATTACCTAAGAGCTTCGATGGGACGTGAACGCCTGTCAGACCTGTCACTGTTGTCCATAGAGGCACAAACTTTAGAGTAACTTAAGTCATCATCAGCTATAAATTAAATCAGTTTTCCGGAAAAAGGGCTAGGAGAGTGTATATTTAATTTCAATTGTTTGTAAAAACTTTGGAAAAAGTGACAGATAGATAATTATGAAGAATAAATATTTATTTTAATTTTATGCAATCATGTTTTTTTTCTTTTGTGAGAAATTTTCATCCGGGGCTCCGCCAAGGCACGCTACGCCTCTGGTTTCCACGATGCTTTTCACAGTGCATACTTTTACATACGTATTATAAACTAGCTGATGCCCGCAGCTTCGCCTGCTTGACAAATTATATACTAAAACCTTCCTCGAGAACCACTCTATCCATTGGAGAAAACAGCATGAAAATCGGTGCAGTAGTTTTTAAGTTTATCGCGAACAGACAGACAGATGCGGCGGAGGACTTGGTTTTATAATACCTATGCAGTGATAGTGATACGATTTCAACTGTATGCCTGTCAATCTCCAAGGAACTTACAATCTCCAAGGAACTTACAATCTCCAAGGAACTTACAATCTCCAAGGAACTTACAATCTCCAAGGAACTTACAATCTCTAAGGAACTTACAATCTCCAAGGAACTTACAATCTCCAAGGAACTTACAATCTCCAAGGAACTTACAATCTCCAAGGAACTTACAATCTCCAAGGAACTTACAGTCTCCAAGGAACTTACAATCTCCAAGGAACTTACAATCTCCAAGGAACTTACAATCTCCAAGGAACTTACAATCTCCAAGGAACTTACAATCTCTAAGGAACTTACAATCTCCAAGGAACTTACAATCTCCAAGGAACTTACAATCTCTAAGGAACTTACAATCTCCAAGGAACTTACAATCTCCAAGGAACCTACTTGCCAAATTTCAGCTTTCTACAACCAGCAGTGCGATTCTGTAAACATGTCGAAGTGAACACTTAGGCGAAGTGAACGACAAGTGAGCTGTCAGACCATACAAACAAGATGACATGATAGCTCACTTGTCGCTCACTCCACCTAAGTGATCACGGTGAGATGTCAACAGAATCGACCGGCTGTAGTTTCGGCTGTGTGTTGTCTGTCATTCACTCACTCACTCAGTAACGGAAGAATTTTAAATATTAGGATAGAATCAGACTGAAGAATAACTGTTCCTCCATAGACCTGGAGCATTAACAAAAGACAAAGTCTAAAAATAGCCCCAAGACATACGTCCAATGGCACTTACCGTTTAGTTTTACGTAACCAAGGTTACGGCCGGTTACGGCACCAGTCTGCCACTTAGGTGAGTAACTCACTGCAGTCAGATGACCCTTCCTTTTCCCCCTAAGGCCATAAATCTAGATGCCAACGTACTACGGACTAACAGCTGTGTTGACGGGTTGGTTAGGTCTTATACCATGAGGGTACTGGGTGATCAAGGAGGAAAAATGTTGATATCTTCATGAAAATTCAGGATCATGATCATCTGCCAAGTCTGTTTCTAAATATATTGGAGGCGGCTTCCAGTCAAACCGGATTCAGCTGAATACCAGTATTTTACGTGGAGCGGCTGCCTGATCTTTAGCTTAAGAATAGGCCTACATATCTTAAAGCTTTTTTTAACCTATCTAAGAACACTTGGATATTTGAAATGAATCTTACGATACCTCAATAGTCGAAATTCAATAAATAAATTAGTAAAGAACCAACACAAAACAAGACTCTTTGGCACTCCGGTAAAAAACATGCGTATATGTCACCGGAAATATATACTCAAATCAAACTCAGTAAAATTGTAAAATATCGCGTGATATTGTAAACATTTTGTTCTTCTAAATAAGACACGGACGTATTGCAAACTATTGAATTTGGATGGGAATGTATTATATACAAAACGATTTTTATAATATTTCGAGAAATTATAATCTAACCAATAATTATTACAATCTTACAGAGTCTGCCAGTTTCTGGTGACATATACATGCGAATTAAGCATGCAGGATGACATAATATTAATATAAAATCATCAAGCAAACGGTTAGTTTTTAGGGTTCCGTAACCAAATGGTAAAAAACGGAACCCTTATGGATTCGTCATGTCTGTATGTCTGTCCGTCCGTATGACACAGCCACTTTTTTCCGTAACTCCGTCCGGTGGCCGGTTTTTTTCTATGAATAAGCTCGCCTGACCATTATCGTAGCTTACCATAAAAATCTACCGTTGCAAAAGCCACAGATGCTCTGCAATGATAGTCATGAGCCTCATCAATCAATATTACTTGGCACAGCGACTAGACGCACACAAGGCGATGGTATCCGAGCACTTCCTCCGTCTTCGTGCGCCGGAGTCGTTTATCTTTGTCCGTCGATCATCCTTGCGCTTGCCCATTTCATTGTGTTCGTCTCGTGAATCGCTGAGACTCGAGACTGAGTGGTGTGATGTCGAGATTATATTCGGTAGGTAATTTTTGTGGGTTCTGAATGTGATGGATGCTTGAAGAATTGGAGCATCGCTTGTTAAATTGTGCAAAACAGTACTAAGAGCGGATTTCACCAATGAAATTGATCACGATCAAGTTGGATTTAGAAGTTGTCAGTGTGAATATTACATAGAAAACTAGCTGACCCGCGCAACTTCGTCTGCTTCACATTATTCATTAATAATATCGCTATTAAAAATAAGGGCTGGTGATAGAAGGGTAAAAATGTAGGTTTGTATGTATTTTTTAATGTTACATTATAGAAAAATTAAAATTAAAATTTTTGTCCAAAAATTAAAAAAAAAATGTTAGGGGCGGACAACCCTTATCACTTAGGGGTATGAAAAATAGATAGTAGCCGATTCTCAGACCTACTGAATATGCATATAAAATTTGGTAAAAACCGGTAAAGCCGTTTCGGAGGAGTAAGGTAACTAACATTGTGACACGAGAATTTTATATATAAACCAGCTGACCCGCGCAACTTCGTCTGCGTCACATTTTCCATGACTGCTCCGCTCCTATTTTTCTTAGCGTGATGATATATAGCCTATAACCTTCCTCGATAAATGGGCTATCTAACACTGAAATAATTTTCAAATCGGACCAGTAGTTCCTGAGATAAGCGCGTTCAACCAAACAAACAAACTCTTCTGCTTTATAATATTATATATAAATATATAATATATAGTATAGATAGAAGAAAATGACACTGACAGCCTGTAAACGTTTTTCATAATTATGTTGATCGCGTTCAGTTTCAGATTGATCAAATCCGCCCTAAGTGGTCGACGGGTCGTGGATATATAAAATTTGGGGAACAACAGACTGTGACTGTGTAGCCTACATACCAACACTGTTTGTTTGTTTATCAATCACAAATAAATGGATGAACGGATTTGGATGAATTTGGGCACACGGGTAAACTAGGGCCTGAATTAGGAAACTGGAGATGTACTAAGTACTTATCTCGGTATAACTACGATATTTTGCGATCATTTTATATTTTGCATAGCGCGAGCAGATGCTATAGTTACCCTATAAACATCTTCGGCACTTAAATGTGTGTCGTAGAAGAAGAAACTTCTGAATTTTTTTATTTTATTTTATTTATTAAGGGATAATAAACAACTGCAACATAATGGTATAATACACACAGGTTAACAATGTTTAGTGGTAATGTTGCAGTCCACTGCATTATCCACAGATATAACTTATTTAAATATCAGTGGCTGCCACTAGACGAACATTACCAGAAGTAACAATTATTTGAAATAGATAAGTAATTTACTATAAAGCTAGCTAGCCACAAAACCAATAAAATAAAAATCGATTTCATTCACATAAATTAAGCAATAAACAATTAATAATATGATTACAATTAAGATAATTTTTTTATAATATTAGATTTAAATTTATTTTTCGAGCATGCAAAAATATCAATATCAATGAAATTTGAATTATAGGATTCCAACATTCTATGAATAGGGCAACGTAAGCCAGAGTTCGTACGACAAGGAATAAGCGCGAACAAAGTACGTGTACGCACCTGACGCACATGAACTGTTCGGGGGACAGAATAACACAGCTTACTCGTTAGTTCAATGGCATCAAAACGATTGTGAATAATATCATGAAGCACATTGGCCTCTAGGTATTTGCGTCGGTTCTCCAAGCTGAGAAGCTTGTATTTATTAAGAAGTTGTGAGTACGACAGAGAAGACTTAGTCCTATGACATCTAAAGTACATAGCACGAAGGTATTTGCGCTGGACCCTTTCTATTGCAACTACGTACTTTTGATAGAAGGGGTTCCAAATAGGGACCGCATATTCTAACTGAGAGCGAATGAGCGTCTTATATAGATAGAGATATGTTGAGGCACGCTTAAATTCTGTTGACGATCTCATCACAAATCCATACATTTTAAATGCACTATTGACTATAGCGTCAATATGCTGGTTCAAAGACAGTTTGGTATCAAAGAGAATACCTAGATCTTTCACTTTAGAAATATTATTTAAGAAGATACAGTTAAGGTTGTAACTGAAATTGATGATGAAATTGTTTTCAGTAAAGTGTATATAGTTAAACTTAGGGATGCTAAGTTGCAATTTATTTTCTATACAATAGGCTGTTAGTCTATCAAGGTCTTCCTGAAATGACTGACAGTCGTCCATAGTGCGTATCACTTGAAATGCCTCTAAGTCATCAGCATACATCAAGAATTTGGAATTTTTAAAACATTTCTTAATATCATTGATGTAAATAATGAATAATAATGGCCCCAGAATAGAGCCCTGTGGAACTCCGGAAGTAATATTAACAGAGACAGACTGATAACCATTGATCACTACCCTTTGTGACCGATTTTCGAGATATGACATAAACCAACGCAATAAATTTCCGCGTATTCCATTGTAAGCAATCTTGCTCAGGAGAATTTCATGATCGACCTTGTCAAAAGCTTTTTGAAATCTGTGTAGACTGCATCTATTTGCAATCGCCTATCAACATTTTCAAAAAGGTAATTAGCAAACAGTAACAGGTTAGATGTCGTAGATCGGCGCTTAACAAACCCATGTTGTTCAGGAATAATAATATTATGCAGAAGAGGGTAAATCTCGTTGTGAACAAGTCTCTCAAAAAGCTTTGACAAGGCCGACAGAATTGAAATGGGTCTATATTGTTCGACGTCATGCCTCGAGACACCCTTATGTATAGGTGTAATGTTAGCTCGCTTCCATACCGCCGGGAACACACCCTCATGCAGACACCTATTAAAAAGGATATAGATTGGCTCACAAATATTATCAGCCGTAGCCTTCAAAAAGGCCGCCGGAAGACCGTCCGGTCCTGTCCCCTTATAGGGGTCCAGCCGCCGCAACTCGCCGAGTATTTTAGACTTATCGATATGCAAAGTACTGAATTCTTGAACTCTACAGCATAAGAAAATTAAATCAAAGGATTACTATCCAAAATGCCTCTAACTAGTCTCCAGCAGTCATCATCTGCCTAGCCTTTTCTCAACTATATTGGGGTCGGCTTCCAGTCAAACCAGATTCAGCTGAGTACCAGTATTTTCCGTGGAGCGGCTGCCTACCAGACCTCCACAACCCATCGTCTTGCCAAGGAGTACCGTGTTACTCAGTCAACACGGTACTCCTTGGCAAGACTGGTGTCAGATTTTCTGGCTTCTGACTATCCGTAACGACTGCCAAAGACCTCCAAATGACAGCCGGGACCAAGGGCTTAACGTGCTTTCCAAGGCACGGAGGGAACTCGGTATGTTAAGATGGTCACCCATCCACAGACCAACCTAGGCAAGCGTTGCTTAACCTTGAAGATCAACCTGTGCGGCTGTTATTATTAAGCCACAAGCTCCTCACTAGTCTCAAGCAGTATCGATATTATTGAATTATTTTTACCTATCAATTGAAACTCCTTGAACTATTTCCTAACAATACACAGGATCCATTAGGCTTTCATTATATTATGTGAAATGGCAAAGTGATTATCATTAGCATTAGTACTCAAATAATAGTAGATTATATAGACAGACGGGTTTATGTGGCCCAGGGACGGCAATTACGTATTGATTCGATCAAATAATGATAAAAAATGAATGGAGCATGTGTCACTAATGTAACTACGTGGAACAATGAAACTGTGGAGTAGTTATATGGTTTCAATATTTTTGATGATGCATTTGAATTGGCTTACTCAATGGGGTTAGCTTCGTTTTGAAATAAGTTCACTATAACATTTGTGCATTTATGAAAATATTTAACGCTTTGTTCTCAAAGCCGCTTTTAAGTAGGAAATATGTAATGTTTTCAAAAGTTTTTCCGGGCCTCTTCAGCTCTTCTTATTGTAACAAAATTCTTCGTTCAGTACATCTACCATATAGGTTGTGTTTTTTAAACTATTTTCACGTGCTTTCGAATAGAGAAATGACGGATTTGATGAAAAAACAAATAAGACCGTCCAAAATAAAACATTTGTTTTATTTTATTGACAAGTTTTCTTATATATTTTGTTTTTAGTTGGTAATTTATTTTTAAGTTTTTGTGTGTCGCTTCTGGCGGAATAAAAGCTTTTTCTTTCTTTCTTTCTCTTTATGTCTGAACAGACCGTGAAGGAAGCAATTCGAAGGACAAGCCTTAGATGTGCTTTACGAAATGGGCCACCGCCTACGGCCTCGCAGTCTACTAAAGGGCCTCGCACCTTTGGCCTTTTTTCAACTCAATAAATCCTAGCTAACGCCGTAAAAAAATTCCTACTTATCTGTCTATTTCCAATTTTTACCTCGCTTTGTTTGCTCTTACTATTTGAATTATTTGTTGTTAAGGTTTACTTTAGTAAGTTTTGTCAAAATATTAGCCGCGGCGCTATGCTATTATACTATAGGCACTATGATATTTTACTCGTACAGTCACCAGCACATCATGCTACAACAATGTGTCAAATTTCTGTATTAGATTTTCAACTAATAACTAAGTAATTAAGTTTAATTTTGATTGGCAAAATTTTACAGTTTCGGGTACCTTGATGTGCTGGCGTCTGTACAAGCTCACTACGTTTGCTCTTACATCATAGCTTCTTCAAGTTTAGTTATTTCTTGGATTTTCCCATATTCGCCCAATATTTACGTTTTTTGCACAAAAAGTCAAAAGAAAATTAATAAATACTACTCGTTGCGACGATTGATTACGCCGCATCTCGAATTCAATCGTAGAATCCAACCTCTGAAAAAATAAAGGGCCTCGCAAGTAGGCTAGTTTCCATCATCCACAAATTGCAAAACTATTTAGTCCGTCAGTTAGAGTATTGAAAAATAATGGACACGTACTATTTTTGTTTCTGTAAATCAATGAAAATTGACAAAGATAAACCGCATCAAAACTCGGGAGTGGGGGCTCGCGACGTCACTAACCGCAAAAAATTATGCCAATGCGTGACATATTGAGAATTGTGTCGTAACTTCGTCAATTTTGGTTCCCGTAACAAAAGAAAAAATACGGCTCAAATATTTTTTGATAATCTATCTGACGGACTAATTAGATTTTTTCAGTAAACAAGCCTATTGCCAATCTTGCCCACATAAAATTTTAGTCTTGCTCCGCCACTGCTTAAAATCCTTTTACCTTTCCTTACGGGATTCCGTTCCTTAGAAAATTAGCTACTTATGACTCCTAAGATTATAGGGTCATCATCATCTTCTTGGCCTTATCTCGTTTTATCTGGGAACAGCGCAGCGTGTGTTTTATACTACAAGTCGAACTCTTGATATCTTTTTTCACCCAAACATCCTCTGATAATTTAGTCTTCCATTACTTATATAGCCCTGTCCTTAGAGAGATGGAATATGTATTTTAGTATTGGACACTAACATTTTAACAATATTAACAGAATCAGAATTACCACTCCTTTGCGTCGGGTGAAAAGCTCTATTTAAAAAAACAATAAATCTTTTTTTACCTACGAATAAGCCTGAAAAAAATCCCAAGTTAAACTCAGTTTTACTTGCATAGTTGTGGCTAAAGATTAATGTGGTGCGCAATGCAAGCGGTGTTAGTAGGTGAGAGCATTATCCGGCGACTCCTCGGCTTCGTTTCAAAGGCCTCTTACAAGTTTATAACCACCGCCGTATTAGAAGGTCAGCCATGTTTGGATTACGGTGGAAAATGGACCACGCTAGGCCACGATGGGGTGAAGGATGACTTTGTATGTTTTTTGAAATGACAGAGGGGTGTAGTACATAACGTCAAGCATTCGCTAAGCAGACTGAAAAGGTACTGCAATAACGTGTTGAAAAAGACCAGATTTCGAGGTTAAAGCTCAAAGAACCGTCACGTTAAAATAGGACTGGGCAGGTCATTGACCAAAGCCCTTTTTTTAAGGATGAGAAATCATCAAATGCCTCCTCTCGCCCGGGGCGGAGCAGAAGGGAGTGTCAGACTTACTGACTAAACACCAAAGAGAGACTTTAATAGTCATTGCTAAACACCATCCGTGTTCCTCCTGATGCCCATTGCGTTCCAGGGACGCGGTGACTCTTTCGAACTTTCTCAACCCTGGCATGCCCGCTGCCCTGTGGGCCAAAACAACCCCCATGTGGAGCTACACTGTAGCAAGGCTTTTATGCAGACTTTGAAGAAGTTGGTAGGACGATCAGGAAATAAAAACGAGTCGTCGAAAGAGCTGGAGTCAAGTCTTTGCCTAGCTGTGGCATGATGCAGGGAAATTTTATAGAAAATGAGGTCATGTGAAACAGGGTAAAAGTTGAAACTGAGCTGCTTTGCGACTACGTTTAGTAGTCGCGTAGGTAGGAGATTTTATTAGCAAATCAGATTATATCACATGTTTCAACAAGTGTGTTTGGGCATTCATTTCACTGTGTTTAATTAATCACTGTAAAATTATAGCCACTTGTCCCCAGTAAACGCGTGTACAATTTATCGCAAATTCATCTTCATCGTTTTAATGGGTAATTAAACTGTACAGTATAATGTTTTCAGATTGTGAAAACGCTCGACGTTGTTCAGGTACATCTTTATATCCTTTCAGAGTGAAAAGTAGATAGAGAGAGAAAAAAGTAGATTTGTTTAATAAAGCCACACATGTATTAGCTTTCAACTGGGCCAAGGTCCCTTAATAATTAGGCCAAAGCATGAGGTATTACAGTAGGTTACCCAGTAAATATATCGTGAAGCTCAGATTATAGCAACTGGAGGGCAATCGCGCTAATAAAATTCGGCTGGAACGCAACTGAACTGTAGCCATTTCACAACTTTTCTAAACATTCCGTATCGCGCTAAACGTTTGACAGAAACTTGGAACGCAACTGCATCACAACTGTAACGTTACCGCTGTCAAACAAAAAGTTGAAACAGTGCTACTTTTTCTTGACTTTTTCTCAATCGTTCGCGTTGTGTTTTTTGGATTTTGAACGAAAATATTTGTAAAATTTTGACAACGCAACTTTGGTTGAAGTTTAAACTTTAGCGCGATACCAAATTCCTTACAGGTGAATCGAAACTAGATCATAACCAAAACTGAATTGGAAACGAATTGCAAGCGGACCTAAACTTTTAAAATTAGCGCGATTGGCCCCCAGGAAGCTGACCACATCATACTTTAAGTACTTAGATATGTAGTAAGGAAAAGGCTAGGCAGATTGTTTGACCTTCTTGATGCATTTTCGCGATGTTTTTTAACAGTCCTTGTCAATTCGGTGGTATAATGGAATACTACCTACTTAATTAATAATTCATTACGCTTAACGACCTTATCCATCCTTCATAGACCTCCAAATTAGAGAGGCAGGCTAAGTTACACAACGCGGGCTACCTGTATCCTTCTTATCGCAATTTGACCTCGATTACAATATGAAGTTGTATTTACATGACATTGTTAGTGAAGTTTAACATAGTTCTCCTACCGGTAATAACTTGTAACCGCTGTCTAAATATTTTTTTGAAGTAAAAACTTCTTTAGCGGCTTTGAGCACTTTTTCTTGGGATGGGTATAAAATGTTAAACTCGCGTCAGGACACGTGACCTGATCGAAAATTTGTAAGACGGATGATTCAAAACTGCACAACGTTAATGTTCAAGTTTTCACTTCTGCCGGCACTCCCGGAGTGCAACCCATTGTTTTCTTTTTTAAATATAATTATATGGCACGCAGCACAGGCTTTAGTCTTAAAGTTAAGGGTGAATAGAATACTTCTAGGCGTGCTCCATCGCCGGCGATATCATCGCTTTCCATGAGGTGAGAGTGTGGTAAGAAGCTAGCCTATCAATATTTATAACTAAATATATTTCTAAAATTCTGTATCAAACAGTGATGTTCTTTTTTAATACCTACTTTAATCAGTTCCCGTACTTGTATATTTTAAATTGGCAGCGAAGCATTGATTGCGAAAGCAGCAAACTTATCCCAAATTGTCCTATTCAGCTATGCTGCAAAGCGCAAATAGCTCTCCAATGGCTTACACACTTTCGATCACAACAATCCGTTTAAAGAAAACTCCTAATGTTTGAAAACGCGACAACCCTCGTAAACAATGTAAAAACTCAAAAGAATGTTCCTCTGTTAATATCAGAGGCTCTCCACTGATGCGGGCCTGTGGAAGGTGAGCTATGGGCAGCTCGCTGTTCGTCCGTCATCTGACGACAGGCCGTGTCGACGGCGCGTTCGTGTTCCACGCGCGCCTCAAAGAGAGTCAGGGTCGACGCCTGCCGGAGTCGCGGGACTATTCGAAAAAGATAACGTGGCTCCGGAACACAAAGGGCACTGAAGGAACATGGATGGGTTTTAGTCAGTAGAAGTCTGACACTCCCTCTCGCTCCGCCCAGAGCGGGAGGAGTCATTGGATGATTTCCCATCCCTAAAAAAGGCTCTCCACTGATGGTGTTACACAACAACTGAGTTGTACTTACGTTAGGTCATTTCAACAGCTGCGTACTATACCTGTGCTATTGACACAGCTCTTTTGTCCGTCTGTATCGCCGCCACTATCTGAAACCGTGAATACCATGAATGGATAATGAGGGACTCCGGACATTATTCATGCTGAATCTTTTGAAGCCGTGTTTGTATTCAAGCTGTCTGTGTTGGTAAAGGCTTTGCTTCCTGAAAAGAAATGGAATTGGTTTTTCGGATCACTTGGTGTTAAGGTACAATTCCGATTTGGCGACTTACCTACGGGTGCAAGACCCGTAAGTGTTCTATAGTCATTCATACAAAACAGTGGGTCGCGGTCGCACGTCATTGTCGCCAGTAGCGGTCGCCAACATCGGAATTGTAGTGTGGTGTAGTGGTGTTGTTGGTATTCATAAGCAGAAACTACTGAACATATCTGATACTTATTCTTTTCGAGTCTATGGTCACCCTTAAATATTTTGTGACCACGTTTACGGCGGCATCAGTGGCATTCATCAGGTCCTCCATGGTGGCAGGTGTGGGCATGTTGGGATACTCCAACATTAGGGCAATATTTTGTACGGAGGCACCGCACTCACACTTAGTGTCAAGCGGGTCAGTGGAACCCCATTTTGCCAAGTTGTATTTGCAAGATCCTTACATACTTCTTTGGCTTCGTTTATTCATACATGATAATATACGCACGCCAACGACTATATTGATCTAGTTATGTACCAACACAATCATTGGGAAACGATTCTAAATATATCGATGTTCTTTCAACCTTAATCTGCAGCAATCATTCATTTGATTAGCCTTTTTCCAACTATATTGGGGTCGGCTTCCAGTCAAACCGGATTCAGGTGAATACCAGTATTTTACGTGAAGCCTACCAGACCTCCACAACCTATTAACTGGGTAACACGGTACGTCTTGGCAAGGCTGCAGTCAGATTTACTGGCTTCTTACAATCCGTAACGACTGCCAACGGTCTACAAGACAACCGGGATTCCGAGGCACGGAGGAAACTCGGTATGTTAAGATGGTCACCCGTTCACAGACCAACCTTGGCGAGACCAACCTTGAAGATCGACCCGTGCGGCTGTTATTATTTATTTATTTAATAAGGTTCCATTATTTCACATCACAAACGTATTCTGGCTGTGGGTTCCAAGATACGAGTAGTTAAACTATTTCTCCGGGACTCGTTGAGCATCATTGACTCGGAGTTTTTCTGGAAGTCGCCACAGTTGATTCTGGCTTTCAGGGGTTGATTTGTAGGGAAGTGTGTGGCAAGCTTGTCGCACCCTACTCAAACGTAGTATCACGCCTGTATATGTACCTCGAAGGGTTAGGCAGAGATAGAAAACCCATATTTCGTCTAGTTACCTATGATGTCCAATGAATCTACAAGAAAGGGCACGAGTCTGTTTCCACAAGTACATGTTAAGCAGCCAAAAATCAATTCGGTAACCTTTAAGTAAGACAATGAAATAATAAATCAAAGCTGAATCCAATCACAAAGTAACGCGTTGGAGATTGATATTAATGATAGTTTGATGTCAACAACATATTAACTTTGACATTGTGAACAGATAATTGGGTTGACAACGCAAGAGTTCAATAAACTGACACAGAAAACCAATTATATTGGGATTACAGAGGATTGATTGAAAAGTAATGTTCTTTGGTATCAAATGCATTTGTTTTTTTTCCTGTAGGAATTTTATATTATTATCATCTTCCAAAAGGGCCAATTCTACTAATTTTTAGGGTTCCGTAGCCAAATGGCAAAAACGGAACCCTTATAGATTGTCATGTCTGTCTGTCCGTCCGTCCGTATGTCACGGCCACTTTTCTCCGAAACTATAAGAGCTATGCTGTTGAAACTTGGTAAGTAGATGTATTCTGTGAACCGCATTAAGATTTTCACACAAAAATAAAAAAAAATTTTGGGCGTCGCCAATATTTATTGTTCATCAAACCCATACGTGTGGGGTATCTATGGATAGGTTTTCAAAAATGATATTGAGGTTTCTAATACCATTTTTTTTCTAAACTGTATAGTTTGCGAGAGGAGGAGGTTTCCAAAGTGGTTTAATGTGTCCCCCCCTGTAACTTCTAAAATAAGAGAATGATAAAACTAAAAAAATATATGATGTATATTACCATGTAAAATACCAGCGAAAATTGGTTTGAACGAGATCTAGTAAGTAGTTTTTTTTAAACCTTTCATAAATCGTAAATCGCAACTTTTGCTTATAATATGTATAATACTTACAGGTTTGTACGGAACCCTCGGTGCGCGAGTCCGACTTGCACTTGGCCGGTTATTAAACAACTTTCGCATACGCATGTCAATCGGAAACTGTAAAAAAAGCCTTAATTCTCATACATTTACAGATTGTGATTGAGATGCCAATGCGATGCAAAAACTGGCACTGAGATGTAAAAACAGCATTTCAAGTTTGGTTGTGCAGTTATATCCTAATACTCGTATACCGCGTGTATCTGACATCGACGCACAAACGATTTCCATGGGTCCAGGGCATGATTCTGGACACCCTAGACTTAGAATTTTTCGTCGGCATTTTTCTCATTTTTTTTTTCAAGGGTTTTTTTACTTTAGACTGCTCATAATCATTATTCTGACCTAACCCAATGAGATTTCTAATAAAAATAATATTAATTAACTACTTTCACTAAAAAGAGCAATCTGAATTTGACGACACGGTTGGCGCAGTGGTTGAGCGATTGACTTCTGCGCAGCATGTCGCGGGTACGATTCCCGCACGGAACAAATATTTGTACGACCTACAAGTATTTGTTCCGAGTCTGGGTGTTTTTCTATCTATAATATGTATGTATTTACAAAAATGTATATAAGTAGTTTATCAGCCATCTCGTTACCATAACACAAGCATTAAGTTGCTTAGCTTGGGACTATATGGCGTTGTGTGAAATGTCCAAGGATATTATTATTATTATTATATTATGAATAAAACCACAAATAGATATCAGCTCAGCTGAGCTGATACCTATTTGTGGTACTCTTGAAAAAAATTAAAAAATAAGAAAAGAACCGACGAAAAATTCCAACACTGGGGTGTCCAGAATCATGCCCTGGACCCATGGAAATCGTTTGTGCGTCGATGTCAGATACACGCGGTATAAAATTCTTCCGCTACTGATTGACTGAGTGATTGACAGACAACGCACAGCCGAAACTTCTGGTCGTAGAAAGCTGACATTGGGCTTGTAGGTTCCTTGGAGTTAGAGTGTAAAGGAGCACTTCGAGGATAGGTACCGCAATTCCTACGGGAACGGAGATTTGCGCGTACGAAATCGAAGGAAAAAGCAAGTTTCCTCATATTTTGCTTACCTACAAGCGGGGTGAATAGGAATGCAGGGGTGAATCGAAACAAAACTTTGAAGACGATTTTTACGCCATTTAATTATTTTCTGCAGCATTTATGATGTACAATTTCATTGAATTTGTATAAATAAAACATAGTTGCTTTCTTATAAAATCAATATTATGATAGTAAAGTTGTAAAACCTTGTCAAAGTTTTGTTTCTATTCACCCCTCCGTTCCTATTGACCCCGTTTGACGGTACCTACTCGATCGCATTTAGGTTTTGCTGTTGTTGCAATTCTGGATTAAGTTTGGTACTATACGCCGTCCTGGTATTTTGACTTTTATAGTCAGTAACTAACAAGAATAAGATTTTGTTCGGCACAGTCACCCAACTTCAAACTAATACTACTTTTTTTTTATTTTAAATCATCAAATGACGCCTCCCGCCTTGGGTGAAGCAGAAGGGAGTGTCAGACTCTTACTGACTAAAACCCATCCGTGTTCCTCTTAATGCCCTTTGCGTTCTAGGGCCGCGGTGACGCTTTCGAACAAATTTCGCAGAAAACACTAGCAGAAACTAATAGTACCTACCTACCTATTACTTCACGCAGTAACGTCGTTAAGTAAATAAATTCAGAATTAATATTCGGCCCTGATAGGCTTACAAGTCTCAAGTTTCATGATCAGTTAAGGCGAGGTTGCAGTAGGATAGGGTAGGTAGGTACTGTTGTGTTTTGACGAACAAAAGCGACTGTCCGGCGAGCGAAATAATGCCTAAATTTTGATTGTTTTTTCTTCTTGGCGAAAACTGATAAAGAAATAATACAATATGGTTTCAACATTTACTTCAAAATAAAAAGCTCTATCTATTGATATAACTTTTATATATACTCGTGATAAAATCTCTTAGCAGTACACGTTTAAAATTGTAATTTAGTGTCATGTTTGATAAAAAAAAGTATCGAGCCAATAATTCTAAATCGCGTTTCTATCTTTACGATTTACTTGAGGGTATGTTCAATTTTTATGTAATGATTTTTATTTATTAAAATACTCATAATTAATTAGATTTTCAGACGTTCAAAAATCTTAAAAAGTACTGCAACCCCGCCTTAAAATCATCATCATCGTCAAAACAACGAATATCTGCATATCGACCTTCTGAAAGAATCATAAATTCGTCGGAAAAAGGAAATTCATCTAAACATCCATCACGAATTCTGATTCGCAACCATATTGTAGCCATGCAGATATCTCACTCATGACTTGCGGGATATCTACAAGGCTACTGGCAAACGAACTATTGATAAACCCATTACTGGCAATATACCAAATGGACTGGTAATACTGCTTAGTAATGCCCTTTTGTGATGTTGTGAATGTTAGATAGTAGGTAATAGGCTTGTGTCCTGAAAAAATCTAATTAGTCCGTCAGTTAGATTATCAAAAAATATGACCCGTATTTTTTCTTTTGTGACGGGAATCAAAATTGACGAAGTTACGACGCTTTATAAATTCTCAATACGTCACACCTTCGCATAATTTTTAGTGTGTCGTGACGTCACGAGCCCCCACTCCCGAGTTTTGATGCGTTTTATCTTTGTCAATATTCATTGATTTACAAAAACAAAAAATACGTGTCCATTATTTTTCAATACTCTAACAAACTCTCTAACTCTGCAAACTATGCAATTTGTGGATGATGGAAACTAGCCTATTGTATGTTAATGTGGAAGTGGGAAGTATTTTTTTACAATAAATGATTGAAAGACTCACTTTTGACTACCATCTCACATGATGGAAAGTGCGCTTGCCTAGAAGTAATTTTTTAATTCCACGTTTAAATTATTATAAACTTGATAATCTATGTGTGTGGATGTTTGTCAATCAATCACACATCAACGGCGAGACGGATTTAGAAAACGGGTAGACCATGGAGTGGATTAGGACATAGAATACTTTTTGTCCGAGCATCCGGTAGTGTGTAGAACAGAATTGAAAACCTTTTTTCAACACAGACGCAGCAACAAACACAAAGTTAAAAATCGAACAGAGGGCCTAGCACGAATATTTTTGACGTATAACAGTAACGTAACGTAAAATTTTACCATAGCTACATTACTAACATTTACATTACACAAACAAACAACAACATAACATTTACATTTTTAACATAGTTGGTAAGTTGTAATGATACTAACAATGTTGTATAAATATGGAATTAATTTCTGAAATAAATAGATAACTTAATTTATTTATTTTTTATTACTCGTTTCGCACATAATATTTCTTAGAAACAGATACTATATTCATATTTTTAAGTGATATAAATTGTGTATGTCCCATAAAATTAAACCAAAATACCATGGAGTTATAGTTTTTCACATTCAAAATTCATTAACGTTAACGTTATTAAATACGTCAAAATATTTGTGCTAGCCCCTATGAAAATACAGTTAAATTGCGCTGGGCGTTCCGATACGACACCAAAAAAAGGGTTACCATTCCGTACTGCTGGGCATCAGACGCCCAGCGCTGGTTTTTAGTTGGTACCCCGTAGTGACACAATCATGGACTAGGAAGTGTACCAATCACACTCAAATATAAAAAAAGTGTGCTACCAATGCATCCGTGGGATAACTTTCGATTTCACGCTGGCAAAGTCACAGCCAAAAAAGCAAACTATAAAAAAAAATCAGATCACTATTTTTTGCCAATGGTCCTACGACCAATTTAAATAACGGGTTCCAAAATGGCGTCCACCATTTCTAAATTCAAAATCATCCGATGTTTCCCGAGCATCGCCGATGTAGCCACGTTTAGCAGTCGCGGCGCATGTGTCCGCCATTCAGATGCCGTGTCGCAAGGACAAACAGACGTGAATTATTTAGCGGAAGACAGTCTGCCCTTTTACAGACCGACACACGCTTTCTACGTACAATTAGTTAAGACGTGACTGTTTTATTAAAGGTTATCGAAGAAAGCTGGGCTGAAGAAATAGTACTCTGCTTTCATCTTTCCTCGAATAATATACACGCACAATACGTTTTGGAAACTCATTCATTATGCGTACAGCTTAGGAGTGGAACAACCTGGGAGTCTTTAAGACTTAAAGACTCCTAGGTTGTAGCCATCAGGAAACACAGACTCTGGCAGCAAATTCCACAGAGCACTATTTTATCGGCCCAGATTTAAGTCAAGAGTAAATAGGTTACTTCTAGACAAGCGTGCTTCATCTTCGACCTGATCATCGCTTACCATCAGGTGAGACAGTGGTCAAATGCGTGTCTATCAATAGTAAAAAAATATCATAACTTTCTATATGATTTTTATCTATAGGTACTATATCTATACTAATATTATAAAGCAGAAGAGTTTGCTTGTTTGGTTGAACGCGCTAATCTCAGGAACCACTGGTTCGATTTGAAAAATTCTTTCAGTGTTAGATTGAGATGCCCATTTATTGAGGAAGGTTATCTACACTAATATTATAAAGAGGAAAACTTTGTTTGTTTTTTTGTTTGTTTGTTTGTTTGATTGTAATGAATAGGCTCAAAAACTACTGGACCGATTTTAAAAATTCTTTCACCATTCGAAAGCTACATTATCCACGAGTAACATAGGCTATATTTTATTTTGGAAAAAATAGGGTTCCGTAAGATATTTGGGTTTTTCGGACACAAGGTGTAAAAATCAACCAGAAAAGTTACTTATTTTGCGTACGCTGCCTAAACTATAAAAGATAGAACCATACATTGTTCTAATTAATTGTAGATCTTATAAATATCTACAAAAAAGTCCGCGACACACTATACCTATCTATGTCGAGTGAGGCACAACAACCACTTTTTAATTTAAAAATCTTGATTTTTTTTTGGACTACATTTAAACGCGTTTATTTTACTCATGCTATTAATCCTTATCAAAATAAAGTATTTCATCACTAAGTACAGTTTATGTAGATAATATTTGGTCTTAGAATGATTAAAATCGGACGTTTGGTTTTGAAGTTATGGCGAAATTAAAATATTACGATCTCTGCTGCACGGCCCGTTGCGAAGTGGACGTCACCAAGGCGGGAGGGGAGTTTAGATCTATGAGTAAGGTACCCGCGCGGCTCAAACGCGATAAGCCTGGCTGGTGGCTTTAATTCTATATTAAGGCCTCACAGGCAAGTCCGGTTAAGCAGAAGCCAATCTTCTCAGGTTGACCTGCGAGAGCCATAACAAAAAAAAAAGAGCTCAAACGCGAGGTCGGCTCCCTACGCAGCGGTCGTGCGCGAAGTCTAATAATTTTCGTGCGATTTTTTTTAGATTTCGTTCTTAAAACTACACCTACGCAAAAGTTCTTCTCAGAGCTAAACAACAGTTCTTCTCAGAGTCAAACAACAGTACTTTTCAGGGTATATAACCAACAGTTCTTTTCAGGGCTAACCAACAGTTCTTTTCAGAGCTAGAACACGCTTTTTCTTAAACATTTGAAAATGCCTAAGAGAGCCAGGTCTCAACTTACTAAACATAGTTCTCAAGCACGGGCAGCAAGAATACGCCGTATGGGAGAATCTTCACCTGACCGTTCACAACGCCTTGCACAACAAAATCTGAGAACCTCTGAGTTATAATAATATTATAAAGCAGAAGAGTTTGTTTGTTTGTTTGGTTGAGCACGCTAATCTCAGGAACGTCTGGTCCGATTTGAAAAATTATTTCAGTGTTAGATAGCCTATTTATCGAGGAAGGCTATAGGCTATATTATATATATATCATTAAGCTAAGTCAAAAAGGAGCGCAGAATTAATGGAAAATGTGACGCAGACGAAGTTGCGCGGGTCAGCTAGTAGGCTATATATCATCACGCTAAGACAAATAGGAGCTGAGCAATCATGTAAAATGTGACGCAGACGAAGTTGCGCGGGTCAGCTAGTAATATTATAAAGCAGAAGAGTTTGTTTGTTTGGTTGAACGCGCTAATCTCAGGAACTTCTAATCCGATTTGAAAAATTCTTTCAGTATTAGATAGCCCATTTATCGAGGAAGGCTATAGGCTACATATCATCACGCTAAGACTAAAAGGAGCCGAGCATTAATGGAAAATGTGACGCAGACGAAGTTGCGTGGGTCAGCTAGTCTATACTATTATTATAAAGAGGTTGTTTGTATGTTTGTAGTTTGTATGTTTGTAAGTTTGTATGTTTGTAAGTTTGTATGTTTGTAAGTTTGTATGTAGGGGGTAATTAATCTCAGGAAATACTGGTCCGATTTGAAAAATTCATTCAGTGTGTTTAGTGTGTGCGTGGTCAGCTAGTACCTAATACATTAGTCCACAAAATTTAATTTTCTTAGTGTCTTTAAGATGAGACGCATCATCTATCATGAAGTTGCGCGGGTCAGCGCTATATGTATTTGTTAATTACAGTTAAAATGGGCTTTGTACAGTATTTGGTTTAGTCTTGCATAACTAAATGATAATAATTTAAATGTTGAGAATATTCTCCTCGCTTAAAACACACAAAAACATTTTTTTTGAATATGCTAAATTCGACTTACTTACGTAGAATTACGTCTAAGCACTTTCTCTACCCTTGACCACTTTGACTCAACGACTCAACGTGCAGACACGGACGCTGATTACAACACTAGTCGAGTCAAACGGTCAGAGAGTCAGTTCAGTCATCGGTACTTGCGACAGATTAACATAATAACATATTTTATTTATTTATTTTACCGTTTACGTCGCATTATTCAAGAGTATCATAAGAATAAATTGATTTGTTTATCAATTATATAATTTATTCAAAAGACATCAACGCGTTTCTTAACTTAGATTAGTGATGTGGCCCAAACTTGCTTATTCCAACATCGATGATTTTAGGTAACAGAGAATATTGCAATAGTTTAAAGGTCACTGTTTTACCTACTTTTGTTTAGGCAATCTTTTTTAATTGTTGTCTGTAAGTGCAACAATACTGTAATGCCCTAACTCTTGAATTTCACAATCGTCGCATCGTATCTATAATTTTAATTGTTGATAAAAGTTTGACACTCAAAAACACTCAAAAAACTAGAAAACCAATAACCTTTTGCTCGACCCAGGAATCGAACCTACGACTAGACTTTCAATCGCAACTACTGGACCAATGAGGCAACCATCGACCATCCAACGCATCTTAAACTCAATGTGTCCTGTTCAGAAGAACATGAACCACACGATGTCAATTTCAATTTTAATTTTTTTAATTCAATTCAATTTATTTATATTTTAACAGTAAATGTGTAAAATAAATAGTCACAGAAAAATAATATATAGTAAGAATCTTACAAAAGGTAATTATTGGCTATCTTAAAACTAGATTATGGCTAAAATTAACTACAGGTACAAGATATTGTATTGTTGTACTTTGAGGGATTCATGAATCTGGGGCCTGTGAACTGTGAACGGTGTGTGAATCACGGGCCTGTGGACGGTGAGCTATGGGCAGCTCGCCGTCCGTCCGTCATCTGACGACAGGCCGTGTCGACGGTGCGTTCGTGTTCCACGCGCGCCTCAAAGAGAGTCAGCATTGGGAGGGGCCCGAAAGGGCCGACGCCTGCCGGAGTCGCGGGACTATTCGAAAGAGACACCGCGGTTCCGGAACACAAAGGGCAATGAAGGAACATGGATGGATTTTAGTCAGTAAGAGTCTGACACTCCCTCTCGCTTCGCCCAGAGCGGGAAAAGTCATTTGATGATTTCCCACCCCTAAAAAAAATGTGGTTCATGAATTCCACCGATTCTGTAACTGCAATTAAAGTAGCCAGCTATTGGGCGCTTAAAATCTATGAAGTTTACCATCGACATGAAAAGAGGAAGAAGTAGTCCTCTACCGGGCAAATACTTCCTCGACTTTTTTTTCCTGGGCGTTTTTTCCTGTACTTGTTTTGAAGTGTACAATGTATATAATAAATCACTACGATAAAACAAAGTCGCTTTCTCTGTCCTTATATCCCTATGTATGCTTAAATCTTTAAAACTAGGTACGCAACGGATTTTGATTCGGTTTTTTTTAATAGATAGTTTGATTGAAGAGGAAGGTTTATATGTATAATAACATCACAGTTTTTCTGTAGTGTATTCAGTATCAGCATTGCAACCGTGCGAAGCCGGGGCAGGTCGCTAATAAAATAATAAATACTTCTTCAATGATATTCTACGCAACAACGAGCTAGTAACGTAGAGGCACCGTGCGATTTGAACATTTACATTAGCCTGAATATGAAATATAGTGCAGTTGCCCATCAGGCACAGCAAACGCCTGTTTAGAGGATCCACCCTTTTCAATGGAAGTTTGCGGGACTTTAATCTCTGTACCGCATACCCTCTAAAGTAATTCCCATATGTCAATTACGGAATCAACCTTCAACTACTATTATATACGTTTTACCTAGGTCCCAAATGACAGGGTGCAAGCCAAGTCATTTATCATAGCCCAGACCTAATGCTCGACTGCCCCCCCAAGGTCACCCCACGTCGTATGTGACCCTGACACTGGAGCCTTCATTAAACTTTCAACTGATGACTCCCATATTTCCTATCGACGCCATTTTACCTAGAATCAATCGATCGGAAAGCTATTAATGTTTAAAAATGAAATGCGATACCAACTTTGTGTGTTACGAGTAGTTTGTTATGTTCTCCATTCCTAAACCAGGACCTTGAGTAGGACGTGGAATACCTACTTTTATCGACATGCCAAGAAGCCGCTATTTAGGCATAAATTTGAAATTCTGTATGTCTGGATGCTTGCTAAGCAATCCCCCCTCAGCTAATAAACGATTTTGGATGAGACTTTGGCCCAGTTACTCCAAATTAAATTTAACAATATATGTCATAAGAAATTATGTCAAAATTATAAACGCACGTTATCTAGCCAAGTTTTGAACAGATGCATCACTTGTCTTGCGTTTAATTTATCTCAATACTTTTTTTCGAGCATCAGTGTTTAGCTGACGCGTATACTTAGAATCCGGTCGTTCCGCGCAGAGGAAGTCTCTACCAGAATATATTCGATGCTCTAGTGCCAAGTTAAGTAGCTATGGCTTTATAGAGTCAATATAGCTGCGAGAGGCCATAGACAAAAAAAAAACAAAAAAACAAGTTTTAATAGGAACAAAGGATACTCGTACGTTCAAGTGATGAAGAGATGTCAAGTGACTTAAGCTAGTATGGCCCCATCATTAAATTGTTTGCATGCTCGATGATGTTATAAAGCCATTTGATGGCCTGTGCGGTTATTTTTTAGATTGGTTTTCCCAGAGGTTCGATTGGCTAGAGGTGGATGTCTTTTTAACGACTTCCCAAAAAGGAGGAGGTTATCAATTCGGTTGTATGTTTTCTTTTTATCGAAAGGATATACTTGCAGATTAGTCCCATTTAAATTTTATGAAAATCGGTCACGAACTTTGGATTTTAAATCGAAATAGCTGGAATTCGTCTACTTGGATGATAGTTGTATGTCATCCAATGATCCAAGTAATAGAAATTGCGTATTTTGCTTTTCTGCGATTTTGCAGTGGTGTTGTTAGGTGTGGGGTAGTTAAAAAGTGAAAAATAAAAAAACTTTTTACAAAAAAGTTTTTGTTTGATCGAAAGATTAGTGCTTGTTCAAAGTCCATTCCTTATGTGGGTTAGAATAGATTGAAGGTTCCCTATTTAGGTATGAGGTTAATACAGATCTTTTTCTTTATATCGAGTGGGCAGTAAGGTCTAACGCCCCCACACACCCTAGTGTCAGAGTTTCTAAACCGCCTCAAGGGCCTCTGACATGATTTATTTGACGACCACCATTTGGCGGCCGACACAACCAGCTTATACGTGCCTTCCGAAGTAAGGAATCATCTTTTTATCAGACAATCAGGTGATTCGAGCCTGCAATGTCCTAGCCAAACTAGAAAACAACTATACAAAGTATGCTTTCCCGTGGGAATCGAACCCACGACGGGTCACAAGGCAAACCTCTCGACCACTGAGGCAGTTAATACGGATAGAAAACTAAAATAAAGCGAATCAATCAGCATTGAACAGACTTATTCTAATGACTGGTTTTGTGAGGATAGGTACTTTTGTTAATTTAAAGTATCAGTCAACGAAGCTCATGACTCAAATTCAAATTCAAAAGTCATTTATTCAAATTAGGCTGAGAGCCAGCACTTTTTGAACGTCAAGTTCTACAAAAGACAGTTCCCCAAAACGCCCGCCCGTCACTTGCGACCGACTTGTTTGCAAATAAAAATACAACAAATACAAAATCCTTTTTTTCAAATAGTCCAGCAACAAGCACTTTTAAATAGTCAAGGTATGTAAGTAAAATAGATGAAGCTAACTCGGCATTTCAAAATGTGCAACAGCTGGTACATTGATAACATTGAAAGCTTATTAGCAAATGCATGACAAAATAGTTGAAATAAGGTCATACAAATGTGGTTTCGGTAATGTAACGTAGGTAATTTAAAATACCTCATACTTGAGATAAAGAGAACGGTTGTTTAACCTCCCGGGATCTGCCTGCATTTGCATTTTTCATTTTTGAACCATCCAAAGGTAGCCTTATCTATGGAACACAGTTTGTTCCTTTCAGTATTTTAGTCTGTGCGTCATTCATTGCTGCTTTCATAAATATGGATGTTTAAAAGAAGCAGCTTACTTGCTTAGTAAGGTACTCATAATAAATCACACAAGGCGACACATGTAAATGATGTGTAACTTGCGTGGACGAGTTAGGAATGGCTAAGTTCACGTTACCTAATGCTGTAGGTAAATGAGACGGCTTGGCCGTGAATGTAGGTCTTGGAGTTACGAAATTAACTTGTTTATTGACAAGTTAACCAGGGGCCCGAGTCTGCTATTTTTATAAATTTGTCATTCCGACACGATCCCATTGTCATGCCATTGTCATTTTGCTAAAAGTTCGTAATCTGCTAAATTCATAATCGCACGGTCACTGGCACGTCAGTGGTCTCGTAATAGAATTGCGGTAGGAATGCCGTATTGTCATTATTATAAAACCGAGCTAAATTTGAGCATTTATTCATGCCAGATTTTATTTATATTTAGATTTACATATTATTTATTAGTGTTATAAGCAATCTGAAGTAGTGAGAAGTTCGTAAATACTAAATCTGTCATTATGTACGAGATTACCATTCATATGGCTTTCTTTCAATGGCGTGTCAGTGGTTGATCATTGGAATGTCATAATGACGCCATTATGATACCATTATGTTAGTAGATTACCAAACTTGTCAAAATCAACCATTTTGAAATCAGTGATCGACCATTCTGACACTATTGTAATAGCAGACTCGGGCCCAGTTATACCTACTGTGAGCCGGTTTTTCCTCTTAACACTGCGGTTGGAGGTCCTAGTCGATGGTAGCCTAGAGGGCGACTGCCTAGGCCCGAAGTCCTTAGTTGTAGCGTTAGATACGGGCGTTTGATATTCCGTTGCACCTAACCACTAACAAAGAAGAAGTTTTCTTTTTACCTACGTAAATTGTGTGTACATTTATTAATAAAATAAAACAATGAATTATAACACGATTTGACAGTTATTGTCAAATCTAGTAGTCATTCATTCTCTAATCTAATCGTAAGTTCATAGGTGATACGGAGTAGAAAACGCCCTCAACTAAAGCCGAAACTTCGGACTTTGGGCTTAGAGAGTAGATCCCTACCTAGGGCACCTACAAAGAGTATAGGCTGCCGATAACAAACTAAGGGCGGGTTGTATCAAACAGTTGGTTAACGTAACATACGTACGTCAAAAAGTTACGATTACGGACGATGTTTGACGTTCGTTAAATTAGAAGCGTTGTTTCAAAGCATTCTGGTAAACATTCCTGCTCATTCCAATAGCTAAGTTATTGACACGGGTCCTACCTAAATAGCTTTTTTTGCATTCCACCACTTATTTGTGTCATCAGAAGAACTGGTATTGAGGAATTCAAAAGAAATGTCACAATATTTTTCTATTTGACGCAACTAAAGTTACGAGTGCTCAGACCATCTGTTAACGTAAACGTTATATTTTACGCTGACATTTTGTGAAACAACCCAATTTTTTGATTTGACGATAGTTAGCACCATTTTTAACGTTTACGCGTGCGTTAAGTGTAGTTGAAACAACCCGCCCTAAGTGCATTTTTTGTCACATTACAGTCGGTGTTTTACAATTGTATCTTCTCATTTGTTTTTCCATCTTATCGATGGCACTAGTCTGTCCAACATGATGCACATGCTTTTCTGTCCTTCACAACTCAGTGACTGCGAAACAGATATCCCTTGGAAAAACTGATGTCATATTTCGGGTCCAAATTCCTTGAAAAAACTGATGTCCGATTTCGGGCCCAAATCCCTTGGTAAAACTGATGTCAGATTTCGGGTCCAAATCCTTTGGAAAAACTATGCTTTTTAAGGCACATGTGAAGGTCGACCGCCTTGCTGCTGTTGAGCAAAGAGCTCCTACCTACTGGTATAATTGTCACTTGGTTCGTCTTCTTATGTGATACTACGTTTGTCTTTGGGAAGGTGAGAGCTTAGAAAGCTGATGTGATGATGAATAATCCAATCACATTCCACTTCTGTAAAATAAAGGGAGTCAAATTCGTGATATTAAGTAAGTACATCAACATTATTTGTTTGCGGTGCCCTAACAGGGTTCATGCACAAAAGTGACAATAAATGTACCTAATTGTAAAGTATATAGTGGGCATGAGAGCAAATAAATAAATAAATAAGTACTAAAAGTCACTGTATATATTTTTTCTTGCACTGAACCATAAACAGCTCCCTACTAGGACCCTTCCGGCAATTTTACCTTCAATGCGAATTTAGATCTTCAATAGTCAGTTCATTGACCTCCATTATGATATTCTACGACATCCCATCGTCTACCATAAATCCATTACACATCCATTGGCCAGTACGTTTTTTTCCACAAACAATTTGTTTGGCGGCTAGAAGTATAATTAAATCTACCCACTCTATCATAATGAACTGCGCCTATTTCAGTCGATTAATTATCAAAGGTAGCGCAATTATTCTCAATGTGATTCCAAATAATTATCTACCTTTGATGTTGACAGAGTGACTGTTCTGACAAAGTTTTCAAAAATGTACCCTGTGGAACAGCTCTAGCGAGAAGACAATTTCGATTTATCAGCCCCAGGATCTATAACAACATAAATAAGACCTTAAATATTTACCATTTACTCCGTAGTCTCTTAAGAAAGAAATTTACTGAGTGCTGAGTGGAAGCTCGCTCCATCGTAGACTTTGTCTCTGTCATCACTGACCTAAACTAGGGTCAAGCGCAAACCAATATCAAATTAAAAAAAAATTGTTGTTGAAATCATTGTCATACAATGCAACTGAAAAAAATGTGGAAACTTAATCAGCACTAACACACACACATCCACAAAGTTTACCCTAATTTATGTTTATTATTCTAAGTATAAATAGCTTAGAATAATAACGCATAGAAGCCGCGTCTAGAACAAAACCCGAGCAAAATCGTGTGTCCACTTCATTTTCTTTGTGTGCGTGAGCATTCATTCATTCATTTCATTCATTTATTCATCAAACAAATCCAAAATGCCGAATGCCGAATGCCGAATGTGTCTACGTTCCTCTAACGCACACAGATATAGCTTTCAGTGATACCATTACCAAGTCGTTACCCACAAAATATGGGAAGACGCATTACTATTTTGCTATCAAGGCAAGTATTTTATGTTGTTGGGAACTGAAAAAGGTAAACAGGATTTTTTATGTAATATGACATATTTTTTCGGAAGGTTTAATTCAACTAATTTAGAAATAAAAGGAAATAAATCGGATAAAGAATGAGATATTGTTCAATGCGATTAGAATGCTTGATGGGTTATAATTATAATCAATGTTAAAACATCGGGTTTGATATGAATTAACAGTAAGTATTGTATTTTAAAATTACAAAAATGAAAAACATGAATGAAAGCAATGTGGGTATTTTTTTCCTCACAAATAGCAACACTGTGTTATGACAAGTTAGGTCATGGTCAAGAATAAAATTATTAAAAAAAAAAAAAACAAGTTAGGTTATTAGAATTTTGTTTTATTTATCGATTTACGTAAAAATAGTGCATAGAATGTGAGTACTTATTTGTGAAATGTTATTTTATCACTTTTGTTTTTGTTTTCCTGATGTGCTATAACATCCTTTCACGCAACAAACTGTCATTTTCAATTATTTACTCGCGAGCTGTGTTCCACGGAACGTGACCTTGAGTACTGACGGCTAAGTTTGACGGATTGACGGACTAGGCTAAGTTTTAGTTGCCTCACTTTTTGCACTCGTACTAGGTTTCTATGCGTTATTATTCTAAGTATAAATAGTTTAATTAAGTCTGCAACAACTGTATTCTTGTTTAGATGGTCGTAGAAAGCTGCGACTGCGACAAAATTATAGACTTTTGTAGCTATCATCGTTTTCCTTATATTGAGCCAACTGTTTACGTTCCAAAATAAAAACCTTTTTACTTTACTCTAGCACCATTTCTATTTGATAATATAACATAATATTCAGGGTATAATGGAAAAAACGCAAAGCCGCAGAGGGCATAATTTGTGTTCGTCATTGTGAACTACTTCTACTAAGGGTTCTCCCTGAAGTTGCGAGAGTACCATCGACTGCCTCATACATGATCGGCAGATTTTTTTATAAAGAGATACGATATCCCTTGTAGGTATTGAGGTTGTTTTGTATGTTGGAATAATAATCTCTGGAAGTAGAACTACTACTGATCCGATCAAGATTATCCATTCATTGTAAGAAAGCTATGAAAAAGGAAGTGAATGTATGACTTCAAGACAAATGCGCGGCTCCTGGATTAGCTACGGGAGCAAAACTTCGGGAAAAGGCTAGTCAACTATTTTTTTTTTAACTTTTTTTTTGTTTTTTATAAAACACTAGGATTTTCTCCTGTATCGTGGGTGCGTTCGCAAACATAAAATCTCACATACACAAACAGCCAGACCCGGAACAACTGTCGCTAGGCCATACAAATATTTGTTCCGTGCGGGAATCGAACCCGCGACACGCAGCGCAGAAGTTAATCAACTCAACCACTGCGCCAACCGTGTCGTTTTTATCGAGGAATAGGCTTGCTTTTGACCACAATCACGCCTGATGGATATGTCGCAGGGATATGATAAAAACAGGGATTTGGTCAATTCCCTAGGGGATTTGATCAAATCACGGAGGATGTTAAAATAACAACACGATTTTATCATTTCCCTAAACAGATCTAGTGATTTGAACAAATCCCTAAATTGATTCAGTGAAATGATAATAAAACATGTCCAGTTCTTGTTTACGTCGCGCTCGCGCTTGTTTGTCTGCTGAAAAAATGAAAGAAACTTGTTCGAAGAAAAGAAATTCAAGGATGTGTTTGATTGATGTACCAAAAGTAGACAGAGGTCTACTAGATGCAATCCAATAGTCCAAAGTACGATGCAAAACGAATAAATGTGCCAGTAAGAAAAATAATTTTCTGAGTAATTCACGTTGCCACAAATCTGATATTACAAATAGGCATCGATTACATTTTTAAATTTTTTAAGAAAATTTTGGTCATCTTTTTCAAATAATTATTTTCTAGTGGTGATATTTGAGATCAATATGGCATTGTACTACACCTGATTATTATAGTGATGTAAGTAATCTTCAAAATAAACCTCTAAAACACCACAGAAAAGTATTTTTTGTCATTTCACTGACCCAACTTTGGGATTTGTTCAAATCACTAGATTTCTTTAGTGAGATTTGTCAAATCACCAGATTTGCTTAGGGAAATGACAAAATCGTGTTGTTATTTTAACATCCTCCGTGATTTGATCAAATCCTTTAGGGATTTGGCCAAATCCCTGTTTTTATCATATCCCTGCGACAGATATAAGGTCTATGATGGGGCAAGCTTGCTCAGAAAATACTGTTTGAAGGCAGACGGGCTATATGTGGAAGGTTACTCAGACGCTAGCAGAGAGTTCCACACTTTGGCTCTGCGCAAAGACTATTGAAAGGTTAAATTATCCACATGTATTATGGCTGGGCACATAATAAATGTGGAGGAAAAGCGCTGAGTACGACTAGTCGTGATATCTAAATATCAGCAAAAAAGTAGAAACATCATGTATGTCACTTTATGTCGTGAACTCGTTCAAATATTTTTGCAACATGTTTGCTCCATAAAATTTGCTTTCGCTTTCTCTGTTTCTTTTCGTTTCATCATACTACATGTACGGTATATGATTTACATAATGTTAAGCAGATAGCAGCTCCGACAGCGTTGTAATTAATTGCTTTCTATATTAACATGTTTTTGTATTATTCTATTTTGGAGAAGTGACAAAACAAGGAGTTCATCAATCTTTATTAGTAAAGGCCTTTTTATTTGGAACTATGCAGAGCAGCTGTCGAAAATTATCCCAAGGGAACATCCTACTCCTGAGATAAAACGTGTCCTATGTGTTACTCCAGATTATAATCTACCACTGTGCCAAATTTCATTAAGTTCCGGACGTGATTGAGTCTCAAACATTCGCATAGTAAGAGAAATGGATTCTTCCCGCCACGGCGCCATTTCCTTTTTCAATAGCGCAACACTTTTCTATTTTACTCCGTTTTCTGTTATATCGCGTCGCGTGACAGTGGAATGGACTGTATATTTTATTAAAACCGTCGGTGAGTTAGTATTTAGGAACTTAAAGAAACCAGTTTTGTGTTAGAACAAAATCTATGATTATGTTTATCAGATAGAACAACAAGGCTTGACCAAAACGTGGAAGACCGAGAAATCAGCTGGAGTCCTACTACCATAGGCTATGGTAGACTAACTCTACCCATTTGATATCTCGTACCTATTGGATATGTTGGTGCCTTAACCGGTTCACAGTCCAACAGACCACATGTGGTCTGCGCTGATTGTTTTACTATTGTGTCTGCTTTGCGGACCGTGAACCTATTAAAAAGGCTATGAATCACAGTCTCGTAAAAGCACCATCTAACACAAATTCATTCGAACCAAAGACATCGTTAAGACCATTGACAAACGAAATCTTCCAATTTGGCGTCGTTACACATTGCGAGTATTTGTGAGCTGTCGCCTGTGGAGACGGCGCACTGGAGCACAATACACAATGGTCGGTATACTTTGTGCCTCGGGCGACACGGGACCTGTCGGCACATGTGATATGTTGCCACGCAATTGTAGGTACATCACGCTAGTTGTCACCGCAAGCGAAGTTTTGAATATCTCTTCAAAGTTAGAGTTAACGAACAGGCTCCTTCTGGGTAAGCTCGTCCCATCGTAGACTTTGTCTCTGTCATCTCTGACCAAGACTAGAGTCAAACCCATCACAAATAAAGAAAAATATATATATTTAGGCAAAAACGCCAACACTTTATGAGCGTGTAATCCGTCCACTAGCGCCGCCAATCGTTTTTTATTATTTGTGGTAAATTTAAGACACGTAGATAAAAAACCGCTCTGTAGTGCACTGAAGAAATGTATTTATTATGTTTTGAGAGTTATGTTTTGTACTTTAGAACATAAATAGTTGCCAAAGTCGATATTTTTGCTAAAAGTGGCCACTTTTTTCAAAAAGATTTAGATTTAAAGATCTAGCTAAACGCTTAGTTGACACTTCACGTGACCCTTTTTTTAAGGGATGGGATATCATCCAATGGCTTCCCCCGCTCTGGGCGGAGCGGGAGGGAGTGTCAGACTTCTACTGACTAAAACCCATCCATGTTCCTTCATTGCCCTTTGTGTTCCGGAGCCACGGTATCTCTTTCAAATAGTCCCGCGACTCCGGCAGGCATCGGCCCTTTCGGGTCCCTCTGTGTGCTGACTCTCTTTGAGGCGCGCGTGGAACACTAACGCGCCGTCGACACGGCCTGTCGTTATGGGACGGACGGACGGCGAGCCACCCATAGCTCACCGTCCACAGGCCCGTGCCTACGGTGGCCGGAGGTCACTAGGTGGCCTCCGGCGCCCGCGGCGTCTACCACGGCGGCCGGGACGAGAAGTTCTCTCCCTCTCCCATTTCGCCACCTCCTTCGCTAGCATGACTGCTTCGCAGAAGGTGGTGACGGCGTCCCATTCCGTCTCACTCCGGTCCATGGCTTGGACCAGGGCACTTCACGTGACCCAAGGGCTTGCTTTTACCTCGGACAGAGGAAAAGCATTGCCAAACAGCGTGGCAATGCCGCCAGTCTTTTGGGCTCACTTCCAGTCGACAGCGATGAGGACGATTGTTTTACCGCCATATTATAGATAGTTACGAGTTTTTTTTTTCTATTATGTGTTATAGTATAAATTCTGTTTCCCTACATTATGTCAATCCATTATCAAATGTGAATACAAGCTAAGTTAGTTTGTTTTGATCCCAATTAAAGTGATAGGATTATGACAAAAGTATAATAGATTCTCCCACACATGTAAATCTAGGGATCAAAGTTTCAAATAACAAAATTTACTATCATAAACTACGTTTGTTCTGTAGTACGGCGCGAGTGGCGACAGTGCGACACTAGTTCCAATCGTTCTGAGTGAAACCAAACACCACGCAACTGGAAACATCAATAATAACAAATGCTCTATTGTTTTCCAACGCTCTACTCGTAGTAGGGCAAACATAACTACTATACTATTGATGCAACAGGAAGGGCTCTAGACGAAGTAACCTTTAGTTTTGAAGATAGGCGAAAAATGAAATGTAAAAAAATTACAATAATAATATGACACATCGGTAGCGTTGGTTAGCTCCTGCTAGACCAGCGCTACCACTTTCTAACAAGAATGTTAGAAAGCCAAGTATTTGAAAACCAGAATTCGATTTCTATAATGTCCAAAAACTTCGTATGTCTTCGGATCTCGACATTTGGAACTCGATCTATAAGCCGTATGCCAAGGATGGAACGCTCCGTGATTCTCCCAGTCTTCTCAGACTGTACAACACAGCCTCCCTGCGTAAGCGTCCATGCCTCAGCACCGTACGTAACTCATGGTGGGCAAAACACATAATATTAGTATATAGTAGGTACTCGTAACTGGATGTTGCAGTATTGATAAACCAGTTTTGTTTAGATTATAGAGTGAATGGAGTCATAAGTGCGGCCCAGTTCGCGGCCGGTTGGAATAGTTCAATGTTGAAGGACATTGCCTAGCTTCTACGAATTACTATCGGTGTTATAACAAACCTGACCATGTTTTCTTGGTAGGACTGGTTTCCCTTGAACATTTATATACTTTAAATTCTTTAATTCAAGAGTGAACAGGTTACTTCTAGGCAAGCGTGCTCCATCTTCGACCAAATCATCGCTTTCAATCAGGTGAGATAATGGTCAAATGTTATGTGGTAAAAACAAAACTCTGGCAATGGGAAGTTTGAGAACCATCCTAAAATACCCACAATCGCATTCTGTTATCCAGAAACTCTAAATGAAATGCATAGAAATCATCTTGAAATACTTCATTTAAAATCGTCTTCAGTTTATCTGAATCAGAACCTATACAACATTCCATAGTTTTATTTGTGACTCGTTTTCCAGAATTCAGCTCTGGTATTAATGCTACCTCTATTAAATGTTGCATTAAAAATCCCAAATTTCCCAACTATACTAGAATCGACTTCCCATCAATCTGGATTCAACGGAATACCAGTATTTTACGTGAAGCGGCTGCCTACCAAGCCTCCACAACCCATTAACTGGGTAACACGGTACCTCTTTGTCAAGATTGGTGTCAGATTTTCTGGCATTTGTCTTTGCGACTGCGACTGCTGTGATCTTCAAATCACAGCCGACGTGCTTTCCGAGACACGGAGGAGTCTCGGTATGTTAAGAGAACCCATCCACAGACCGTGCGGCTTTTATTATTTAGCCACGAACTCCTTGCCTAAAAATGATTTTGCATTCATTTTATAAGCCGCTTTGAAAGCGTAGATGTATTATGGTTTACATGAGGAGCCTCATCCAATGACTCCTTCCGCTCTGGGTGTAGCGGGAGGGAGTGTCAGACTTCTACTGAATAAAACTAATAATAATAATATTTTCTGTCTACGTTGGTCAAACCGGCGATTAGTCCTGAAAATTGTTTCAGCTGTCGTGCTAAGGACTGTGCCAGAATCTTCTGAACATTGTCCAAAAGATCACCAATTAGAATTAACATTTTAGACGCAAGTTCAATGAATGACTGTCCTCCTACCCAATTAAATACCAAAAAGCTTCATAGTCAGCTTCAGAAAACTTGTACCAAACGCTGTAGTATTTGTCACTCTTTTCTTTATGCAATAAAATTGTGTCGATTTGAGTAGCGAGCAATTTCATAGATGTCCAAAAGTTTTTATAAGCCCATGAATCTTAGACAGTAATCTACACTATAATATTATAAAGAGGAAAGATTTGTTTGTTTGATTTGAATAGGCTCCGAAACTACGGGACCGATTTGGATGAAATTTTGTACAAAGATAGTTTGAGACCCGAGGAAGGACATAGGATTGTTTTTATCCCGGAAATCCCGCGGGAACGGGAACTGTGCGGGGTAAAACGGGAGCGAAGCCGGGGGGGACAGCTAGTTTTACTATAAGCGTATTTTAAACGAACTGCCGACTGCATTCCACACGTGCTCGCTGTCAATCTCAAACAGCCATATGTCGAGCAGTTAGCAGGGCTTCGCTAATAGGAGCCGCTTTCTCCGTCTGCCCGCCATCCGGAGCGCCAGACTCGTACTCACGGCCACTAGGGTACTGCAGTTTAACTATATCACTGACATTGAGTAGCTATTCTATTATTGACGGCACGGATGGCGCAGTGGTTGAGCGATCGACTGCTACGCCGCGTGTCGTGGGTTCGATTCCCGCACGGAACAAATATTTGTATGGCCTACAGATAGTTGTTCCGGGTCTGGCTGTTTGTGTATGTGACTTTGTATGTTTTTAAATGCACCCACGATACAGGAGAAATCTCTAGTGTGGGGCAGTTTTATTTAAAAAAAAAAAGTTTGCTTTGTTACCGTATCACGTCTGCATTTACAAATATGGAATTCATCATTTTCATCGTCCACAGCTTGACTTCACCCATAGGCTTCAGTATTTCTGTGCTAATATATTTTACTTGATAGCACAAATTTAAGAGCGTTACCCTGCAGAGTTACTTTGTCTAATTTATTCAAACTTTTTGAAACTTATCAATCATAATTTATCAAACTTTGCTCACTCGACCTTGCGTAATAGGGAATATAATATGTATGCGTTAATTTTTTTTTACAAAATTAAATACTTATTAACTCTGGTAAACAATCATGAAATTATTTTTAAATACCTTCATCAGCGATGAAGTTATAAAGCTTCAAAAATTACAATTAGAAAGAGGAGTCCGATATGGACTTTGACGTCAAAGTCGTGTGCGTTCGCCCAGCGGAATGTTGTTGAATTAAAAGATTTTAATTATGCAGATATTTAGTGTATGACGTCGTATAATTGTGTATGGTATAAAAAAATTTGTGCACGCAGCCATTGTGGAGAAATTCACCAAAAACTGATTCCGCTGGGCGAACGTTGTCCTGGTGGAACTTTTTTTAATCCATAGACTTTAGAAGAAAAGAGATGTGTCCAAAAATTAGTGTGTATTTGTGTGTAATTGTGTATGTATGAATAAAATTAGTGCATGCATAAACTTCGGAGAAATTCAAGTTTCCGCTACGCGAACGTTTGGCCATTACCTAGTTTTCATATAAAGCGCTTACATAGAGAGCTGTAGATTTTTACATAAGTTGTTTTGAATTTGTTTATATTTGTTTAAAAAACAGATTTAGAAAAAATCGTAGGGCTTAAAAGATAAAAATATAAACGTAAAATACGCTTATTAGGTCTTAGTTCTCTAAGTATGCACTTTGGGGTCTAGATTTTCACGTTTATACAAACCTTGTAAGTGTCTGCAACATGTTGCCAAGTATCAATGATGTTCCGTTAGTAATTAAAGAGTTATAGGACAATTTACCATGAATTGATCACTGTTTACAAAGCAGTCAAATATCACGACGTTCTAAAGGAATTGCATGGTAAAATGTATGCCAATAATTAGTGTATTCATTCAACTATTCACATGCAAAATTTCATGTCATTAAATTCAGTAATTAAAGAAAAACAATTATAATACTGACGAAGCATCGAAAACCTACATAACCCGACCAAGTTCGAATAGCTACAAAAAAGCGGCCGTGCAATATATTTAGGTAACATCCCAAAATTTACAGTATAATATCGGTATTGAATTGGTATAGGTGATAACACAATTGTTGTTTCGATATAATAATGTCATTTATTTTTGTACACTTACTTTTTTAAATGTATTTGACTATGACAGAAAGTAGGTACTATTTACGTAGGTACTTTATTTAAGTATGCTTTTGAGACTTTAGATATAATCTAGATATACCTATTATTTAAGACAAATAAAATTCATACAGCTAATTTCTATTGAAGATTTCACGGATCAGGATTCTAACTAAGTATAGACAGACCCCTTAGGGAAATTAAATAATTACCACATGTAAGTACCTACTACTGTTTAGATAAATATTTATCATATTGTAGCTTATTACACAACACATAGCTCGATGCGCCTCTGGTTATAGAGGTGCTTCGATAGCTTATGTTATTCTATCGAAGATAGACGCACTGCGGTCAAAAGGTGTCCAATTGAGATTGCAATGGGTTCCATCGCACATTGGGTTACGGGGCAATGAAGAGGCTGACAAATTAGCAAAATACGCAGTTAAAAACGGTAAAGAAACTTACTTTAGTTTGGACTATTCAGAATATTTGCCTAAATTTAAAAAAAAATGTTATGTGCTTTGGAAAGAATATTTTAATAAACGATCATTAGAAGTTGGGATATGGTACAAAACAATCCAATGTCAGCCTCTTTGTGTGCCTTGGTTCATAGATAGCAATTTAAGTAGAAAATTAGTGGTTACTGCTCATAGACTCAGATCGGGACATATTCCATGTCATAATAATTTGCGTTCATGATGAAGAAAACTACTTAATTGTGAACAATGTGGGGTTGTTGAAGACTTACACCATTTATTGATGGAATGTGTCCGATATGAGTCAGTTAGAAATAATTTAATATCAGCTTTGAATTTGAACAAGACTGACGTAGGTATTTTTCATAAAATCTTGGCCCAACCGAATGGAGTCGATGCGAAAGTTTTGTTCGAATTTATGGCCCACTTATAATTGCCCATATGTATATTTAGGGTATGATGGGACTGGCATACGCTATGCGTAAAAGTTCCTTTAAAAATAAAGATTAAAAAAAAAAGAAAAAAGCTTATTACACTATTTAACCAATGGACTAGGCATGCACGAGCGTTCCCCTTTGCAACTTTAGTGGATCAAACAATCTAATAACTTAAAAAAAAACTACTTCTTGAATCGATTTTTTAATTGATGTATACCGTTGTAGGTACTGGTAGTGACTTATGTATGTTGAGGTTAGGACATTTAAGAATATTTTCTTGAAAATACCTTTTTTATACCAATGTTTTAGTTTATAAGCACTTTTTTAATGTTGATCAAATCTAAACAACTGAATAGTCTAGTTATGTGATGTGATTTTAATTTTTATTGAAGCTCGAAATATTATACTTACCCTTATATTCATAATCGTTTATTAAACCTATTTTAGTTAAAACTCATTTAAGTCTATTGCTGTCGTTGCAAGCGTTTGTTAACGTTATCATAATTACCTACTTACATAATTAAGCATTATATGTAATTAAAAATATTTTTGTACTCGAATATTTAAATAGAGAAGTACTTGTTAATTGAAGATTTATTTTTATCGTAGATAGTGGCGTTATTATTAAAAAAATAATTTTCATTCAAGAAATGCAATTGTTTTATTTTTTCCTAACGCTTGTGTACGTAACTGTACCATATTAATAAATACTATATTGCAAGGTTAAGAACGTTTCTAAGATATATGGCACGGCCGCTTTTTTGTAGCCATCCGAACTTGGTCGGGTTATGTAGGTTTTCGATGCTTCGTCAGTATTATAATTGTTTTTCTTTAATTACTGAATTTAATGACATGAAATTTTGCATGTGAATAGTTGAATGAATACACTAATTATTGGCATACATTTTACCATGCAATTCCTTTCGAACGTCGTGATATTTGACTGCTTTGTAAACAGTGATCAATTCATGGTAAATTGTCCTATAACTCTTTAATTACTAACGGAACATCATTGATACTTGGCAACATGTTGCAGACACTTACAAGGTTTGTATAAACGTGAAAATCTAGACCCCAAAGTGCATACTTAGAGAACTAAGACCTAATAAGCGTATTTTACGTTTATATTTTTATCTTTTAAGCCCTACGATTTTTTCTAAATCTGTTTTTTAAACAAATATAAACAAATTCAAAACAACTTATGTAAAAATCTACAGCTCTCTATGTAAGCGCTTTATATGAAAACTAGGTAATGGCCAAACGTTCGCGTAGCGGAAACTTGAATTTCTCCGAAGTTTATGCATGCACTAATTTTATTCATACATACACAATTACACACAAATACACACTAATTTTTGGACACATCTCTTTTCTTCTAAAGTCTATGGATTAAAAAAAGTTCCGCCAGGACAACGTTCGCCCAGCGGAATCAGTTTTTGGTGAATTTCTCCACAATGGCTGCGTGCACAAATTTTTTTATACCATACACAATTATACGACGTCATACACTAAATATCTGCATAATTAAAATCTTTAAATTCAACAACATTCCGCTGGGCGAACGCACACGTCAAAGTCCATGACGCCTATACAGCTGCCATACAAAAAAAACGTTTTTACAAGAGGGACAGATAGATTTGTATAAAATCTCGTTTGTTTTTCAAGTAATTTAGATTATATTTTCACTGTAAGTATTATTATTTTTTGTATATTTTTATACTAGCTGACCTGTGCAACGTCGTCTGCGTAACATTTTTCATTACTGCTCCGCTCCTATTGGTCTTAGCGGGACTTCCTCGATAAATGGGCTATCTAACACTGAAAGAATATTTCAAATCGGACCAGTAGTTCCTGAGATTAGCGCGTTCAACCAAACAAACAAACAAACAAACTCTTCTGCTTTATAATATTAGTACTTATAGATAAACTGTATGATAACAAATATGTTTTTCATGCATATTCCCTATTGTCTTCAATCGGTTCCAACAAACTCAGCATTTTTTATGTCTTGCATTAGGTCTAACAACTGTGCTCGCCACCCATCCCATTATCATCACAGATCTTGCTGCTGCAGGTCACCGTTTCACCTAGTTTGAGATTCACGCTTCAAGTGGGCGAAACCACCTATCGAGCTTAAGATAAAATTATAGATTTCTACAGAGCTTTGTTAAAAATAAAGAAAATATCTCTTAGTAGCCCAAGCCACATAAACCATTTACAGACACTTTTGAATTCAGGTCGGTCAGTCAAAAATATGTAGACCGTATAGGTTGCACGTTCCAAAACGCAGAACTCTATGGAGAAGAACATGAAAGAAACTCCACGGACACTCTTAATAAGTAGATCTAGTTGTTAACTTCTAACAAAGCTACTCCGTGGAGCTACAACCCTAATCTCTTCAAAGTTAGAGTGAACAGGCTCCTTCTGGGTAAGCTCGCTCCATCGTAGACTTTGTCTCTGTCATCTCTGACCAAGACTAAAGTCAAGAGCAAACCCATCATCATCTTCCTGCCCTTATCCCCTGTTCCAGTCTGCCCTATCAGCCGTCAAACTTTCACTAACTCCCTTTCCTTTCATATGGCTTCTTACACAATCCATCCATCTTTTCTTTGGCCTTCCTCTCCCTCTCCGTCCATCCACATTCTTCCATCCACACTCCACACATCCAAGAGCAAACCCATCTCAAATAAAAATTAAAAAAAAAGCTATACCTCAAATACCGCTCGTGACGTCGACATTCATTCGCCACGCCAATCACTAGTGCAATTGGTAATTGATTCGCTAATTGATTGACACGAAGCAATCAGTGAAAGTCTCGTTCAATTCTCCGCGGATTTCGATCGGCAGAACGAAAGTGTTAGTGATACGTGAGCGTAATATTTCATCGACCTTATGGTAATTGATGCCAGTTCCGTTAACTTTTTTTGTCCTGGTTTTCAATTTCATTTTGTGCAATTCGTTGAGGAGCTCGTGGCTAAATAATAACAGCCACACAGGTCGATGGTCTTCAAGGTTAAGCAACGCTTGCTGAGGTTGGTCTGTGGATGGGTGACTATATGAACATACCGAGTTTCCTCCGTGCCTCGGAAAGCACGTTAAGATGTTGGTCCCGGCTGTCATTTGGATCTTTGGCAGTCGTAACGGATAGTCAGAAGCCAGAAAATCTGACACCAGTCTTGCCAAGAGTACAGTGTTACCCAGTTAATGGGTTGCGGACGTCTGGTAGGCAGCCGCTCCCCGTAAAATACTAATATTCAGCTGAATCCGGTTTGACTGGAAGCCGACCCCAATATAGTTGGGAAAAGGCTAGGCCGATATATTATATTTGTGCAATTCGTTGGCTCATTTATGTAAGGTTGTATGTCACGATGGATGAGAGACGCACAAGACCGGTTGTTGATTATGTCCAGCGGTGGGTGTCTTTCGGTTGAAATGATGATGAAGATGTTGATGATGTTACGATTTAAGTACTTACCTACTGAGTTGAGTTGAGAGCGACAAAATTGATAAAAGGCACAGAATATTGAATCGTACAAGTCTTAACTCAGTAAGTAAGTAGGTATTAAAATGATAACATAATACTTATAGAACCTTTTAATAGAGAGTCAACGAATTATGGTTGTAAAGTAGGATCAAAACCCAATATCCAGAAGTTTACTACATCATCTAGGTACACATTTTGTCCACCAGTCTTTTACATAATATCAACATTAGATTGGAAAAGTTCTTGGCAGATTGTTTTTTTTTATTTGCTACTAGCTGACCTGCGCAACTTCGTCTGCGTCACATAATGCTCCGCTCCTATTTTTCTTAGAGTGATGATATAGTTATAGCCTTCCTCGATAAATGGGCTATCTAACACTGAAAGAATTTTTCAAATCGGACCAGAAGTTCCTGAGATTAGCGCGTTCAACCAAACAAACAAACAAACTCTTCTGCTTTTATAATATTAGTATTAGATAGTATTGATTTGGAAAAAGATTGGACTCCACTAACAAAGGAACTAATATGATTAGTCCATCAAAGACATATTCAAAATAAGGCCACCATAGCCCAGAATACTTGGATCAATAACTACTAACGTAGTGAAAATTAAGCCTTTAATATTTGAATTCACTTTTCTCAAGAAAAACGTTAAGACCTCGTTAAATGATAAATGATTCCACTAAGTATTAATAGGCTCAATAATGTGACCTTTTTCCGTGGCTGACTTGTGAACGATTTGTGTGGGATTAACACAGGTGGCTCACACATTAACTACTTAGTCATGCTCGTGGAAACCTTATTCTTGAACCTTTCCAAGGACTGCGGCATTTTACGTTGAAAAATTCATTAAAGAAACAGTAGAACGTTTGTACGACCTGGTTTCTGAAGGCTAAAGTAAGATTTGAAAAATTCTCGAGTTTTAAGTCTTAATTCTTTGTCTGTCCGTCCGTCCTTATGTCACAGCCACTTTTCTCCGAAACCTTAAGAGCTATACCGTTGAAATTTGGTAAGTAGATGTATTTCGTGAACCGCATAAAGATTTTCACACAAAAATAGAAAAAATACAATAAATTTTGGGGGTCCCCATACTTAAAACTGAAACTCAAATTTTTTTTTTCATCGTACCCATACGTGTGGGGTGTCTATGGATAGGTCTTCAAAAATGATATTGAGGTTTCTAAAATAATTTTTTTTCTAAACTGAAAAGTTTGCGCGACAGACACTTCCAAAGTGATAAAATGTGTCCCCCCCCCATTAACTTCTAAAATAAGAGAATGTTAAAACTAAAAAAAATATATGATGTATATTACCATGTAAACTACCAGCGAAAATTGGTTTGAACGAGATCTAGTAAGTAGTTTTTTTTTAATACGTCATAAATCGTAAATCGCAACTTCTGCTTACGGAACCCTCAGTCCGCGAGAACGACTCGCACTTGGCCGGTTTTTTTAAATTTACAAATTTTCGTCAACGTTCGCATTTGAATCTCAGTTGAAATGTGTCAAAAATGTAGAAAAAATTTGGTCTTTTTTATAGCAAAGGAGTGGAACCAAGTGGAACTCTCTGCCTGCGTCTGAGTTTCCGAACGCTTACTTACAACCCTAATCTCTTCAAAGATAGAGTGAAAAGGCTCCTTCTGGGTAAGCTCGCTCCATCGTAGACTTTGTCTCTGTCATCTAAGCAATTTGTCTATGTCTTTGTCTATGTCAGCAAGACTAGAGTCAAGAGCAACCCTATTATAAATAAAACCAGCGGCCAAGTACGAGTCGGACTCGCGCCCGAAGGGTTCCGTACCATTATCTATAAAAAAGCAAAAAAAAAACAAGTTTGTTGTATGCCCATACAACAAACTTGTTTTTTGTATGCCCCTTAAATATTTATTTTATTCTGTTTTTTAGTATTTGTTGTTATAGCGGCAACAGAAATGCATCATCTATGAAAATTTCAACTGGTTAGATATCGCGGTTCTTGAGATACAGCCTGGTGACAGACAGACAGACAGCGAAGTCTTAGTAATAGGGTCCCGTTTTTACCCTTTGGGTACGGAACAATAAAAAAGAAAAATTTGCAAACTCTTGTTTAAAAATGTCTAAAATTAGTAGAATTTGCCCTCAGGACGGCAAATTATTATCATGCCACCCTGAACCATATTAAAGCTTAAAATATTACAAAGATAATGTCTAAAACCTACAACCTTGAAGAGTACATCAGCCAATCTCGGCCGCCACTTAGTCGAGTCAATGACATTACACAACTGAGGGCCTCTTTCACCACCCTTGAGTAAAGTATCGAGTAGACTAATCGCCAGTTAAAGTCATACGTAACTGCACGTGTCAATTTCACGACGTTCGAGTAGCACTAATCAATGATTAAACTGACCAGTAACTTACTTGCCACATCGTCTGCCAATTAGCGTGTTTACTTGGCGGTTAACAAATTTTCACTATACATTTTTGGAAATATCTCGAAAACCATAAGTCCTATTAACTCAATTCTTTTTGTAAAAGTGGTTTTGGGTCAAGACCTTTATTTTCAAACTAATTTCAAAACCCTATCACTTAAAACAAAAAATCACATTTTCAATCTACGTAATTATTCACAATACAAAAACCTTACATCTAAATTCGCATTTAAACTAGAATCTAACTAAACCTATGGTGCGAAAATATCCTTATAACACTAATTAGAGAATGCTAAACCTAATCTAATCTGATTCAATTATAATTCTAATTAGTTTTCCTAACAATTTCCTTGCTTTTGATACGGTCGCGTCCACCATTACTTGCGCCTATGGACGTGGACGGGGTCTTATCGCCGCCACTTAACACAGTTTGGTATTTCTGTACGAGTGAAAAGTTTGCACTTCTATCTCTTTTAACTTTATCCATGATAATTTATAAAAAAAAAAAATCCACACGCAATAATTTCCTAACCAAAAACACAACAAACAATACACAAAATGAAATGACAAATGACAGCTAACCTAACAATGACATTTGACGAGTAACGTTGACGTAATATTGAACGAATGCAACGTATGATTTGTTAAGTCATTCACTTAACCGGTAAGTTGTTACTCGAAGCTTTATTTTCGCTTGTGAAATTGACAGTAGATACTCGTAAGTTTTACTTGCCGATTCACTTTAATTGGGAAGTAACTAATCAACGCTTTACTTGGAGATGGTGAAAGAGGCCCTGAGTCTCAAATCTCGGCCAGATTTTACAACCTGCTAGTTCTAGAAGTGTCAAGTGCCTAGGAAGATGTCGCGGGAGGGGAGGGGACGTGCGGGGCTTCGTCCCGAGGGGGGAGACCTGATTGGATCATTGAGCAATTGTGATAGGTCCGCGTTATGCTAGTGTGTCATGCACATATAGGTGGTTATCGACATTAATTGTCTGCATAGCTTTGTTCCACAGAAAAAAAACTATACAAAGTGTAGGTAATCGAATGAACGCAATACCTCTTAAGGGGTCAATGTACTCATCATTAAGATATATTTTTTTACTATCGGCCCGATCCCGAAATCGTGAAAAATAATCAGTTGTTGAGTACATTTTGTCGAGTAATGCGCACATAAACGTATGGGGCATTCGATTTTTTTTCGCGAATTCAGTGTTAGTCCCAAATGTTAAAACAATGGTCAATCATCACTACCTTTGATCGTTTTTACTTGTGTAAGTACTTACTTTTGGTTTCATAATTATAATTGTACTAGCTGTACCCCGCGGCTTCGCTCCCGTCAACTGGCTACCCTACCTACCCATTTTATTTTTGCTTTTAAATCTTCCCTGAATTCTGGCGAACTAAACAAAAAAGAATTACCGAAATCGGCCCAGCCGTTCTCGAGTTTAACCGAGACTAACGCACAGCAATTAATTTTTATGTATAAGTATAGATTTATTTATCTATAATGTATTTATTTATTCACTAGCTGACCCGCGCAACTTTGTCTGCGTCACATTTTCCATTACTGCTCCGCTCCAATTTGTCTTAGCGTGATGATATATAATAGCCTATAGCCTTCCTCGATAAATGGGCTATCTAACACCTCTAACACCCAAGAATTTTTCAAATCGGACCAGTAGTTCCTGAGATTAGCGCGTTCAACCAAACAAACAAACAAACAAACTCTTCTGCTTTATAATATTAGTAAGTATAGATATAGATCATATAAATCGTAGTCGCAGACTTAAGACTTCCTACAGTGCAGTATTTAATTTCTCTTTAAAATTCATTCAAAGGTTTTCTTGAAAAGATTGCTCTTAGCGATAAGGCCCATTAATGTTTAAAATAATAATCAATAATGTTTTCTTCATCTATTTTTTTTCTGTAGGTAACTAATATGGTGTACGTAATAAACTGTATTTTATCTTTCTAGATAGATCTATAATGATGAGTAGAATGACCCCTTAAGAGGTATTGAAAAATAAAGAAAGAAAGTAAAATAGAAAAAAAATGTTATCTTTGTTTTTTCATTTATTCTGTTTCACGTCGGTGAATTTATGGTCGTGTGGACGGTCCATTAGGCAAGATTTCGTTGAACTCATGAATGACTTGTGCAATTTGGGGTTTTACGCAGAGTAGTATTCGAAAGTCTTTTTTTTGCAATGAATGGCTGTACAGCCGATGACATAAAACATTTAAGTCTTGCGAAAACAAAATCCTTATTGCATAATACTATTTGAATGTGCGTGTAAAGTGTGTAAAGCTTAATTTATTGACTAATGTAGATATTATTATAGGTAATGGTATGTCACCGTGTGGTCATTAGAATGTGCATAAAACATTTGAATCAACCTTACATTACGATCAAATGAAAACTGAAAATTGTAAACTAATATGGTAAGTACTGTAGTGCTATTCTGTAACAACATTTTCGTGTCTCGACAGCGGAATCCGAGGTGAGTTTCAAATTCGTATAAATATAAGACCTTATGGTGTGTGAAATAAAGTTCATTTTATAAGCTTAGTCACTCAGGTGAATTCGATATCGAAATGGTTATTTACAGAATAGACTAGCTGTATCTAAAGACTTGTATGAATACTTAAGTAGTGATTATGATAAAATCTTACATTATTTACCAAGTGATTATACTTTTTAAAGTAAATTGATATTACTTAAATTAATTCCAACTGCCGTCCGGTTTATTACCGATCAAGAGGAGTAGGTACTTATAGTTATGTGCTAAGTTTAAAAGCCCTTTCTTCTGTATGCACTTTGTAGATTATAACTACAAATAATGCGGATATTATATTAATAGTGAACACAAACACAGCCACACTTTGTTGGCCAAAAAAATAATAATTTCCATGTCGTATTTCATGGCAGCTTTTCTACAGTCTCCACAAGCCATTCGCATCGTTTTAGTGTGTCAATAAATACATAAATTAACATCAAAATGCTCACAAACTAATAAAATGCACACCGATGCGACGAAGTCATGCGTTTAACCCACTTTTAACCGAATAGCTCTTTTCCTTAACAACAGATTATTATGGGAGACTTGGTTTTGCTCGCGGCTTCTAGAAAGAGATAGATGGAGAAAAGAGATCTTATTTCTTTTTCCAAGATATAGCCTTTGGGTCAACCAATGTGCCAAGTTTCATCTAATTTCGTTCAGCCGTTAACACGTAATGAGGTAACGAACAAATTAACGATCCTGAAATTAGACTAATATCTTATTATTGTAATAAGATCTTAGTCATGTCAGGATCGCTATGTTTAACCTCATAGGCGCACAATTTTTTTCGTGGTCTAAATCATCAAATGAATTCTCCCACCTCTTGAGTGAAGCGGGTGGGAGTGTCAGACTCTTACTGACTAAAACCCAGCCGTGTTCCTCCAAATGCCCTTTGCGTTAATTCCAGGGCTGGGTAACTCTTTCAAACAAAAAAAAACAACGGGTTGCACTCCGGGAGTGCCAGCAGAAGTGAAAACTTGAACATTAATAACGTTGTGCATCATCCGTCTTACGAATTTTCGATCAGGTCACGTGTCCTGACGCGTCATTCGTCTTACGAATTTTTGATCCGGTCACGTGTCCTGACGCGAGTTTAACATTCCATACACCATCCCAAGAAAAATGCTCAACGCCGCCGCGCCGCTAAAGAAGTTTTCACTACAAAAAATATTACCTAGTTAAGATTAGCATTGCTCGCTCGCGAATGCGCCCATCCTGGATACACGTGCGGTACTGACGAGCACAGCGTCGTAAACAGCACAACAACAATAGCGTGATATAACATAACGTTTAGTGACGCGCCTTCTGTCTAGCTGTCAGTGCCGGATCACTAAGTGCGCCTGTTATTTTCTTACGTCTAGGCGCATCAGGTGACGTAAATTAAAAATTATGTGGCAGATCAAGAAGATGTCTCTAGAGTTTTAGGTTTGGGAAAAAAGTGTCTTTCGTTATGGAAAATCATTTGACAGAATCCCTTTAAAAACGAAGAAATATCATTTACATAATGTTTCAGGAGTGCGTGGCTTTATTCTGTTTCTGATATACAATATAAAGAATTAACCTTACTAATTCTTACTAATATTATAAATGCTAAAGTTTGTGAGGACGGATGGATGTTTGTTACTCTTTCACGTCAGAACGCCTAAAAGGATCTTCATGAAATTTATTTATTTTATTATATTTATTAGGATCATCAAAGGTAGATTATAGTCTAGAATACCACATAATCCAGGGACTATGTTCCGTAGGGATCACACGGGTGAAGCCCCTGGCAGAACCAAGTTTCAAATAAAAAAAAAACTTATATAGAATAGAAAACATTTATTCGACACAGACACAACACAACAGCAAAAACACGTTATAAAAAAATAAGAGAAACAAAGAAATAAAATAAAGAAAAAGATCGGTAGGTACAGTAAAATTGTGCTGAGCCATGCCGAAAGGGTCACCATCTCAGCATATGCTGGGCGTCAGACACCCAGCGCTGGTTTTCAGTTGGCACTTCGCAGTGACACACGGACGAGGGTAAATAAAATAAATAGATACTGTGAAATTAATACATGCTATTTATGTGATAATGTAAGAAGTTAATAAATAAAATAATGTCTGAGATATGTTATGTTATGTTATGTCTGATGTTATGTTATATTTCAAAAAACCCGATCGAAAAACCACAATTCGAGCAGTGATGTGTGTCAGTTGCCAGCGTTTGTTTTAGTCACAGATTTGATATCCCCAGCGGTATCAGTGGGCCAATTCTACAATAGGGAATATGCATGCAATTTTTTTATTTGCAAAATAAAATACTTATTAGCTGTAGTAAACAATCATGAAGTTATTTTTTAAAAACCTTCATCATTTATTAAGTTATTTATAAAGCTTCAAAGACTATAGTTAGAAAGAGAAGTCCGATACGTAATGTGACGTCAAATTACACGACGACTATACAGCCGCCATAGAAAACAGCGTTTTCGCGAGAGGGACAGATATATTTGTTTAAAATAATTGTATCTCGTTCGTTTTTCGAGTAATTTAGATTCTAATTTCACAGTTAGTATTATATTTTCCAATACTTTTAGATAAACTGTTCAAATCATAAATACTTTTTTCAAGTGCAACTTTCGCATTCGCATGTCAATCGCAAACTGTCAAAAAAGCCTCAATTTTCATAAATTTTTGACAGTTGGCGATCCCTGCGGCCCTCTGACTGCTTGAAAAGTGTTTATAATGAACTAGCTGACCCGCGCAACTTCGTCTGCGTCACATTTTCCATTATTGCTCCGCTCCTTTTTGTCTAGCCTATAACCTTCCTCGATAAATGGGCTATCTAACACTGAAAGAATTTTTCAAATCGGACCAATAGTTCCTGAGATTAGCGCGTTCAACCAAACAAACAAACTCTTCTGCTTTATAATATTAGTATACTCGTAGATAACAATAGAATCCCAATTTATTTTAAAAGGTACAGTCTTCGCAGATGGTTGTTGAAATGCTGACCATGAGTCACATTTGGGCATTAATTGGAAAAAGTTTTGGTTGTGATTGTACACCTTACACGAACATTATTTAGAACGTGCTGTCCAGCTGTCCTCGAACCTTCATTTAGTTTAAGACGAAATTTTCCTTTCTAAGCGGATGTGCCAAATAAGTCCAACGAACGATACAATGATTCAGATCATTTCGGCTTATAAGAAAAACAATTCTGGCCTTTGGTTATGATGTTACCCTTGATAAGATTATTTACGAAGTTACTTACCTACTTGTAGCAAACAGCAATTTTAAAATGTTCACTTCTTACAAGGAAATAACAAATAATAGATTCTGTAGTTAACTTACCTTAGGTACCTTCTCACAAAATCAAATCAAGTCAAATCATATTTATTTTGCAAATATTATTCTAGATTGGTCATATTATTCTAGAATTCTAGATGAGACCGGTATATGTTTCCTAGCTGACTACCCTGAGAAGAAACACCGAAACAAACTCAGAAGTCATAGTCTCTTTTGAAGTCCATACAATCGTGAATAATATACCTTTGAAAACCATGCCAACCACTTTCCTCAAAAGGCCACCACAGACGTGGACCTATCCACTTCTGTGGTGGCCTTTTGAGGAAAGTACCTAACACGCAGGTTTGAGTGGACCTGTCCAGACAGTGCAAGCATTTGGTGCAGTTATCATGCAGCTCAACTCAGAATTTTGTGGAGCTTATATTTCGTATAGTTTACAGTTTTATTAGCACAAGTTAGGTCCATAAAGTAGCGAAACTTTTAAACGACTAAGGCGAACTAGCTGTGACTGCAACTTAGAGACAATATCTTTGTTTTATATCATAGAACACTTTTCTACTGCTGCAGGCTGATCAAGTACAATGTCTCCTGCGTCCCATCCTTTCCCCAATTAATTAAAGTTGTGGTTATCCCCTATCAATTACTATCTTAGCAGTAGCTACCACTAATAAATATTAATATGGTCGTAGTGGCTCGAGTAGATAGAATCAACTAGACACGACAGCTAACACCTTGACTCTATAAGTGCATTGGCAAAAAAAAATCGTAACAGAGCCAAGGCCATGCCGCTAAATACTCGGACTTACCTATTAGTCATAAATATTCCTTTCTCTAATTCTTATTGAAACAAAATAGTTCCGACTCACCAAGTAAGCAAAAAGATTGCAATGCGAGCTCATTGAACAGAAAAGTTTTCCGGTAAACAAACAAAAACACTGCAGCCATGCATCAAACCTGCTGTCAACTAACTTTATTAAAAGTAAATAAAGAAGCATTTTCTTAAATGTACGTTTTTGTAGTACGGGCAAATTATTTATGTTGCTGACTTTTATTAATGTCTACACACACTTACATAATAATATTGTTGTCATAATTTATGAATTATAGGTATACCACGTTGAGTAAAAGCCAGGTCGTGCGTCACGAGAAGTGTCAACCAGCCGTTTCGAAATATATTGGAAAAGGCTGTGAGCAGAAGGGCCCCATGGCCCGAGGGTTTCAACCCCAAATGGCTCAAAATTATAGTTACCTATATTTACACCGCTTGAGGTTTTCCGCAGTCGCAGCGGCAGCGCTCAGCACAACACGATGAACTACGAAGATGATGGCGCAAGAGTATTTACGCAAATTGCGTCCTATACTAAAGGCTTACCCATCTTCCATGGAAACAAAGACATGCCGTCCGGTCTTTTGCCATCGTCACGTGCCACGCCAATGGGTTGTGACATAGCTGGAACGCCGACGGTGACAAGATCTCGTCGAATAATGTCGTTTAAGTTAACACTTGACATCTAACCTCTCTATCACTTCACGTGAAATACTGGTATTCAGGAGAATCCAGTTTGACTGGAAGCCGATCCCAATATAGTTGGGAAAAGGCTTGGCAGACAGACCTCGATTGTGCGATAGAGAGGTCAGATCATTAACATCTATCTAGCTTTCCCAACTTTATTGGGAGCGGCTGCTTACCAGACCTCCACAACCCATTGACTGGGTAACACGGTACCCTTTGGCAAGAATGCATGGTGGCAGATTTTCTGGTTTCTGACGATCCGTAAAGACTGCCGAGGATCTCCAAATGACAGCCGGGACCAACGGCTTAACGTTTTATCCGAGGCACGGAGGAAACTCGGTATGTTAAGATGGTCACCCATCCACAGACCAACCTCGGCAAGCGTTGCTTAACCTTGAAGATCGACTCATGTCGTTGTTATAGTTTAGTCACGAGCTCCTCAATTTAGCCTCGAGCTCTTACTATCGCAGAATTAAGGTAAACATATTAAATGCAAAATTCGTGGTAAGCCACACTTACATACCACAATCATTAAAATTTTATGGTTCTTCATAAAACATATCAGAACCACAACTTATTATAAGAAGCCATTAAGCCAACCACTTCATCTCGGCTGGTGGGCTTGCACAACACAATGTGGCACAAGGATGCGCAAGCGCAGCACCAGGTCAACTGTAGCAGTCACTGCGCTTACAAACGACGTGTAATTGGGTTGTTGCATGGACGATATCTAAATGTGGAGACTATTTTGGTCTAGCCGCAATGATACAAGGTCGAACAAAAACTGAATGGGAGCTAGATCTCGCTTGGGTGAACTGATCACGAAGTGTCATTCAATTTGATAACATGGATTGGCAGCTCACTTCGTGATAACTTGATCCAAGCCTTCACTTCGACATGTTAACAGAATCGCACTGCCTGATTTTTTTGTGATGATTAACCACCAATAATTGCTGATGAAAACCAACAAACAGGAACTTAATGTGTGATTTGTTGTAATGCGATTTTGATGAAGCTGTGCTGATGATCCCTCAAGTGCCTATCTGCGGGCAAGGAATTGCCCCTTCCAGTATAGCAAAACATTTTTTTCAATTTTTTTGCAATAAAATATGATCGATCAATATGATTACTTAATTTTAAAATTGAAATTTTAATGATATACACACCTATGCAAGGATTATGAATTGGATCCATTCACAATCAGTGTGAATTCGGCAAGAAGGTGCTTTTAAGCCTTTTTTTTTTTTTAGGGATGGGAAATCATCCAATGACTCCTCCCGCTCTGGGTGTAGCGGGAGGGAGTGTCAGACTTCTACTGACTAAAACCCATCCATGTTCCTTCATTGCCCTTTGTGTTCCGGAGCCACGGTGTCTCTTGCGAATATTCCCGCGACTCCGGCAGGCGTCGGCCCTTTCGGGCCCCTCTGTGTTGCTGACTCTCTTTGAGGCGCGCGTGGAACACTAACGCGCCGTCGACACGGCCTGTCGTCACTAGACGGACGGACGGCGAGCCACCCATAGCTCGCCGTCCACAGGCCAGGTGCTTTTAAGCCTCAAATGTTTCAAGTAACGATAGTTTATGTATTAGTTTTTGTTTTTATTTTTTTACTGTTTTCTTTCTTCAGTCATAAAATTGCAAACTAAGTATTTATGTATCATATTTCTTATTCTTATCGTTCTTTGTTCTTGTGCTCTCACCACAAATTGTTATTATAAGTCTATACGTGAGTATTGGTTATTGGCTTTCTGGTGACTAAGGTTTCCTTTTTGTTTGTTTTTATTAGCTGTAAGTCTTCCATCATCATCTGCCTAGCCTTTTCCCAACTATATTGGGGTCGGCTACCAGTCAAACCGGATTTAGCTGAATACAAGTATTTTATGTAGAGCGGCTGCCTACCAGACCTCCACAACCCATTAACTGGGTAACATGGTATTCCTTGGCAAGACTGGTGTCAGATTATCGGGCTTCTGACAATCTGTAACGACTGTCAAAGTTCTACAAATGATATGCCGGGACCAACAGCTTAACGTGCTTTCCGAGGCACGGAGGAAACTCGGTATGTGATGAAGATGTGATGGTCACCCATCTACAGACCAACCTCCATGTACTAAATAAATAAATTAAAGAAAATCAATAGACGCCATGAGAATATGCTATTAGAATGGGTACGCTGTGCGTGCTCTAACTTACAAACTGCGTATTATTGGATAGTTCTGTGATGCCAATGTTATGGTGTGAATGCAAGGTCAATAGATATAATGCGGTGGTATGCTAAATCATCAATAACATGATACAGCAAATGTTGGGACTAAATTGTGAAAGCTCATAATATGCGAATATCAACAGGGATAGAATTTTACTGGGGCAAATGAGAAATATTAGAACTAAATGAGACGAAATTTAAAAACTGTATAAAACGCACAATATGCAAACAAGCATATTTTTTACTAGGGGAGTACATTGAGGACAAAAATGCTTGGCTCAATGCTGGTCCACTCCACATCGACTAAAATGCCCGAACTTCAATGAAGATGTGAAAACATTGTTGGACCTGCTGAAGATTGTAAGATTATTTGCATTGTATATTTGTATAGACTCATTAAATAATGTAACCATGATTTTGTAAAAAGTCAGTGTTTAAAACAGTGTCCATGGAGTTACTTGCACGTTCTTCTCCATAGGATCTACTCTTTGGAACGTGCATCTGCCGCGCTGGAGATAGGGTCGGTGAGTGTGTTTTGTTGCAGAATAACTTGCTGCTCTTGTCGCTAGCGCGGCAGAATTAGCTTCATCTATTTGACTGACAGACCTTGACTATTCAAAAGTGCCTGTAAACTGGTCTATTTGATATAAAGGATTTTGTATTTTTTGCACTTCTTAGGACAAATTAAAATATTCCAACAGTCGAGAAGTCGAAAGAACTGTAGCCAGGTCGAGTTATTTAAATGGACGTTGCAGGGCCTCGGAGACCCTTTTTTTTTTAGGGATGGGTAATCATCCAATGACTCCTCCCGCTCTGGAGTGTCAGACTTCTACTGACTAAAACCCATCCATGTTCCTTCATGCCCTTTGTGTTCCGCGACTCCGGCAGGCGTCGGCCCTTTCGGGCCCCTCTGTGTGCTGACTCTCTTTGAGGCGCGCGTGGAGCACTAACGCGCCGTCGACACGTCCTGTCGTCACTAGACGGACGGACGGCGAGCCACCCATAGCTCGCCGTCCACAGGCCCGCTCCTACGGTGGCCGGAGGTCACCAGGTGGCCTCCGAGCCTCGGAGACCCTAAGCTAGATAAGTTTACTAGCTGACCTGCGCTACTTCGTCTACATCTAATTTTTGGTGAATGTTCCTCTCCTACTGCTTGTATAGCCCCTATAACCCTCGATAAATAGGCCAACACAAAGACAACTTTTCAATTCGTCACGACAAGTGAGCTGTCATGCCATCTTGTTTATTTGGTTTGACAGCTCACTTGTCGTTCACTTCGCCTAAGTGTTCACTTCGACATGTTTATAGAATCGCACTGCAGTAGTTCCTAGAAGATTTCAACCAAAGAAACAAACTCTTCAGTTTTATAATATTAGTATGAATGATAGGCTAAGCTGCTACGCCTTTTAAAAGAGACCAAATCAAACCTTAAAATTGGGTCAGTTTTAAAAAGTCGATGATCAAGATAGTGAAGCAATGGCAACAGCAGCAAATAAGCGATTATACATGGATGCATCTACTAGTGTTGTAACAAAGCTAAACATCCGGTGGCATCCGGTAGCTGAGGCAACACGGATGGCGACTGGCGGCGATGCGAAACACTCGTTGCTAACTATTAAGTTACTACGTCATTTTCTAGGTCAGGTGGAGTCCCCAAAAATTGTGTTTCGGAAGCTTGCAATAACAACAATTAATTAAAAAAAAATTAAAATAAAGTGTGACCTGATCCAAAAAACATGTTTTTTTAGCTTGTGGTTTGGAACCATTCGTTTGCAAGGTCAGACTTGCACTTGGCCGGTTTTTTTGAAGTTAGACGTGCTCGACTCTCCAAACTTTCAAATGAAAACCAACTCCCTTCTTATACGTAAGCTGCTAAATCAGTGTTATTGTTCTTAGTCGCGCCAATATGGTTCCACGAGCCCGTAACAAATCATAGTGTTTATCCGATTATCCACACCGCCACGGTAGTCACAATAGAAGTTCCACAGAGATGAGAGAAGTCCCACGAGTTTTTAATTCCTGCAGGCGGAGTGAATAAAACCACATGATTTTCTTAAAGAGGAGGCCACACAGTAGGTTGATTAAATTGAGTATCAACATCCCAAAATCAAAGAATCATTTTGGGATGTTAATACTCAATTTAGTACCTAATATGCTTCACGTGGTCAAAGAAATCAAGAAAATAGCAGAGTAACAGCACTTGTTGAACGTCAAAGTTCTACATAAAGACAGTCTCCCAAAACGCCCGTCACCACTTCTTAGTGTTTTAACTGCGAAGAAGTGGCGCAACAAACTCTCCTTCAAATGCCATGGCAGTCAATAGGAGAAACAATACCATGCGTAAAGCTCTGTTAATTTGTCAAACAGAACTAACAAAATATCACGGTAAATTTTCAATGAACCTACTGTTCCACCTTTCGTGGTATAGTTTCCAAGCATCACCTGATTGAGGTGAAAACTAACAAGGCGTATAGAAAGCGGCGCGCGCGCAGTTTCCACATGCGCATCTTGAGCATCGTGAGAGTCACAATGAACGCGCCGAGCTAGGTTAGCCTCTGACATGGAAAGCTATTAATTAAATTGATTGATGAATGAATTGACTTTCTAGTAAATAATAGCTTTCTGCGAAATTTTCGCCATGGGAAGCGGTTTAATGTCTTTTTAAGTACCAGTAAGTAACTACTATTCTTCCAATATTGAATTGGCGAAAGAAAAGTTTGGTACAGTCAATCGCACATAAAAGGTACAAAATGGGGTTTGGTGCTCACTGCATGGTTTACGGTTGACTGTACGACACGATGGTTAGCTTATGTTGTTGCTATTTAGGTCACACAGTGCCCTAAAATCAAACAAGCCTCGAGATTTCAGGGTATTCAGAGCAGTTAATTGTTCTATTTTTACGGAGATAATATTTAAAGTAGAGCAACGTAGGAGATTTAAGTAGCAGTGAAATCTCCAGAATTGCTGACTCCAGTCTTACTAAGGAGTACCTACCGTGTTACCCACTTAATGGGTTGTGGAGTCTTGGTAGGCAGCCGCTACACGTAAAATAATGTTATTCCGCTGAATCCGGATTGATTGGAATTCGATCCCAATATAGTCTGGTAGACAGCCGCTCCACGTAAAATACTGGTTTTCAGCAAAATCCATGGAGGAAAGGAAGCTGGCAGTGAATTTTCTTTTTTTGACGGAGGAAATATTTAAAATAGAGCATTTTCTAGCTTCTTAAATATCCTAAGTATTGAAAAATAAAGCTGTTTACAGAGGTACTTACATATTTAACGTAAGTATTAAGTGGGTCGCGGGAAGCCGATGGATGCGAGACGCACAGGACCGGTTTTTGTGGCACTCTTGGGGGAGGCCCATGTCCAGCAGTATGACGACACGGTTGGCGCAGTGGTTGAGCGATTGACTGCTGCGCAGCATGTCGCGGGTTCGATTCCCGCACGGAACAAATATTTGTACGGCCTACATGTATTTGTTCCGAGTCTGGGTGTTTTCTATCTATAATATGTATGTATATAGAAAAAAAAAAATGTATATAAGTAGTTTATCAGCCATCTCGTTACCATAACACAAGCATTAAGTTGCTTAGCTTGGGACTATACGGCGTTGTGTGAAATGTCCAAGGATATTATTATTATTATTTATTATTTCGTTTATTCACTTTTATATACATATTTTCTACATTTTTAAATATTTGTATAAAACTAATAAAAAAACATTTAAAAATATAAAAAATAGTAGCCCACCGGCATCGGGAACAGGGTCCAAGCTACCGGTGGTCAGGGCTCCCGAGAGAGGAACCTCCTCACAATACGCGCCGTGTCCAGGAGTACTGCTTTCTGGATCAAGCCCTTGATCCAGCTGCCCAACGAGAGCCTCTTGAGGTGTTGGTCGAGGCTCTTGGCAATTATGCCATTGGCCGTCACGACTATCGGCACAATGACTGCTGTGTTCACATCCCACATGTCGACAACCTCGCGAGGCAAGTCAAGATACTTACTTTGTTTCTCTTTCTCAGACTTCACGAGGTTCTCGTCATGAGGGACTGCTATATCAACAATCATTGCGCGACGCTCTAGTCGGTCTATCACCACTATGTCAGGCTTATTGGCAACAATAGTCCTGTCAGTGATGATAGACCGATCCCAGTACAACGTGCAATTGCCATTTTCGAGAACTGGGTCGGGCACATACCTATAGTACGGTACTTCCGATTCCACAAGATTGTACTTCAAAGCAAGTTGCTGGTGGATGACCCTGGCTACAAGGTTGTGTCTGTGCAAATAGTCTCCGTTAGCTAGACTAGAACAACCGGAAATAATGTGGCGGATGGATTCCCCGGGTCGGTGACATGCCCGACATATGTCAACCGTACCGTCCTTCACAATGTATTTCCGGTAGTTGTTCGTCATCATAACTTCGTCCATGATCGCACAGACAAAACCTTCGGTTTCCCCAAAGAGGTCACCAAAACGCAGCCAGGCTACGGATGCTAAAAAGTCTACATCGGGCCCATGTAGGACCCGATAAAAGCGTCCGTGAAGCTCCTTGCTCTGCCATACTTCCCTGCGGTCGTTAGTATCTAATACCACAGGTTTGCGCCAGTTCTCATTAGCCAAGGAGAGCGCGGTAAGGCCTTTGTCCACCGCTACCACATCTCGATGCATACCCACGTCGGCCTCTAGGAAGTATTTCCTAAGGCTGCATACCTCACGGTTGTGCAGGGTCTTAGTATTTAAGAAGCCACGACCCCCGCACTTCCGCGGGATATACAGCCTCATCACCGATGACCGTGGGTGATGCATCCGATTTGCGGTAAGCAGTGAGCGTACCCTTCTATCCAGGGCGTCAAGTTCTGTCTGAGTCCATTTGAGTATGCCGAAAGAGTACATCAAAACCGGCATGACCCAACCGTTGAAGGCGCGCACCTTGTTTCCGCCTGATAAAAGACTGTTAAGTACTTTATTCAGGCGGCCAAAGAAGCGCTCCTTCAACGATTGTTTCATATCAGCAGCATTGATGCCTAATGCTTCCGACATACCCAAATACTTGTAAGTTTCGGTTGAGGAGAGGGACCTTAGGTGTATGGAATCCGAGAGTTGTGTTCCCACGGATTCCATAATCTCCCCTCGCTTTACATGCATGACCGCACATTTATCCACACCAAAATCCATCCTGATGGCGCTACTGAAGTTTTCTGTTACCTTCAGTAGCTTCATCAGTTGCAAGTTGTTAGGAGCAAATAGTTTCAAGTCATCCATGTAAAGGAGGTGCGATATGACCTGACCACCTCTTCTCAACCGGAAGCCTTGCCCCGAACCCTCCAGCAATGTACTGAGAGGGTTGAGGGCCAGACAAAACCACAATGGACTCAGACTGTCGCCCTGAAATATGCCACGCTCGATCCTTATCAGGTCGCTGTTCACCTGGGTCTGTCGACACCCTGGATAGTGAAGGACCGTCCTCCACTGCCCCATACACGACATCAGGAAGGTGCGTAGAACTGCATTAACTTTATACAGCTCCAGCACCCTCATGAGCCATGTATGTGGCACTGAGTCATAGGCCTTCTTATAATCTATCCAGCATGTCGACAGATCCCTTCGGGAACGACGAACCTGTTGGCTAATGGCAATGTCAATGAGGAGCAGCTCCTTAGTACCGCGGGACCCGTGCCTACATCCATTCTGAGAGGCAGACATAATAGAATTACTATCAATATGATGGTTTATCTTAGCTCTCAAAATGGATGTAAGAACTTTATAGACCGTCGGTAAACACGTGATCGGTCTATAATTTTGAGGCTCCGCGGTACTACCTGATTTATGGACCAGGTGGGTTATTTATTATTATTATTAGTATACGTCTTTCAGCTGATGTGTTGATGATGACAATAAAAAATGCTGTGAATTTAATTTGCTATTTTTCTTGTTTGCACTAAAATGGCTGTGAATTTAATTTGCTATTTTTCCCGTTTGCACGAAAATGGCTGTGAATTTAATTTGCAATTTTTCCTGTTTGCACGAAAATGGAGCCTGTGAATATAATTTGCTATTTTCCTGTTTGCACGGCGATAGTATGATGCTCTTGTCATAATATGATTTACCCATTAATTGCCAGTAATTTGCAACTATATTACTTTATTCCGTTTTCATTGTCAGTAATATCTACATATAAATTCATGTGTTATGGTTTCACGCGATTTATACAGTTTCCTCAAATCTGTAACTTGCGGAATCGAAATCGATTAGCTTTAGTACAAAAACATGTCGGAAGTGCACTCGGCGTGTGGTGGCGCACTGCGCACGCGCAGCCAAGTGTATCGATTAGTTACTACTAACTAATAGTAATCGTACGATATTCCGTGTTCATATCCGATACTGGGGCTGCGGTACTGGTAGCATAGCATAGCATTAATTAATGGTTTCAACTTCGAAACCTTCACGACGATGTTTCCGGAAAGGTTAGGCAGGACAAAGTTGGAATCCTTCAAAGTTTGTTGGCTTTATTAACTTACATAATACTTATTTTGTAAACGTTACACCGTAGTGCTGAACAAAATAACTTCAGAGCAATAATTGCTTAATAAGATGTTTTGTTACTAGTGCAATGCATCAAGCTCTCAATTAGCTAGTCATCTACCGTGTCATAAATTTAGTTTTTCATCAGTCCTTATGGAGTTATGGATTAATGAGGATGAATGCCCCCGATGCAGCAATTAGCCACTTTCTGGGCCCAAAAAATCTAAGGAGTTAACCATCGACTCGAAGAAAAGAAGAAAGAGATCAGTCCTTACGAATTCCATATTTTACTCAGACATCATTCAAGTTCTTCTTTCCTCTCACCTTTTACGAAACTTCCTTCGCATGAGATATTCTCACGTTCGCCATAAGAGAGAAGAAATATGTGAAAAAATCCAAATATCGCCATAAACAACTACCAACTTAAAAATAATTCACGTTTCCGGCAAACACGTTCAACAGTCAGCCCTTCACGTTAATGTGTCCGAGACGTGACGTAACGCAGCGGTGCTCATAACTAATTCAATTTGCCGGAGATCCAGCGCACTGGGTGAGCCTTACTGGCCAGCTCAGCGAAGCCTTTTCAATGCTACTAGTTTATTGTTTTATTTATATTTCATCAGTGTTACTTACTAAACGGTGACATAGCTGTTGCCTGCGACTTTGTTCGCGTGTTTAAGGGATCGTACCCAGCGACAGGTATCATTTTTAAAGTGTGCCTTCAGGGCCAAATCCGAAACGATGAGGAATATCGAAAAACAGTGAAAGGAGTTTCAAGTCTGATTTTGATGAAAAGCAAAACTGCATCATTGGGTTTTTGAAAAATCGTTGTTCCTACCCGGGAAACGACATCCGAAAATGTAGCTATAAGGATCAAATTCAGGGAAGTAATAATACCTACATGGCTCATTTTTATCTATCTAAATATAATGAATCGCTGAATGTGTTGCTAAGCGCATATCTCGAGAACAGCTGAACCGATTTCGCTAATTCTTTTTATGATGTGTTTGTTATTAAGTACCAAGAGAAGGTTTTTATGTAAAAAAAAGTTGCCACTTGACGGGAGCGAAGCCGCGGGGGACAGCTAGTATATATTAGATTCTTGAGGTAGAAGCTCTAGTGTTCGCTTATCTAGTGGATATTACCTACTAGTTCAATACTCTGTCTTCTCTCCTACAAAATACCTATATGCTTGGTAATGAGTGTACGAGCATTAATTTTGCTTTGTTTTTTAAGAGTAACTTAATTTCTGAAGCGATTCCAAAGCTGGATTTTAGATGTTTCCTAGTAACATGGAAAAAAAACGTGTTCTCATTCTGTCGTTTACTACTTCTTCCTGCCACGTTATCATTGCCTCATTTTTCTTTCATATCAAGGCTATATATATATATATGACGGCTACAGAGCTATCTGTAGCCGTCATTTTTAAATATGCAATTAGGGTTCTTTAATTTTCTCATTTTCACACATTTCACAATGAAATTAAAAATATCGCTGGTTCACATTGGCCAGAAGTTGCCCAAGACCGAGACAAATGGCTAACTTTGGAGGAGGCCTTCACCTGTGAAGACGGGGTTCTTGCATAGTGATATAAGTATAAATAATAATAAAAACTAACACTAGGATAAGCAAAATGTAAAACTAACCACCTTTTATAAAAGTGCATGCAAGAAATAAAAGGCTTTTTTATTTTTATTTTTTTCATTTTTTATTTATTTACTAGCTGACCCGCGCAACTTCGTTTGCGTCACATTTTCCATTAATGCTCCGCTCTTCTTTGTTTTAGCGATAAATGGGCTATCTAACACTGAAAGAATTTTTCAAATCGGACCAGGAGTTCCTGAGATTAGCGCGTTCTACCAAACAAACAAACAAACAAACTCTTCTGCTTTATAATATTATATAGATTAATTATTTTTTTTATTATAAGGTATGAACTGATTACGATGAAACAAAAACTTAATATTACTACAATTTACGCACTATAAAAGTTACGTGAAGTAATGAGACCAAGTGCACATAACCTTAATTTTACTCCTGGTAAACTTAAAATTCAAATATCTTTTGATAGACTGAACCGATTCCAATGAAACAAAAACTAAATGTTACTTCAAGTTTTGCTCAATCCTTGTGTACAAAAGTTATCTACGTTGCTTTCGCAAATTTTACGTGATGCCCGAACAAATAAACAGACAAACAGAAAAACAGACAAAGATAAAAATTCGAAAAATGCTGGAAATGGGTTCTATTGGTTGTTCTTTAACACCCTAGCTATTTTGTTTGGATTTTTCACATACCATGACAATCCTCAACAATTTTCAAATGAAGAAGCTCCCGATCTCCCCGATATCCCAGAGCCCTATAACGACAAATCATCGCATCTTTCTAGTACGCGTCCAGTCTAAATCCAGGCAAATCTGCCGCCACGTGACGCCGCCTAGCCGTGCAGCACAATGGGCGCACAATGCTGGACAATGGCCGCTTATTGAAATGTCCCACACGGCTATTTCCCTTGCCATGTAGGTATGCCGCGGATTTGCGACAGGACGACAGGGTGGCGTGATCGCGTTGTTGTCGCTATTGATACGAGTACCTTTGTGGTCTTAGGTTTGACGTGTCAATAAACCGCATCTAGGTGTGAGATTTCTACACTAGATGAAACATTTAGATGAATCTGTGAGTTGTCTCTGTTTTTGTCATCATCTGCCTAGTCTTTTCCCAACTTTAATGGGGTCGGCTTCCAGTCAAACAGGATTCAGCTGAATACCAGTATTTTACGTGGAGCGGCTGCCTACCAGAACTCCTCAACCCATTAACTTGGTAACACGGTACTCTTTGGCAAGTTGTCTCTGTTTTTGTATAGGGTAGGTACAAAAAATACTCTTTTCGCCAAATGATTCCTTCAGGTACCTAGTATAAGTATTCGGGATTAAAAGGCCAATGAAATTACAGACAGACACGTGAGAGTTTTCTCCAAGGTCACCAGTTCATTGACTTAAATTTTGTTGCGATAACAATAAACATTTGAGCACGCTCACATAACTCTAGTACATTAAGAGATTTTCGCGTATAGAGCCAAGGGCCGTCCTCAAAGGACCTTGACGTTATAGGCGGACTAGGTCAACATCCCAGTAATAGGCGCTGGAGTGCTTACGTAACATCCGGTCAGTGACTCTGACCACTGACCAATGGGTAGTATTACCACTTTCTCCGCGCGGCCTATCAAACCAGTCCTGAGTGGTTGCGCGGCGGCGCGTCCCGGTGCGAGGATATCCTTCGTTTCGTTACGGAAGCGATAATTGATATATTTTAATTAAGGAAGTTGAAACTGTAAATTGATAGTCTAGTGACGACTTGTGTACCACACGTGCATAATTTTACCAGTGTTTTGCTGAATACTATGTTACCTTTAAGTAATTATGTCTGTGGACATATTTAGAGGGTAGCTCTTTGAGTCCGCTCTGAGTCTCAGAAAACTGATATCTCCACTCTCTTCGTACCTAACTCCTAACCAAATAATGGTAACCTAAATAATTAATCAATTAAGTTTCTCGTTAACTATACCTTTATCAAGAAACTTATTTGGTTCTGCCTAAGATTTTAATTAACACTGAAATTTCGAAGCACCTACCTACTCGTATTTTTTGCGATACAGTCTGCATGTTGAAGAAATTAAGTACCTACCTATACAGTCATGCTCACCTATCTCTCTGTTCTTTCCAGTGACGAGGACGACACGGGTCGCCTGCTGCGGCAGCTGAGCAGGATCAACCGGCCCTTCGGCGTCACCTTCGCGCAGATGGTCAGGCTCATGGCGCAGTGCCAGCAGGTAACACGTCATACACTACAAGGTGTAATGGAGAGAGCAAGCGGAAAATGGCACGTTTTCCCCGGGATTTTCGTATAGATTGTCCTTACTTAGTTAAACACTAGCTGACCGGCTGACCCGCGCAACTTCGTCTGCGTCACATTTTCCATTACTGCTCCGCTCCTATTTGTCGTAGCGTGATGATATATAGCCTATAACCTTCCTCAACATGGACTATCTAACACTGAAAGAATTTTTCAAATCGGACCAGTAGTTCCTGAGATTAGCGCGTTCAACAAAACAAACAAACATACTCTTCTGCTTTATAATATTAATATAGTATATAGTATAGATTATTTCCTTACCAATTTCTAAAGCTTTGTACCTATTCAAGGTGTATCGGAAAGGTGTAGTCATATTTTAAAAATTTCATAATAAGATAACTTTGTCACTTCCACACAATAAGTTCTTTATCTACATGGGTAGAAGAAGTTTTTCTCACACCCTTTTGTAACATACCTACCTGTACAGATGCTTAGCTTAAAGAAATACCTACGGAAATAGTGTTTATCTCACCAGGGACAAATCTATGCCAAAAAGCCGAGGAAATTGAACAATTTCCGTTTGCTCTTTTCTTAGTTATTCGACATGGAATGTAAAGATTTACTTAGAAGTAAATACGTTTGAGCTATGTGTCTTCTCAAGATACGTGCCTAGAAGTTTCTGCAAACTAGTCATAGTATACCTATTCCATACACAATTTGCATGGGAAGAAACACAGTTGTGTTCCACGGTTGTCACAATTATTGTAGGTAACAAAACAAAACGACTTTCATAATTTTACTGTCGAGAACTAGGTACCATAGATAAAAAAAACTTGGTTCTCCCAAAGCAGCACTGTTTTTTTTGGCTGTTTCTTATTATCGTGTGTGCGGTAAGGTCTAACGACACCACACTCCCTAGTGTTGTGTCCGCCTCAAGGGCCTCTGACATTGTTTATTTGACGACCGCCATTTTCTTCCCATGTTAATCCCAAAGTCAACATTTTCTATCAGGTGGTTTCTATTGCACCTTTCTTGTAGAAAACAATAATAAATTCTCATTTCCTCTGTCAACCATGGCATCTTTCGGCAACCACAATGATTACCCGTTAGATACTGCTTGGTTGGATAGTACTTAGATCATAGCAATAAGCTTAGGTAGATAGAATTTTAAATTAAGTATTTACGAATAAAGTACCTACCTAGTTGGCTTCTTATCTCATCACTTTCTTTCTAAAAGATATCGGTCTGTATTTCTTTTTGTTTTATTCGTACGTGAGTCTGATGGCCCTCCTGATAGCGATAACCTCTGTCTGTTCTGTTGCAGTTTCTATTACAGACATTCCTATCTATATTTAAGTGAACCTCTTCGAAGGTCACAACCTTCAGGTCATTGCTTTCTCCGTTGTCCTGAAGTTGTTGTTTGGTCAGTGAGACCAAAACCAAAGGAAAGGGTCGTATGATGTTGTAGCCCGTATTACATCCTGTCTACCGCGTCAAGGGCATTTCACCAGGTCACAACTTTTACTTTCAAAATTAACACTTATAATAAAGAAAAATGAGTAGTGATATTGCCGCGAGTTCTAGAGGGAAAACTATAGATATTACAAGTAACGGGTAAACCATAACGTAAACGCACCGAAAACTAGTAAAATTAATTATCATTTCTATGTTTTGCAACACAGCATCGTACGCAAAAACGATTGGCATTTGGTAATGCCCTCTTCGAACTGTATAATGAGCTTCTCATTACATGACACATTTTTTCCACTACACTGACCTCTCATTCGTCCTTAACCCGAAATTATTGTGCTGTCAATCAATCAATACTTATTGTATTTATTTCCATCTCTATTGCCCATAATTGAGTCGGTAATATTATTTCGTGTCGAAGTAAAACACCATTCATGTGCTATCTGATAGATTCACGTCGCTCCGATTCAAATTGTGATGATCTATGTATCACGCACGTGATACACGCGAGGGTGTTTTATAAGTTCGCAATTAATAGCTATTTCCGCATTCCTTTGCTGTTTAATATCGGTTTAAATCGAAAAAGTTGCAAGCACATGCATGGGTATTAGGTTTTTCCTTTCTAAAAGTTCCGCATACTAGTGGCGCGATCTAGGGGCGAGTAGCTAAAATTAGTTTCAAATGAATACCTACCGTAAAATTCACAGAATTCTTTTCTTAATAAGTAAAGACAAAACATCTATATATAAATGAATTGCTGTTCGTTAGTCTCGCTAAAACTCGAGAACGGCTGGGCCGATTTCAGTAATTCTTCTTTTTAGTTTAGTTCGCCTGAATAAAGGGAAGGTTTCAGCAAAAAAATGGGTAGGTAGGGTAGCCAATTGACGGGAGCGAAGCCGCGGGGTACAGCTAATCTATGATAAAAATGCATCACAGGAAGTTAATTTGATTTTTACAACTGAGTTTAGTTGACTTATAGTTTACGAGAATTCTAACAACCGAGCAGAAACTAACTAACATTTCCATTGATTCTCCCCCTCACACTATAAACAACTATTCCAGGTGCCTGGTGTAGAAGCTTCCGACGAGGGCGGGGACACTCCCACGACCGGTAGCAGTGGGGGTGGCTGGCAGGAGACGGGCGCTGCGCGAGCCAGGCTGGACGCTGGCGGGGCGCATGCGGGGCTACTGGGGGGAAGTCCACTTACGCTGCTGCAGGGGATCATACCAGGTAAATGTTGATAGCCAGGCTATTAAAAGTAGGTGAAAACTGTTGAGACGCTCACTCAGCTAGAACCTGGCGGGAGCGAACGAAGGAAATTGCATCATCACGATCACAAACCATTCTGGAAAATAGGGAAACCTTATGTCTTACTGAAGGCATACTTGCGAATTTCAACATATACTGATATGCATCGCTTGAGTAAACTACTTAAGCTTGGTCGTTCAGTAAAAATGACGTCACGTCAGCTGCATACCTACTAATTTTGATCATTTTAATATTTACAGGTACAAAGTGGTGCGGCACGGGTGACATAGCAGCAGACTACCACGATCTGGGCGCAGACAGACGCCTGGACCGCTGCTGCCGAACACACGACCTCTGCCCCACCAAGGTCCGCGCCTTCTCCAGCCGATACAACCTCACCAACAACTCGCTCTACAGCAAGTCGCACTGCACCTGCGACGACATGCTCTTCGACTGCCTCAAGACCACCAACACGTCCGCCTCGCATCTCATGGGACACATCTACTTCAACATCGTCCAAGTGCCGTGCCTCGAAGACGTCGCCAACGATCGACGGTTTCGGAACGCAAGGCTCGGTTTTTAACTCCATCTAGTGGAGAATAGCGGAATTAAACTCATCAGCGCCATCTAGTAGTCACGATAGTGTGTCATGCATGCACAGATTTTTTTGATGCTGTAAATTTTGCATTTTATTAATCTTCGTGTTATTCTCTGATTGAGATTGTAAATAATGATTAAATTTTAATAATGTTCTTATAAAACATTAGACATCAAGCTGTGATACGTCTGTGCCTTTAAATGTACTAGAGAGTATTTTTGTTAGAGGATGGCGCTATACAAATAAAAAACATTGTTTTAAATAGATAATAAGATATTTATTTATTGTTACAAACACTCATGACAATGATGCAGATTCTCTATTGTTATAAATAGTAACAATAGTTTAATACTTGTTAACGAAAGCAAAGATATTTTAATAATAATGTAGAAAAATAAATGTGAATTAGTTCATACCAAATACAATTATTTATTTTAAACCGTGTGTGTATTGTTTTATTTTACTCAGCTTACTCATGAATTACAAAATCTTAGGAGTTGGAATCTCAAAGACTCAAAGCAAATAAACTTAATAAGATACGTATACTACGCCTAGAATAATCACCAATGGATTATGGATCAGGCAAATAATAGCAAGGAGACTTGCTATTATTTGCTGTCTGTCTCCTCCATAATTTCCAAAGGAAGACTATCACATATTATAAAAAAAGTCCTGCGTCGCGTCTGTCTGTTCGCGATAAACTCAACAACTACTGCACCGATTTTCATGCTGTTTTCACCAAGCAACGGATTGAGTGGTTCTCGAGGAAGATTTTAGTATATAGTTTTAAAAGTGGGTGAAGCCGTGGCCATCAGTTCTTAATAAATATTTAGTTTTCTCTTCAAGATACGCTTGTAGGATTACTTACAGCAGTACAGTTTCTAGTGCAACATTACTCTGGAGAATTATTACCTCAGGTTGACTATGCCATCGGGTATTGCATATTCGAAACTTTATCGTAAAATAATACAGAGGCCTTAGTGTGAGTTTTTTCGACCCACGTTCGAACGCGTTCGATTGCGAGCGCGTTAGAATTTAGTATGGGAATTTAGTTATAGTGCCACCTGGTGGTCACTCGTAGAACCTAATTTCGCGCTCGCAATCGAACGTGTTCGAACGTGAGTCGAAAAAACTCACACTAAGGCCTCAGTACGATTTTTCTATCTTTGCCGCTCCGAAGTTAGGTTTTAGTGACGACCGCGAAGGTCCCATCGCGTAAAAAAGTGTTACGTTCGTAGAATACTTTTCTGATTTATACGTTTTGTATTATAAACAAGTAAGAAACACAACCAGTAACAATAACAAGGTCACAAATTAACACAACAAACATTTATACACCACAAAAACATACAAAACAAAAATTAAACAGTAAGAAAAACCAAAATAAATAATTTAAAACAATTGACGTTGTACGTCAAACACTTTTTGCATCAACAGTCGTATTGCATTGAGTAAGCGAGACACAAGTATGCATCGAACGTATACGAGGGACTGAGACTGCATGCTGATGCGCGACCTACCCGCGCATGCGCTGTTCTATATATCTTGTCAAATTGACATCCTGCGTAATACTGTACTTTACATTGACTACGCTTCTGCTGTCACCTATTCCTGCACGCACCGTTTGGAGGAATACGTACAAAGTAGACTGTGCCATCTAGTGTTGCATATTCGAAAGTTTAAAGTAAAATATACCTGATGAAGACACTTCGGTGCTGCCACCTATAGTGGTAGGCGCCAGATAAATGTGCAATAACGGTCACCAACCAACCCACATGCGTTTATTGAAAACAATAATCTATAAATCTATACCACCTATACTAATATTATAAAGAGGTAACATTTGTTTGTAATTTTGTATGTAGGGGGTAATCTCAGGAACTACTGGTCCGATTTGAAAAATTCTTTCAGTATTACATAGCCCATGTATCGAGGAAGGATATAGGCTATCATCACGCTAAGACTAAATGGAGCCGAGCATTAATGGAAAATGTGACGCAGACGAAGTTGCGTGGGTCAGCTAGTCCTACTAATATGTATGCGTATGTGTATGTATGTTTGTTACCCTTTCACGAAAAAACTACTGGACGGATTTGGATGAAACTTTACAGTAATATAGGTTATTCATCAGAATAACACATAGGCTACTATTTATAATGATTTCATGTAATTTTGGTCATAATATAACGATACGTGTCAATTAAGTCGGAAAAAAATCTTCCATCTGAGAGCTATCTTGGCGTGCGCTGCCTAAACCAATGGAGTTACGTAAAGATGATGTACCGCGGGATTGTAGATCTAAATAAAAGTCCGCGACAGCATATTTAACAGCTACCTTTATGTGCAAGCCAGTATGACCAAAATTGTGAACCGTAAATTTAGTTAAATTTGGTAGGTACTATTTTATAATGCACATATTAGTATATAATTATCAAACTATTATCTAAATATTTAATTAATAAAAATAAGTATTTAATTTAGATAAACTTTGTCTTTCACACTAAGTAATTTGGCCAAATAGTTTAAAAGTTATCACGATATGATTGACTTGAACGGAGCGCCTAACGGCGGCGGTAGCACGGGCGGAGCGCGATGCGGTGTCGCGGTCGCAAGACAATAAAATTATCTTGGACCAAGTAACCAGCGATGCAACAACCTACAACTCCATCGACACAGTCATGTCATTTGAAGACTGTACGAGAAACTCCATGGAGCTATCCGGGGTGCCATCACATAAGCTCGAATTAAAAGTTGGTATACCCGTTTTGTTAATGCGCAACTTGGACGCCCCAAGACTATGTAATGGCACTAGATTGCGAGTCATTGAACTAGGCGGGCGTTTTTTTTTTTTTTATTATTTGGGACAAGCCCGCCACACATTCCCAACCACTGCAACTCCTGAAAGCCAGAATCAACAGTGGCGACCACCAGAAAAACGCCGAGTTAATGAAACCCGACGAGTCCCGGAGAAACGATTCAACTGGCTTGGATCCCGTAACGAAATTAATCAGAAGAGTACAGCGGAGAAGTCGGAAAAATAAACATAATTTCCACTTATATTTTTTTTCCGACTTCTCCGCTAACTCCGTAACTAGGCAGGCATATTGTTAAGGCCACAATTTTAACTGGAGAAGCTAAGGGTGAAAATGTTCTTATTCCATGCATCCCAATAATACCCAATAACTTACCCTTCAATTTCAAACGATTACAGTTCCCACTTAAAGTTGCATTTTCTATGACTATTAATAAATCGCAAGGACAAACTTTGAAGGTAGCGGGGATACATTTAGGCACGCCCTGCTTTTCCCATGGGCAACTATACGTAGCTTGTTCACGTGTATCTAAATCTCAAAATCTACATGTTTACGCTGAACAAAAAAAATCAAATAACATAGTATACAGGAGTATATTGCAGTAAAAACACAGAAAAATTAACACAGATGTTCACCTATTCCAATTACATAGGTACCACATAATTCTTTACTTATTACAAAATCTATTAAAAAAACCGCATCAAAATCCGTTGCGTAGTTTAAAAATTTTAAGCATACATTGTATAGGGACATAGGGACAAAGAAAGCTACGTTTTATACTATGTAGTGATTAAATGCAAGTAACATTGGTCCTACCTGTTAATTAGTCAGTGTTTGGTAATCCGTTTGTGCTGGATAGGATTAATCTCAAGCCCGGGGAAGGACATAGGGTTACTTTTTATAAACACACCGTACAGGTAAAAAGATTGATGAAGAAACCACTGGACTTAGCATTTTGAAATTTGCAGAGTTCTATTATAGCTTAAAATAATGAGCACTTAGAAAGGAATTCAGATAATTCCACCCATACGATGTGAAGTTACATTAAAAAAAATATGAGTATTTGCAGGGCTGGGCAAAATACATGCTTTGCTTTAATTGAAATACAAATTACAAAATACTGTATCGCAAGTAATTAAAATCCGAAATACAAAATATCTTTAAGTAAGGTATTTGAAATATAAAATACAAAATACAGTATTTTAGCTATTTTTAATTGAAATACAAATTACAAAATACAAAATAAGTAATCTAGACCAGGGGGCCGAGTCTGCTATTGCAATAGTGTCGGAATGGTGGATCATTGATTTTTAAGGTTCCGTAGCCAAATGGCAAAAAACGGAACCCTTATAGATCCGTCATGTCTGTCTGTTTATCCGTCCGTATGTCACAGCCATTTTTTTCCTAAACTATAACAAGTTAACCACTATGCTGTCGAAACTTGGTAAGTAGATGTATTCTGTGAATCGCATTAAAATTTTCTCACAAAAATAGAAAAAAGATAAATAAATTTTGGGGGTCCCGATACTTAGAACTGAAACTCAAAATGTTTTTTTCATCAAACCCATACGTGTGGGGTATTTATGGATAGGTCTTCAAAAATTATATTGAGGTTTCTTATAAAATATTTTTTTTTTCTAAACTGAGTAGTACCATGTACCAAAGTTCCACCGAAAATTGGTTTGAACGAGTTTGTAAGTAGTTTTTTTTAATACGTCATAAATCGTAAACCGCAACTTTTGCATAGAATAGGTATATACCTACAGGTTTGTACGGAACCCTCAAAAAAACGCATTTGGCCGGTTTTTTGCGTTTTGTTGCTGCTTTACCATCATTACACAATCGCGGTCTCGCCTCGCACATCGCTAAATGATGGTGAAATGTATTTTATTGTTAAAATATATTTTGAAGCCTCAAGTATTTGAAATACTAATTACAAAATACCTCGGCGTCAGGTATTTGAAATACGAATTACAAATTACATTTTAAAGAAGTAATTGAAATACAAATACCAAATACGTATTTGTATTTCAATTATGTATTTTAATTACAACTAATTCAAATACTGCCCAACCTTGAGTATTTGAAAAAAATGTCACGTAACTTAATGTGGCAGACCAAATTCTACGCGAGCGAAGCCGCGGGCAAAGGCTAGTCAGGACATAAAGCTGTCCTGAATCAACTTGTGCATACATTCTGTAGGTTTCATGATTTACTATTCAGGTATTACGAAGGGATATTTGGGAAACATTATTGCAAGTTTATTTGGCGCCTACCATAGTTCCTGCACGTTCTCTATCAGGTATGTATTAGTGGTTATAATTCTCCTGCAGTAACTTTAAGAATAAAAAGGAGTTTTGAAACAGTTAATCAAACACTAGTTGGTGTACAGCAAATTCTCGCAGCTACCGCCGCCATATCAGCCGTATGAATGAGGGTTTTCAGGATTAGGTAGGTACTCCACTAGTTGTCTCAAAATAGGCGAGAGGTCCTTTTCAATGAAAAAGTGTCTTTTATCATGACGTCGTAAACAATTCGTTTCGTCAACTAAACAAATGCCAGAAAACAAGCGATTTGATAGGTGTGTGGAACTGAGCGACAGACGCTCCAGTGCTATCACCTGATGCTCGATATTTCAGAAAAACCTCATTTAATGGCGATGCAAATATTCTAACTAGCGCCTCTAGTGCCAAAATAGTGAAGCTGTCTGAAAACGACACTTTTTTTTGACAAAAATTCCTAGCTAGGAAATTCTGAAAAATATCGGATTTCTAATAAATATGAACGCATCGTATATTTACATTCCGAACGCAACTTTTTTTTTAGTCTGTTCACATATTAAAAATTAAAAACGTCAACTTGAGAATAAGAAACGTCAAACAGTTTCAGTGATTTCATCTTTTTCTCTGCAATATTCATAATTTCTAAACTTTTGAAGTTGTAAATCTGTGCAATAATGCGAATAATTCGAAGACTACTATCATTTTAGCAATAACTGGAGTAAATGGACGTCCAGTCCACGATGTCAAGTGATACAACGGAGACTGCGAAAGGTGTGTTATTTTGTTCAATTGTTTGTTAATTTAGGCTATAATGTCTTCCGTAGAGGCACTGAATGGTGTTTCTGTTTCAAGTGGAGGCCGCGGGCGAGTGCAACGGCCCGGCCCCAGACCAAGCGAGACGGTTACTTGAAGAAGAATTTAATGTTCAGCGAGCGAAAATGAAAGAGTTGTTCTTGCAAAAAGAAGGTTCGTTGTCTGTTATCAGCAGTATAGGCCGCGCGGGGTATCGTAGGCTTGGTTCTGGTTTTTGGAAATGCATGAAATTACAATTATTCACGTGATAACATTGTTTTTGTTGTGGCTGTATGTCAAAATTATTCAAACTGAATCATGGATTGTAGAGTACCTTTGTTCTGCTAATTGGTTCCCTGGTGGTTGACATCCTGGTATGTTACGTCGACCTTGTCCTTGTGTTCACCTGTCCCAGCTGCTACTCAAACTAGTTTGATCATAACATCAGGTAGTTGGCCATTTTTGCAACATTCACTAAATGCATTTTAGTTTTTTGAATGCATTCATTTTGCATGTTTACCTACTCCAAAGTAAACAACATTTAACACCTTTTTGTATAAACTTCATCTAGTTCAATGTTTGTCACTTTTCTAAAACTGTATTTTTTATGTTTTCATTTTTTTTTGTGCCAATAAGAGTTAAAGTATAGTGAAAACTAACCAAGGTTGTAAAAGGTCGTTTGTAGTAGGTACTAAGAAGGTTTTAATCAGTCTGTTAGTGCATTAAAAAATCTATTGTTGTATGTAAAAAATGAGGACAGCTTAGTTTTACAGTTGTTTTGCCGGTGATGGTTTGTCATGTGATCATACACAATGGTTGATGTTTGCCACACTACATCTATCAAAAACTAATTGCTAGTGCAACTAAAATGTTACTATATTTCATGCAAATGAAGATACTTGCTAACTTATTTGCTGGATCAGCAAAGTAACATTTTCTTGGAACAATATCAATATTTATTAATTTAAATTAGATTGCTATTGATCAACCCACATAACACTCACCCTTAACTAGTTCCAAGTGTTTAGCTGGCGTAAACACTTGGGGGAACAAACTCCCCTGTAGCCTGTACCCATTTTACCCAACTGCCCTAGAAGAAAGGTCATGTTTTTTTTGCCAATATCAAAAAATAAATATGTTGAAGTGTGACCAATATAAATGTTTAAGTATAATTACACTAGCCTTAATTATTAAGACTAATTAGCACTTATGTGTAGTGAAGTGGTCTAGACGCTTTAGTTGATTACTTTACACTTAACAAAGCACATGTCATTGTTATTATTTACTATAGTGTTCAGTAAAAATATTGGTGAATATAGAAAGTACTCCACAAATAATAGTATCTACTTTGTGCTGGGTAAGTTCCAGTAAAGATTAATTTAGTAATTCCTGGTTAGCCTAGATTTTGACAGGTAATGTTTCAAGCTCCATTTTTACTTACTGTATTGAAGTGCAAGGTTCCCATTTGAAAGTTCATCTATAAATATGACACATTATATCAATAACAGATTTTCTTTTTTACACCTCTGAATCATTCTATCAGTCTTAGTGTTGTTAAACCATTCTCAAACAGATACAACATCAATCAGAATACAACCTCTTTTATACGATAATACTAAGGTTTTCTACCTTCCCTCTTTGCAGAGGACATGAGGAAGATGATCCAGGACAAGGAGCAGCTGGAGTCCGAAGTCCTAGGGCTCCGAGCTGAGCTGCAGCAACTGCAGACACTCAGTGAGAACCAGAAGTCTGAGATACAGAGCTTGCAAATGCTTGTTAGTGGTAAGTCACACCACAAACATTTTTTATTAGTATTCATTAATATCCACATATTTCCACCAGTCTGGACATAAGATAACCTTGGCACTGGTATCAGATTTTCAGGCTTCTGACTTCTCATAACAATTGTCAAAGGTAAAGAAATGACAACCAGGGTGTCAAAAATTCCAACCGGAAAAAATTGCAAAAAAAAAAAAAAACTGTTGGCGCGGGCCTGTGGACGGTGAGCTATGGGTAGCTCGCCGTCCGTCCGTCTTCTGACGACAGGCCGTGTCGACGGCGCGTTCGTGTTCCACGCGCGCCTCAAAGAGAGTCAGCACACAGAGGGCCGACGCCTGCCGGAGTCGCGGGACTATTCGAAAGAGATACCATGGCTCTGGAACGCAAAGGGCACTGAAGGAACATGGATGGGTTTTAGTCAGTAAGAGTCTGAAAAAAAAGGGTGTCTAAAAAAACCACTTTAACAGAATCATAATATTTACCATACAACAATCTGTCATATTTCATTTTCATTGTTATCGCTAACACATTTAACTTTAAAGTTGGTTGGGCAAATTGGACAGTGACAGGTAGCATGATGTACTTTCTGATTCTGCTAAAGTGGCCTTTTGGATACCCTGGTTATCATTTCTGTACCTTTGATAATTGTTATGGGAAGTCAGATTGTTTGGGGCTGGAAATGCTTAATGTGCTTTTCGAGACATAGAGGATTACCTGCATATGCATCATAATGGGTGGTCACCCATCTGCTGACCGATTACGCTTGCTTTACCTCGAAGATAGCCATGTTACCATGTAGCCAAGACATGTCTAATTATATTAAACTAAAAGAAATTGAACTGGCCTGATGCTAATACTTGCCATTACTTCATAATTTATTACACGGGAGCTCGTGGCTTTATAATAACAGCCGCACGTGCCGATCTTTAAGGTTAAGCAACGCTTGCCAAGGTTGGTCTGTGGATGGGTGACCATCTTAACACACCAAGTTTCCTCCGTGCCTCGGAAAGCAAGTTAAGCCGTTGATCCCGGCTGTCATTTGTAGATCTTTGGCAGTTGTTACGACTTTTCAGAAGCCAGTAAATCTGACTCCAGTCTTACCAAGAAGTAACGTGTTACCCAGTTAATGGGTTGTGGAGGTCTGGTAGGCAGCCGCTCTTCGTAAAACACCGGTATTCAGTTGAATCCGGTTTGACTGGAAGCCAAACCCAGTATAGTTGGGAAAAGGCCTGCTCCAATATTATATTTTATTAAATAGAAGGTTACAGTAAACTGTCCTGGTTGAGTGTGCTGATTACAATATTATAATTTTTAAAGCACATACAAAATGTATAGTGTAGTTCATTAATTAACTTGATGGGAAGTCATGTATAACTTTTCCTGTTATCTAATTAAATTCATTAGTCAACCAGATACTAATACAGTGCTCTGGTTCCACTTGAAATTGAATTAAGCTTATTTTGAAACTTATTGGGTGAGGCTACATAGAGTATGCAAATCATTAATATAATGTTTAAAAGTATTTCATAGGTGCAAAACTTATATGCTGCTAATTAGTTTTAAATTGCAGAGGAGTATTTACGGAATAAACCAACAAACAATATAAACATTGCTATATATAGGTACTAGTCATAATATGTAGCTAATTAAAAAATGTTCATTGATAAATCATTTTCCTTATTGATTTTGTGGTGATGTGAACTCAGAAGTGAACAATGTTGCAGAGCTTTTGTTTAGGATGGGGCGCCAGAGGTAATTTTATAAAACTAGAGAAATGACAGATTAAGGCGCGTCCCCATGCAAAACGCAGCGCTAGCCGTTTTTTGTGCAGTTTTTTGGAGCTATATACTCTTTATCCAAAAGAAATATCAACTCGTAAAAAATACATTAAATTTCTACATAATCTTGGCTTCAAAATGGTAGATTTTTATTTATTATTACTAAGTATAATGTTTACAGTAATTAATCTCCTCACAACGAAACTACAGAAATGAGAAATAATTATTGAAAACATGCATCTTCTCGAAAACTATCGATTATTTCAATTTTGTACTTACACTAATGGATAGGCAATTTAATTATGAACATATTGGTAGAAATATTTTTTTCAAACGACCAAAACTAGATTTTATAACGATTTTATTCAACATTCTGGGCGTATTCGCTATTGTCTCTCTTGAGCTGTTATTGAGGGAAAAATGCTTAAGGTTATTTGGTCAGGGTACGGCCTTAAAATACAGGGACGTCGCGCCTATAAAGCGTGTCTAGCGAGGAAAATAACAATCACTTAATAAAAACGTGCTTTTCAGCGCGACAACGTAATCCGTACTTATAAGTACGACAAATTAATAAGATATAAATTAATCGCTAAATCGGGATTGACTGGAAGCCGAACCCAATAAAGTTTGGAAAAGGCTAGGCAGTGATGATTATTCGAAATTGTTGCACCCGTGCGAAGCCGGGGCGGGTCGCTAGTTTGAAAAATATAGTTTGAGTTTTGAGTTTGATGAAATCAATAAATTATATTCTCCAAAATGACAAATCATCTGCCATCATCAGAAGTGACTAAATTAAATGCCAAATGGAATGTTGAAAATTGCCAACAGAAACAGTGGAGGTCTCGTCGTCAGGGACAGAGGAAGTACGAAGGTTGCGCGCCAGGAACATGGAGCTGGAACAGCACCTGACGCAAATGAGACAGGTGGCTCAGCAACAGGTGAGCTTACACACTTATATGAAATTCCCAAAAAAAAAAAATGGATCTAGAATTACCAGAACTTTGCATAATATCATTGCTTAGCTCAAGTCGTATTGATTAACTTTACAGTAGAGGGAAAAACTAATTTATTCATTGTATCCTAAGTTATATGGGTTTTCACAACTATTTGAATATTGAACAAGGTGACCAAGGGTGAATTATAGTTTGATCCGCGAAAAAAGTCTTTATATTACCACACAAACACAAACAGGAATAGGTACACACCCACACGCACACCATCACACTTCCCACACACGCACACACACACATTTTTTTATAATTAAGCCTGAAAGTAATGTACATATTTACCGACATTATTTCGTCCTCTCAAGTGGCAAATTTATATATCATCACTGTTTACATTTTAAACCATATTTCAACACGCACTGAAATAAAGTTAACATACAAACATGTGTATTGTTGAAGCTGAAACTGGTGTCGGTATCTGTTCAAATTCATGCTACCAGCGCATGCGCATCTTATCGATACAATTAGGAGTTAATAATATAATAAGTTTATTTGTTTTATCACTTAAAATTTAGCAAATTTGTCTTAGTCTATTTTATTTTATTTAGTAGGGACAAAAACAGTTACATGCTTCAAATAAACAAGAGAGAAAATCTTAAAAATACCTTAGTTAAACAATGGCAATTTTAACAATTATTAATGTTTGAGATAAACTTTGTCACAGTCAACAGCGTCTTCCTCCCTGTGTTTATAAATAAATAACTTGTTTCATTGTTTTAATCTATATCTATACTTATAATAAATCTGTAGAGAGGACAATTCTGTACATGAAATATATTTCCAAAATAACTATCAGGGGGTGATTAGGGATCGATACTGATGCCAAAAATGCAATCAGTAAATTTTTTGTCTGTCTGTCTGTCTGTATAACCGTTATAGAAACAAAAACTACTCGACGGATTTTAACGAAACTTGGTATAATTATTTTTCATACTCCTGAGCTGGTTATAGTATAATTTTCATCACGCTACAATCAATAGAAAAAATGAAAATGTGAAAGTTTGGTTGTTTGTTACTCAATCACGCCAGAACGGCTTAACGGATCTTAATGAAATTTAGAACAAAGATAGATTATAGTCTGGAATAGCACATAAGCTACTTTTAATCCCGGGAACATGTTCCCTAGGGATCACGCGGGCGAAGCCGCTGGCAGAAGCTAGTAAAAAATAAAGTAATAATTTGTCGAACTATCTTGGCTTAAATTGTGAAAATCAATAAACAAAAGTATAAACTAAATACTAGCTGACCCGCGCAACTTCGTCTGCGTCACATTTTCCATTACTGCTCCGCTCCTATTTGTCTTAGCGTGATGATATATAGCCTATAACCTTCCTCGATAAATGGGCTATCTAACACTGAAAGATATTTTTTTGAAATTTAATTTTTCAAATCGGACCAGTAGTTCCTGAGATTACCCCCTACATACAAACTTACAAACAAATGTTACCTCTTTATAATATTAGTGTAAATAACTTTAAAAATTAATACTTTTAAATGGTGCATAGTTTTAACTTCATACAGGAGGGCAATCGCGCTAATGAAATTCGATTGGAACGCAACTGAACTGTAGCCATTTCACAACTTTTTTAAACATTCCGTATCGCGCTAAACGTTTGACGCACTTGGAACGCAACTGCATCACAACTGTAACGTTACCGCTGTCAAACAAAAAGTTGAAACAGTGCTACTTTTTCGTGACTTTTTCTCAATCGTTCGCGTTGTGTTGTTTGGATTTTGAAGGAAAATACGAAAATATTTGTAAAGTTTACGATATAGTTTTGACGCAACTTTGGTTGAAATTTAATTAAACTTTAGCGCGATACCAAATTCCTTACAGGTGAATCGAAATTAGATCATAACTAAAACTGAATTGGAAACGAATTGCAAGCGGACCTAAACTTTTAAAATTAGCGCGACTGGCCTCCAGGTGTGTAAGTTGGAAGGTTACGTGTAATCACAGGCCCATGGGTCAATTAAGCTTTGTGACTGTTAAGATAATGCACCTATGATTTCTCTAGTTTTGCATAAATGATATGTACATGATAGCTTCTGTCAGCCGTTCCCCCGCGTGATCCTTAGACAACATATTCCCGGGATCAAAAGTAGCCTACGTGCTATTCCAGGCTATAATCTATCTCTGTTCCAAATTCATCAAGATCCGTTCAACCGTTCTGGCGTGATTGAGTAACAAACATCCAAACTTTCGTATTATAATATTAGTTAGATTAGGTTAGACTAGCTTTTTTCAAAGACTTCGCCCATGTGAATGTCGAAAATTATCCCAAGTTATAAAAAGTAGCTCATGTGCTTTTCCATTTATCCGTTACGTCTTCGTGATTTAGTAACAAACATTCATCCATCCAAATTTTCGTATTTAATAATAGTAAGATGTAGAAGAGGCCACTTGTCAGTGGCCTCTTGGGTTGGCTATCAAAAGACTATTTAGAAAAAAAAAAAAAAAAACAAAAACAAAAATAAGGATAACTTAAAAAAAACACATATTTCTTGTGTTTTTGTGACCTTAAAAAATAAGGGTATTTTACATATAATATATGACATAAAGGGACACTATCGTTTCGTCGCCAGTTACATTTTGGCCAACCTTTTTTTGTGTTTTTGTACAACCTATGAAAAGTAAACTATTTTGTTTATTATTATTAATCATACATACCGTACTGAAGCAATCCCACTGATGCTACTTTCAAAATGCGTTTAGGGGTGAATCCTATTTATAAGTTGACCTCAGCCAACAGACAACCGTGTTGTTCTTTATCATTAGGTAGTCCGTGTTTACTTATCTTCCGGCGAACACGCTGTGCAAATATTTAGATACAGGCTGCTTTAACTGGAGCTAACTGAAACTCAACATGTAGGTTTTTTTTTAGTTGTGATGGGTTTGCTCTTGAAGTCTTGACTCTAGGTCAGAGATGACAGAGACAAAGTCTACGATAGAGCGAGCTTACCCAGAAGTAGCCTGTTCACTCTAGCTTTGAAAAGATTAGGGTTGTAAGCGTTCGGAAACATAAACGCAGGCAGAGAGTTCCACTCCTTTGCTGTGCGCATTATGAAAGACCCTTGGAAACGCTCGAATTGGTGGAATAGCAACAAGGTAGGGATGGTAAGTTGCAGTGCGTCTGGATGTCCGATGGTACAAGGTAGAAGTTACACTGGAAAATTTACGCGTTCATAAAGTAATCCTAAAAAAAAAGTAAAAAAAAAAAATTGCAGCGAGTTATTAAAAGCTAATATCAAGTCTCTAATAAATACATCGTTTCTAAAAAAAATAACTGCGTACTTACTTTCAATCTACTCCAACTTATAGGCTTCGCTAAAATAAAAAAACTTACGCTCACAGCTTTTCTATTTTCTTTTATTCGGTGCATGTATAATTTTATTAGCAGCCCTGCATCGCATTTTTCATTAAAGCCCCGCTGCTATTGGCCGTAATCGTAACGTGATGTTGTATAACGAATACAGATTTTTTTTTTGTTTTGAGATTGTGTTGCCCTTGACTCTAGTCTAGGTCAGAGGTGATAGAGACAGAGTCTACGATGGAGCGAGCTTACACAGAAGGAGCCTGTTCACTCTAACTTTGAAGAGATTAGGGTTGTAAGCGTTCGGAAACACAGACCCAGGCCTATAGAAGCCAGGGCACGCCACGATTGTGGCGATAAGTCCCCTCTTTGAGGAGTGGCTTGAGAGGCGCCACGGCGTCCTCACCTTCCGCCTGACGCAGGTCCGCGGGCGTCGGAGGCCACCACCCGGTGACCTCCGGTCACCGTAGGCGCGGGCCTGTGGACGGCGAGCTATGGGTGGCTCGCCGTCCGTCCGTCTTCAGATGACAGGTCGTGTCGACGGCGCGTTAGTGTTCCACGCGCGCCTCAAAGAGAGTCAACACACAGCGAGGGGCCCGAAAGGGCCGACGCCTGCCGGAGTCGCGGGACTGTTCGAAAGAGATACCGTGGCTCCGGAATACAAGGGGCATTGAAGGAACATGGATGGGTTTTAGTCAGTAAATTCTGACACTCCCTCCCGCTACACCCAGAGCGGGAGGAGTCATTGGATGATTTCCCCTCCCTAAAAAAAAAAAATGGCCTATAGAAGCCGAAGTAGTAGTCACTGACTTCAACGAAGAAAAAACAACTCTACAACTTTATAATATTACTTAAGATTTTATCACGATCCATCCTCTCTCTCCCCCTTTAAAGAGCAAAAAATAAACACACCTTGTATAAACTGAAATTACCAAACATATGTTTAGAAAACCGTTTGGCGCACACACTAGAATCAAACTCAACACGATACATAAACTTAAGCGAACCGGTTTGATAACTAAAGTAACTTAGACGCAACATTATTCTAGTACACTTACAGAACAAAGTCGTAATTTATGTCTGTCGTGCGTTTATCGTTGCATTAGCATATCGCAGATCCGCTGAGCGGAGCAAGCGTGGAATTATCATACTTACTTGGAAAACACTTTAGTGTAACTTAAATGTCGTTAGTGTTTGTTCAGCTGTGCTGCGTAAATGATATTGGAATTAAGTGTTTTCGAAATGTGTATTTGTTTTGGAATATATTGGAACTATAATGGAACATAGTTTGAATAGAAAAATGTCCTATAAAGTGTATTCAATTTCTACTAACTCTACTACATCGGACACCATAAAACCAGATTACCTGAATCTCTCCTCTTCTTGCTTTGTTTACATTATTGGCTTATTTTTTCCCAAAAAATCATTCCCCAACTTCGACTCTCCTACACTACTGGATTTGCCACAAGCCTTTCAAGTATCTCAACTAAATTATCCTGAAAAAATTCAGAAAGATTTATAGAATTACTACACCAGTTAAAAGAGTACTTAAACAAAGCTACATATGCATCACTCTTACCCCAAACACCTCTTCTCACTACAAAGTACAAGTATATTTGTGGCACTTCATCGAATGGCTCATGTTTTGATCAGAGGCCCCGCACTCACATGGATCTATAAAACCCCATTTTGCCAAGTTGTGTTCAACAAAAAGTAAAAAAGCCACCTAATTTAGTGCATTTTACAATCCTACGCACTCCTTACCTGTTGTATTGAAACGATTGGTAAACGCCACACAATCTCGTACACCCTACCCACTACTGACGTCATAAGCCAGTACAATGGACTTGAGCTACCTCGTTAACGCGCGCGCTGTGTGGCAGGAGGTGTCGCTGGCGCCGGCTAACATCGTGCGCTCGCTGGCCCGCAAGCTGGGTGCCGAAGCGGAAGAGCAGCAGCCCAGGAAAGTACGTATAACTGGAGAATGTACCTAGTACTACGTAGGTAGCAGAACTGAGGGCCTAGTACATAAATATTTTTGACGTATAGTAACGTAACGTAAAATTTTACCATAGCTACAATAGGGAATATGCATGAAAAAAATATTTGTTATCTACACAGTTTATCTAAAAATATACAAAATTATAATACTAACAGTGAAAATAGAATGAAAATAAGTCGAAAAACAAATCAGATATCAGTATTTTAAACAAATATATCTGTCCCTCTCGCGAAAACGCTGTTATGTATGGCAGCTGTGTAAGCGTACTGGACTCTGACGTCAAAGTTCATATCGGATTTCTCTTTCTAATTGTAATCTTTGAAGCTTTATAACTTCATCACGGATGAAGGTATTAAAAATTATTTCGTTATTAATTTTTAGAGCTAATAAGTATTTAATTCTGCATATAAAAAAATTGCATGCATATTCCTTAAACTCGTTTTACGCATAATATTTATTTTAATAATATTCATATTTTTAAATGATATAAACTGTGTATGTCCCATAAAATTAAACCAAAAATGTATGCGGTTGTAGTTTTTCACATTCAAAATTCTCTTACGGTAACGTTACGGTATAGGTACGTCAAAATATTCGTTCTAGCCCCTCTGTAGTGCTATTCTGGAAACTCTCACCGTAAGAACTTTGATTAAGAAAACATGAATATTCTATTCAATCAAGATCACTTCGTGCTCTCTACAACTATGTTTTCATTAGAACTATATTTAAGGCCGTACCCTGAGCAAATAACCTTGAGCATTTTTTCCCTCAATAACAGGGCAAGAGATACAATAGCGAATACGCTCAGAATGTTGAATAAAATCGTTATAAAATCTAATTTTGGTCGTTTGAAAAAAATACTTCTACTTAAATGTTCATAATTAAATTGCCTTTTTTTCAGTATTTTTTTCTCATTTCTGCGGCTTCGTTGTGAGGAGATTACTTAAACATTATACTTAGTAATAAAAAATAAAATCTACCATTTTGAAGCCAAGATTATGTAGAAATTTAATGTATTTTTTATTAGTTGGTATTTCTTTTGGATAAAGAGTAGATAGCTCCAAAAAACGGCTAGCGCTGCGTTTTGCTCGGGGACGCGCCTTAAGAGTGTTAAATTGTGTGATAGGAAAATATTAAAAAAAAACGGACGTACATGTACAAAGTACTTATCTAAAATTTGTCAGGTGGCAAAATCCGAATTTAATAATTGTTAATGGTTATGTAGAAAACAAGAGTTATTTTTACTATAATCTCATATTCATGAAATGTTCTGTTTGCCATAATGAATAAAGGAATGTTCCTTGTAATTCAATCTTTTAACATAATCTATATAATAGGCTTGTGTCCTGAAAAAATCTTATTAGTCCGTCAGTTAGATAATCAAAAAATATTTGACCCTTATTTTTTCTTTTGTTACGGAAACCAAAATTGACGAAGTTACGACGCTTTTAAATTCTCAATACGTCACGCATTGGCATAATTTTTAGCGGGTTTTGACGTCACGAGCCCTCACTCCTGAGTTTTGATGTGTTTTATCTTTGTCAATATTCATCGATTTACAAAAACAAAAAATACGTGTCCATTATTTTTCAATACTCTAACTGACGGACTAAGTAGTTTTACAATTTGTGGATGATGGAAACTAGCCTATTGCAATGCCTAACAAGTTGAAGCGCATACGCACACTTGGTCTTTTACAAACATATGACATCAATGTAGCATTTATACTTTTTAGAAGAAAAGGTATCGTAACTGACATATTTGTCTGTATGTAGGAAGAAGAGCTGCTGCGGTCCATCATACAGCCTCTGGAGATGGAGATCACAGCACTCAAGGGCAAGCTAAGAGAAACCGACGCACAACTACAAGACGCTATGGCGGTAAGCAACCAGTCTTACCTCCCAGTGAAAAGTATCTCACTTTAATCTTCAAAAACGGGAATTTATCGGAAATAGCTCCGATAATATTTAACACTAGCTGACCCGCGCAACTTCGTCTGCGTCACATTTTCCATTATTGCTCAGCTCCTATTTGTCTAAAGCCTTCCTCGTTAAATGGGCTATCTACCACTGAAATAATTTTTCAAATCGGACCAGTAGTTCCTGAGATTAGCGCGTTCAACCAAACAAACTCTTCTGCTTTATAATATTTTATATTTAACATATGACTTTTTTTGTTTTCGTTCCAGAAAGCGAAAGCATCAGCCGTTGCTACCTCAAGCGGAGACGCTAAACTAGAACCAGGTCCGTATCTATCTTCTTTTGATTGGTAACCATGGCCTTTGGCCTACCCTTCCTTTGTATGGTATATGGTCGATACACGATAATGTTTGCACTGTCTGGACGGGTCCACTCAAATCTGTGTGGTGCTTTCCTCAAAAGCCCACCTAGAGAAGAGAAAACAGAAAGAAAAAGCGTTTATTCGCACCAAGCATATTCATACAAAAAAAAAAACCACCACCGCTACCGCCGCCGTCAGACATGGTTCATATGGTTCTTATATGATTTGAACATTCAATAATGAAAATGACCAATACTATACTAACCTTAAAAAACCGGCCAAGTGCGAGTCGGACTCGCACACGAAGGGTTCCGTACTTTATTTTTTATTATTTGTTGTTATTGCGGCAATAAAAATAAACAATTTGTGAAAACTTTGGAAGAAAAGCTGTGTGTGTGTGTGCGCTACTATTTCGCACAATCATGTAAATTATGATGTTAAAATTGTATAATATGTAATATTAGCAGAGTCAAACAGACAATGCGACATGTGCGCCAACTACGAGAAGCAGCTGGTGCTCGAACAGACCAAGGCGGAGCAGGCCAGAGAGCGCGCCCACATGAAGGAACTGGCGCTCAAACAGGTGCGCTATGCCTTACATTATTTCAATAGAAAATTGCTATTGAAATTTTTAGATTAACTTTTCAGATGTTCTTAACTTTGTTTTTTTTGGTATTAAGGTTTACTTTGCTATACTTCTTAATTTATGTGGACTAGGAGACCCGTGCAACGTCGTCTGCGTAACATTTTTCATTACTGCTCCGCTCCTATTGGTCTTAGCGATATTTAGCTTATGATATATAGCCTATAGCCTTCCTCGATAAATGGGCTATCTAACACTGAAAGAATTTTTCAAATCGGACCAGTAGTTCCTGAGATTAGCGCGTTCAACCAAACAAACAAACAAATTTAAGCTTTATAATATTAGTATAGATTAAAATAAAAATGTCTAGTTTTAGTAACTAACTAGCTGACCCGCGCAAATTTTTCTATGTGATATTTTTCTGGTCCGCTTCACCTATTGGTCGTAGCGTGATGTTACCTTTATTCCTCGATAAATAGGCTATCCAACACTTAAGAGTTTTATCAATTTGAACCATTCGTTTCTGAGATAAGCGCGTTCAACCAATCAAACTCTTCAGCTTTATAATATAAGCATAGATTCTAGAGATTGAAAAAAGTTTGAAATGTAGATACCGTCTCTTTCCCAAAAGTATTGACAGTTTAAATAAATAAACATTAAATGGCAGTACTTATTACATCCAGCATAATATATATAATCTTTATTAGACCCGAAAGATTTAAATATGTTGTAAATAAAGTACTTACTACTCACTCTACTGTATTTTTTAATCATTTATTTTCGGTTTCTTCTCCACTTAATATATTTTTTTCAGAATACTTGTCTACAATAATAAAAACTATCACGATAGCGCAAGGATTACTGGACTTGCTTATAGCTGTAAGAAAAGTTGGGTATTTAATTGGTTGTTGTACCTCCAGGCAACAGAGGAGCTAGAAGGCGTGCGGTCGCTGCACGACGAGACGGTGCGGTCGTGGCACGCGGAGCGCCAGGCCTGCGCCGGCACGCTGGCCGCGCTGCAGGCCGCCGTGCGCGACGCGCAGCACGCGCTGGAGCGCCAGGCCGCGCACGCCGAGGCCGCCTCGCAGCGCGCGCTGCACAGCGTCACCGAGCTCACCGTGGATAGGGAGACGCTGCAGAAGAAGCTGGACGGGTTCGTATTCAACATATTTAAAACTATAGGGAACGTGTAGAAATTACAGGTAGCAGCGCAGAATTGTCAACGTCAAATATTTGTTATGTAAAAGTTCCGAATTCGCAAAGCCAAATGGCACAGTCGTAAGCTGTGTACAGTTTTCTAAGGGAACGTATGGCACGTATACGCGGTCGGAATTGCAGTGGATTAAAATGTTTACTAAAGTCAAACTTTTCTAGTAGGAATATGACATAAATGCCAATGTTATAAATTGAAATGTTAGAAAAGGATTTCTTAGCACGACATTACAGAGGCATATATCCCTTTGCCATACCGCCTCGATGTGCGGTGGAACTATACGTGGCAGCACAACTGTGTCGACGAAAAGTCTTTATTAGGTAATCGTTTCGATTGCAGCACACATGGTACAGTCACACACACATATATATGATAGCACCGTCTAAGCCTTGCGCGTTCCCTATTATAAATGCTTAAGAATTTGTCACTGGTTCATTTGGGTCGGCCATGGAATTGGTCCATGAGGCAAATTAAATAGGACATCCATTTTTTTTTTAGCTCGTTATGTTATAAGCTGACATGTTTATTTTTGTTTCCAGTTTAGAAAGAGACAACGCGATGTTAATAGGACAATACACGAAGAGAGCAGCTGAAATGCAGAACGAAATCATAGACTTACCTGATAATGTAGAGGTCAGTATAGCAAACAAACATTGAGATAAGAAAATACGACATACCAGGCAATCTTTGGATTGACTGACAGAAATGGTTTTACAGAGTGTTGAAGATGTAATGTTCTGTATCTAATATACATTTGGTACAAGTGCTTTTTTGCAATTGTTTCTTTGAGGTATATCAGATAAAAAACGTGACCACTTGCTTTCGAAAGAACCTGTAAAATCCAGTACTTTTCAAGTCTGTAGCAGTATTTATAAGTTCCTCAAAAAGTCCTCCGTAGATCTCGAAAGGTCCCTGTTTTTTAGCAACTTTGACACCATGTTTATCCCTATCTCAGGAGCTCCAAGAGCACACTCTGCGACTTCGGGAACAGCTCATCTTCTGCCAGATAGGCAGAGAAGAATCTGCCGACGCAGAGAGAGAGCTGCGAGCTCAGCTGCTGGAGCAAGGCAGCTTGTTTCACAGCCAGGAGGCGGAGCTAAATAACCTGCGAGCACAGCTCAAGCAGGCCAGGTTAGTTGTGCCAATGATTCTTGAGGATATCTTCTAGCTATGAGTGTCGTTTAGGACGTTGGTAATGTATTTGCCTGTCCTTAATATCTGTGTAACTGTCCCGGTTAAGGTCACCGGTGATAATGTCGACAATATCTAATATTTGTTGTAGCTCATCGGTGACGGCAGGTTAAGCAGAAGTCAGTAACTCTGAAATAACAGTTAACTTTTTCTTACTTGAATGCTACAGAGACGAAGTAGATAGACTACAAACGGAACACGAGCAGATGAAGGAGTTGGGCGACAAGCTGCGGCACTCCAACGACATGATCGAGAGCTTGTTAGAGGACAAGAAGCGCCTGCAGACGGCGCTGCACGAGGTGCGCTCGCGCGTGTCCGTGCTGCAGCAGGAGCTCGACAACAGCGAGAAGGTGCAGCAGGACTTCGTGCGCCTGTCGCAGTCTCTACAGGTACCATCACTTATCATTATTGTCATCATCCACAGCTTACTTATACTTATATATAGACATACCAATCTCTTCGTTCCTGTGCTATACTCGGAATTTTGATTCGATTCCAGATTTGACAATTTCAGTGTTGCAACGTTATGACAAGTACTAAATAGTGACGTTGCGAAATTATTCGATACGGAAATGGAATATTTCCGGATCGATTCCTCTCGTTTATATTAGTATATTTAAACAACTACTACTTTAATAGAAACTAAGTAGGCATATCAGGAAATTAAATATTTCTGAACGGATAATTTAGTTATGACGATTAATTTTACTATGGATCTCAGAGTTTTCTTTAATAATTGTGTGTGAAATAAATAAAAAAATGTGTTCATGAAAGAACATGAGAAATAAAACAAATAGATGTAGTATGGTAATATTTTATTTTATAAATCGTCGCCGTCATCGATATCGCTATCGCTGTCACTTTCTGTAACATTTATAATAAATGTGTCCGTGATATTGTCAATTAACATAACTATCTAGCCCGCTCATTTTTTCCTCTTCTTTGACAACATGGGATACGCATTTAGACCATTCGGTAGCCGTAAGTTTTTGAATGCCTTCCTCAAATAAATTTCTCACGTCTGTCAATTTGAAGGTTTTATTATTTTGAGCTACATGCCCCTTTACCTGCGCCCATATCAATTCGATAGGGTTCAGCTCGCAATGGTAAGGGGGCAGTCTTAAAACCGTGATCCCATGTTGTGCTGCCATTTCGTCTACAGCGTACTTATTAAAAGACTCGTTATGTGGAATCAGTTCTAAAAGCGTAGCTTTAACCATATCTGGTTCGTAATGAATATTTTTATTTAAAAGCCAGTCTTGAATGGCAGCTTTTTTCCAGCTCATTTTTGGTGCCGTTTCCAATTTTCGGGAGTGGTAAGGTGCATTATCCATCACCACAATTGAGTTTGGTCTTAATTTTGGTAAGACTCCAGCGAACCACTCCTCAAAACAAACTGCATTCATCTCATCATGGTAATCTTCACAATTTTTCTGTGCTTCAAAAATCATGAGCCCCTCTTCCAGGAAGCCTTCTTCACTACCTATATGGCTAATTATGAGACGTTTGCCTTTTCCAGATGGATTTTTTAATCCAGTGGTCAGTCCCTCCAAAAACGCTTGCCGAGATGATGTGACTTTCTTGTCCACCCAAGTTTTTTTTTACAGTATGACCTAAAAATAAATATAGTACATGAGCATTCAATATTACTTTTAAATTTAATGTAAAATTTATATAAATTCAAAATGTTACCTGCGTTAACCCAAGTTTCATCTTGATAATGTATATGTCTCCCTTCTCGTCGCAACTGACATATAGAGCGCAAGTAACGCTGGCGCCATGTTATTATATAATTTCGATCAATAAGTGTGCTCTTGCGTGACCGTGCAACAAATTTAAGATGCTTCAAAATTTTTCCGAGGGTGTCTTTGGAAACCTTGGGCATTTCTGGATCATCGTTCATCACTTGTAAAATCTAAAATAGTAAATTTTATAATAGTTTGGAATCATTACTTATATATAAAAGAGGTATAAAATAATACTGTCTGACTGATTGACTAACCTTTGCAATGGTTGGAGGTTCATTTCGGTAAAAGAACTGATGAACAATTATTCGTATTGCAGAGAATGTAAATTCATCAATTTTACCTTTGAAACTTCGCTTTGGTCCAGTTTTTTTAGGATTAGTTGGCGGCGCACCTTTATTTACTTCCTTCAAAACGTTACAAACAGAGCGTGAGGTTATTCCCAATATGTCAGCAACTTTGCTCATACATTTATTTTCTTCCACAACTTCAAAGGCCTCCAATTGCTCAGAAGTTTCATTTTTCACGTACTTGTAGGCGTTGCGGATCATTACTTTTTTTCTTGGGGACAAGAAAACATCCACGTCTTTTTGTGATGTACTTGGCTGAGGATTCATTTTGATGGAAAACCAAAACAAATAGATTCACTCAAAGTTCACAAAAAACTATAAACGTAACAACGTAACAAAACTTTAACAAAAACCCAACAAAATAACAAAATATCGATTCGCAATTAAACAAGATATTCGTGCAGAGACTGGGAGAATGAAGCCGAATGACAAGACAAAATGGCGATATACAGAAAACTATCTAGAGAATACAGAAAACTATCTAGGCTCTTTTATTATAAGTTTTGTTTTTAATATAAAAAACAAAAATATTAACTTTGTATTAAATAAAGCAGCGGTTACTAATTAATAAATAATTATTATGAATAATTATGTATTTATTTAAATAAAAATCAATAATTTAGTCTTTAATTGACACACCAATATTATGATTACATAAACATAAATCGCGATTATTTATCGATTTTTGTGTTCATCACTACACTATTATATGTGGTATCATTATTTTACAAAATGACAGTATAATAATAGCCTTTTATTCCTAAAAATAGGGTTACAAGAGGTCCCTAAGTTCGGTGTGCCTTTTGGCATAGGCCTCCTCCAATTCCTTCCAATGGGTCCTGTCCCTTGCTAATCTCAACCAGAATGGTCCCGCTGTCCGTTTCAAGTCGTCTTCCCATCTCCTGACTTGCCAGCCCCTACCTCTTTTGCCGTCTCTTGGTTGCCAGAGGGTGACTTGCTTGCTCCATTTGTTAATGGGGTGGCGTAGCATATGTCCAGCCCATCTCCATTTTTGGACGTCTATCCGAGTGAGAATGTCTGTGAGTTTTGTTCTAGTTCTTATGTCTACGTTCCTGACTTTGTCTTTGATTTTTATCCCTAGCATGCTTCTTTCCATGGCACGTTGGCATTTTGTTAGCGTTTCCCTGTGGTGAAGTGTTGTTGACCAAGTTTCACAGCCATAAGTAAGAACTGGTAGAATACAGGTCTCGAATGTTTTCTTTTTTATGTTATTGCCTAGATCCTTACTTTTCACTATTTCCTTCAGTGACCAGTATTTTCTCCATCCTTGGGCTATTCGCCTGTTTATTTCCTTTGTCATTTCCTCTGAAGGGGATATTATCTGTCCTAAGTAAATGTATTCTTTGACATATTCGATCTTGTTGCCATCTACCATAACATCTATTTCCCTTGAGTTTGTCATCAATTTTGTTTTACTGGCATTGATTTCCAGACCAACTTCTCTACTTATATTTGCTAAACTCTGCATCATTTGTTCTATTGCTGCAGGATTCTCTTCAAGAAGCACCAGATCACCGGCAAATCTTAGGTGTTTTAGGCGAGCTCCATTGATGTTCAGACCTAGACGGTCCCAGTTTAACTGTCTAAAGATGTGCTCAAGTACGGCGTTAAATAGCGTAGGGGAGAGAGGATCGCCTTGGCGTACGCCTTTTTTGATAGGAAATGATTCTCCTGTTGATTCTAGTTTAATACTGGCCTTGCTAGATTTGTATATGCTCTTAAGTAATTCTATATACTCGCTCCGGACCCCTTGTTGTTCAAGGCTCCGCCATATGTAATGGTGCCTGAGGCTGTCGAACGCCTTTGAGTAATCTATAAACGCCAAATAGATTTGTTTATTGTATTCGTTATACTTCTGTATTAACTGTTTTATTGTGTGAATGTGATCTATTGTGCTAAAGTGTTTTCTGAATCCTGCCTGCTCTACGGGTTGGCTTTCGTTTAGTGTTAGTGATATTCTTTCCAGGATCACTTTAGCAAATACTTTATATATGTTTGATATTAGAGAAATTGGCCTATAGTTCCCAATCTCGTCTCTAGGGCCTTTTTTATGTAGTAGGATTATGTGACATTCGGTCCATTCTTTTGGAATTTGTCTTGTTTGAAAAATTTCAGTGAAAAGTTTTGCCAGCACAGGACTGATTTCCTCTAATGTTCCCTTGAGCATTTCATTAGGTATCTTGTCCGGCCCTGGGGCTTTGCGGAGTTTTTGGGTTTTTATGGCCTTGACTACTTCTGAGGCAAGGATTTCTGGCACTTCGTCTACTTTGTTTTCTTTTGCTTCGTTTACTTCCGGAATTGTGGCCAACCCTGAATCGAATTTATCAGAATACAATAGGCGGTAGAAGTCCGTAGCTAGTTTCTGTATTGAGAGTCGATTAGTTAAGTAAGATTCGCGTTGCTTTAGTTTCGATATCCATTCTTTCCCATGCTCGCTTAGTTGTTTCATAGCCTTTTTTGTTCCTCCTGTTCTTTTTATATCTTCTTCCAAAACTCTGTTTCTTTTCTCCTTACGGTCTTTCCTCATATTCTCCTTAATTTCCTTACTAAGGTTTGCAATTTTTTGGCGTCTGACAAAATGACAGTAGCTAATGTCAAATGTGGAATCGAATTATAATTCCGACTATAGTCCCCACGTTTTTTTCCAATCCCCACTTTCCACAGGAAAGTGGGGATTGGAAAAAAAACGTCATCAGTCACCACGTTCCCGTATCAATCCTCTCGTTCCTGTGCAAATAACTACGTTCCTCTGCCATTCGGGACGTTCCTCTGCCAATACCCACGTTCCTGAGTCAATCTTCACTTTCCTGACAAACATTTAAACATTAGGTATGGAAAACTTTTCGTTATCTTAGCACTGAAAGCTATGTTATTCTGTGTAAACCAATCGGTAACAATTGAAAGAGCGCTAGTGACGTCGTAAAAATCTTGTCTATTCTTATCTCTTTCAAAGATACCATCTAAAAACCCTAAATTACATATTCTTTAAAAAGAATGCCATTTACATATTCCAAAAACATAAACCTTCTTTGGCAGTTGGGTAAAAAAAAACATGGCCCCAGTATTCAGCCTTGAGACACACTTAACCGTAATGGTAGCCCGGACAACTTCGTACCACTATCATCCACAATTCTACACATTGGATTGGAACTTATTATGTAAAAAAAATATCTATTACATTGAGATTTGAATACCGTAGTGACGCAGTTTACGTCACGACATGTCATGGAGTATGCATTCAAAGGCTTTGGATAGATCACAGAAAACTCCAATTCCATTTTGCTTGATTACTAATCTCTGTAATTTTTAAATCTATACTAATATTATAAAGAGGTAAAATTGTTTGTAAGTTTGTAAGTTTGTATGTAGGGGGTAATCTCAGGAACTACTGGTCCGATTTGAAAAATTCTTTCAGTGTTAGATAGCCCATTTATTGAGGAATGCTGGCGGAAAAAAATAGCTCTTACAACAGAGTTATTTGCGTGCGCTGCCTTAACAGTTGTATATAATTGAAAACAATGTATGGCAACCTGCTCCGCTTTGAATAGTTCTACAAAAAAGTCCGCGGTACCATATTTCTATCTTTTATATTTTAGCAGATATAGTAGCTTTTATGTGTTAAAAAAAGTATTTTTCGATGTACTTATCTTTGAACGATTTTTTAAACAACAAAATATTAAACCTTATCGAAAACAATGTAATAATGATCACAAGAACATCACAGAGATACGATTTGCTCAAAACAGTATGTCAATTGGTTGAATAGTTTCGAAGATAATATAAAATTACTAAATCGCAAAACGCCGCCCGCGCCGTCCATTCACGAACCGCACTAGAACATGCTTTGTGCAATTACGTAATTTTTCTGAATCGTGGTGTTAAGATTTTCCGCGGATTAATGACCCTCTCCAGTTATTATTTAACTTTTGTCGTTAGGTACGTGAGTTGTACGTAGTTTGTTGAATGTTGGTTGAATGTTGTTGGTCTATTGTTTTGGTTGCTCGGTTTCTCAAAACACAATTACAATATTATTTCGTTCTCATTCTTCGAGTTCGAAGCTGTGATATTTCTGTTTTTGGGATATCGGACAGTTTCAGCGATTGTTTATCATGCCTAAAAGGAAATCTCAACTTTCCCGTCAGACATCCCAGACATGAGACAAGAGCAGCTCGAGTACGCCGTACGGCAGAGTCTGCTCTTGATAATCATCTGCGCCTCTCGAGGAATAGAGAAAATATTTCGCAAGCACGCGCTGGGAAATCTAGCTCCGAGCGTTCACAGCGGCTTGCTAACCAAAGCTGGAGAACATCGCAGGTCCGTGCTCGGGAATCTAGCGCTGAACGTGCACAGCGTCTCAGTGATTTAAAGCAGCATGTCTCTGCAACAAGGGATAGGGAGTCTAGCGCTGAGCGCTCGCAGCGGCTCGCTAGCCTAGCTACATACATATGCAATAAAAACAAAACCCTCCTTTTGGCAGTCAGGAAATAAATCATAGCACTCAGTACTAACCGAACCACACTCATCATTTCATCAGAAGTTAAAATGTTTACCGCCCAACGAAGTGGGCACGGGTCAGCTAGTTCTACATACGAATATATATACCTTGCAAGTCGAGTTTTTTTTAATCCGTAGTTACCCATTGGTATAAAAATTTGGGTACGTTAAAATGCGTTAGTTATTAACTAATACTTATTTATTAGACCGTTGGTCAAGTTAAACATTGACCGAATAATGCACCTTAACTAAAATTAGGTGCCAATGGGTGCAAAATAGATGTTAATGTCGTGTGTAACGAATAGGTGCAGCTGCAACGCATTCGCGAGGCGGACACAGAGGTGCGGTGGCAGCACGAGGATGACGTCAGCGACTGCCCCGCCTGCCACGCGCACCTGCCCAACAACAAGAAGAAGGTGAGCACCTACCTTCATCTGTGTACACGAGGATGACGTCAGCGACTGCCCCGCCTGCCACGCGCACCTGCCCAACAACAAGAAGAAGGTGAGCACCTACCTTCATCTGTGTACACGAGGATGACGTCAGCGACTGCCCCGCCTGCCACGCGCACCTGCCCAACAACAAGAAGAAGGTGAGCACCTACCTTCATCTGTGTACACGAGGATGACGTCAGCGACTGCCCCGCCTGCCACGCGCACCTGCCCAACAACAAGAAGAAGGTGAGCACCTACCTTCATCTGTGTACACGAGGATGACGTCAGCGACTGCCCCGCCTGCCACGCGCACCTGCCCAACAACAAGAAGAAGGTGAGCACCTACCTTCATCTGTGTACACGAGGATGACGTCAGCGACTGCCCCGCCTGCCACGCGCACCTGCCCAACAACAAGAAGAAGGTGAGCACCTACCTTCATCTGTGTACACGAGGATGACGTCAGCGACTGCCCCGCCTGCCACGCGCACCTGCCCAACAACAAGAAGAAGGTGAGCACCTACCTTCATCTGTGTACACGAGGATGACGTCAGCGACTGCCCCGCCTGCCACGCGCACCTGCCCAACAACAAGAAGAAGGTGAGCACCTACCTTCATCTGTGTACACGAGGATGACGTCAGCGACTGCCCCGCCTGCCACGCGCACCTGCCCAACAACAAGAAGAAGGTGAGCACCTACCTTCATCTGTGTACACGAGGATGACGTCAGCGACTGCCCCGCCTGCCACGCGCACCTGCCCAACAACAAGAAGAAGGTGAGCACCTACCTTCATCTGTGTACACGAGGATGACGTCAGCGACTGCCCCGCCTGCCACGCGCACCTGCCCTGACTGTCTGAAAGAATCTACAAAATTAAATCCGCCGGATGCAAGACGCACAAAATTTGTCCATGTGGGACTTGAGGGAGGCCTATGGCCTATGCTCGATGATGATGATCACTATAGCACACTGCTCGTCGTGTTGCAGATCCACTGCCGCCACTGCGGCCGCATCTTCTGCGCGGCGTGCGTGCCGCACAGCGTGCCGGCGGGCCCACGCGGCGTGCCGGCGCGCGTGTGCTCCGTGTGCCGCACGCTGCTGCAGCCGCACGCCGCGCCCTACTTCAGCACCGACCCGCCGCGCTCGCCCGACTAGCTGCTAGCTGCTAGCTGCAGCACATCGCCGTGTGCTCCGTGTGCCGCACGCTGCTGCAGCCGCACGCCGCGCCCTACTTCAGCACCGACCCGCCGCGCTCGCCCGACTAGCTGCTAGCTGCTAGCTGCAGCACATCGCCGTGTGCTCCGTGTGCCGCACGCTGCTGCAGCCGCACGCCGCGCCCTACTTCAGCACCGACCCGCCGCGCTCGCCCGACTAGCTGCTAGCTGCTAGCTGCAGCACATCGCCGTGTGCTCCGTGTGCCGCACGCTGCTGCAGCCGCACGCCGCGCCCTACTTCAGCACCGACCCGCCGCGCTCGCCCGACTAGCTGCTAGCTGCTAGCTGCAGCACATCGCCGTGTGCTCCGTGTGCCGCACGCTGCTGCAGCCGCACGCCGCGCCCTACTTCAGCACCGACCCGCCGCGCTCGCCCGACTAGCTGCTAGCTGCTAGCTGCAGCACATCGCCGTGTGCTCCGTGTGCCGCACGCTGCTGCAGCCGCACGCCGCGCCCTACTTCAGCACCGACCCGCCGCGCTCGCCCGACTAGCTGCTAGCTGCTAGCTGCAGCACATCGCCGTGTGCTCCGTGTGCCGCACGCTGCTGCAGCCGCACGCCGCGCCCTACTTCAGCACCGACCCGCCGCGCTCGCCCGACTAGCTGCTAGCTGCTAGCTGCAGCACATCGCCGTGTGCTCCGTGTGCCGCACGCTGCTGCAGCCGCACGCCGCGCCCTACTTCAGCACCGACCCGCCGCGCTCGCCCGACTAGCTGCTAGCTGCTAGCTGCAGCACATCGCCGTGTGCTCCGTGTGCCGCACGCTGCTGCAGCCGCACGCCGCGCCCTACTTCAGCACCGACCCGCCGCGCTCGCCCGACTAGCTGCTAGCTGCTAGCTGCAGCACATCGCCGTGTGCTCCGTGTGCCGCACGCTGCTGCAGCCGCACGCCGCGCCCTACTTCAGCACCGACCCGCCGCGCTCGCCCGACTAGCTGCTAGCTGCTAGCTGCAACCAGCCCGGCTGCCGCCCAAGTCCATGGGGACTTGCATCACTACCCAGTACCCAGGCACACCACAGCTTAGGCCAGGGCAACATCTCAACGGAATGCGTAAACTAGGCTGCAAGACAAAGGCCTTGGGCACCGCATCAGCTGGACCCAGCCGTCTTCATTTATCACTATAATCATCAGTTTCCAGGCACACCACTCACTGGTCTTCATAACACTGCTGCCCTGACTAGCAGTTGAACTCTACATCTGATCAAGTTCAGGACCAGACTGCTAGGTAGACACGCCTTCAACAGCATTGCTACTTTAGACTGTCTAACACCAAACTCGTCTAAGCTATAAATATGCGGACCTCCGTCGCATAAAATAAGAAATTTGTTGAAAGCCTCATAATTGTGGCCTATACGATTTATACGAGTTCAATCTGGATGGTTTAAGCTTTCTTGAATCGCCTAGCTTCCAAATCCCCAATTCATCTAATATTTATTGAACAACGACTAACTCACGGCTCTTCCAAGACCATTGTGAACCAGCAGTTGTTTCTGTGTCTTCAATATTTTTAATTATTCAAATAATATTTCTGCACTATTCTGATTTTCTTGCATAAGGTTCAAAATGCAATAAAAAAGTGGCTTTAAGACTTTTTCCCCTATAACGACGCGTACGCACCGCGCTAAAGTACCTCACATGAAACAAGGAATTCTGTTCACCTCGGTAACGGCGTGAGTATAAGTAGAACAAGCGTAGCTAGATAATAGTTTTCTGTTAAATTATTTTGTTGTCGACATGTCTGATTAACGTGTTGTGATGGTGAATCAACAGCCTTATGAAGAGTGGCCAATGATTTTTATTAATAATTGAAACTCAGCACTTGTGATGGGTATAGAAATCTTATGACGACAAAACTTTTAATTTCAAGCGGCCGCTGGTTAACCGCTTGAAATAATACGCATAGATTGATATACCGAGTCCAATGAAATTAGCCAGCGTAACTGTGGGTTCGATTTCCACGGGAAGCGTACCTACTTTGTAAAGTTGTTACCTAGGACTAGGACATTGCAGGCTTGAATCACCTGACTGTCTGATAAAAGATGATTCCGTGCTTCGGAAGGCACGTTTATGGGACTTAACACATTTATTCAGCTTTTACTCATAGAAAACAACGATTTTATATGGAGAGGCGTACGCGTTTTTTCAGCTTCCCGCGTCTATTCAGCTTTCGCGGAAAACAAGGTAAATGAGGACAAATATGTTATTATCATGCGAATGCTATAGCCGCGTACAGCTCTGTTCGCCGCATTCAGCGTCGTACGCAGTAGATAGAAGCGTTTCAGCGGAGGTAGCACACTATGACGGCTTTTTTCATTCTTTCCACGCTGTACGCGGCTGATAGAAGCAGAGCTGTATAATTGTGACCAACATCGTTCAGCGAAACGCGAATGGAGTGACTGAATAAATGTGTTTAGTCCCTTAAGCGGTGGTCCCGGCCGCTAAATGGCGGTCGTCGAATAAACCATGAGACCCTTGAGGCGGTTTAGAAACTCGTAACACTAGGGTGTCTGGAGTCGTTAAACCTTACTGCCCACACGGAAGAAGCGTTACTACGCTTGTTAATTTCATTGGACTCTGCATATTTATGGATCTTGTTTGACTAGCTTACATTGGCAAACAGGAGTCTTGAATAAAGCTTTCCACGCACGTCAGGAGTTGATCCAGTTTCAAGTGTATTAATAAACCTGTGTCTCAGAAATATGGATCTGGAATCTCTGGATGCTAAATCCAAGATTAGACATCTGCACGGTTTAAGGCCTGCCAGAGAGCTGGGGATGCCGCGATTTACTAGAGACGCTACTGATGTTATATTGGACACCCAGGCAATATTCATAAAATAAAGTACATAATGGGCGGTCTTATCGCACAGGGTAACCTCTTTCACATGATACCCGTAGTACTCTCGCCCCCGCAATAGGGAATATGCACGCGATTTTTTTATTTACAAAATGAAGTACTTGTAAACACTCAAGAAAATATTTTTTAAATATCTTCATCAGCGATGAACTTAAAAAGCTTCAAAGATTACTATTAGAACGAGAAGTCCGATATGGAATGACGTCAAAGTCCGTGACGTCTATACAACTGGACAGACAGGGACAGATATTATATTTGTTTAAAATAATTATATTTCGTTTGTTTTTCGAGTAATTTTGATTCAATTTTCACTGTTAGTAATATATTTTTGTATATTTTTAGATAAACTGTATAGATAATAAATATTTTCTTCATGCATATTCGCTATTGCGTTGGACAAAACACAAGATTTGGCTATCATAGCTACAGTCAAACATTACGGGTCATCGATTTCTGTGAGTAAGCGGTGACAGACACTGACACCTCACACTGACTCGCTTTGTATGGAAAGTATTGACAATGCCGTCTCTAGCATACGCGCCGAGGCGTCTCCGTTGTCTGTTAGACCAGTGTAGGTCTTTTCCTTCTCAGTATAGGTCGACACAAACTTAATGTCATCTGTGAAGTTTGCTATTTAACCACGGAGTCTTCTAAGCCGAGATTAAGTCCGATTTTACCTGTAATTCGAGTTCGTGCGCGTGCACAGAAATGGCTCCTCTTTTAACACAATAACCGCTCGGCAGTTGTCGGAGTAGGTCGGTTGGTATGAGGCTGTTGATTGTAAGGCAAGTCAGTGCGCCGCCGGTGCACTGATAACGTGCTGGCACTTGATGATAAGTTATGACGTCTAGCGATAGCGTAGCATAAGAGTTGTAATATAAAGATATTTTATTGTAAATAAAAGAGCTCCATATTACCATGTTGTTTTATTTTATTCTAGCTTTTGCCTGCTACTTCGTACGCGTACATCTCGTATTTCCGGTTCCCTTAGAAATTTATTTATGTAACGCGTAGAAATTTATTTATGTAACGCGTAGAAATTTATTTATGTAACGCGTAGAAATTTATTTATGTAACGCGTAGTAATTTATTTATGTAACGCGTCCGTGTTTGGGTCACTGAAGTATACCAAATTTCAACAGACTCGGTCCAGTAGATAAGGAGAAAACTGGTTGTGACAGACGGACAGAAAGACACCCGAGTAATCCTATAAGGGTTCCGTATTTTGTTCGGAACCCTAAAAAAAGATTTTAGAATTTACTCTATACCTCTGTTTCTGGTATACCAACGTCGAATGGTCGGCATGCATTATAAAACAAAAATAAAAAGGAAAGGAACGCCAAAGAAAAGGATTTTATATTAAAAGAAAACACATGTATAATGTATCCTTAAAACTAATATAATCAAACCGCTAATCGTAGCGAAGTAGTGACAATGAGGAATGAAGTAAAACATCAATATAAAAATATGTCGCTTGTTGTAATGTATGTCGTAACTAATCGGGGTAGGTCTCCAAGCTCAGCGTCATCACGTCGCTCACCAGGCAGTCCGCCGGCTGGAACAAACAATATGACGTTTAGAATGGTGTATGCTAGAATAAGGTTGAAGGGGTAAAACGGTAAAAAAACTGAAAGGGTAGAAACGGGTAGTAGCGCACCGGTATCGGGAACAGAGTCCAAGCTACCGGTGGTTAGGGCTCCCGAGACAGGAACCTCCTCACAATACGCGCCGTGTCCAGGAGTACTGCTTTCTGGATCAAGCCCTTTATCCAGCTGCCCAACGAGAGCTTCACATGTTGATCGAGGCTCTTGGCAATTATGTCATTGGCCGTCATGACTATCGGACTATTCCGTAAAATAGGGATAATGCATGCGTTTTTTTTTATTTGCAAAATGAAATACTCATTAGCTACAGTAAACAATCATGATTTTTATTTTAAACTTTTATCAGCTATGAAGTCATAACGCTTCAAAGATTACAATAAGAGAAGCCCGATATGAACTTCGATGTGAACTTTCATGCCATCGTGAGAGGGACACATAATAATTTAATAATAATTTATTTATTCATTCATCTTAAAAATTGTTACAAGTTATACAGTACTTTAATTTAAATTTTGATATTGGAAAAATAATAAAAATGAGCAACTGCGCCTGAGCTAGGCCGAGCCTGTATAATAATATAATTTTTGTTAAAAATAATTGTATTTCGAGTAATTTTGATTCAATTTTCACAGTTTAGATATTAAATATTTTTCATGCATATTCCCTATTCATGGATTGTTGCTAACATGGACCGATGAACCGTGAAACTATAGTAGAGGAGATTTGCCTTAAATGTCTGTCAGGTTTATAGGCTAAAGTAAAGTTTCACAAATATTAAATTCTTAATTCAGAAATCGGAGGCTACCACCTGCGAATGACGACAGAAAAGACAATTTAAACTTGTTTTACGCTAAATGCATTTTTTTATTTCACCTCATTCTGTTTTATTTGTGACTATCATTATGTCATTTGAAAGACTTCTGTCGCTTCTCAATCTGGATTGGACCCCGCACAAGTGGGCCCGGCTACTAAGCTGACACTAGGTGGAGGCGCGCGAGGGACACAACGCGCCGTCCGCGCGGCGTGCCTGCGGCGTGTCTGCAGCGTGAGGCGGCGCGTGAGGCGGCGCAGGCACGCACGCCACATCTAGAGCCCGACAAGCTGCCGCTGACAGACTTGGGGACCAGCTTTCGGCACTCAATGGCCAGTGCCGCTTTTCAACTCTTTTTGGTGAGCAACCAAATTCTAATTTAAAATTGTATTTATTTGTTGTTCACCTACAAAAGATAATTTAACCCAAATATTTAAGGCGTTCTCTACCAGTCAGAGAGCGCCTTAAATCCGCCCATGTACTAAAAGTTTAAATAAATACTGGCAGTGTAGGACCCACCTCGGAGCAGATGCCGACGAGCGCGTCGGCGCAGCCGTAGAACTCCTCCTTGAGCGAGATGACGATGGTCTGCAGGTTGCCCTTCTTGGAGCGGATGTAGGACGCCACCTTGCCGATGTTGGTGTTGTCCAGCGCCGCGTCGATCTCGTCCAGCAGGAAGAAGGGCGCCGGCTGGTAGCTGAACCAGCAACAAACGAACGTTAGTCAAGCAGATTAGACATTAAATAGTATAGAGACAACAGCACAGAAGTGTCATTGTCAAGTGTTAACCTTAACGTTAAAGTTTCGACTAGGTAACACTAGATGGCATAGTCAACGCCTGCACGTTCGCTAATGAGTAACTAACTCTTGACTTTGTATTGCAGTTTAATCATTCTCGTTGAAAATAAAATAAATGTCTAAACCATCCTAATTTTTAAAATTCTTCCATTACTGACTGCCAGAGTGACTAACAGACAACGCAAAACCGAAACTACTGGTCATGGAAAGCCGAAATTTTGCATGTAGGTTCCCTACACTCCTTAGGAACGCACTAAGAGAGAATTTCCCGAAATTCCTATGGGAATGGGAAATAACGGGATATGCACATACAAATTCCCGGGATGTGTAGCCTATGTGCTATTCCAAACTGCAATCTATCTCTGTTCTAAAGTTCATCAAGATTCGTCTATCGAACTTGTCAATGGCCATTTTTTTTTTCATATTGTTGTTATTAGCTGTAAGTTTTCCTAAAATTAATAAAATAAATCAAACTTTCACTTTAAATCCGTCAGAATTGTGCTAAAAACATACCTGAAATTATTTCGCAGGATGCAATCACGTTGAAAATATTTTTACAACTGTTGTTCATACCTGTGTATCGCAAAGAGGAGTGCGAGGGCGGCCACAGTCTTCTCCCCTCCGGACAGGTTGGACATCGGCTGGAAGCGCTTGCCAGGAGCCACGCAGTTGTAGTTGATGCCGTCCAGGTACGGCTCCTCGGGGTTCTCCGGCCCTAAGAACGCTTGTGCGGACTGGTTCATGGCTAGAGCCTGGAATATGAACAATTAAGCTAAGTCTTGGTAGCTTAGCAGCACTCCACTCGCTTTTCGTTAGCTTTTATCAAACGTATCACTGCCTAAATGCGACGTTGGTTTCGATAAAATAACGTCACACACAGCGTCTACACGACGTAGATTAAGGCAGACGCAAAGACATAGTAGCGACATAATAGTGTGAGAAATGATTACTCACCTTGTAGATAGCATCAATTTCATTGGCGACATGCTCGAAACATTCTATGAACTTGTCATGACGCTCCTTTTTTACCTGAAAATTAAATTAAAAAAAAAAAACAATTTTACTTATAAAAAACCCTATTAACCGACTTCAAAAGACGAGGAAGTCATGTTTACCTTTTCAAAAGCTAGTTTAGCTTTGTGCGCTCGTTTTCTAGCAGCGACGAACGCTTCATTTGTAGCGTTCACCTTTTCACGCACTTCATTCAGCTTTTGCATCGCCTGCAAAACGGAAGTAAGAATATCGTTAGTCCAATGAGCATGAAAGTAAATTACGAGTATTGGAGTCATGCACATGGCTTGGCAAATAATATTTCGACTATCCTAGGTATAAAAGAAGGCGACCTTTCATAGTTTTGCTATACCGCGTGTATCTGACATCGACGCACAAACGATTTCCATGGGTCCAGGGCATGATTCTGGACACCCCAGTGTTGGAATTTTTCGTCGGTTCTTTTCTCTTTTTTCATTTTTTTCAAGAGTACCACAAATAGGTATCAGCTCAGCTGAGCTGATATCTATTTGCCGTTCGTGTTGTGGTCAGGGAACGGACTTGGCGGAATTAAATTATGCAATTCCGTCGCACATTCCCCAAAATGCAACCGATAGAAAACTGACAGGCTAGCAACTCGACGGCGATGCTCAAGACTTTGGAGCTTCGACTCGACGAGCCTGTCATACCGATGATCTTCTTAAAAGAGGCCGTCACTTACCCTCATGTTGGGTGCCTGTATCTTGTCGACGGTGTTCTGCAGCGAGTTGATAGCCTTCTGTAGCTTGTCGCCCTTGCGCTTGATCTCGTCGGCCTCCTCCAGCTCCTTGAGGTTCTCTGACAGCGAGCTGTAGTCCACGCGGATCCTGTGTGATGGAATAAATTCCAGATCATGTGTTATTTTCCCTTGACAATTATAAGGCGACATGACGGCTACAGTCTCCACGCAATGGGTGCCAGAGAATGGACGTCGTCGCCGAGGCCGGCCTATAAAGCAGTGGCAAGACGATCTAGCTAGAGGCACACCGCTTAGGCTGGTTTGGAGAGATAGGTACGTCTTTCCAGACACTCTTGTCTAAGAGAACGTTATTTGAGCAAAATTTGTTCTCATTACAAATAATTTTGCTCAAATACCGTACTCGAATAAAACAATTTAATTGTAAAATCTGCTTTTGAATATACCATTTTTGGTGATCAAGCTAAAATTGGCACAAAGCGTCACAAACCTTCCTCGTGTTTAGCTCTTTTTATTTGTGAAAATCCTAACAAAACCCTTTGCGTGGTTTAGAAGTAAAGAAACAGCCACGATGATCAAGTCGATCTTCCAGGTTAAGCAACGCTTGCCAAGGTTGGTCTGAGGATGGGTGACCATCTTTACATACCGAGTTTCCGTGCCTCGGAAAGCACGTTAAGCCGTTGGTCCCCATGGTGGATTGTCAGAAGCCAGTAAATCTGACTGCAGTCTTGTCAAAAAGTACCGTGTTACCCAGTTAATGGGTTGTGGAGGTCTGCTAGGCAGCCGCTTTACGTAAAATACTGGTATTCAGCCAAATCCAGTTTGTCTGGAAGCCGACCCCAATACAGTAGGGAAAAGGCTAGGCAGCTGATGATAAAGCGAAGAAACAGACAGACAGCGACATTGAATTATACAACAGAGACGTAGTTATTACGTGCGACCCACGGATGCCACTCAAGTTGAAAGGAAAAATCTACAAGTCCGTGATAAGACCTGTCGTAATGTATGGATCAGAATGTTGGACTGTGAAAAAGACGGATGAAAATAGATTGCATGTGGCCCAGATGAGAATGATGAGATGGATGTGTGGAGAGGAACAAGAATGGATAAAGTGAGAAATGATAAAATAAGAGGTAGTTTAAAAGTGGCGCCAGTGTCGGAAAAGTTAAAAGGGAATCGCTTGTCTTGGTATGGTCATGTTAAGAGGAGGGAGGAAATGCATTTAACTAAAAGAGTAATGAACATAAATGTGGATGGATGGAGAGGGAGAGGAAGGCCAAAGAAAAGATGGATGAATTGTGTGAGGAGCGATATGAAAGAGAAGGAAGTTAGTGATAGTTTGACGGCTGATAGGGCAGAGTGGAAGAAAAAAACGTGTTGCGCCGATTCCAAGTAACAGGGGATAAGGGCAGGAAGATGATGAGACATAGTTGTTATGTTAGTGCCTTATCCACTGATACCATGCAATATTGACATGTAGTTTACCTGGAGTCTTTCCGATACTGCTGCGAGGTGGACATGGAGGAGGGCTCGGACTCTCCGTCCGCCGTGTCTTCCAGGTTACCCTCCAGCAGAGGGATTATTATGTCGTCGATCTGTTTCACAAACATTCCTTGCAATTGTAATCTAAAATACACTTTAGGTACAACCAAATACGATATTTTACTAAAATTATAATTGTATTATGTCCGTCCTTTAGACTTTAATGAAATATTGAATACGTATTTATTGCCATTTCAAATCGATGAAATTTGAAAAAAGATAAGCATATCAAAGTTCAAGAGAGGGGGCTGGTGACGTCAAGTCGCTGTAATAATAGGGAATATGCATGCGATTTTGTTATTTACAAAATGAAATAATTATTAGCTCTAGTAAATAATCATGAAAATATTTTTTTAATACCTTCAACAGAGATGAAGTTATAAAGCTTCAAAGATTACAATTAGAAAGAGAAGTCCGATGTGAGTTATGACGTCAATGTCCATGACGTCTATAGAGCTGCCATATAAAAGAGCGTTTTCGCGAGAGGGACAGATACATTTGTTTAAAATAGTTAATCTCGTTTGTTTTTCGAGCAATTTTGATTCTATTTTCACTGTTAGTATCATATTTTTTTATATTTTTAGACAAACTGTATAGACACTAAATTTTAATATTGATTTCATGCATATTCCCTATTATACTATCGTAGTGACGTCACGCGAGTCAGTCTTCATTTTCAGTTTACGTCAAAAAAAAATGCAAAAATACATGTTTAACATTTTTCAGAAATCTATCTCTTTTCATATATTAGATTAACCATCGACACGAAAAGAAAAGAAGACTAGTCTAAACTTGAAATTATTTCGCTTACGTAGAGATAACGTGGTTTAGAACGTAGGCCTACCTTGCATTGTCGCAGTATGTTGTGTCGGTCGCTACGCTTGCTCTCGATGCGCGCCTCAATGCTGGCGATCTGCTTCTGGATGCTCTGGATCTCCTTCTGTATGCTTGTCAGATCTTTGCGAGCCTGCGAAGAGTTAATCAGTAAGTCACAAGTAACGCTTAATATTGTTTAGCGATAACAGATAAACAGTACCAGTTGGCAAAAAAGTCTACAAACGGAACGAATTTTTTTTCCGTAGACAACATTTCCAAAATAATGACATTCCATAGTAAATAAAAGTTCATGTTTTGGAAAACAATAACTTCGACCATCAAATGGTGATTGAAATAGGTAAAAAGTGAAAAGTCAAAACCATTCGAAGTGCTGGTAAGGAAATGTATTTATACGGTGTACAGACATTCTCTGGCGTCGATCTCCTGGCGCTGCTTGGCCTCCGCCTGCCTGCCTCCCTCCAGCTCGTCTTGTACATATTGCTGCCTACCTTGTTGACGGCTTCATCCGCGCTCTCCTGGCGCTGCTTGGCCTCCGCCTGCCTGCCTCCCTCCAGCTCGTCTTGTACATATTGCTGCCTACCTTGTTGACGGCTTCATCCGCGCTCTCCTGGCGCTGCTTGGCCTCCGCCTGCCTGCCTCCCTCCAGCTCGTCTTGTACATATTGCTGCCTACCTTGTTGACGGCTTCATCCGCGCTCTCCTGGCGCTGCTTGGCCTCCGCCTGCCTGCCTCCCTCCAGCTCGTCTTGTACATATTGCTGCCTACCTTGTTGACGGCTTCATCCGCGCTCTCCTGGCGCTGCTTGGCCTCCGCCTGCCTGCCTCCCTCCAGCTCGTCTTGTACATATTGCTGCCTACCTTGTTGACGGGTTCATCCGCGCTCTCCTGGCGCTGCTTGGCCTCCGCCTGCCTGCCTCCCTCCAGCTCGTCTTGTACATATTGCTGCCTACCTTGTTGACGGCTTCATCCGCGCTCTCCTGGCGCTGCTTGGCCTCCGCCTGCCTGCCTCCCTCCAGCTCGTCTTGTACATATTGCTGCCTACCTTGTTGACGGCTTCATCCGCGCTCTCCTGGCGCTGCTTGGCCTCCGCCTGCCTGCCTCCCTCCAGCTCGTCTTGTACATATTGCTGCCTACCTTGTTGACGGCTTCATCCGCGCTCTCCTGGCGCTGCTTGGCCTCCGCCTGCCTGCCTCCCTCCAGCTCGTCTTGTACATATTGCTGCCTACCTTGTTGACGGCTTCATCCGCGCTCTCCTGGCGCTGCTTGGCCTCCGCCTGCCTGCCTCCCTCCAGCTCGTCTTGTACATATTGCTGCCTACCTTGTTGACGGCTTCATCCGCGCTCTCCTGGCGCTGCTTGGCCTCCGCCTGCCTGCCTCCCTCCAGCTCGTCTTGTACATATTGCTGCCTACCTTGTTGACGGCTTCATCCGCGCTCTCCTGGCGGCTGCGCGCCGCCGCGCGGTCCGCCTTGAGCGCGTCGGCGCGGCGCAGCTCGGCGTCGATCTCCTGGCGCTGCTTGGCCTCCGCCTGCCTGCCTCCCTCCAGCTCGTCCTCGGCGTCTTGTACTGCCCGCTCCCAGCGGGTTACGTTTTCTGTCAAACCACGTTTTAGGTAAAAAAAAAATTGGACGGTCGAAAATTCAGCCTCCGCCACTGACATCACAGAAAGTAGCTTCAAAGAGCATTTTAATCGTCTGATCTCTCATGTTGGAAGGGCTGTGGGCGCTTTTCCCAGATTGCTGCTCAACATCAGAGAGCTACGGGCAGAAGTTCGCCGCCTCTACGCGGCTGTCGTGCGATCAATTGCCCTTTTCGCGTCGCACGAGGATGCCGAACGGTGTCCTTTGAGACAGTAACACACCTGGCACGTTTTCCAGTGGATATCCTGGCAGATATGAACGCGAGGTTCTATAAAATTTTTGCCTCCTGACTAACTGGCAATATTGTACCAGGTATTGCTGCAGAAATGCTGAGGGCCACAGGTACAGCGATGCGCGCTCGAGCAACTACACCAGCCGCAATTTATGTGCAAGCGCATTTTTGAAGCCCTACAGCCGCACTTCGAAGCCTGGCTGGAACAAGGGCAGTCTCCTACAGACTCACTCAGGTTTTGAATGAGCCACGATGGCTTCGAAGAATACCCTGCATGCCTCTGAGCAGCGGAGCCTAGATGCTAGGCTCTGGCGAGATCTGTCCCTTCCAGCAGTATGCTGGTGGACCACCAAAAATTTGAGGAAAAGACCTGCTGCTGTGAATCTGTGAGCCCGTGATTGTCCGGAAGGTGGCCGCAGAGTGAGATCTTATGAGAGCTGATCTCACTCGGAGAAAAAGACGTCGTGGAGGCAATTGCCTCGAAGCTGTTCCGTCTGATGGACACAACAGCCTTTTGCTCAATACTTGTTGTCGGCCGGTTGTATATGTTCTTGTTCAAGTTCGCGGGGAACTTAAATACCGCGACGTAGGATTGACTTCAGATCTTTTTTGTAGTTCGTATATAGCGATATCCATGATGTTACATACCGACGTATATCGCTGTGCGTCTTGTCGTCCGATGATGGAACGGGCTAGGCGGAAATAGCGGCATTGCACCTCGCTATTACTTTTAAAAAGTGGCATATAAGGTAAGGACGTTGGGAGGTGACTAAAAGTGACATGATGTTATTAGTAGTGACAAAATTTTCCTCTGCATCGCCCAAAGGTTGACTGGTAGAAAATGAATAAGGCAGTATTAAATCACCACATATTATAAAACAAAGTCCTCCACCGCGTCTGTCTGTTCACGATAAACTCAAAAACTACTGCAGCGATTTTCATGCTGTTTTCACCAATGAGTAATGGTTTTAGTATATAATTTGTCAAGCGGGCGAAGCTAATTAGTTAGTCCTAATACATAAAATTCTTCCGTTACTGAGTGATTGACAGACAACGCACAGCCGAAACTGCTGATCTTAGAAAGCTGAAATTTGGCTTGTAGGTTCCTTGGGGAGTGTAGTGAGCACTAATAGAGGATTTCCCGAAATTCCTACGGAAACGGGTAAACCCAGGATCTGCAGGCAAAAGCTAGTAAGTATTAAATATATAAACAGACAAGCATATGATCAGATGGCACATACTCTGCGTGTCCCGGGAGCGCTCGAACTCGAGGTTGGAGGTGATGCGGTCGATGTGCGCCTCGAACTCCATGCGGCGCTTGGCACGCTCCTGCTGCGCGCGCAGCTCGCGCTCCTCGTACTGTCTGCAACGACACGCTTACTTACTCCTACATCCTTTACTTCAACTAGACCATTTACACCCACTTTTCAATTGTCAAGGTCTGCCAGCCAAATAGATGAAGCTAGTTCTGCCGCGCCAGCGACAAGAGGAGCTAGTCTTCTGTAAATAATTATTTCGATATCGAGCTTCGCCTGAGTGACAAAGGATAAGAATAAGAAATTTATTTGCTCTTACATGTGTTGGTATACATACAAAATTAAAATAATAAATGCATACGAGATCTTAAATTAGAATGGCTCACGACATGTTTGCCATTTCTCTTGAGAGAAAAGAGAGATTCGAGATTCTATTCTATTCATGGCGTGCAAATATAAAATTATCAATTTTTCTATTTTACCCAAAAAAATAAAATGTAATTAATTAATATTAGTCACGGTTATACGAATGTCTTATTTTCAATCATTTACATTAAGTACCTATCCAATTATTTATATTCCTAGTCCAATATTACAAATTACAATAAAATACTAAAATTAAGATTTACATCACATTAATGTGATCAACAGCAGATGAAAGCTCACATATTGAGCTTTATAACACACAACATTAAGGTCTTATTTTTATTCGAATCTCATACTCACCTCGAATTTCGTTGAAACACGAACATTTTGTTACAGAATAGCACTACAGGAGGAGTGTTCTTCAGCAAAACACACTCACTTACCTTATCTCCAGCGCGGCAGTTGCAAATAGAATGCCTATTGATACAAATCATCTTCCTGTTGATTGTACACTCGCAACACAGGGCGGTAAAAAAGTCTAATTGTGAAAGCCGAAGTACGGACACTGGAGACAGGCAGGAGAACAGTGTCTAACTCGGAAATGTCGCCTTTCAAAACAGTGCACGAAGACTCTTAGAATTATTCTCGCCACCATTTGAATGCCATTTTTTTCATGCGTGAAATACGCAACTATAGACGAGTGAAAACTTACTTTCCTTATTATAGTATTATGTCTTAATTCTACTCTGAAGAAAATCTCTATGGAAAAGAGCGTGCAAAAAACTCCACAAACACTTAGCTTTTCATTTAAAACCAAAATTCATCAAAATTGTTGGCCCACCCATTTATCTTAAAAATTAAAGAGGTATCGTCGGCAAACAACAATATATACTTTTCTTGTAGCTATAAATGGGACAAATCATTGATTTATACCAAAAATAGGAAGGGACCTAAAATTGAGCCCTGGTACCCCCATTTTCACTCTTATTCCCGGCGAATTGACATGGTTTATGTGACCTGATTGCTGTCTATAATTTAAATATGATTTAACTAGGCTTAAAACTGGTTTGCCCAGTCCATAATGCCCAAGTTTCAGGAGTAATGTTTGGTGATTTACGCAATCAAACGATTTAGATAGGTCTCAGAAGATGCCTCTGGCGTCTTGTGCCTCCTCCCACACAATAAAGAAATGCTTCAATGTGTAGCTCAGCTCTTGAATACGCGATACCACGATTGGTTAAAAAACTGGAATCGCCGGTGTGGGTATAATTATAAGATTTTCGTAGTGGGGTAAGTTCACGCGCGCACAATTTCATTTTTTTTTTTTTTTTTTTTTATTCATATTCATTTTTTTATATGCGCGAACTTTCCTCACTACGCCAAAACCTTGCCAAGTTAAATGTCGGGCACTGTAACAAGATTGTTAGGCTCAAGTGGGATTGGGCGGGTCATATGTAGAATGCATTAGGACAGACGAGTTAGAGTCATGGAGCCAGAGGACGGCCGTCGTCGCCGAGGAAGGCCTAGGAAACGCTGGCGTGACGACTTGGAGCCGATCATGACGGAGAAGGTCGATGAAAGCAACACACCGGGAAGAGTGGAAGGCAGTGGGGGAAACCTTTGCCCGGCAGTGGGACAAGGTAGACTGATAACAAATGTATATTACCGTATGTTGGCGACGCCGATGTCGCGACAGAAGCCGCGGAACACGACGTCCTCCACGTTGTTCATGTTCTCCTTGATCTCCTGGATCTTCAGGTCGCGCGCGTGGATCGTGCGCTCGATATCTTCAACTTGAGGCTGCAGGAAACACCATTCACATTTATTACACAAGCGGATTCGACTTTTTGTTATATAGAAGTAAAACAAAAACAAAACAAACATGTCACTTCAGCACATTTAACATTTTGAAATCATTGCAGCTGTTTCGGCTACAGGCTGGCCAAAAATAGACATACAGGCATCAAAAACATTACTTTTCGTCTAGGGCTGTCGGCAAAAAATACAGCCGAATAGAGAACTTCTTTTTCATTTTCTGGAGTTCGTTAAAACCAGCGGCCAAGTGCGAGTCGGATTCGCGCACGAAGGGTTCCGTACCATTATCTATAAAAACGGCAAAAAATCAAGTTTGTTATATGGGAGCCCCCCTAAGATAAGATAAGATATATTTATTTGTCAAAAACATGTGTAGGTTAACAATCAGTTGGAATGATTATAAAAAAAAAAAAGTTTATTAAATAAATATTAAAAAAAAAAAAAAAAAAAAAATTAAATATTAAAAATATTAAATAAAAAAATAAAAAATAAATATTAAAAAAATAAAAATATAAAATATATTAAATATTTATTTAATTCTGTTTTTCACTATTTGTTGTACAGACAGACAGACAGCGAAGTCTTAGTAATAGGGACCCGTTTTTACCCTTTGGGTACGGAACCCTAAAAACCAAACTAATTTACGAGTACAATTAAAATCGGAACACGTAAGCACAGAAAACTACTGCGTTAAAAAGTTTCGAGCAGTCGTTATATGTATCAGTTTTACTTCTGGTAATAATAAGTATTCGGATTTAGTTTTAAATAAGTGGGTATACTCACACCAAACATTTCAATCTTCCTTTCGAACTCGGCGAGTTCTGCGTCCAAAGCTTTGATTTGTTTTAACTGTAAACAAAAAATATTAACAATTTATATTTTGATATAGGGTACATTCATATTTTGTTAGTTAAAACGGATAAAGGCGAACGGCAAAATTCGTACAGCAAACTTTTTTTGTTGTTTGGTTATAGAATTTGTACCACTTATTATGGCAACTCAGCCATTTATTTTCATGTAAGTAAACAATTTCTAGAACATGGGATTAATTAATACTATCAATTAAAAGATTTCAATAATTATACCAAACAAAACAGTAAACTAAACGCAGATGTTTTTCGAAGTCGCCATAAGTAAAATATCACAAACTTCGGAATGACAATTAATTATTTAGAAATAGATTTAATAGTAAAACCCATAATTGTTGAATAAAATAATAATAGTAAACGATGTAGGTAATGATTGTAATGAATTCATCAATTTTTTTTTTGTTCTGGCAATTATTTATTGACCGGTAAAAAAAATCTGTCTAGTGTCCATCAGAACTTCATTATTATCAAACTGTTTCTGTCCGCTGCTAGGCAATAGGTATCTCCTAATGCACCCCTCCCTCCCTCTGAGTAGGTACGATCCTCATCTCAATCTACCTACTTAATAGTAAGTAAAACACAACAAAGATGACGACAAGCAATCTAGAACATTTATTTTATCATCATAACAATGTTAATGTACCTACCTGTAATTACAACCTACATTTCTACACTAGTACATAACCTCAAAAAATAAAACTGGGTATAGCTTTTATGTCCCAAGTTCTAAAAATCTAAGATTTTAAATAGGGCTTTTCTATCGTATGAACTACCTATTAAAACAAACATGATCCCAAAACTCCAAAATTTACTAGCTGTACGAAACTCCCATACAAGCCTGCCGTTCGCCTTTCTTCTAAAATACGTAGTCACTTAATAAAAAAATATTTATCATTACCATTTTCTACCATAAAAACATTATATAGGATTCTTCCTAAACGGACCTAACAAAACGATTCTCTATTTCAACCGAATGTTTGTAAATGAACCTACAGGTTAGTCCTAGGTACTCCCACAGGTCTAGTAGCGAGTCCCTGCACTCAGCAAAGCAGCCCGCCTCATAGGAACGTTCTCGGCCCACACTGTACCATCTACTGACTCGACGATAAGGATAAGCGTATGCTAAGAAGCAGGTGACGCAGCACAGCACAGCACAGACGGCAGGCGAGGCAAGAATAGGCTTCTGTGTCACACGTGCCAGCGCCGCAGCGTACGCAGCACTTAGTGCGAACCCTAGAAGGTTGTAGCTACTTAACCGGACCTGCCTGGGTAGGCCTAGGTGAATTTAAGGCCCCCAGCCGAGGCTATGTAAGTACGTTCATGCATTACAAAATCGCAAAATAGGCCCTGTCCTGCGCTGCGTGGACCTGCTGCGTCTCAGCATACGCTTAGCTTCTTAAAATACCATTATGGCATTGACGCTTCTGTACTGCCACCTACAGTTCCTGCACGCTTTCTATCCAGCCAAGTGTGTCCACACCGCCAGCCTATATCTGCAACAATCACGTCATACTGCATGGTGTGACTTACCGTAGTGTCCCTGTCCGTGATGGCGTACTTGAGCCGCGACTCCAGGCCGCGTATCTGCGAGTCCACGGTGGTCAGCTCCGACTCTTTGCGAGACTTTTTCATAGACTCGCGAAGCTCTTCCGTCAGTTTTTCCTGTAAACGTTGGCATAATAAGATTTCTTCTCTTTTTCGCTCTTTAATTCTCGCACATTTTCCTAAAATAACTTTTCTTACAAGAACTTTATCGTAAATGTAACATATTAGTGTCTCAGCATTAAGAGCATGTCCACTGGTATCATGCTTCCAGTTTCTTTGCTGTGTATAATCGCGGGTAAATGAAGACAACGGATTTGATCAAATCTCAATAAGAATCCGTGAATTCCGTGAACCGATCATCTATCGATTCACGGAAAATGACAAAATAACAACTCCATTCGCTAGGGAAAGTGAGTGATTTTGATCTGATCCCTAACTGGTTTAGTGGAATGACGAAATGATTGTACGTCGTAAGATACGATTGGGAAAAGAAAGACTCCTTTTTTGTATTTTTCATTGCATGAGGCACCATTTTTAAACAGGGTTATGTAACCAATTGCGAAGAACACATACCTTCTTAGACTTGAGCTGTGAGAGGTGCTTCTCGTCCCATCGCTTAGCCTTGCGCGCCAAGTCCAGCGACCCTCCAGAGATAATACCCGATTTTTGGTAGAACGTACCGTCGAGCGCCAGGGCCTACAACAATATGAAATAAACAGTTTTATGAGTCATATTATTCAAAACAATTCTTATTATTTATTCATTCGATCTTGCTTTGATCATTTACGAAGCATAGGCAGGATACTTTGTCGTCAGATCAACTAAGAAATGTTACAAAAACTGAAGATTAAGATAACACGATGATGCGCCTTAGTTTCGATTGTTGGATATCTGTCGCGCCTTCACGACTACAGGGAACGTGCACGGCGTTGACAATGCCATCTAGTGTCACATATTCGAAACTGTAAGGGTCAGAATACTTGATATTGACGCTTCTTTGCTGCCACCTACAGTTTTTTTTTATTTTTTTTATTTACAACGGGGAAACTCTTGGCCCAAATCTCACCTGATGGAAAGTGATGATTAGGCCGAAGATGGAAGCGAGTTTCACCCGGAATCCTCTAACATAGAGGAACTGGCTATCATATCTCTAATTGCCGGAACACAACAATGCTGTTAACATTGTTGTTATGGCGACAGACTTAGACATGATGGTGGTGGTAGCTTGCCAGGCGGACTTAGAAGTCCTACCACCAACCAAACCGAGCAAAAAATTTGCCCCCACTGGGAATTGAACCCGGGACCTCTGGGTCTGAATCGAGTGGTATAACCACTAGACCACGGAGGCGGTTAGTGTCACCTGTTTAGCACCACCCGGGGACCACGTGTAGGGATTCGCTGAAGGGTATTCTCCTACGGACGCGGGTGACTCGGCCCCCAAAAGTTTCTGCACGTTTCTTTTTTTTATTTTATTTATTTATTTGTAAACATAGGTTACAGGTGTACACAGGTGTGTGAGATGTTACATTTTTTAAATGTGCTCTATGCTTTGCCATTAGGCGTACAAACGATAATATTTTTCCTTATTAATTTTACAATATTAAATATAGAGAAATAAAATTTCTTTAAAAAACTGCAATGTCAAAACAAGGACCGAATTAATAAAACATTTCCAAAATGTCAAAAAATAAAATAAAAATGTAATAATGATAAAAGAAAGAATAATTTAAGTTAATAATTTAGGATTGTTTGTTTTTTCAAATTATTTACCCACAGCTGGGTAAGGCTTAGATTAGACAGACTCATTCTTCTACAAACCTAAAGTGGATCTGGATAGAGCATGTAAACTGCATCAGAAAAAATGTTCCACCTGTCGTTACGCAGTGGGAACCAGAGAACGGGCGGTGCCTGATTTCATTATAACAAAAAGCTGCCAGATTTCCTGAGTGTAAACTTAGGACATCTGTCACCTTTTCGTTATAAACTACTCACATCGTATCTGCTGTTTTTAGAGCGGTCGAGGTCGTAGGCGACGCGGGAGGCGTCCTCGGGAGTCTCGCAGACCAGCGCGTTGTTGGTGACGAACAGCACGGCGCGGTGGATGGCGGGAGGCTCGTAACGTAGCACGTCGAACAGGAGCTTCACGTTCTTCGGCTCTTTTATGTCTCTGGGAGGAGAAATACGTGACTAATGGGTTAGGTCTAGACTTCTAGAGGATTTGATACTGGGATCCTGGTCACATTTTAGTCTTGAATTTAATCAATCCCGGGATTTTCGGGTTTCATACATTTTTGATTAATAAGTAAATAAAAATGTGCATGAAACGTTTATTTTATAAGAAGAAAGCATAGTTTTGTTTTAATCGCCTTTCTGAAGATTTAAAACTTAGATAATCTGATTAAGCCAGTTCGACTGTGTAAGAGGATTCCGGGTGAAACTCGCTTCCATCTTCGGCCTAATCATCACTTTCCATCAGGTGAGATTTGGGCCAAGAGTTTCCCCGTTTTGTATAAAAAAAAAATAAACAAAAAAATTGATACGTTTTTTTAAATACTTAAGTCAATAAAAATGAGCATGAAACGTTTATTTTATAAGAAGAAAGCATCATATTGTTTTATTTAACCGCCTTTTTGAAGATTTAAAACTTAAATATTCTATGTCCTCACAAAATTAAAAAATAAATAAAAAAATGATTTTGATATGTTTTACTGTCTTTCTGTTACCACTTTACTATCCCGGGATCCCGAGATTAACTGTAGATAATCCCGAGATCCCGGGATTAGAAAAACCGACCGGGATCGAATCCTCTAGTTAAGTCTCAAGCAAACTGAGGTGCTTGTGTGATAGCGAAATATCAAAGTTCAGAAACCGCTGCTGTAGTCATGTAGTGGCGAGTACAGATTTGCGCAGTACTGCATTTTCCGCATTTGGGCATAGTGGAGCCACGAACGGCGGTAACGAGTGTCAGAGCGCGATGCTAAACGTTACTAGCGGCCAGTGAGTCTGTCCGTCTGTCTGTTCGCGATTAACTCAAATACTACTGCACCGATTTTAATGCTGCTTTCACCTATGTGTTTTTGTGTTGTCGAGGAAGGTTTTAGTATATTGTGTTTGTGTTTGTCCTGTCAGTGAGACTCACCTCAATCGCTCCCGAAGAGGCTTGGCCTGAATGTAGTCTAGAGGTAAGAACGTTTCTGGCTCCAACATCCTTTCTTTTAGCACCTGGAAACAATTTATACATCATCAATTTGGTTACCGGATTGAATCTGAATGCGACCAATATTTCTTTGTAAATCCATCACGTTGTAGCGTGGATTGGCACATGTAGATCATGCGCTCGTGCTCGTACTGTACTCGTAGTTACCTGGATGCACCTCCTAGCAGTCTTCTCGGTGTCGACGACAATGGCCTCCATGTACTTGCCCAGCACCTTGGTGATGGCCACGTTGTAGCGTTTGTGCGTGGGCTGGCACATGTTGATCATGCGGTCGTACTGCCAACAAATATTTATGATGGAAAAGTTAGTCAACACCACCCAATAAGGCGCATAATATAACACTACTTGTTAGCGTGGTAGACAGTTTTATTAAACAGAGGCAGAACCAATCGAGTCATTTTTTGCGCTTTGGCTTTTATATCATACCAAAATAAAACACCCCGGAAATGCAAAATGAATCAGAATCTTCAACTTGCAGTGGCCTGTTTGGAAAGCTGTGAACCGTTTGCGCAACCAAGTAGGCCGCTGCAAACACAACTTGGCGAAATGGGTTTCATACGCCTGTTGAAAACTCAATGTGAGTGCGGAGACCCTGTTTACACATGAGCCACATGTTGGAGTGGCTCAAGTGCCGAAACACCTGTACTTTGGAGGATTTAATGAATTCCACCGAAGCTGCAATTAACGTAGCTAACTTAAGCTAGCGCCTCCTCCAGCTGCGCCTGCAGCTCTGACAAAAGACTTACGACGCCGGGGATGTCCCTCTTGAAGCTCTCGACGATCTCCTGCTTCTTGCGGCGGCGCGCCTCCTCGTGCTTGTCCACGCGCGCGTCGCCCAGCGCCGCCGCCACCTCCTCCAGCTGCGCCTGCAGCTCTGACAAAACACTTACGACGCCGGGGATGTCCCTCTTGAAGCTCTCGACGATCTCCTGCTTCTTGCGGCGGCGCGCCTCCTCGTGCTTGTCCACGCGCGCGTCGCCCAGCGCCGCCGCCACCTCCTCCAGCTGCGCCTGCAGCTCTGACAAAACACTTACGACGCCGGGGATGTCCCTCTTGAAGCTCTCGACGATCTCCTGCTTCTTGCGGCGGCGCGCCTCCTCGTGCTTGTCCACGCGCGCGTCGCCCAGCGCCGCCGCCACCTCCTCCAGCTGCGCCTGCAGCTCTGACAAAACACTTACGACGCCGGGGATGTCCCTCTTGAAGCTCTCGACGATCTCCTGCTTCTTGCGGCGGCGCGCCTCCTCGTGCTTGTCCACGCGCGCGTCGCCCAGCGCCGCCGCCACCTCCTCCAGCTGCGCCTGCAGCTCTGACAAAACACTTACGACGCCGGGGATGTCCCTCTTGAAGCTCTCGACGATCTCCTGCTTCTTGCGGCGGCGCGCCTCCTCGTGCTTGTCCACGCGCGCGTCGCCCAGCGCCGCCGCCACCTCCTCCAGCTGCGCCTGCAGCTCTGACAAAACACTTACGACGCCGGGGATGTCCCTCTTGAAGCTCTCGACGATCTCCTGCTTCTTGCGGCGGCGCGCCTCCTCGTGCTTGTCCACGCGCGCGTCGCCCAGCGCCGCCGCCACCTCCTCCAGCTGCGCCTGCAGCTCTGACAAAACACTTACGACGCCGGGGATGTCCCTCTTGAAGCTCTCGACGATCTCCTGCTTCTTGCGGCGGCGCGCCTCCTCGTGCTTGTCCACGCGCGCGTCGCCCAGCGCCGCCGCCACCTCCTCCAGCTGCGCCTGCAGCTCTGACAAAACACTTACGACGCCGGGGATGTCCCTCTTGAAGCTCTCGACGATCTCCTGCTTCTTGCGGCGGCGCGCCTCCTCGTGCTTGTCCACGCGCGCGTCGCCCAGCGCCGCCGCCACCTCCTCCAGCTGCGCCTGCAGCTCTGACAAAACACTTACGACGCCGGGGATGTCCCTCTTGAAGCTCTCGACGATCTCCTGCTTCTTGCGGCGGCGCGCCTCCTCGTGCTTGTCCACGCGCGCGTCGCCCAGCGCCGCCGCCACCTCCTCCAGCTGCGCCTGCAGCTCTGACAAAACACTTACGACGCCGGGGATGTCCCTCTTGAAGCTCTCGACGATCTCCTGCTTCTTGCGGCGGCGCGCCTCCTCGTGCTTGTCCACGCGCGCGTCGCCCAGCGCCGCCGCCACCTCCTCCAGCTGCGCCTGCAGCTCTGACAAAACACTTACGACGCCGGGGATGTCCCTCTTGAAGCTCTCGACGATCTCCTGCTTCTTGCGGCGGCGCGCCTCCTCGTGCTTGTCCACGCGCGCGTCGCCCAGCGCCGCCGCCACCTCCTCCAGCTGCGCCTGCAGCTCTGACAAAACACTTACGACGCCGGGGATGTCCCTCTTGAAGCTCTCGACGATCTCCTGCTTCTTGCGGCGGCGCGCCTCCTCGTGCTTGTCCACGCGCGCGTCGCCCAGCGCCGCCGCCACCTCCTCCAGCTGCGCCTGCAGCTCTGACAAAACACTTACGACGCCGGGGATGTCCCTCTTGAAGCTCTCGACGATCTCCTGCTTCTTGCGGCGGCGCGCCTCCTCGTGCTTGTCCACGCGCGCGTCGCCCAGCGCCGCCGCCACCTCCTCCAGCTGCGCCTGCAGCTCTGACAAAACACTTACGACGCCGGGGATGTCCCTCTTGAAGCTCTCGACGATCTCCTGCTTCTTGCGGCGGCGCGCCTCCTCGTGCTTGTCCACGCGCGCGTCGCCCAGCGCCGCCGCCACCTCCTCCAGCTGCGCCTGCAGCTCTGACAAAACACTTACGACGCCGGGGATGTCCCTCTTGAAGCTCTCGACGATCTCCTGCTTCTTGCGGCGGCGCGCCTCCTCGTGCTTGTCCACGCGCGCGTCGCCCAGCGCCGCCGCCACCTCCTCCAGCTGCGCCTGCAGCTCTGACAAAACACTTACGACGCCGGGGATGTCCCTCTTGAAGCTCTCGACGATCTCCTGCTTCTTGCGGCGGCGCGCCTCCTCGTGCTTGTCCACGCGCGCGTCGCCCAGCGCCGCCGCCACCTCCTCCAGCTGCGCCTGCAGCTCTGCCGCACGCCCGCGGCATGACCCCACGTCCGCCTGCGCACGGAACGAACGTGTAATACGGAACATGTTTCATTATTGCTTTCATTTGCTCTTGACTCTAGTCTTGGTCAGGGATGACAGAGACAAGGTCTACGATAGAGCGATCTTACCCAGAAGTAGCCTATTCACTCTAACTTTGAAAAGATTAGGGTTGTAAGCGTTCGGAAACACAGACGCATGCAGAGAGTTCCACTCCTTTGCTGTGCGCATTATGAAAGGCGCTTGGAAGCGCTTAGTGCGAGTTGGTGAAATAGCAACAGGGTAGGGATGGTAAGTTGCAGTGCGTCTATCCGATGGTAGAAGGGGGCTGGTGTGGGATGAGGTCGTGGAGTTCAATTCTCAATTCTTTATTGCGTACCATAATGTGCGCACATACACCGAAGTACAATCTATAGAAGACCGACAAGCAGGCAACCTTGCAAGGACGACCCAAGCTGTGTAGCTTGGCGTCCACCAGTTTTACGTCGCCAATTAGCCTCTTAGCTCTGCGTTCCACCGAGTCAAGCGCGGCAAGCTGATACATTTTAAAGAATTCCATCTAGAATAGAGACCACCACAAAAAAAAGAAAACGCTTTAATTTATTGCCAGAATTGCGGTTTTAATCGGACAGTTGACATTTTCGCGCGAAAACAGACGATGCACGATGGCGTCACTGTCATGAATCAAAGTCATAGAGCAAGATCCCAGGGCTTACTGAGAAAATAAGTAACGTGTGGGAGCCCTGGGATCTTGGACTAATAATTAACAGGTGTGACGACACTAGACGCTGATTGGTGTATTAAAACACCTTTCGACCTATTATTTTCCCTACTAATGAATTATACCGTCAGTGGAATATTCTAAACGTTAGACAACAGTATATTATGAAAGCAGTTCTCTTACAGCACAGAAAAACGCCTTACTGGTCAATCGATAAACGTAGAAAAGATTTAATTTGTTCTGTCCCACGTACACGCTCTGCCTTTGTTAAAAGATTATTTTATTTTCTTGGCCCTTCTTTATATAATAAAATAAATAAACATTGTCCAGTATACGGCCTATCTATACTAATATTATAAAGCAGAAGAGTTTGTTTGTTTGTTTGGTTGAACGCGCTAATCTCAGGAACTTCTGGTCCGCTTTGAAAAATTATTTCAGTGTTAGATAGCCCATTTATCGAGGAAGGCTATATATCATCACGCTAAGACCAATAGGATCGAAGCAGTAATGAAAAATGCTACGCAGACGACATTGCACGGGTCAGCTAGTCAAATTATAAATGTAAAAAAATGGTTCTTTCTTTTCTTCTAGATTTCACACATGAAGAAACAGAAAAAATGATTATTTCAGGTAAGTTAAATGGAGCTTTATATTACACAAGTTACACAACACACGCCCACACACACCTACACACAGACATTCATACACTAATACACACATTACACACACAAATAGGTAGCTTTTAGTCACTTTTTCTTTCAAAATTGTTATTAAAGATTATTTTTTTCCAATTGTTTTATTTTAGATTTATTAGTTTTTTCCTTGTTCTTTTTTATAAAAATAGTTATAAGTATCAAATTTTTGTAGCAGTAAAAAACATTAATGTACGTATATTGCAATCACTTATTCTTTAATCCACGGGGGATCGGAACTGTCACTCCTTCATACAGGTTATACACTAACCTAGTTAGGAGGTCGGAACTGCACCCACTATGATTGTAGCAAATCAGTGATTTTTACTATGTGTAAATTATGTACCCATATACTGCAATACTTTTAAATGATCAATAAAGAATATATATATAGAATATATATATACACCGTTACATTTTAATCGTTTTAATCCCTTGGAGGGGTGGTTTTACTCACAAAATACTATTCATCAAAAGTTTGCATAGCATGATATCTCTTAAAATAAAAAAAATAGGAAGTGATAACGTAATATTCGCAAAATGCATGAAACCAGTAGTAGCGCCTCGGGTTAGTTACCTACGCGTGCGTTCGTCGCGTGTACCTAACTACCTATGCTCCGCCCGATCAACTAAGGTTATTGACTCTTGCTCAGCTGATGTTCACGTACCTAAACAAATTAAATTATTTCAAATTTTCCTTCATACTTTTACGGGCTTAAGGTTTACCGTCATAATTGCTTTGTGCCTAAGTTTCGGGACATACCAAATTAAATTAAAAGACGCTAAACGCTAATTGCTAAACGCTGTAAAATAAAAAAAATAAGTCTCTACAGCCCTGCTAGTTATGTCGTATTTAAACATGTAGAATCAAAATTATGTACAATGATTGGAAAAGACAAAAAGTTCTCATTACACAATTTAAAAAAAGTTATGTTACATACCTAAATCAACTCTGATTTATTTAACACTTCCGGACACTTTGCGATACGTTATAATTGTTCATAAAAATGTGGAATCAAAATTATTTACGATTGAAAAGGCCCACACATTAATACTAAAACGCACTTGGTCATTACACTCACTAATCATGTGTGGATTGTCAAATGCCCAAAAATGTTCATCGTATGTCCAAGAAGATTCGTTCGTCCACAGGATATTAGCTTCGCGATTGTTTAATAGCCACGGAAGAAACACGACACTGGCCGTCCGTTCTCGTGGAGGGCATGTACCTACTTTTTTGAAGTGATACAGTCATACGGATAGAGTCCTTCTGTATTTAAGAGCTTCCAAACGTAGTATTGACCCACGCCTGGGATCTCGTTCCAAGTACTCCAGGACTTCTTCGTCTATTTTAAGTGTGTACACTGGTTGTCGGCCGCCGCCGCCCAGAGCGTGTGTAGGGAATTGTCCGTGATCTAACAAAAGCTGCGTAGCCGCCACAATTGTCTGACCAGACGGAACTTGGGAGTTGGGTATACCACGCAGACGCAGAGATTGCAAGTGTTTTGGTTCGCTGTAGAGGACGACGAGTCGATCGCGTACAAAATTGCACCATGGCAACGAACTCTAGGTACACGTAATTACGAGACGCCATTACGTTCGCGCGACAAAGACACTCGTAACACAACGATGACGTCGGGAGAACTGGTTTGTTAAGTTTGTTTACGTGATCATGCGCTGCACTGTGCGGTGTGCGAGGGGCACGCGGGGTGCGTGGGGCGCGCGCCTTTTTGCACTGCCAATCAAATGAGGTTCGGGGGCGGGGTTTGGTTTGGATTGGCAAATTTTTGTGAGTCCACGTTGACTGTGCTTACGCGTCATTGTTGTTATAATGTAGTAGTATGTTTTAGTACCGAATCTAGACTAATACTGGTTCGCATTGCTTTTTCACTTTGGCGAGAATTAATTCGAGTTTATAAAAAAAAAGTAGTTAATTTTTTTATTTTATCTTCACAAATCGATAGTGTTTCATGGACCGGATCGATCCTTCACGGGATTAAAACGATCAAAAAGTAACGCTGTATATATATTTAAACACATTCCATTTCACGTTGCTTTAATTTGAAAATATTGTTAAAAATAAATGATAACTGGAATAAAAACGTTGCACTGGCCTATCTTTTATACTTTTTTAACATTTTAGTCACACAATATTAATAAATATTATGTCTGCATCTTCCCTTTTGTCATACATACTGGATTATTTGTAATATAACCGCCCCGAGTGTCAGGAACCCCATCCCATAGTCTACTAGATGCTCGGAGTGTCTGACACTTTTTATACTCGACATCCTCGATGTCGATTGAGTTTATCTGACACTCAGATAGTGTCGCTAGTGATCGCTAGTGATCGCTCAGTAGATCGCGAGTGTCAGGCACTACGAGATAGTAACGCGAGTGTCAAGCACTCCGAGATAGAGTCGCGAGGGTCAGGCACATCCGAGGTAGTCGCGACTGTCAGGCACTCCGCGATACAGTGTAGCTAATGTAAGTCACTCTGAGATATAGTCACGAGTGTCAGGCACTCCAAGATAGAGTCGAGTGTTAGGCACTCTGAGATAGTCGAGAGGGTCAGGCACATCCGAGGTAGTCGCGAGTGTCAGGCACTCCGAGTTAGAGTCGCGAGTATCAGGCACTTCGAGGTAGTGTCGCGAGTGTCAGCTACACTATCTCGAGTGTCAGGCACTCGAGATAGTGTAGCCAGTGTCAGTCACTCCACGATACAGTGTAGCTAATGTAAGTCACTCTGAGATATAGTCACGAGTGTCAGGCACTCCAAGATAGAGTCGAGTGTTAGGCACTCTGAGATAGTCGAGAGGGTCAGGCACATCCGAGGTAGTCGCGAGTGTCAGGCACTCCGAGATAGAGTCGCGAGTATCAGGCACTTCGAGGTAGTGTCGCGAGTGTCAGTCACTCCACGATACAGTGTAGCTAATGTAAGTCACTCTGAGATATAGTCACGAGTGTCAGGCACTCCAAGATAGAGTCGAGTGTTAGGCACTCTGAGATAGTCGCGAGGGTCAGGCACATCCGAGGTAGTCGCGAGTGTCAGGCGCTCCGAGATAGAGTCGCGAGTATCAGGCACTCCGAGGTGGAGTGTCGCGAGTATCACATGTACGTAGTGTTTACCTGCAGTTCAGCGCGCAATCTCCTCTGTTCTTCAAGCGCTTGCTCGGAGCTCTTGATGTGCTCGTTGAGCTTGTCCACGCGCTTCGTGGCCTCGTTCCTCTCGTGACCCTGCCGGACACAACATTATACAATTACATTTTATTCATATAAATAATATAAATATAGGAACAATGTAATAACATAGATCAGAAATAAAAGTAGAATAGAAAGAATCTACGAACAAGTTTGAATTTTTGGGCATCGTTTTTTGATTATTGTTATATTGCACGGCATATCAATTTCAGATGGTTTCAACTAATATTTTCCAAATATGATTGGTGGTGGCCACTCTGGTCATCTACTGAGAATTGAAATTCTCACTGTGTTCTACGAAAAGACAACTACAGTTTTGGGGTGTATCATGAAGCTAAATATGTACAGTACAACTATTTACTATCTCGGCAAACTTCGTGTTTCGTCATTCTTCGGATTTCAATCAGTTGCCCTTTGCACTTGGTGCAGACCGGACGCTCTCAATCAACTTGGAAGTATATTAGAGTTGTTATTACTTTTTTAACTTTATGTAACCACTACCTCAGAATCACTACATATTATAAAGTCTTGCGCCGCGTCTGTCTGTCTGTCTGTTTGCAATAAACCCAAAAACTACTTCACCGATATTCATGCGGGTTTAATGGATAGACTGGTTCTCGAGGAAGGTTTTAGTATATAATTTGTCAAGCGGGTGAAGCCGCGGGCATCAACTAGTTTATTTAAAAAATGAGAGGATATTCCTTTATATTCGGAAATACGATCCACACACAGCATCGACCATGGAAAGGCGGAAGGCCGATGGAGACGAAAAGTTCAGGAGTCTTTGAGTAGACGTCTTTCGGCTCCTAATAGGGAATATGCATGAAAAAAGAATTTATGATCTGATCAATTTATCTAAAAGTATTTGAAAATATAACAATAACAGTGAAATTACGATTTAAATTGTTTGAAAAATGAACGAGATACAATTATTTTAAACAAATATATCTGGCCCTCTCAGAAAAACGCTGTTTTCTATGGCAGCTGTATAGTCGTCGTGTATTGACGTCACAGTTCGTATCGGACTTCTCTTTCTAACTGTAGTCTTTGAAGCTTTATAACTTCATAAATGATGAAGGTATGTAAAAAATAATTTCATGATTGTTTGCTAGACCTAATAAGTATTTTATTTAACAAATTAAAAAATCGCATGCATATTCCCTATTATGATGATGATGATGTTACCTTCTGGCGGTGTTTGTTCTCGAACTCTCCCTTCCTCCGCAGCTCGTTGTCGAGCCGGTCCTGGTCCGCCTTCTGTTCCCTGTTCACGGAGTCCAGCTCTTGTAAGTAGCGCGCCGCCTGCCGAGACGCCTCCATCTTCAGCTCCTCGTATTCACGGATCTGGACAAATAGGAAAGAGATAACTTATACATTGATCTTTCTTGTTTTGTAGTGGTGACAACGGAAGCTGACCCACTCCCAATGTTTGCAACTTATTATCTAGAATTTCTGTTAAGGAATTCTCAGCAGAAGTGAGATTGTTGAATGGTCACAGTCTCACAGACTTTCCATTTCGCACAAACTCCTAATTTTTTGTAAGTTATAAACACCGCAGATTCCTCGACAAAACATCATCTAGGACAGAAACTACACACAAAATACTTTAGAATAGTACATATCGGGATTGCTACCATGTACCTTTTTATTTGCGGTTTCCGATATTTCGACACTGTTGCAAGCGCCATTATCACGGAGTAACAATGTTACATGGAGTACTAATGTTAGTGACCATGAAAGTTTAAAACAAAATACTATCTTTCCCATTTTACACGAAATTATATTTGACCTAGCATGTTATCTGTCAACTTTTTAGATTTTTACCAGGAATTCAAGGGTGGGGCACTTGAACTCCTGGTAAAAGTTGATTTTTATTACCTGACGTTATAATATACACTAGAGCGTGGGAGTGGTTCCCAAACTTGAGAGGACCGCGACCCACCTAACAAACACTACCACATTCAAGACCCACCTCTTGGCCGTCACGAGGAAAAAAGGCGTAACTTTTATGAAGTAAGTAAGTCCTTAAGTAAGTCCAGAGGGACTTAAGTATTTAAGTTAAGAACTTACTTCATAAAAGTTATAAGGAGTGCTATTTCAATGAAAACTATGTATTTTTTCCATACACTTTTGTCACTATATCAGCGTCGACGTCTCAGGTCACCCACCGGTGGGTCTCGACCCACAGTTTGGGAAACGCTGCACTAGAGACATTTCACTAACTAGTAGGTACACTAACCTGAGCCTCTTCCAAATGCACGTCCGCCCTCCCCGTGTGCGCGGTCCCCAGCGTGGAGCGCTCCCACTGCGCCTTCTCGTCCTCGATCTCGCGCAGCTCGTCCTCCAACTTCTTGATGTCGGCCTGGTGCGCCTCGTGAGCCTTCCGCGCCTGCTCCAGCGTCTTCAGCGCACTCTCCAGCTTCTTCTGCGTGTGCGTCACGCGCTCCTTGGCTTTTATGAACGTCGGACGCTTCTTTGAGATTTCGGCTTCCTGTTGAAGACAAGGGTTTGTTTTTTTAGAATTTGGTGATGTCCATAAACTATTGAACACCGACTGAAATGGTGACAGAGGATAAGATATTGTAGTGAGGTGTGTCGGCAAACATATACCTCGTCAGTGTCATCCAGTCAACACCAACCAGAGCTGTGGCCGTCTCCCATATCCGGTAGCATGGCTGTTTTGCACTGATAATACACTAATTTACAACAAGTTTCTCTTTTTCTTTTTAGGTTATGTGTGTATGCTTGGCACAAATAAAAGAAATGGAGTCAAGGTAGATTATCCTGTTCAGAGGTTATTTACGTGCAAAACCCATAGTGTAGTTGCAATGAGTTCAAATTACAAGGAAATAGGCACATTTTTCAGCAAATTAAAGGTTACCAGTTAGAAGCTTTTTCAACCCTTGCATACTACCTATCATGTTGCTATGGATTTGGCAAATATTTTACAGTCAACCGCCAGCCTGACACCAACCATCCTTGGGAATGCTGTTGCTGATGGGAATATGCATGGTCTCTAAATTTCCCTTAGTCGCATCCTACGACACCCATGAGATAAAATCGAGTGGTAATACAGTACAGTCTCACTAGGCCGACACTTTTAAAAACCATGATTTGCACATTCACACACGAAAACTCTTGCAAGATATTTCCACATTAAAAGTGTCAGCCCCACTCACCACTTCGCGGATCTCCTGCTCAATCTTGGCGGTCTCTCTCTGCACGGTGCCCGCTTCCTTCTTCTTCTCCTTGAGTGCTTCCTCCAGCTTCGTTCTCTTCTTCTCTATCTTGGTCAGCTCTGACTGCTTGTGCTGCAGGTCTTCCTCCATGGACTGGATCTCTTTCTCGTTGTGGTACAGGTGGTAGAGTTGGAGCTCGATTTTTTGTTCTTGCTATAAAGGAAGACATCGGATTTAAATGAATTGAAAGAAAAAAGGAAGCCTACCAGCCACGTTCACAAGGAACGTGTTTTTATACGGTAGCCATGGGATCTTACAACTTTTAATTTAATTTAATTTTGATTATTTACTGTTATAACAGCAATTTATACTCATCTCTGTGAAAATTTCAATGGTCTACCTATTAGGGATCTTGAGATACAGTCCGCTGACAGACAGACAGACGGCGGAGGCTTAGTAATAGGGCTTAAGTCTTCGGAATACTATGTGCTGATTATATGACATGCAAAAGCTCTACGAACATTATTGAGTGTATGGATTTGCAAAAGCAATTATTTCTCTTTTTTTTAAACACTCCATCATGTCGACGACTCATTTGCGTCAAGGCTGTCGGTGGTAAGACGCTAGATTACCACCAGCAACTGTAGAAGCGCTTAAGGTGGCACTAGTCGCGGGCTCGACCTCAGTGGTAGGTATGGCCAAAAAGCACGCTGTCTCACCTCGCATCATGCCCGACAGAGATAGTACCAGTGATGAGCAGTTAGACGCTAGCCTTCAGGCACGTCTAGTTCGCACGCACACAAACATCGTTCCGAACCGTTCCGAACTAAATCGAAGTTACACGATGCACACATACCGCCACCGCGCGCCGCTGCGCATAGTCGCTCGACGCTCGCCGAGAAATCAGCAACTACCTACCTAAAAACTCTTACTAAAAATAGTAGGCACTGTGTTATCGTTTTATACCTCTACGGCCCTATAGGTACCTAATATGGATTGCTTATTCTATTGTTATTATGTTTAGTTTTTCCTTGGTGGTAATGCAGCCGCCACGCCGCCACCGACAGATGCTTACTTGAATAGTCATCGCAGTTTATGTCCGTAGTACTAGATACATCTACACTAATATTATAAAGAGGAAAACTTTGTTTGTTTGTTTGATTGTAATGAATAGGCTCAAAAACTACTTGGCCGATTTTAAAAATTCTTTCACCATTCGAAAGCTACATTATCCACGAGTAACATAGGCTATATTTTATTTTGCAAAAAATAGGGTTCCGTAAGATATTTGGGTTTTTCGGACACAAGGTGTAAAAATCAACCAGAAAAGTTACTTATTTTGCGTACGCTGCCTAAACTATAAAAGATACAACCATAAATTGTTCTAATTAATTGTAGATCTTATAAATATCTACAAAAAAGTCCGCGACACACTATACCTATCTATGTCGAGTGAGGCGCAACAACCATTTTTTTATTTAAAAATCTAGATTTTTTTTGGACTACATTTAAACGCGTTTATTTTTGCGCAAATTAAAGTATTTCATCACTAAGTACAGTTTATGTAGATCATATTTGGTCTTTGAATGATTAAAATCGGACGTTTGGTTTTGAAGTTATGGCGAAATGAAAATATTACGATTTCTGCTGCACGGCCCGTTGCGGCGGTCACCAAGGCGGTGGTGCGCGTGCGGGAGGGGAGTTTAGTTAGATCTATGTAAGGTATCCGCGCGGCTCATACGCGAGGTAGGTTGGTAACAGTTTTTCTCACGGTTTTACTGTAGTGTATTTAGTATCAGCATTGCACCCGTGCGAAGCCGGGGCGGGTCGCTAGTACCTAATAATGAAATTAGTTCTACCTAAGTACCATCCTATAAATTGTTATCAAAATTACTTACTTACCTACCTGTCTTCTTAATTTTTAGGGTTCCGTAGCCAAATGGCAAAAACCGGAACCCTTACAGATTCGTCATGTCTGTCTGTCTGTCTGTCCGTCCGTATGTCACAGCCACTTTATTCCGAAACTATAAGAACTATGCTGTCGAAAACTCTAAACTTGGTAAGTAGATGTATTCTGTGAACTTACTACCTACCTAAACCTGTAGGCCGGTATAGTATGGATAGGGGTTCTAAAATGATATCGAGGTTTCTAATATAATTTTTTTCTAAACTGAATAGTTTGTGCGAGAGACACTTCCAAAGTGGTAAAATATGTGTGTGTCCCCTGTAACTTCTAAAATAAGAGAATGATAACACTAAAAAAATATATGATGTAATTACCATGTAAACTACCAGCGAAAATTGGTTCGAACGAGATCTAGTAAGGAGTTTTTTTTTTAATAGGTACGTCATAAATCGTAATCCACAACTTTTGCTTATATTATAATATTTGTACGGAACCCTCGGTGCGTGAGTCCGACTTGCACTTGGTCGGTTTTCTATTTTAGTTACCCCTCTTGGTTGACACAGACGTGTTTAGATTTGCATTCATTATTAGATTGCTTTAAATTATCAGACAAGTGACACTTATAGATTGTTTACTTAGCTCCTAAATACCTACCTACCTAACGTTAAAATTTTAGTGTCTACGACGCCAACGGTTTGGTTTTATGGCATCTTTGCTTGTAGGTAAGTACCTACCTACGTTAATATAACAGTAGGTACCTATTAGGCAGAGAGCTATGTAAACTATGATGTTGCAGAATTTGTTCGAAAGAGTTACCGCGGCCCTGGTAAGTACGGTACGCAGAGGGCATTAGGAGGAACACGGATGGGTTTTAGTCAAGAAGAGTCTGACACTCCCTTCTGCTTCGCCCAAAGCGGGAGCAGTTATTTGGTTTCCCATCCATAAAAAAGTCTTGTCCGCCGCAAAAGTACCTACGAACACAAAATTAGGTTTGTCAATTGCAAGAAACTATTTTGAAAGCAAATAGAATGAACCCAGTAACAAACATTACATTGACCCTGGCTTGAACTTTGGATTTCGCTACCTGCTACCTAGGTACTCAACTAAACGAGCGACACGTTGCCGCTGGCGGCCGGCAAGGGCAACCTTTGTCGTTGGCTGTCGACGGCGCTTCAACGACCACCAACGACGCGTGCAGTTGTCCCTGTCGTAGACGCGTGCGGCGGCGGTGGCACGGCGGCGTCATGTCGCTCGATTGTAAGAACGCTTAGCCACCGTACGCACGGACGTAAAAATATTCCGTTCAGCCGAGCGTTGAGAACCCAGCACTCAGCAGAGTTAATCACAACGCGTCAAAAAAAGACACCGTTTCAACTTATAATTATATTTATTTATTTATTATATACTTTATTGTACACCTCATAACAAGTACAGGAAAAACGTTTATAAAAACATGTGTACAATGGTATCATTGGTTTCAACATCGAGAGTTGAAAATTCATTGCGCGATAGCATCCCGCCGCGATGATTTTACACTGCAGCCGGCAGCGGGCGCGGGCAGCGACGCGGTGTTGAAGACTCGGTCACGACGCCAAATTATGACTTTTCTACCCATTGTTTATAATATGTGGTTTTTAAAACTTTTTCAATGATTCAAAACAATGTCACGTACTTATGCAGCGTCCACTCAAAGCAACAATAACAATTTCAAACGCAAATACGGAGTCCAAACTTCAGTGCGAAGTCAAACAGATATAAAATATAATGTTGAAATCCAAAAATCAAGCCAATGCGTCAATATAAATTAGAGCGCAAGTATAGTCTACCTACGTATGTAACGTATGAACGACATAGGCCACAGGCCACAGCACACCGCAGCAGACACAGTCGTAACTTGAATACGCACGTGTGCGTGAGCATTGTCCCCCCGCACCGCACCGGGGGGAACATTATTCAGTGAGAGGCACGATAATTCATAGTAAAACGCGCGCGTACAAAAATATGAGAAGGCCTTTCGTAAATCGAGTTTTATGAAAAACCTACTGCATAAATCGATTAAAAATAAAAGTTATTGAATTCTTCGATAATTGAGCTTTGTCGGTACCGACTTAGTTTTAAAGATTTTACATTGTGTTTATTACTTATTTACGCCCAAAGATGCGTTATAATTGGCAAGAAAAACGAAACTTTGGTGGCTCATAACTTTTTAATGGCGTTTTATTTTACCATTCTGTTTCCATACAGACAAAACTAATAATATGACAAAACGATATTATGTTTAACTTTTGATGTACTCTGTCAAACAGCGGAGTAATACCCTCCCGAAGTTTTTATGGAAAAAATATCGACTAGAGCCACCTTAAGAGACTAAACACAATGAGCTTTTCTTACTCAAACTCAAACATTTATCTCAATTAAACCATTTACAGGCACTTTTGAACTGTCAAGATACTAAACCTTGACATATTATGTTCAAACTACTAAACTCACCAGTTCCTCTTTGAGGCGGGTGTACTTCTCAGCCTCCTCCTTCTCGAACTTGGCCTCTTTCCTCTCGGCAGCCACTCCCTTCTTCTTTTGGTAAGAGAACTGTGCCTCTTCATCGGCTCGGTTCACCTCCGCGCGGCAGTGCTCATACTGTTCCTTCAGGACTCCAGATCTGGTGATGAAAAGTCATCAAATCAGAGTGAAACAATTCTACCAGCGATCACAACAAGTATGTTGCGAAGAATTATTTAATTATTAAATACTGATGAGCTCTTTGTTCCGTTACTCTTATGCATCTGTATTTACGCACACACTCATGATATGTTATATCACGCGTCGATTGGCTAGTCTCCCCTGAGATGTCCCGCCGTAACCGAAAGTATGTTAAAAATGCCTTTTTTGTGTATGTTTATTGGACAGTTTTCAAATAATTGTATTATTTTTTATGGGATTCAAGATTTATTTATTTATTTAACCATTTATGTACGAACAAGAGAAGAAGGAAACAGAAAAATAGGTACAAAGGTGATGCTTATTTCTAAAGAAATCTCTTCCAGCATACCTGCGAAAGGAGAGTATATAAAAAGAGATGTAGACATTGTGTGCAAAATCTGATCTGATCTGATTTAATATCTGATTCCCGATTCTACTAATTCAGATTTCACATTCGCATCTCAATCGGAATCTGTTAAGAATGTATGAAAATTATGGCTTTTTTGACAGATTGCGATTGACTTGCGAATGCGAAAATTGTTATAAATTAGTAGAATTGACCCCCAGGTCTAAGTTACATTTCTACCTACCCACTGATCTCCTCAAACAGCGCTGTCCTCTCCTTGGGGTTCTTCATGGCGATGCTCTCGACGGCCCCCTGGAACACTAGGAAGTTCTTAGCCTTCACATTGATGCCCAGCTTCTCCAGCTCACTTAGGTACAGTGATGTGTTTACTGACTGTGGACAAATGGAAGTGTGTTACAATGTATAGTTCCAGGGTGTACTTTTGCTCCCCCCTCCCCCCTCCCTTACACACCCAAAGGACATACCAAATTTCTGCTCTCTACAGCCAGAAATTTCAGCTGTGCGTTTCTGCTGTCAGTCAGTCACTTTGTAAGGGAAGAGTTTTAAATATATTTTGATTTTTACTTAAGTGGCATCTTAATTGATGTTGTATTTTATGAAGAGCTCCAAAATATGTTTGTTTGAACACATAAATCTCAGGAACTACCGGTTCAAATTGAAAAGTTAAAATAATGTGGCATTAATGAAATATGTGAATGGTCTGAATAAAGCTCATCCATGTTACTGTTTTGAACAAATTCCGCAGCCCTGGCGTGAATGGTCAGCTAGTAACTCAATATGAGGCTATTTCAATACTCAATACTCAATCTTTTTTCTTCCAGCAGCTATGTTACTAGTGGTACGCTCAAAATAATTTCTTCTTCCCTTTAATACCTTTTCGCCCCCCCCCCCCCCCCCTCATGTCTTTCTATCAATTAATCTTTAACACATTCACTGTCCGCAAAGCAGACACAATAGTTGAACAATCAGCCTGAACCACATGTGGTTCATGGGACTGTGAAACGGGTTAAAATAAAATTTAACAGTATATTTTTTTTTTAATAATTTTCCTCAAAAAAGATCTCCAAAAGTAACCTCTAACTAAAATATCACCAACATAGCTGAAGAACTAAGCTAAATATGACCTGTATATAAGAACTGACCTGTCCGTCAATCTTGTGTTCTGATGACTGTCCTATAACTGATCTCTGGAACTGCTTCTCCGTCAAGTCCTCAAGCACAAATGTGGCCGTCACTGATGCACTGCAACAGAAACTCACTGTATACAGAATCTATAATTGGTAAATTAAGCCAAAGTTGCCCATTTTGCACTTTAACATAAATGATTGTGAACTTCTATGAAATAATTGCAAAATTATTGTATTCTAAAGACCTCAATGATTTAATACATACTTTTGTGTGGTTAATATTAAATAATTATGTAATATCATTTAGGTAACCAAAATATTAAAATTAAAGTACATAACAAATTAGTCAATTACTTTGTTTTTGTTGATATTCTGTTAAATCTATGAAAAATGTTTTTCCTATTCAAAAAGGTAAAGTCTAAGAAGTAATAAAAGATTATTCCGTGCAGTGTTACCTTCTAGACACTGGTTTGTTAATGGAAGCCCCGTGGATCAGATCACTGAGACGTTTGACACGGAGCAGGGATGTCTTCTCACCCATCACAAAACTCACTGCGTCCATGAAGTTGGACTTGCCTGAGGAAAAATATGGCTATGTTACACTTATTGGTGTAAGACAAGTAAAAGTGGTCACAACTGTTAACTATTTACGAGGCAGTAAGCGCCTCAATAACTTACAAATTGTACAAAGATATGAAAGTATGATGTACACAAAAAGTTTTGTTACTAACACAAGTAGTAAAATCTCTACATACTACATATACGGTCAAATACACGAAAAAGGTGAGAGACATTTTTATATTGACTTTTCTTTCTTACCTGATCCATTGGGGCCTACCACCGCCGTAAACGACTCCATGGGGCCTATGCGGTGGTGTCCCCGATAGGACTTGAAGTTCTCCATATCAATATACTTGAGAAACGCCGGCATTTTGGCTGTTGTTGAATAGTTTTGTATCACCATTCGAAAATAATAGAAATATCACATAAATAAAATATTAGCGCCAAACATCGTCACATCAACAAAGGTTGCTGTCAAAAACAAGTGTCAAACATTGTCAGCCATTTAATTAAACTAGGGTCCACCGTTTGGGATCCAAAAAAACCGTAAATATATTTAGTCGATTTTAGCCACGTTTTTTGTACCGTTGGTTTTTGTTCCACATCTGTCACCAGCTTTACAGTTCAAAATATTAAAAACTCCTGGACACCTGGAACGCTTGGCTTTCATCAGTATCTCTATGTACTAGTCTGTGGCTTTCATGAAACGTCAAATTAAACTTCAAATAGTTTTGCCAGGTACTTATTTATTGACTTCCTTCCTTCATTGTATTTGAAATATATTTCAGGCGATTATGGGTATTTACTTCTGTTTAAATATTATTATTGCTTAAACCATGGCAGGTGACCACAGCCCCGGTAGTACTATTGACTTATCTGATCCTGAGGAAGTAGTTCTAATGGATCCCATCGACCACGACCGTTGTCGCTACCCTTACTGTATTGTTTGGACGCCTATTCCTGTGCTAACGTGAGTATTCACAATTTCGTTAACAACGACTACCCATAGATTAAAGTATTGACGAATCCCCATAATTAACGGTGTATCCGCCAAACCGTGCGCATAACAACCGGTTCCACTCCGAGGGTAAAATATGGCAAAGAATAAGTTTATTTATCTATACTATATACTATAAAGCAGAAGAGTTTGTTTGTTTGGTTGAACGAGCTAATCTCAGGAACTACTGGTCCGATTTTAAAAATTCTTTCAGTGTTAGATAGCCCATGTATCGAGGAAGGCTATATGCTATATTTCGTCACGCTAAGACCAATAGGAGTGGAGCAGTAATGAAAAATGTTATGCAGACGACGTTGCACGGGTCAGCTAGTACTAATATATTAATATTATAAAGCAGAAGGGTTTGTTTGTTTGTTTGGTTGAACGCGCTAATCTCAGGAACTGCTGGTCTGATTTGAAAAATTCTTTCAGTCTTAGATAGTCCATTAATCGAGGAAGGCTATAGGCTATATATCATCACACTAAGACAAATAGGAGCGGAGCATTAATGGAAAATGTGACGCAGACAAAGTTGCGCGGGTCAGCTAGTTACCTCATAATTTTGAATTAAGTCTCATGCTTTTCAGAATTTTGAATAAACAAATAAATTACCTATGTTCATGCTAGAGTTTAATGTTTTACCATTCCTTTCCAAATCACTTACACTAAGGCCTACCATTCAAGTATGAATACTGCTAAACTATACTTTGGGATTGTTCAATATAATTATGTGTATTTTATTTGCTAAAAGATTAAAATGGTGCACACATCTTCTGCTTGTTCAAGTTAACTACTTATTTGTGTAGAATTATAATATTTAAGACAGGAGTATTAGACACATTACAAACACTAAAACTTAAAAATACTGAGACTATTCAGAAGTGTTGTGATGACTATTTCCAATGTTTGATATTGTGTTTATTGAATAACAAATGTGATCATAGCAATTAATACATGTACCTGGCTTATCAATTTTAAAACTACTTTTCCTTTTATTTTATAGGTGTACAGAATAACAAGATATTAATTAAAATAAATTTAATTGAATAGTAATAGATCAAAACAATGAGGAAAAATAATTATATTATATTTTCAGATGGATATTTCCATTCCTCGGTCACATGGGCATCTGTATGTCATCAGGAATAATCAGGGACTTTGCTGGTCCATACTTTGTGTCTGAAGACTTGATGGCATTTGGGAACCCCACAAAGTACTGGCAGTTGTCTCCGCAAAAGGCTGTAAATGGACAAGCAGGATGGGATGCTGCTGTTTCGGAGGCCTCTGAGATATATAAAAAGAGAATGGTACTATAAAAAAAATATCAAACTATCTGACAGATTTTTAAATAATCTTGTTACAATGACATATTCCTTATTAAGTTTGAATAAATAAATTATAAGAGTATTTCATTTTCAGCACATTTTGTTCTATGACAACTGCCACTCTCACGTGGCCACTGCTCTCAACATCATGAGCTATGGTGGCTGTAAGAACTGGAACATGGTGAAACTGGCCTTCTACATGATACCATACTCAAAATATGTCAGGTAACCTAATCATTGTACATTATTTAGGGCTATAGTTATCTGATACTTGTATTATTTTGAAGAATAAATGTAAGTATGACATATTTTCTATACAAATGCTGTCAAATTGCCTTTTATTGGTATAACGGGCAATGCTCGGAGTTTCCCTGCGTGATCGAATCAGCAATGGTGATATGCGCAAGAGAACCAAGTTTACTGACATAGCCGAAGGATCACCAAACTAACATGGCAGGGGCTCACAGTTCTTGCAGAACGGATGGTGGATGGGGCCGAAAAGTTCTGGAGTGGCGACCGCGTAACGGAAAACGCAACGTAGGAAGGCCTTCCACAAGGTGGACCGCTGACCTGATCGTTGTGGCGACGCGCGCGTGGAGGCCTATGTCCAGCAGTGGACTTTTTCGGGTGATATGATGATGGCAGAGCTAGTTTTTTTTTTTTTCTTAATGCGTTCATTTTTCGTTCCAGTTTCGGAGCTTTTTTGAAGACTTGGATGCCATTCCTGATAATAGTAGCATTTATAGTTGGCATAGCTATCACTGTATGTTATTTACGTAGGGCTATAGTAATCTGATACTTGTATTTGGTTTGACATATTTTTTCTATACAAATGCTGTCAAAATTGCCTTTTATTCAGCTCTTAGATTATATTCATTAAACCATGGCAGAGCTAATTGTTTTTTTTTTTTTTAATGTTTTAATTTTTCATTCCAGTTTCGGAGCTTTTCTGAGGACCTGGATACCATTCCTGATAATATTAGCATTTATAGTTGGCATGGCGTCAATCATATAAATTATCAATTGTCATCAGAAAAATGGATAAGTTATAAATCTATGTTTTCTGTAGTGGACTTCTTAATTCAAGACTATGTGGTGGAAATGATGGTGCTGGTGTGTCATGGTGGGAATTAGCGATAGTGGACTCATGTGACGTGCGGGGTGGTCTGGCTCCACAATATATAACCAGATATACTAGTTATTATTTAATGTGGTACTTTGTGTAAGCTACATGTCTGTTATGGTACATTCTTGATATCTATTATGTATTGTTGTTACTTTATTCTAATTTTATGCTAAATGTTGCAATATGCCTCAAGTATATAGATAATTATGTTAGGAAGCACCTGTGGTACATTAGTCAAGAGATTTTAGTTCTTTATTTAGGTTTTGCCACATATTAAAATATTTTAGTACTTATTAGGATAATCCTCTTTTTTTTATCTATTGAACTAAATACTTAATAAAAAAAAGAGAACTACTACTGCCTTTGGAAATCAATGTTTGAGTGTATTATAATAAAATATTTTTATTTAGATTTTCAATTTTTAATTACATCATTCTTATTACCTCTTACATATTTTTATACATAATATTATAATTATAAGATCTTATATATGGAATCCTTCTATTAGCATAAATAAAAAATGACATTCTGTAGAACACCATTATTTTCCATGGCCATTTTGAAGATATAATATATTTGGGGGTCTTCAGGTTTCCCCTTAGATGCCTTATAAATCACAATATGTAATTTTTCCATGGATAGACCTAATTGTTCTTGAGTGTGAATCAATTCTTATCCATAATAAAGTTATTTGTGTAACATTTTCATGTCTGGTAAAAAAACAAGAAAAAAATTCATGTTAGTTTATCTCCTAATTGACATTAGGAGATAAACTAACATGAATTTTTTTGTAGTGTAGTAGTGGCAAGCTCTGTCCTAAATCAAGTTCATGTTACTATGAGCTTGATTTAGGGCACTTCTATACTATGACCAGCATATTTACTGTCCAACTTAACAAGCAGTTATCACATCCAGAGTTATTAAACATTTTAGAACCATCACTTACTTTCTAGGCCTAGCTAAATTTTTCTTACAGTTAATATACAATGTATAGTAAATATATAAGGATATATAATTTGTTTTTCAAATGAAAGCAAAAAAAAAAACAAATTGTACATAGTAGATACCCTACACTTTCTGGTTGCTGATTTTATACAAAATATGTTATATATTTTTAACATATGATAGGAAAAACCCAAGAACAAATTAAAAAAAGAGCTATGGAAACCCTATTAGAAAATAATATCAATACATTCTTACTTTAATGTGAAATTATAATATTAACAATGTATAATATTCAATATATTTATTAGAATTTGATTACCTTGTTTTCAATGTCCCTTCAGAATTACAATTATATCTTGTTTATCAATCGTCACTAATATTCTCTGAATTTTAAATGCTCTATATTTGTTGGTACAATAAAAATGTATGCTACAGGAATTGAAAGCTTGCATCACTCACATAAATCTGGTGAGCTGAACAAATGAATGATCCTAAAAGTTCCTTAGTAAACTTATTCCAATAAAAGTTATTAAGCCGTTCTTTGTTTTACAACACAAATTCTTGTTAATAGAAAACCTCAAAATAAAACATCATTTAAAAGTTACTTTTCTTGTTCACATCTATATTGCTGATAATATTAATTCAACATTCCTTCAGAACACTGCGCTCTACAGAGAAGTCATAATCATAACTGCTCACATTTACTTTGTTGGTTAAGAATGCAAGAAGATCTGCCACTTCCGTAGCAAAACTATCTTTGTTTGAAGCCATCTGCAGTGTTTTTGACATGGCGAATGGAACTCCTTGTAAGTAGTGGAATGTCGGATCTATTAAATTTGCTCTTGGCGTAGGTGCGGGCGGGGCTGGTCTGTGTGCGTAGGGGGCTGCGATGCCACCACCACTTACGTTCGGGTACAGGTTGCTTCTGGGTGAGCTGGGATCCACAACAACGAACCCATCGTCGGATCGCGCTCCAGGAATCGGAGGAATTTCGCCCTCCACCTCTACCTCCACTGGGGAAGATCTCCGCTTGCCAAATATAGATGAAAACATTTTTATAATATGGACACTGCGTCACAGAAAGTTGCACTTGAAGATTTTTGTGTTTGTTTGTTGCTTGTGTGTAAAAATGAGTCAACTTTTCTCCCAGTGTGATTTTTGACGTTTGTTCGTATGACAGTAGAGATGGGCGTTGAATCAACGAACTAGTTAACAACCGTCGACGTACATACAATTAACGATTAGACGGTTCACCGTTGACCAACGGACTAGTTGAATTCGTAGACGAATAAACTGAGACTCCCTTACGTTGATGTCGACTTAACGCGACGATCGACGCGAGAACTGTGTCCATTCGTACAAAAAAAAAACCGTGGACGAACAACGAGCAAACTAATTTGACCGCTAACTCTAGGAGCAAAGAGTTTATAATTCTATGAGCTGAATGCCAAATCGGAGTAAAAATGCATTGTGTTCTAAGAAGAAAAGGATGCCAATAATGTGTTTAACGTGCGTGAACGATGCGAAATATAACGGTTTGTATTTTTTTACGTTCGTATTTATTTTAATGTTTTGACGATTTGGAGAGCCTAGTGCAATAAAATAGTTGCAAGGCGACGACGTCACAAATACGTCACGGAATGTGTAACGAATTGTGATTTTGCTCAAGGTCAGAGTTCAAGTGGTGAATAATACTTATCGCAGGTATCGATTTTGTTCAAAAGTTTGCAAGTTTAAACAATTTAAACAGTATTTTAAAATTACTAGTTTAACAATTAGTGTAATAATTATTAAACAAAAAAGTAAGTGAAGTGTGTTAGTTTAGGACTGTACGTATTGTATAAAACGTATTTAGTGTAGGTACATGTTAAAATTATAATGGCTGGACGTAATACCAATTCAAGTGAATTATGGCATGGGGGGTTTGTTGGTGGTGGTGTTGGGTTGATCGACTCGTTGATGAACGGCAATCAACGGTCTAGTTTCGTTGACGGTAAATACATCGACGGCCCATCTCTATATGACAGATAGACATCACAATGGATGATATTCTTGGTTTTTACAGTGTGCCCAGTATATTTATCATTGAAATGGTGGATTTTTATTTATGGTCAATCCAGCACCTGAAGTGCGTTTCTCTATTATGAATTTCTCAATGGCAGAGTCAGGTTGGAAAGTTTGGGTAGGTGCACATGATATCAAGCTAGATCTACACAGTAGGCATACTCTGCCTTTCTTGGAGATTACTGGTGTGATGTCATGTTGTGTACAGACGCCAGAACATCCAGCTACAACAACCTGTCATTATCTTTTTTTCAGATATGTGGTTGATTTGACAGTTTCGGATAACTTGATGTGCTGTGACTGTACATACGATGAGCGTGAATTTATACAAACGGGTTATGTCTTTCATTAATTTTTCAATCATTCCACTTATCATCATCTGATGATTGGCGTATAAGGTATTACAGCATTCCACCCATTAGTTGATTTTTTAACAAAAATATAAGATCTAATTATATGACAATCAATTTAAAAAAACCGAACTTCCGGAAAACCGGTTTTATCAAAAGCTAGAAATCTAAAACGTTGTTACCGTGAAACATTGTCCTGATTGGTGTAAGTTTTCCAATAAGATTCCACTTGGCCAATAAAAATCTAGAAAAATAGCATATTGGTGACATGAAGAAAATGCGAACAAACTGATCATTCGACGTAAGTATTACGTCAAAATCTGGTCAAAACATACATTTTTTGGCTTGTTTTGAAGCGATATTATGTGAACTTTAATACTTGGGGATGAATTCGTCATTGAAATGTTATTATTTGTGTCCATTGTGACGTTAAAATGATACAACTTAGTATGTAAAACTGTAAATTTGTGAGTTGTAAGGATATTTATAAGATCAAGTGTTTGGAACCCCAGCTGGTGTAAGCAAGGTAGTAATAGTTGGTCTAATGTGCTCGTTTCACGTATTTATGTACCTTTTTAAGTTTTTTCAATAGCATGGAGGTAATTTTTTCTGTGTATGATGTGTTGTTATTGTGTGTTTCACATCGCTCAAGTAAACTGTGTCATAAACTCGTATAAATTGCAATTAAAACATAATATTAGAGAGATAACGTGATGTACGAGTTGTTGTCACTGCGTTTGTTTTGCTTTGAAATTGAATTCTGTTTCTATTGATGTTCCATAAACCAATGAAACATTCTTCCAGTACATATACTTTTGTGTACTGTAAGTTTAGATTAAGCACTTTACTTGTTAAAAAATGTACATTATTTTGTGATTAAAACAAACATTATATTCATTAATACATTTTATTATATTTACTGTGAGAATATGTTAGTAAGACCATTTTGTTCGCTGTTGAAATTGAAAAAGTTCAGAAAATGCTTAGTTTATGGTGGTAAAATATGTAGAACTGATGCTAAGTTAGTTATTTTTAGATTGCGAAATATTTCATAAAGAAGGCCAAATTAAAGCATGATAATAGAGCTATAATAAGTAGGTAGTATATTAGTTTATTGAACCAACACATATTATTCACTCTATAATTCCCGCTGCATGGTGTTTTGCTTAACAATCACGAATACAAGAATGTTAAGTTACACCTACATCAATTTCAATAAAGAGCAAAAATCTTTAGCATTTTTTAATTACCCTAATTAAACAAAATTTGACAGTTACTTATTTTATTGAATTTTACAATTTATATTTGCACAGATCAACAGTACAATACTGTATCCTATAAGTATCAAATGACCATTATATCTGTTTGTTTGCTTGCAGGAACTGGAGAAATGGCTGATGAACCTGGCCGCTCTTCAAACAACTCAGGTATGTGCTAGTTAGAAATGGAATACTGTATCACTATCATGATAATATACACCTATTAAATCTGTTTTGTCTGGTGTACTTCCCCTCTTGCTTTGTGGGGAACATTGTTTGGTCGTAGCTGCTATCAAAAGGCTTGAGAACTGCCTTTTGCCGGATAAAATTATGATTCAAGGCCATTGTTTAACTGTTGTAGACACAGTAGTCTGCTTCACGGACATTTAAATTATAACTACAAAATTTAGTTCTATTGAATGTCTAGACATTTATATACTCAGTGCTAATAATAATAATACATGTTAGCTTCCCCGTCAAGTCACCTGTTAACCTTACCTTGACTGCCTCAACAGTTGTCTAGGTAGGCTAGTCATGCATATTCATCTGAATTTATCTGAGAGCTATTTGATTAGACCTCGGATAAGACCTTTTAGACTTTGTTGGTTGAATTGGCTTTTATAAATGCTGAATGACTCTTTTTTCATCCATCTTAGCTAGGGAAAACGTTATTTATTTACCCAAAAACTACATATCAATTGTAGCAGTTATAATATAACTTTCAAACCAAAAAAACACAAACAGGGGTAAGGACCTAGCGTCTCTAAAATGAAGCCATGAATCCCTGAGTTATGAGATTCAAAGATTCTAAGAGATATGGATGGGATAAGCAATAATCTTCCCACTAAAAAAAGCAGAAGAAAATACTTTTGGTAACATGTAAAGGCAATATTATATTTATGTAGTGACGAATTTTAATAGCATACTATATTTAATCTGTTTTCAATCTAAAAAGAGAGAGCTACTTTATTTGGACATATTAAAATAAAAACCTATAAATTATTAATGAATGCACTTTGTCCAACTATTTTCAGTATCTATTTAATTAATTGTTATAATTACCTTGGCTGAATGACGTAGGTACATGAGATTTGAGCAAATATTTCGGCAATGGAACAAAATAAATACATAATCCATATTTGTATATTTAAATCAATATGACGTAAATAGTTAAATTATTTCGACGAATGTCTTATTCAGGTCAAGTGGGCTTTTACATAATTTGAATGTGATTTTTATCGTTCACTACCAACTACTTCTGTGTTTGAGAAGATGAAATGGCGCATCAAACTCCCCAGCAACACGTCTATCTATTAAGTTGCACCCGTGATGACCCGTCTACCTATCGTAGTCTCAAGTCTCTCTTTCTAACATCGTCGACTGCCGAATTCGATTTTCCCGCGCGAAAACACGGTTCCGAGAACGCTGACATGGTGCATCCTCTTCCTAGAAAAATCTGGTAGGGGTCTGTCATTCGAACGCCTCAGCCAATCACAGCCCGGGGGAGAGTGGGCGGAAGCGACCGGGGGAGAGCCGGGCTCACAGATATAATGCCATGGTGTGAGTAATAATTTTATAAATCTCAGTTGTTGCTAAGGTCCGCCTTTTGGTCTCAACATTAACATTTTCTTAAACATAAAAGCATTATGTGTTCAATATTAGGAAAATTATTGATTACGAAAGGTATTGCTGAGAATGTTTTCCGTGTTCCAATTTCTATGGTTGCTGTACGCCATGATTACGTCTTCGTATTTGTTTGACATATTTCCTTGTAACCAAATGAAAGATTCAAGATCCTTTTATCGTGAAATCAAAGCATTTTTGAGGCACTTCGTTGGCGGAAAATTTTCCACGCTGCGTAGTACTCTTGGGCTCGGGGGCTCGTCCACACACCCATCTGTCGCGCGGTCGATGGCGCCAAGGCCACGGGCGCGTATCGATTTGATATAAATAGCAGCAGCCCCTCAACCCCCGCGCCCCCGCTCTCTATGCGCTCTGTCCCTCCCCGGGACCCGGGAGCAGCAGGTTCGATGCCCGTCCTTGCGTTCCACGTGTATTGTTGGCTTTGTTTTAATTGCTTTTGAGGGAATGTTCAAAAAGTTTTTTATGATTTGTATCAGAAAAACTGTTTACGGTTTTTGTTTGTTAATTTTATTATAAGTATCAGTGTCTCTGTTAAACTAATGAGATGCTACCGATACTTAGGAACTCCTAAGTAGTAGTAGTAAGTAGTATCTGTTTTATTGTGTACTTACTAGCTGACCCACGCAACTTCGTCTGCGTCACATTTTCCATTAATGCTCGGCTCCTTTTAGTCTTAGCGTGATGATATGTAGCCTATATCCTACCTCGATACATGGGCTATTTAATACTGAAAGAATTTTTGAAATCTGACCAGTAGTTCCTGAGTTTACCCCCTACATACAAACTTGCAAACAAATGTTACCTCTTTATAATATTATAGTATAGATGTATGTAACTCTATCAAATAGTTGAAAATAGTAAAAATAATATTTCATCTTCTAGGCACCTATAGCACGTCGTACTGCGATTATCCTTGGCGTAGGTACTACGAGGCTCTCGAGTTTCTACGTTGACTAATTTGATGTACAATAAAGTATATTCTATATAGGTATTATATAACAATAAAACAACCAAAAATTTTATTTCCAAAAATAAATATGTAGGTAATAATAATAATATGCATAAAAAAATTTAAAATTTATAAAACATTTATTGCAAGGAAAGTTATTTAAAGCGCTCTTCCTCTCTCCTAATTATTTAAAGTTTTGCTGTGCCCGACAGGGTCCATAATTTGTTCTATTTATTCTTTTACCACCTGTATGTGTACATTATGGATTGCAATAAACAATTTGAGATATACCTGTAGGTTATTTGTCATAATTACTGGAAACCTATTCACTTCACGATAGTAAGGCACCCTCACATTTCTTTCACTAAACACTTTTATGAAATAACTAGCTGACCCGTGCCCACTTCGTTGGGCGGTAAACATTTTAACTTCTGATGAAATGATGAGTGTGGTTCGGTTAGTACTGAGTGCTATGATTTATTTCCTGACTGCCAAAAGGAGGGTTTTGTTTTTATTGCATATGTATGTAGCTAGGCTAGCGAGCCGCTGCGAGCGCTCAGCGCTAGACTCCCTATCCCTTGTTGCAGAGACATGCTGCTTTAAATCACTGAGACGCTGTGCACGTTCAGCGCTAGATTCCCGAGCACGGACCTGCGATGTTCTCCAGCTTTGGTTAGCAAGCCGCTGTGAACGCTCGGAGCTAGATTTCCCAGCGCGTGCTTGCGAAATATTTTCTCTATTCCTCGAGAGGCGCAGATGATTATCAAGAGCAGACTCTGCCGTACGGCGTACTCGAGCTGCTCTTGTCTCATGTCTGGGATGTCTGACGGGAAAGTTGAGATTTCCTTTTAGGCATGATAAACAATCGCTGAAACTGTCCGATATCCCAAAAACAGAAATATCACAGCTTCGAACTCGAAGAATGAGAACGAAATAATATTGTAATTGTGTTTTGAGAAACCGAGCAACCAAAACAATAGATCAACAACATTCAACCAACATTCAACCAACTACGTACAACTCACGTACCTAACGACAAAAGTTAAATAATAACTGGAGAGGGTCATTAATCCGCGGAAAATCTTAACACCACGATTCAGAAAAATTACGTAATTGCACAAAGCATGTTCTAGTGCGGTTCGTGAATGGACGGCGCGGGCGGCGTTATGCGATTTAGTAATTTTATATTATCTTCGAAACTATTCAACCAATTGACATACTGTTTTGAGCAAATCGTATCTCTATGATGTTCTTGTGATCATTATAACATTGTTTTCGATAAGGTTTAATATTTTGTTGTTTAAAAAATCGTTCAAAGATAAGTACATCGAAAAATACTTTTTTTAACACATAAAAGCTACTATATCTGCTAAAATATAAAAGATAGAAATATGGTACCGCGGTCTTTTTTGTAGAACTATTCAAAGCGGAGCAGGTTGCCATACATTGTTTTCAATTATATACAACTGTTAAGGCAGCGCACGCAAATAACTCTGTTGTAAGAGCTATTTTTTTCCGCCTGGCTAGACAAAAATTGAGATAGTTTGGCTAATATGCATGATATCTTTATATTTTATAGCCTATAGCATTCCTCAATAAATGGGCTATCTAACACTGAAAGAATTTTTCAAATCGGACCAGTAGTTCCTGAGATTACCCCCTACATACAAACTTACAAACTTACAAACTTACAAACTTACAAACAATTTTACCTCTTTATAATATTAGTATAGATATCTTCTTCAATACTCTTAAGGTACGATAAAATCTATCACAATATACATCGAGAGTTCGAGACAATTGCTCCTTCCAATTCTTGGAAAGTGAATCATTACCTATTGTACCTACAGAGAATATTGGATAGGTAGGTTGCTAGGATACGCTCTAGAGCTCGCCAGGCGCGTTGTTTGTAATATATTTAAACATCAGCCCTGCTGGTATTACGTGGATCGGCAGAGATCGAAACTACTGAATACTTGAAACCTGCTAAGGAGTGGAATTCCTTGCCAGAGTCTGTGTTTCCTGATAGCTACAACCTGGGAGTCTTTAATTCAAGAGTAAATAAGTTACTTCTAGGCGAGATAGTGGTCAAACGTGTGCCTATCAATAAGAAAAAAAACCTGTATCCCCAGCTGAAACCCTTTCTGAGGAGAATGTTAAGATGACTCAAGGATTAAGTCAAGTTCAAGGGCATGAGCAGTAAAGTCTTCCTGTGATGCCGTAGTAACACGGCTCACTTACGATAACTGAGCGTTAGGTTATGGCCGGCCACCCTCCATTGTAGGTAGATCCGATGGCGAATTGGGATAGAGATTTTTCCTTTTCGTTTATTATTTTTCGCCCCGAGCATAACCTCTTTTTAAGTATCTTTTTTTTTTCAGAATTGCCTTTCAGTTTATATGTATAAACAAAAAACCACTACATGATGAAAATAATACATTTTTGCATGGCGACTCCACTTTATCTGATTAAATAATCTCAGGTGAATTTTTAATTGGTAGTCATTCTGTCAGTCACAAATGATGATGAAATAATTGTAAGGATGATTAATAAAATATTTCGGGGGCGTGTACTGTTTATCTATAATTTTTATAATAATTTCTTTTGTCGAAAATCATGCTGAGAGCACATTTTTTTGGTTTTAGAACCACGCCCCATCAATTCTTAATCTTTAAAAATGTCTGTATTGTTTAAGCAGGATATTCGGAGACGAATATTTCGTTTGGGTAATTCCTCGGTGATTAAGATTTTTAATTTAATGTCAAAATAATTTAATTTTTTGCCCTACCTCGGTAAAACCCAGAATACTAATAAACCAATATGAGTGGCCAGCAGGCCATTGTGACTGAGACGAGTGGGCGGCGCCCGATGGCTTCCATGTCGTTCCCATTTGACCTTAGCTCCGACATATTCTATTATTTGGGTTGCCGGGGTCAGATGACACATAATGTCAGCCCGTTGCTGTCCTATGCTGGCTGTTGGCTTCCCCTGAACGATCAATATAGAAAATTGTACTAATTACGGAGTGGTGATCGCAATTACTTTAAATCAGTAGACAGTGACGCTCTGAAAACATGATATATTAGAATCCGTAAACAGGTGTTATCAAAAAGATAAGCAATATTAAGCTCCTATCATTATAAATCTTCAATCTTTTCAACCAATGAGATGCCTAGGTCCGCTAGTCGGGTCTTAGTCATCGGAGTTTTTTTTTAAATCCTATTTATTGCTCTTGGGTATCTTCATCTATAGGTACTAAAATTATCTAGAACACTCTATGAAGCATATCAGCTTTTGCCATTCTTCCTTTATTTTGGATGAAATCACACCGAGTTCTGGCAGCATGTTTTGGTATCATCATTGGCTCGAAGTTGAAATTCGGCCTCATAAAATGTTTAAATAGTTCGCCCTTAGGCTGTAAATGTAAGACTGAAGCAGGAAAACGCTAACATTGACTTTGCGTGCCCTTCGTAAGGACAAATAAACCAAATAATGTTTTGTTTTGAGCAACCCTTTCAAACCTAAGAGTTTCGTGAAGGGTGCACTGTTGTTTGCGCGCCAAGCCTCTAAAATCGCTGTGTTGTGGGGAGCCAGCCGCTCATAGGTCGTAGCTCGCGCCGCACCGCGCTACACCACCCACTACTTGCGCCCACCGCCGCTGGTGGGGGCGAAGCACTTAGTTTTTTATCTTTTCTGTGGGTGGTTTGTAACTGAAAGTAGCTCACAACCATTACAACAGCGTAGGTGTTGTTTACTTGATTTTTGTTGTTGTTGAAAACCGATACCGATGTACTTGCCTAATCCTATTATCATAATTATTCAATAAATGCAGCATAGCGCAGACCACCCTCCAAACCAAGACCTCTCATTTAAGCTGAGTTTCTTATCAAGTAGTTCTTTTTTTCCGAAGTTGGGTACTTATTACCACTACGCCTACTATAGGTAAAGTGTTAAAGGAATTTATAGCAGACACATATAAGAAATGACAATTTTTATTTTCGAATAGGCGATGGCGTTGGTGGCCACTTTAGACTGTCGTCATAATACGTACGTACGTCGGTTACAAATGTGACTAGTAAAAGTAAACCAAAGGTCCAATTCTACTAACTTTTAAGCAACGTTCTCATTTGAAATCAATCTGTCAAAAATACCTTAATTTTCATTGATTTTTGACAGATTGCGATTGACTTGCGAATGAGAACGAAATTTAAAAATGGGAAGAAACTCAGAGTGAATCTTTATCAATTCCCAAAGCTTTCCACTAAGGAGCATTACCTGCTTAATCTCCAGTTGCTTTCAATCGAAAGCGCTATGTAGGTTACTTGACCGCATGACTTGGCACCCCGCCAGAACATGTCAATATTGGACTAGCATTTACATACAATGTAGAATTTAACAGTATAATGACTTGTAGTTATAATGTAGTACTAATAATATGTATAGTTCGTGGAATCGTCGCTTGTGGTAGAGTCGTGGGCGTCGCAGAACTGCGAGTACCTAACTGGGCGTTTAACGTGGAGTTGTACTTTAAATAATAGAATAGGTGTTATCTGTTATTGTAATTCATAGCCCAATTACATTCAGCACATCATTTTTAGAGTTCCGAGCATCCTTAAAGAACGCGGAACCCTTATAGGATTACTCGTGTGTCTGTCCGTCTGTCCGTCTGTCTGTCCGTCTGTCCGTCTGTCACAGCCAGTTTTCTCCATATCTACTGGACTGATTCTGTTGAAATTTGGTATACATATGGAGTTCTGTGAGCCAAACACGGACGCGTTACGTAAATAAATACATTTTATTATTATTTCGTTTATTCATTTTTATATACATATTTTCTACATTTTTAAATATTTGTATAAAACTAATAAAAAACATTTAAAAATATAAAAAATAGTAGCCCACCGGCATCGGGAACAGGGTCCAAGCTACCGGTGGTCAGGGCTCCCGAGAGAGGAACCTCCTCACAATACGCGCCGTGTCCAGGAGTACTGCTTTCTGGATCAAGCCCTTGATCCAGCTGCCCAACGAGAGCCTCTTGAGGTGTTGGTAATTATGCCATTGGCCGTCACGACTATCGGCACAATGACTGCTGTGTTCACATCCCACATGTCGACAACCTCGCGAGCCAAGTCAAGATACTTACTTTGTTTCTCTTTCTCAGACTTCACGAGGTTCTCGTCATGAGGGACTGCTATATCAACAATCATTGCGCGACGTTCTAGTCGGTCTATCACCACTATGTCAGGCTTATTGGCAACAATAGTCCTGTCAGTGATGATAGACCGATCCCAGTACAACGTGCAATTGCCATTTTCGAGAACTGGGTCGGGCACATACCTATAGTACGGTACTTCCGATTCCACAAGATTGTATTTCAAAGCAAGTTGCTGGTGGATGACCCTGGCTACAAGGTTGTGCCTGTGCAAATAGTCTCCGTTAGCCAGACTAGAACAACCGGAAATAATGTGGCGGATGGATTCCCCGGTTCGGTGACATGCCCGACATATGTCAACCGTACCGTCCTTCACAATATATTTCCGGTAGTTGTTCGTCATCATAACTTCGTCCATGATCGCACAGACAAAACCTTCGGTTTCCCCAAAGAGGTCACCAAAACGCAGCCAGGCTACGGACGCTAAAAAGTCTACATCGGGCCCATGTAGGACCCAATAAAAGCGTCCGTGAAGCTCCTTGCTCTGCCATACTTCCCTGCGGTCGTTAGTATCTAATACCACAGGTTTGCGTCAGTTCCCATTAGCCAAGGAGACCGCGGTAAGGCCTTTGTCCACCGCTACCACATCTCGATGCATACCCACGTCGGCCTCTAGGAAGTATTTCCTAAGGCTGCATACCTCACGGTTGTGCAGGGTCTTAGTATTTAAGAAGCCACGACCCCCGCACTTCCGTGGGATATACAGCCTCATCACCGATGACCGTGGGTGATGCATCCGATTTGCGGTAAGCAGTGAGCGTACCCTTCTATCCAGGGCGTCAAGTTCTGTCTGAGTCCATTTGAGTATGCCGAAAGAGTACATCAAAACCGGCATGACCCAACCGTTAAAGGCGCGCACCTTGTTTCCGCCTGATAAAAGACTGTTAAGTACTTTATTCAGGCGGCCAAAGAAGCGCTCCTTCAACGATTGTTTCATATCAGCAGCATTGATGCCTAATGCTTCCGACATACCCAAATACTTGTAAGTTTCGGGTGAGGAGAGGGACCTTAGGTGTATGAAATCCGAGAGTTGTGTTCCCACGGATTCCATAATCTCCCCTCGCTTTACATGCATGACCGCACATTTATCCACACCAAATTCCATCCTGATGGCGCTACTGAAGTTTTCTGTTACCTTCAGTAGCTTCATCAGTTGCAAGTTGTTAGGAGCAAATAGTTTCAAGTCATCCATATAAAGGAGGTGCGATATGACCTGACCACCTCTTCTCAACCGGAAGCCTTGCCCCGAACCCTCCAGCAATGTACTGAGAGGGTTGAGGGCAAGACAAAACCACAGTGGACTCAGACTGTCGCCCTGAAATATGCCACGCTCGATCCTTATCGGGTCGCTGTTCACTTGGGTTTGTCGACACCCTGGATAGCGAAGGACCGTCCTCCACTGCCCCATACACGACATCAGGAAGGTGCGTAGAACTGCATTAACTTTATACAGCTCCAGCACCCTCATGAGCCATGTATGTGGCACTGAGTCATAGGCCTTCTTATAATCTATCCAGCATGTCGACAGATCCCTTCGGGAACGACGAACCTGTTGGCTAATGGCAATGTCAATGAGGAGCAGCTCCTTAGTACCGCGGGACCCGTTCCTACATCCATTTTGAGAGGCAGACATAATTGAATTACTATCAATATGATGATTTATCTTAGCTCTCAAAATGGATGTAAGAACTTTATAGACCGTCGGTAAACACGTGATCGGTCTATAATTTTTAGGTTCAGCGGTACTACCTGATTTATGGAGCAGGTGGGTTATTCCTGTAGTTAGGAACTGGGGCAGTGACCCTGACTCTAAGGCAGACTGGAATTGAGATGCCAAGCGAGCGTGCGATCCTTGAAACCATTTTATCCAGAAGTTGTGCAGCCCGTCCGGTCCTGGCGACTTCCAGTTAGGCAACGGACGGACTGCACGAGCTACATCTAGGGGGCTGATGGTAATTGCCCCCATTTCTGGTATCGGAACACACGCGCGTTCGACCTACCGAGTCCAATCGCCCTCGGTATGACTGACAGGTACCGACCAGATGCTGCCCCAGAATGAACACATGGCGTCATCATCCGGTAGGCGCGTATCAGTCACACCTTGGTCAGGTCGCTCCCAAGTCCTATAAACCCACCTCTCATTGCTTTGGAATGTGCGATTCTGAGTATATCGCTCCACTCGCCGCTTGTACCGACGTATACGGTTTGCCCATGCATAGATTTTCTGCTTCAGGAAGTCGATACGCTCTGTGACGCGGGTCAGATAATCCCGAGGACTGATGTCAGTCCCCGAAAACGCCCGCCTCACAAAGCGCATCACTCTACGGCGAGTGTTGCCCTCCCTGAAGCAGATAAGTTTGCCAATGAGTGCTCTAGCCTCACCGATACGACGCTCGATCCTGCACTGCCAAGCTGGTACGGCTGGTCGTGTAACTCTGTCACTGTTAGGAAATTTGACATGAGCTACACGACATGCCGCTGCAGCCGCACAGTATAGGATCGAGTGGGTATCGGCGAGGTCTTCGCTGCTAGCAAAATAACTTGCTAGTTGCGAATCTAGAGCACACACCAGCGCCCTATTTTTCTTGTGCATGGGCAAACGAGGTAGCCGAGGCCTAAGCTCTGGCGGTGTGGAGCGATACTCTCGGAAAGCATCCTCCAAAGCACTCCTCAATCGCTCATTGCACTGGGTACTCACGGATATAGCCCCGCCATCATCATCTTCACCGACGCAGTCGGGTCGCGGTGGAACACTAACACTGGGTTGTATTTGCACCGCGGCCGGTGGCGAAGCTGGTGAGACGCGGCTATTCCGTGATTTCAGACGCAGTCTATCAAGTACGGCTTCATCCAACATACGGTTACGCTGAATGACCCGCACCTGATCCGATAGTCTTTGGGCTGAAACGTTGACAGCTGGCTCAAGTACCTGAAACAGAGAGAGCATCCGACCACGGTACGCAGTCAGGTTAGTTCCCCCCTCTGTAGCCCCATAGTATGAGCGCATGACATTTTCGTTGATGGATTGAGTCCATCGCATGCGCTGCACACTTCCACCGATAGCGGGGACCCTGTCAGAGACCGGTGGGACTCGAGGTCCCAAGCTGGCCGGTGGTCGGCCTCGTCCGCGCCGACGCGCAGGTGGTGGTGTCGTCGGCGGCGAGAAGTATTCGTCGCTCGAGCTCGACGCAACTGCAGCTACCGGAATCTCTGGACTCGCGGCTGGCGCAGGTCCCGGCGGCTGCGAGGCGGAGCTGAGCGACGAACCCGAAGGTGTTGGATGTGTGTTGTTGTCTCGTGCCCGGCTTCGTGTCAGCATTTTATTTTCGTTGTTAAGTTGTCATGTTGTATCAGTTTTTCTTGTTAGTTATTTTTTTTATATAGTTCTATTTTTTTCTTGGTGGTTTGGTTGTGAAAAACATTTTTAAACTTGATATTTTCAATAAAATTGTGCAGAAATACGAAATGAAAATTTTCTTGCGTCAGTCAAGTTGACAGCCGGGCCACAGATTCTTATTATTATTATTATTATTTTTACGGTGCATCCAATTCCACACCGCAGTTACGTTTGTGGAGCAACGTTTTCAAGTGTTAGTGGGCAACATCCGATAGCAAAAAGTTATTAAAATTTGTTGTTAGTATACAGGGTGTCCCAGAACTCGACGTCAAGCCGGAATCGGGTGATAGGACAAATCATAATATAATATAATATAATAAATCATATAAATAAAAATCATAATCGGGTGATAGGAATAATCATAATAGTTACCAGAAAAATATAAAAAAAAAATCTTAGTCACCCAAGTGATTAAGTAATCACTTGGGTATAAAACATCCGCTTGGCTAGTCCCAAAAGACCTGCATTTTTTCCAAAAACTTAATCACATAAGAGTCGCTGAGGACATGCTAGAACGAGTCATTTCTGACCCAACATTCATGAAGCGCATTGTTACTGGTGATGAGACGTGCGTTTACGAGTATGACATGCAAACTAGTAAACAAGCTTCGGCGTAGCGCCTTCCAACTGAACTGAATCCGAAAAAAACACGCCAGATTCGATCAAAAGTCTATCACGGTGTTGTGCACTCGTAATTTCTGCCGGAAGGTGAAATGGTAAATAAAGAATATTATTTGAGCGTTATGCGGCGATTAAGAGAGCAAATTAGACGAAAAAGGCCAGATTTGTGGAAACTAAATTCTTGAATTTTGCAACACGATTATGCGCCGTCGCACAAGGCCATCATTGTGAACGAATTTTTGACCAAAAATTCGACAAATGCCATCGAGCAACCACCTTATTCACCAGATATGGCTCCAGCCGACTTCTTTATTTTTCCTAAACTCAATTTATCACTTCGTGGTACCCGTTTTCATTCGGTAGAAAGCGTAAAGGAGAATTTGCTGCGAGAACTGAACTCGATTCAGGAAAAATGTTTTGGTGATTGAAGTATTTGTTGGCGTAGTAAGTGTATCGTTTCTGAAGGAGCATACTTTGAAGGTGATAAAATCAAATTGGATGAATAACTAACATTTTGTGTATCATTGATCTTTTCCCGGTATTTCTTGACAGAGTAGTATAATCGAATGATCGCATTAGCTCAAGTTCGTCAGCATTGGCCCCTCTCCAAGTCATCGTCAAACACTTGTCCGCACATTGGCTGCGCGTGCGCCGACAACAGGTGTATTGATCACGTATTGACAAACCCTCGACTATTGACGTTATCGCCACGTAAGCTGCTGACGTCACTGAATCGCTGTCTTATCAGCGATGACCTGGTTATTTGTTTTGCTGATATGGGAATCGTGATCGTAATCAGAGCGTAAACAGGTTTCCCTGAAATACTGAACATTCTTGGTGTTTATGATAATACTGAGATGCCTGATGCCTTACTATAACTAAACTACCTTGTGCTCGCGACTTCGTACGCGCATATCCCGGTACCATAGTTTCGGCGTGCGGTGTCTGTCAGTCACTCAGTAACGGAAGAGTTTTTTTTGGGGGCCGAGTCACCCGCGTCCGTAGGAGAATACCCTTCAGCGAATCCCTACACGTGGTCCCCGGGTGGTGCTAAACAGGTGACGCTAACCGCCTCCGTGGTCTAGTGGTTATACCACCTGATTCAGACCGAGAGGTCCCGGGTTCGATTCCCAGCGGGGGCAAATTTTTTGCTTGGTTTGGTTGGTGGTAGGACTTGTTCTAAGTCCGCCTGGCAAGCTACCACCATCATGTCTAAGTCTCGCCATAACAACAATGTTAACAGCATTGTTGTGTTCCGTCAGTTAGAGGTATGATAGCCAGTTCCTCTGTGTAAGAGGATTCCGGATGAAACTCGCTTCCATCTTCGGCCTAATCATCACTTTCCATCAGGTGAGATTTGGGCCAAGAGTTTCCCCGTTCAGTATAAAAAATAAAATAAAAATCGTATGTAAAACTAGCTTTTGCGCGCGACTTTGTACGCGCGTATCCCGTTTTTCTCGTTCCCGTAAGAATTTCGGGAAATCCTCTCTTAGTGCCCCCCTACGGAGTGCAAGGACATGGCCTAGGACAAGCCAAATTTCAGCTTTCTACCAGTAGTTTCGGTTGTGCGTTGTCTGTCAGCCACTCAGTAAAGGATTTTTTTTAATATTTGGATGTCAATTTCGCTAATCTTCCCGCGACTTCCCTCACGGGACTCAGTTCAACAGGATTTGCAGATTTGTAATTTTATAGGTTCCCATCAGTAGAAAAAAATCCGTGTTCGGGTCGGTACCTTCAAAGATTACCACAAACATACAAACAATTTTACTTCTTCAATATAAAGACCAACGAACTGCCACCAGCTTCGCTCTCGTGAACGTAGGAAATTATCCCAAAGGAACAAACACCCGGGATGAAAAGGATACTTTTTATCTCGGGCCAGGACATGTTTTGTTCGTGTGCCAAGTGTTGAGACGTTAAGAGGTGACAAACAAACAAACACACAGACAGACAGGTTTCTTAATACAGGATTTGCCAGAAGTGTTCTGTATCTGCTTTTCAGTTTTTTTATTTTTTTTATTAGGCTTCTTAAAGCGAAAAATGATCAATAAAGTTCGTTTTATGCTGTTTGGTGTAGTTGCTTGCAGTGAATCTGTGATTGATCTAAAGTAAAAGCCACAAACTACATCTGACTTCTTGAAAAGTGTTTTTTTTTCATTTTAATCGATTATTAACGGGCGCGGTTGGTTGTGGTAAAACAAACATATTTTTTTTAAATTTTGATATTGTATCTTAAGTATCTTTACTGTATAGCAAATACGGAAAAACTCTTAAATGAACACGCACTTCTGGAACACGCTGTAATAGACAAGAGGGCGTTGCTGCGTGCTCTTGACATTGACATAAACCTTCACAAGTTCAAGTCGCCATGTTTGTCGACCAGTAAATCCCCGAACTGTTTGCCTACTCGCTCTTGTCTGCTTCGTCATCAATTTGTCACAAAATAAATTACGCACAAATATATTTCCGTTGAAAAAAATGAACGCTGATTTAATTGTTGTATTGGTATTAAAACTACCTTTTTTCATTGCAAAAATACGAATCTGTGTGTCAATTACTACTAATTTTCAAATTCGCATCTCAATCGCAAACTGTCAAAAATGTATGAAAATTAAGGCTTTTTTGACAGATTGCGATTGACATGTGAATGCAAAATTTGTTTAAAAATCAGTAGAATTTGCCCTCAGATCATTTTTAGGGTTCCGTACCCATAGGGTAAAATCGGGACCCTATTACTAAGACTTTGCTGTTTGTCGGTCTGTCTCTCACCAGGCTGTATCTCAAGAACCGCGATAGCTAGACAGTTGATATTTTGACAGATTATGTATTTCTGTTGCCGCTATAACAACAAATATTAAAAAAAAAACAGAATAAAATAAAAATTTAAGGGGGGGATCCCATACAACAAGCTTGATTTTTTGCCGTTTTTATAATATGTATTATAGATAATGGTACGGAACCCTTCGTGCACGAGCCCGACTCGCACTTGGCCAGTTTTCATTATGTTTACGTAATTATCTGCAGAGTGCAACGAAATGTGTTTTAAATATTATATTATTTTTTAAATATCAAGCTTAATGTCTTAATTTACATCTTAGAACAATAAATCTTATTGGCTCGTGTCGCCGTTGGCAATTTTAATTATAATGCAATAAAAAACATCTTGTTTTATCTAAATTCGGTTTTGAGGTCACGCTTCGCAAAAATAGCGAAAGGCTGACTTTCTCTTTAATCAAAGTTATTGGTGTGGATCATTTATAATCTTAGTAGACCCATCTTCATTTACTTTAAAGCCCTTAATCTCAGTAACCAAAATATTTATAGCGAAAAGGTCACATCAAAGCCCTGAAGACGCGAATAACTTTCGTAGGCCGCTACGCCGTAGCCCGTAGCCCGTAGCCCGTAGCAACGCCTACGAACTGCCCACTGTCCCGAATATTATTATCAACTAGGCGATGATTTAAAAGACCTACTGTTTATGTCACTTTAGTCATTCCAGACAATAATACATCAGGCCTGTTTTGCCCGAAGGGTATAGCCAGAGTTGTAGGGCATGATCCATCTCCCATAATTTATGTTGAAAATTGAAGCTAATCTACATCTATATATATATACATACATACATATATACATACATACATACATATAAATAAAAGTTGAGTGTCTGTTTGTAATATTGAAATAACCGTTTTTTACTACATGTATATGAATATATATACGGTACATACACCAAAATAATATTTTTTACAATTTTTGTCTGTCTGTCTGTCTGTTTTTTCCGGCTAATCTCTGAAATGGCTGGACCGATTTTGACGGGACTTTTATTGGCAGGTAGCTGATGTAATAAGGAGTAACTTAGGATACGCTTATTATAGAAAAAAATAATAATTATAAAGTTAATTTTTAGAATCGACTGTTAGGCTGAACGAAGTTCGCCGGGTCAGCTAGTGTGATATATAATTGTTGGCGTGTCCTATTTTTCTCCGCTAACTTCAATATATCCTGCCTGAGACACGTACTGAACTCGCTGTACTAAGGTACTAATACACATACGAACCAAGAAAGGCGGGAATCTCGTGGCACCTAATGTTCCGACAGCCGTCCGTTATTCCGTAGATTAGTTGCCGCCTTGTAAATGTAATTAACTTAACCCAGTCAGTCGTCTATCTACTGATGCTTTAAGTTCCAAGTTGCAAGTGATAATCACAAGAAAAGCTACTAGTAGCGCCATCTATCGACATACTTTAGGGACTTGGTATATGATCAAAGCTTCCTTCGTTACACCGTCTTGGCGCTAGCTTCCTTTTACATTCGCTCAAAAATCTAAACCTTTTTGAGCCTTAGTCACCTTTCAAAGCTTAACAAAAAATGTGCTAATCTCCCGGAGATCAGTAGCATTACGAGAATAATCAAAGGTATATTTGAGGCGCGCACCACGTCTCGTACCTGCCTGTCGCTAAGGACCGACTGCGGCTCACTCGGAGCCATCCCCTCAAAACAAATCTGTATCAGAAAAACAAATTATCATCCATCCCTTGTTGTGACTGCGGTTGTTTGGTTACCAAGGTCAAGGGCACATTTGGGCAGGGGGTAGGAGGCGCGGGAGGGGTGCGATGGGCGTGGCTGAGCTTGAGCCAGAAATAGACACAGCAACGTTTGTCAACACACGCCTACGCAGCGTGGCTCCGGCCGCCCGGCCGCCTGCCCGGGGGATCTCGAGCCGGAACCCGAAAGGTGACCACCTTTCGCCCCCCCCCTTCTCTGGTCTTCTCGGAACTTGGGGAAAATTTTGCTAATACGTTCCTGGAAGCCGCAGTGTTTTAGTGGATGATGGATCGCTGCTATCACGTCGTGCCCCGGCGTAATGTGAGCTGTTATTTAAATGATTGCGCATGTACGTTGTGTACCGCGCAGCATCAGAGTCGGTGTATTGCTTCGTGGAGTTAGGGTTGGGAATTACCAAATATTTATTTTTCGTCGTAGTCCAAGTTAGCTTCTAGGTTAGGTTTTAGCTTCTCATCTTGAAATGATATAAAACACAGATGAAACAAACTTTCGGCATTTCCATTTAGACACCGCATATATTCCACCCTAGGGTGGTAAGCCAGGGTATTACGAGATAAATGATCATCACACTTGCTCGTATTTGGGTATTATTGTAGTCGGATGATGTGTGCTCCACTGTTCCTGGGGTGGAAAAAACAGAATATCAATTCGACACAGATTCCATCTATCCAAGTATCCACTCTGACATACGTTTCCGAGTATCCACCCTAAGGTGTCAAAACGAAAATGCCGCAAACTTTGCATTCATAATTTTAACCTTTGGCTCCTATTGTGGTCTCTAGTAATTTAACCGCGCCCATATCTTATTAATTCAGCTATTAATTAGACCGAAAAACCGACACAATAGAAATTGGTAGATCAATCACAATAGATCCTAAATTCTGAGAAATTGTAATCAAAATGATTGCTGAAGACTACATAATAATCTAAGAGTAACTTAAAGGTTACGTGTAGCTTACGGGCTCATGAGAACAGGCTGTTATATTCCACTATAACGTAAAGATGCGACATTTATTTTAGGACTACCTGCCCCGCGCAACTTCTTTTTTTCATGTATTTTGTGTCATGTATTAAGTAATTACTTTGCATTCTTCTCAGTGTATAAATTCTAGTTCGTAAAACGTAACAGACAGATGTGTTGCTGGGGAGTTTGTTGGCCACTTCTTCTCCACAGCTAAAACACTAGGAAGTGGTGACGGGCGGGCGTTTTGGGGGATTGTCTTTTGTAGAACTTGACGTTCAAAAAGTGCTGGCTCTCAGCCTAATTTGAATAAATGACTTTTGAATTTTTGAATTTTGTTTTTTTTTTGAATTTCGTCTGCGACATATTTATAATTAATGGTAGTAGCATGATGATATATGTAACTATAGTTTACGCCAGATAAACGTGGAATAAAGTACATTGACCTTTCCCTAATATCTCTTCGTAGATACTAGAACAATAAATTAAGAACTGATTTTCATTATTAGAAAACGTAAAGGATCGCGATAGAAGTCGATTCAGGACACCTTTATGTAATTATTTCAATACAGCGCTGCACAATACAATACAGGTTTCGCTGTTCGCTCGCAACTGCCTGGTTGACACACTGGCGAGCTACTGCCGTACGCGTCTGTACGATGCGTGTGATGTCCGAGCTGCTGCATGTGCGAATTACCGTCAGGCGAGCAGGCGAGTGAAAACAGACAATGTTGTTGTAACTCGGATGCGGGCTACTATCCAACTCGCACGTGGCAGTAACTCGTAAGATCCATACTACTACATATATTTCGCAGTGTAATGTAAAAATATATAGAATAGGCTAGTTTCCATCATACACAAATTGCAGAACTATTTAGTCCGTCAGTTATTGAAAAATTATGGACACGTATTTTTTGTTTTTGTAAATCAATGAATATTGACAAAGATAAAACGCATCAAAACTCGGGAGTGGGGGCTCGCGACGCGCGACGGGACGTCATGACCCGCTAAAAATTATGCCAGGGCGTGACGTATTGGGAATTTTAAAAGCGCTGCAACTTCATCAATATTGTTTCGCGTAACAAAAGAAAAAATACGGGTGAACTGCATTTTTTATTTTTTTCTTTCATAAGAACTTTCTCCTCACAAAAACAAACACAACAAAAAAATAGTTAGCAAAATCGAACCAGCCGTTCACACGTATACTTAATATTATATAGAGGTAGCATTTGTTTGTAAGTTTGTATATAGGGGGTAATCTCAGGAACGTGAGATTACCCCCTATATACACACCGTGTGGTATGCTATAACTACATACTTATATGCTTCTAAAAACTCCCAAACTTCATACTAACAAACCAAAAGCATATTTTCTCATCAGGAAGAGTATCTAAGCAAAGATGCACCTAAAGTTTATTGATTTTAGAGTTCCTATATACCATTTAACTAAAATATATCTCCTCATTAATAAATAAATTCCAACCATGTCATTTAGTTTAAATGCTAAATTAATATGTTATTTAGATTAGAATCTACGTATTTATCAGTAATTAAACTAATTAATACTAACTGTTGCCCGCGACTTGGTTCGCGTGTGAGTCGGAAGTTATATTTACGTATATTTGGAATTTTGTTGTAAAAGAGTGATTTGTTTTTTTTTTTCAATAGTAGGAACTATGTATTTATGTACTAAGCAGCTCAAACTATGTGACAAACAAAAAAATGTAACGAAATTAAAGATGCTGTCTGTCTCTATCTATCTCTATATATCTTTACATTTTCGGGACATAGTCGATTGGCTAACAAAGCCATACCCAGTTTATCTGTCCAACTAGTATCTATACTTCTATACTAATATTATAAAACTGAGGAGTTGTTTTCTTTGGTTGAACGCACTAATCTCACGAACTTAATTTAGTGTTGGATAGCCCATTTAGCGAGGAAGGTTTTAGGCCGAAGAAGGATATCATCGCGCTACGGCCAATAATAGCGGAGCATTATTGAAGTGTGTGACACAGACGAAGTTGCGCGGATCAGCTAGTGTCTAGCAACAAAACATAGCTTAACCAATTTCCCACGATGTATGCTCGACTGCCGCAGCGAGAGGAGATCGTTTCTCAGATGGGTGGTAAACAAGTTCGCCTGATACCTATTGATCCTCCATTCTCTCTACCAACAATGATGTTTCCCAGTAACTGGTTGTTTTGAGTCTGTCTTATTTATTAATTTAAACTTTTCGCACAAAAAAGTTACAAAGGCGGACTTAATGCTTACTTGTTCTAGTTCCAGTTATAGGTTCAACATCTGCACTGACACAGTACACACCGCTTCTAGGAATACACCGATTTACTTGTCACTCAGTACAAAAGTTCTATCTTCGAATTGTCTCTTGTTTTGGTTTGATCCGAGTGACAGGTATAACTCGCGCGCGATCAGAATGGGATGCGACCTTTTGGAACTGAGACGCGCTCGGTCCGCCGGCCAGCGGTAGCGTCGGCAAAAGTTGCCAGCGGGTGTGAAAAGATACAAATAAATAAAAAATCATGTTTTTTTTTAAACGCATATTTATTCAACACTTTTGTATCAACTTGCGCCTTAATTAAATTGTTTTATTCTTAGACTTATTTAAACATTACTTGTCTTTCAGTGTTGCCAGTTTCCAACAATTAATCGTACCTACATTTTTAAATAATTATTTACAAATCTAATCAAATTGTTATTTTTGAAGTTGAGCTTGGCCCTTATTCTTAAAATAAAATTGTTTTTATTGTTTTATTATAGCTGTGAATGAATGTAATCACTTACATTCATTCAAAAATGTTTTATCCATATAATTGGAAAACAATAGTATGGAAGATGGTCAATTAATTTAGATTTTTAATGTACATAATAGTAACCCTCGATAGATCTAGAAATAACTAATTTATAATGAATTCGAGTTTTTTCGCTAACGCTACTTGTCTTGAGAACTGTCATTTTCTATTTACTTTGATAAGGTTCCATACCTTTTTGATCGCGCGCGGATTTTAAACCGATTCTACTAATTTTAACATTCGCATCGAATTCGCATCTCAATCGCAACCTGTCAAAATTCAAAATGCGAATGCGAAAGTTGATTCAAAATTAGTAGAATTGGCCCATCGGTCTTATATAATTCGATTCCATCCAAAAGCTGTCTACTATTTTGGCGATTTTACTACTGTATGTGTAAAGTGTATATTTTTATTTATTTTTTCCTGTTTGATTTGCTTGCCGGTGAGAAACTTTCTTATCTGTTTCGTATCTGATGTAACAATCTACTGTAGGTAATTAGGTATATATAACTGTAGATACATCTTTAGTTTATGTGTCTCTTGAAATACTGTAACCTGGGTTTCGTTATAAAGCCACAAGAGATGTTATGCACCACATGAGTCATTCTAGATTTACTTTCTCAAAGAACAATCGACCCGACGTCTCCCCAAAGTAACACCTCATAACCATTTCATGACTCATCTACCACAGGTTCCTTAGGGCAAAACCATGACGACGTTAACCTCTGTCATAACTCATAACTACAAAGTTGAATAACGCTCACCTACAAATGTCACGTAAATACATTTCAATCAATTCAGGTTACAAATAAAATCTGCGTAGGACGATCCAGAACGATCCACATTACATTACTTGAAACACTTTCAGAGTCATAACCGAAGTTTAAAAATAAACAACAATACCGAACCGAAGTGAATACAATTAGCAGTATTTGGTAAGAGTAGGTTGTAATAAAATGGCATTGTTGTATCAACACTGAAATAGCAAGTAAATAGAAAGTTCGGCTGACGTAACTTGATTGGCAGCCAGGCAGCCGATTGTTGACGAAAGGGTACATTCGAGCGCTAAATATACCCAGATGGATCTGTTTGTTCCTAAGTTGTTGTTGCGTACCTTTGATCAAGTTGTTCTGGAAGACATAACTTAGCTAGCGATATTATTAGGAAAGGTGCGCGATAATAGAAAGAGTTTCGAACTACAAAGGTAAGTATCAGAAAATATAAACGGAATAATATTCATTTTGGATTTGAGCATCAAATAATCCTAATTCATCGACACCATATAATTTATGATGATACATTAACAGAATGTTGTAATGGTTAGTCAGTTTGAATCACACATTTCACAATCAGGTTTACACCTTGATTGTATGAACGAAAATGACGACATGATTTAAATGAATTAAATTTCCAGGATAAATCGTTACGTAGCGATAGCTGTACATAAAAATGATTAGGATATCACTAGGTTACATATAATATGGGAAAATACGCAGATAATAACATGTATCAGCGAATCGTATCAGAATCAAGGTAGATTGTACTATATCTATACTAATATTATAAAGCAGAAGAGTTTGTTTGTTTGAACGCGCTAATCTCAGGAACTACTGGTCCGATTTGAAAAATTCTTTCAGTATATCATCACGCTAAGACAAATAGGAGCGGAGCAATAATGGAAAATGTGACGCAGACGAAGTTGCGCATGTCAGTTAGTTAGTTAATAATATGCTTATACATTGACTAGCTGACCCGCGCAGCTTCGTCTGCGTCACATTTTCCTATAACCTTCTTTGATAAATGGGCTATCTAACACTGAAATAATTTTTCAAATCGGACCAGTAGTTCCTGAGATTAGCGCGTTTAACCAAACAAACAAACAACTCTTCTGCTTGCTTATAATATTAGTACAGATGACATCACACGTCAGTCCATCCTACTATCCTACTAATATAATAAATGCCAAAATTTTGTGAGGAAATGGAGAGATGTATGGATGTTTTTTACTCTTTCACATCAGAACTCCTGAAATGATCTTCATGAAATTTGGCACAGAAGTAGACTATAGTCTGGAATAACACATATGCTACATTTTTATCCCAGGAGTATGTCCATCACGCGGGCGAAGCCGCTGGCAGAAACCAGACGACTGGGTTTGGAGTGTTGGGTTCAATCCCTGGTTGGGCAAAGTTCTATTTGGTTTTTCCTTATAAACCTTCTCAGTAGCTGCTGAAACTCCAAGAGTCTCCATTTGTGCTAGTAATAATTCCATCCGAATGGAAGCCGGGATCCGAATAGGACCACTCGTGTTCCGTCGGTCCGTCTGTTACAGCCACTTTGTGTCAAATCTCTCAGAATGATTCATTTGGAACACAAATGAACTCTGTGACCCAAACACGAACCCGTAACGCAAAACAAATACATTTTGGAAATGGGGGAAAGAGTACAAATTATATAGTAAAAATAACTTTTTTTTTTAATGAATCGTGTGACGTATAAAATAAAAGAGTCCTAAGATAAGGATCGAAATATCTATTTAAACACTATTTTAAAACAGATAATTAGTTTTTAAATTAGGCAGGTTTGTTATTTTGATTTGAAATGTTGATTAAGGCCGTACCCTGACCAAATAACCTTGAGCATTTTTCCCCTCAATAAATGCGCAAGAGATACAATAGCGACTACGGTCAGAATGTTGAATAAAATCGTTATAAAATCTAATTTTGGTCGTTTGAAAACAATATCTCTACCAAAATGCTCATAATTAAATTGCCTATCCATTAGTATTACTATACAAAATCAAAATAATCGTTAGTTTTCGAGAAGATGCATGTTTTCAGTATTGTTTTCTCATTTCTGTAGTTTCGTTGTGAGGAGATTAATTAAACATTATACTTAGTAATCAAAAATAAAAATCTACCATTTTGAAGCCAAGATTATGCAGAAATTTAATGTAATTTTTATAAGTTGATTCTTCTTTTAGTTAACGAGTAGATAGTTCCAAAAAACTGCACAAAAAACGGCTAGCGCTGCGTTTTGCTCGGGGTCGCGCCTTAACCTACTTTTTTAAAATTAAATTTAGCGCAAATAAACTCTTTTTCTTTCTTGTTTCTTTTTTTATAACTACTTGTGAAATTCAAACACTAAGGGCTGATTTTGATTTTTTTTTTTGAATACAAATGGCCGTTTCACAGCTTTTGTAAAGAAAATATGTCAATATGACATTTTTATTCTTTTAATAAAAGTTATCTAACCATTGAAAAATCAGCCCTTAGTCAGCCAACCACAATTTTGCAGTATATTTCCATTCCCATTGCAAAAAAATGTCGGGCAAATGCAAATAAATTACCAAAAAAGGAAAGAAATATTTTCCCACTTGAAGAAGTCGTGTGATTACATCCACGTAGGCAATGTTCAAGCTAATTAATATTATCAGTGCTGTAAATTCAACCACATGAAGATAATCGCTCAATTTGATTTTTCATTCAATACTATGTAGTTGATAGGAACCTGCATTTTGGCTAATGTAAAAAAAACTATAATCTTCCTTAGAAATGCCAGTCAGATTATATACGCTAGCTTTGACCCGTGGCTTCGATAATCTATAATTTAAATATAGATTTTCGCTAAAAAGTAGCCTCCAACTGCCTCCAGGGTCATATCTACCACTTTTTTATTTGAGTTGGGTTTGCTCTTGACTTTAGACTAGGTCAGAGATGACAGAGACAAAGGCTACGATGGAGCGAGCTTACCCAGAAGGAGCCTGTTTACCACTGTACCAAACTTCATCTAAGTCCCATGCGATGGGGGGGGGGGGGGTGGCATGATAACATCATTACATAATAATCCTACTCCCCATCTACCTTTTTTACTAGCCACATTACACACAATTTTTTTTCCGACCAAATTGATTTCAATTTCCCCTCGACTTGAGGTGAAGCAAGTCCACATTAATTTTCGCAACCCCTAAGAGACAGGTCTTAGGTGACGGATTTCGCAATGCGACATTATCAGCGATCAGTTGGACGCCGCTGTCCCTCCAGTTGATATAATCCGTCCGCATGAGCACCCCTGGGATGAGGGGGTGTTGAGAAAGTGGGGGTTCACTTAGTTACCGCCCGGTAAACGTTGATCAGGGATTGAATCTATACTAATAATATTATAAAGCAGAAGAGTTTGTTTGTTTGTTTGGTTGAACGCGCTAATCTCAGGAACTACCGGTCGGATTTGAACATTTTTTCAGTGTTAGATAGCCCATTTATCGAGGAAGGCTATAGGCTATATATCATTACGCTAAGACAAATAGGACGGGCGCGGGTCAGCTAGTACAATAATATATTAGACATAATATATATAGGACTGTTCAAGTCTTCAAGAATAATACAGAACTTCTATTTCAAACCAGCTTCTATCAGCGCCCTCGCTCGCGTATAAGTCTGAATTCCAAAAGAACATGATACTCTTATGAAAAAAAAATCAAATGTTCTATTCCAGGACAGTATTTACCTATGTTCCAATTTTCATCTAAATCTGTTCAACCAAAAAAGTTCGTGAAGAGGTCAGACAGACCGACTTAGAAATGATCCACACGAAATACATCATCTTTACCGTAACGCTTTTATTTTACACTGAAGGAGAATAGAAGAAGAAAGCCTGTGACGTTGTCCCAAAGGAACATGGGACAGGGGCGGGAAGAAGATTTTTGAAATAGCGATGACATTGCTGGTATACCTACTGAAAAGTTACCCGATGGCTAATTCACGTTATTTTATGACGCGCCGATTGAGTTTTAGTGCAGGTTCAAGTTTGAGTGATAAACGGTATTCTTGTAATCTTTGAACTGCGCGTAAGCTGCGCGTGAACTGCACGTCATCTGCACGACAATCAAACTCGACCAAACTTACGTATGGTGGTGAGAACAAATATTACTCACTAAATAATCGAATAGAATCGATTACATTTCAATGACTATGACGTTATTATCATATTAAAACTTAAACATAAGCTTATAAGCTGTAATTTTGGGACGTCAAACATATAGTAGAATACCGATCATGTTGCGTTCCGAAGCGCGCACCAAAGACACGCAACAGTAGAATGCCGTTATTGCGCTCGCGTGACGCGAACTTGACGCGAGCGTGTCTGACAGCGGTAGAGAACTTAACTTCAACTGCACTGCAACAGCACTTATTTATTTACTTGAATTAGCCTACAGTAGTTTGCACAAAACGCTACAGACAGATCTTCATGAAAGTGTTCGAATGAAAACTTAATCACGAATTTCGATTAAAACTTGACTTCGGACGATAATAAAAAAATAATGATACCAAGATTCATGACTGCATCGTTCATAGGGGCATTAATCCTTTGTGAGACTTTACTCAGTAGCGATAAGGTGGAATAGACAATTTAAGTTTTATTACTGAGTGCCAACAGGAAAATGAAGCAAAGCACATCCTGTCGGCCGGAGCCATTTCCAACTTTCCAGTTCAATATTAAATGTGGCGATTTGGCGGTAGTAAACAACATAAATAACGTAGTGACTCCGGAAGTGTGTCAGTGTTACGTAAGGGGTGGTGGGGGGGGGGGGAACTCCGGCCGTGCCGTGCGGATGCGACTGCACGATGCAGTGGGGGTTAGGGGGAGGGAGGACGCAGGGACGCTGCTGCAGCCATGTTATTAAATTATTTATATGATGGATCACTAAGTTAACTCAGTTAGGTACTTTCACTAATTAAGTTTCTCATGGAAGTACAGTATGTTCAACATAATGTTCCGTTAAACAACGCTAAAGCTGAACAACACTGACAGTGTTTGATAACCAGTCACCCGAGAAATTGAGAACCATCTATCTTCGTCACAAAAAACCATTATTCAACCTGAAAACAAATACCTTTCACGAACGCTCGCTAAAAGCTTTCTGAACTTTAATTACTTGGATGTATACAAGAAAACCGTCAAGTGCCACCAAACTGCGATCTAGTTCAAACAGCCTGCCATAACTACGTACAAAACGGGCACATTAAACTTGCTACTTGCGAAACTAGAGAAACAGCATTAAGAGTTCCACAAATAGAAACGTTGCGAACATAACGCCTACTGCGCTGCACATCAGTTATGCACACCAATATGCTTGGCCATACAAACTGGTTACGTATGTGCCTTGGCTCTAAAAATAGCAACAACCCTTACTTACATAATTATTATTGGTCGGAGGCTGTGCTTCCTGGGCGCATCTCCACCCCGCGCGATCCCCACCCTGCGTGAGGCGGCCTCCGTCCTCCAGTCGAAGTCGGCTGCCCGTGGCGAGCGCATGTCCGCTGTACGAAGCCTCTCACCTTACATGGAATGTATTACGAGCAATTTTGCCTCATGATTAAATAATCCATGCATGATTTATCGGGTTCATATACCAGTAATATCTACTGATGATGCGATAAATTAAAAACAATTAGTGTCCCGCAATTTGCAGTGGCGCTCAATAATCACGAACTATCAAACTTTATGTCATGTAAATATTTTTTTGCTAAAATCAGTAACAGTTAATTAATGTTGTGCTGATTTCTGTAATAGCCATGTAGGAAATAATTAGTAGAAGTGAAATTAACGTGTTAAATAATAGTGTAGTTGAACTTTTAAGTGTTTTTGAAGGACAACTATTAAAAATGTCGGACAATCCTACTGCTGTCGCTAAAGGTAAAGTTTTAAATAATAAAGTAGTCGTCGTAAATGTTTTCCATTTTCACACGAGACAGCCTGATCGAATTGTTATAGCAATTACTTCTAAAGTTGTAAACACAACTGACGGTGTTAACCGCGCTTGCTTGAACTAGATGAAATTTCAGTTTTTCTCGGCTGTGGAAATGAAGTGAATGTAAGTTTGTGTATTACGTTGATAAAATAAGGTATTATTAAGTGTGTTCATTTAAAACGATCATTTCGTTCAAAACGATAATCTTTGTGTGTAATCTAAAATTTATTAGTGCTAAAATTTGTCAAGGCTGACTGACGTTGCAGATAATGCATGAATATTTTATTTGGCTGGGTCCGAGACCGTAGGGACGGTGTGGGTTAGCTACATTAATTGCTGACCTCTTTTTGAGGCGTTTTAATATGTGATGGGTAGGTACCCAATTAATACGGCTGGCCCTTTTGGACCAAGCACCTGTATTATTGGGTGTGACCCCGGATATGGTCGATTAACAATAAGTATCGTCAAAGCAGCACGGACATTTGCCTCTACTTTGTTTTCATCTGCATGGCTTACTTTGAGTTTGTCTTTCGGTTCATTTCCTTCGGGTTTGACCTAGAACTTGGGGTTACCATTGAAGGGCGGGCCGCTCCAAAGTTCAAAGCGTCCGCTATCATTGTTTACAATCATATTGATCAATACTGTTTTTATATTAATGCCGTTTACTTTGACGTGTCTGTTTTACTGAATTCGGGCGTTTACGGTTGATCCGTTTCTGAATATATGTTTTTGGAGCAGGTACACTGCACGCTAGTAATTTCCATAAAATATGTACCTACTCAGTCGTGCTTGACAACTGTGCAGACATCTTTTATTTCAGGACAGTTATTTATTATTAACACACAAGGTCTTCAGAAACATGTGTTCGCCCATAATACGGCAATTTTAATGCATATTTACTTTTTAACATGAAAATGCTTGATATTTTTGTTCCAAAAGTTCATTTCCGTTAAATATTACAAAAACGTGTTTAAATAAAACCTGAAACGTCTATAGTACAAAAAATAGGTGTGGTTATATGTTGATTTTGACTGCAAATAGCTATTAATTTTAAACCTGAACTGGTGGTTTAGCATCTACATAAAATTGAAATATGAAAGATAGTGTTAGAATAACACCACCATGCTATAAATCAATGCTGAATAGTGAACATGGTGTTTTTTTCTGCCGAGAATTGCCAGACATGGTTGTTAACTTTTGCATTACTTATCAATGTTGAATGTTATCAATCAATCATTTAATTCGAGTAGCGAGACTCGTGATCTGTTGCTGGAGAGTTTGTTGGCCACTTCTTCTCCACAGCTAAAACACTAGGAAGTGGTGGTGCGGACGGGCGTTTCGGGGGACTGTCTTTTGTAAAAACTTGACGTTTAAAAAGTTGTTGCTCTCAGCCTAATTTGAATAACTGACTTTTGAATTTGAACATGAACAAAAAAAATATTGTGACATCACTGCTGCAAGGTGATAGGCCCAGCTGATACCCTGCAACAGTGGTTCACAAACTTACATTCTAGCCTGCCTGCTACTATAGACAGGATAACAAAACCAATACCAATGCCAGATTTTATACCTCCAATATGTCTCCCATTACTGCATGTATGCTTAACAATGTTTGGCGTATACAAATGCTGATCGTTTAACATTTTGTTTGATAAGCATTATGTTGCACTCCACTTTGCACATTATTATATTCAGCAGTCGTACTGTTGTAACTACTCGTATAATGTGCGACCTACGTGCAGTTACGAATGTTTTCGTTGTAACAAGGTTGACACGCTTCTTGTGCCACTAACGAGTTCATTGCTCCGATTTCAAACAGGGTTGCTTCTTTTAGTGTTTGTTATTCTTCATGTTCGTGCCCTACACCACAAGTGTCGTCCTTTACAAGTTTTTTTTTCTGGTTATTATAACTACGTGTGGTGTGCAAAGATTGCGTTACTTGTAACAAGTAGCGCGATCGTAGAAAGATAAAATTTAAAAAAAAGCATGTAGGTCCTGGGGAGTGGTAGGGGATAACTAAGAGAGGATTTCCCAAAAGCTAGTGTTTATATTTACAAATATCCGTAGAAATGTAGTTGAGTTCTTAAACTAAAGACCCGGTTTCAAGCGACGTGTCGCGTCGTCGGTCTGCTGTAATAATAAATGATGATGTCGTCTGCGTAGACCTTGAGCATAAAATAATACAACAATCATTTAGTTAAAAAAATTGTGCAAACATGACTTGCTGATATGCTGTAACTTTATTTAGCATGCCTGTTCATTCACCTTGTCTTGACTCCGGTCTGTTTCTGAAGATCAATACTTAAAATTAACATTGATCAAATGAATATTTGGTAAAACCCTGGGGTCAGATCCTCCCATACTTAACCTTGGTCGAACCATCTTTACATAGGAAGATTTATTTAACACTTTACAAATGTACAGAGGCGGACTTCCATAGGACAAGACGAGAAAAGTGTTTTTACATTTGATGTATGTTTTATTGGTAACTGGTAATCACAATACATTTACGACGATGTCGACGATATTGGTTTCAGACTGCAAACTGTTGCCTAGTTGCGCACTTTATTATTCTTTAATGTCTGTCTCTTTATCGTAGAAACTTACCAACGAGATTTGCGATATATAGGCATAATATACACTTTTGGACACATCTATTGGCCCACCTTAGAGTTTAGGTTTCGATGACCCCTACCGAAATATGATTGCTAGATTGAACAAAAACTGTTGATGCAGTTTTAAACCTGATACATTTTACCATCTTTTTCGATCGTATTGTTTTAAATTTGAATTCAGAATACCATACGACATGGAGCTACGCCTAACAAGTCGGATATGCGCCTTGTTAAAGGCAATTGATTTTTGAATAAAAAACATGTTTTATCAAATAAAAGTTGTAATTTAATAACGCGTGTTGCCTCCATGGGCATCTACCACAGCTCTCATACGATTAGGCATAGAGTTTATCAACCGCTCTATGAAATTTTGAGGGATCATCTCCCATTCCTCTTCTATGGCAGTTTTCAACTCCTGCATCGTCTGGGCAACTGGCTGACGAGCCCTAACACGTCTTTTTAGCTCGTCCCACATGTGCTCAATGGGGTTCATGTCTGGGCTTCTGGCTGGCCAGTCCATAACTGTGATGTTCACATCCCGAAGATATTCCCTGACGATGCCGGCCGCATGTGCTCTTGCATTATCATGCATAAAAAGGAAATTTGGGCCCACATAGTCCGCGTATGGTATCACGTGAGGTTCTAAGCACTCACGAATGTACCTTTCAGCATTTAATGTTGGCAGCCGTGGTCCTGTAACAACCTCAAGTTGAGTGTTGCCGCTCGCGGATATACCGCCCCAGACAGTTGTAACGTTACATTTTACAGGGGGAGCCTGTAAAATGTGAGGTCACATATAGCACTCACCTACCTAGGAGGGGAATGCGTACTAAAAGGGAAAAGGACAAATAAATAGTATAAAGATTTAATGATTACAAAACTTAAGAACGGATGATGAAAGAAAAGGATGAGTGGACGTGAGATGGAAATGAAATCTTCGTTGAAGATCCGGAGGACTGGAGGGTCCGTTGAAGAACCGGAGGACCAGCAGGGTCCGTTGAAGAACCGGAGGACTGGAGGGTCGTCACTCTTCAATGGGCTGGAAAGGATGGGCCGAGTAACGTCTTCCTCCCAGGCTCGTTCAGCCCAGGCATCAAGGTGTCCTTTAAAGGCGGCAAGGAGAGAGGCCGACTTATCAGGTTCGAGGAGGTAAACTTGGAAACGTCCTCCTCTAAGTCTACTCTCAATATAGGAGGGAGGGCGACTTCTCTGGTTCTCAGGAGGCAAACTGTCCTCTCAGTCACTCTTAAGGACTTTTTCCGAGTTGTTGCTTATCTCAGCTCCAAACGTAGACTGACTATTTCTTTACGACGGCTCTAAAATGAAGGCTCGCTTTTATTTTGAATTTGATATGAGTTTCTAGAATTAAATGGAAAAGGAAAAATTGACTTTATGAAGGTCTGATGACAGTTTCATATGCGACCTAAAACTCCTAGCTAACTTCAGAATACAAATAAAAAGAAAACTAGGTCTGTCTAAATGACAATGTCATAAAACAAGAAATGTAAACAAAGCATTGAAGATAGCTAATTTGCAGAAAAACTTAGAAAATACAAGTTAAAAAGAATCTAGGAATCAAGTTATGGCTATGCAGCTATGTATTAATTTATCTAGGAAGTTTATAGAGAGCGTAAGTACAAAACAATAAGACACACTACATTACCCCGAAAACCCCGGAAAAATTTTGAATGCAATGAAAAATTTTTTCTTGTTTAGTAATTCAAGAGAGCAACAATAGAAGAACAGTAACTAGGTAGTTAAAATTAAATTAAATGAGTATTTACAATGATACAGTAAGTAAAAAAAAATAATACTATATTACCCAAAACCAAAGAAAGTTGACAACTAGGGAAATTTAGAGGTTGAAAATAAAACCTTGCTCTTTCACACACCTTACATCAAACTAGGATACCTTTCACACTTCCTCAAACATACATCACCATCATACTTAGGGGATACGGTTCACATTCAATGACGCGTACTCCACAAGGGATTATTTTTAAGGTTTACGAAGGCTTATTTATTTTATTAGGTGTCGTAACCCGCACCTTTTTTAAAACCCATTAAATTAAAATTAAATAGTTATAAGTTTTTCTGCTTAGAAAAGCAATCCAAGGTTTAAGAGCATAAAGTGCTTAAGAAAAGCCTTCAAGCTTAAGTCAAGGGTTCAAGGAGATTCAAGACTAAGGATACATAAGCCTTCGAGTTTCAAGTATTCAAGTAAGTTTAAAAAAAAAATATTATCTATATACACTAAGGCTTATTTTACGAGTTATAAAACCGCTCGACACAATGGCTTATTTTACGAGTTGTGTACCGCTCAACAAAAAAAAAATTATACAAGCCAAAAAGTTTTTGAAAAGGAGAAGTGATACTGTTCTTAATTCTAAATGGTTTTTACAAGAGTCAATCAAGTACCTAATATAATATATAAAATTAAAATAAGAATTTTGAACAAAAACAAGTAATAAGAAGACTATACTAAGATTTTTTTAAAAACATCGAGATAAGTACTAAAATTAAAACATGAGCATGTAAAAAAAAAAACAAAATAGACAAAATTAAACTTTAAAAATAAACAACCATAGAACTTTATAAAACCATGCTTGGAACACTATGTCCGTTACCTAAGCTAGCAACGAATGATGTCAAATAACAAGTCAAACGAAAATTATTTTTTCCGTAATTTATTTGAAGTAAGGAATTTGATAACAAGTATGCTTAAAAGGTTTTGGTGGTTTTTAATAAGAGTATCACCAAAACTATCATAGCTCCTAGGATCATGTAAACTCCCGTATCACAGATTTATAATCTAGGGTCAAGTAATTTTTACGAAAACTTCATTAAAGATTGCTCTAGTGGTAATGAATCGAACGATGATGAAGTAACGTTTAAAGTGTAAGTTTCAGAATATATGATGAAGCATTTGTAATGGGTGTAACGTAGTTGTTTAGGTATGTATAAACGTCTACAGGATACTCTCCTGTGTCTGTCGTAAAGTAACCAATCTCCAACCTTGGTAGCGCCCACGAATGGATATAGAAACGCATCCAAGAGGCCGAAAGGGTGCCAATTATCTCATGATAACGGATTGTATGTGGGGGTGAAGAATACCTAGGATAGAATATATAGCTTGTATATACTTAATATTTTGGTAAAGAGTTAAGTTTAAGGAGTAAACGACATACGGGATATTGTCCAATAGCCGTCTTAGAGTAACCAATCCCTTACTTGGTAAAGCCCAAAAGTGGTGATGGCCACTAGTTGGTTTTAAAAACTACATCCAAGCAGTGAAAGGGTGCCAATTACCAGTGGGTAATGGAATGTGTGTGGGGGTGTAGTTTAAGATGATGTAAAGTTTGTAAGAGGAGTAAGGGTTGAGATGGATGAGGATGTATGATGGAAATAGTTACCAAATATAATCGCCTTGTGGAAGTTTGTTTTTGAATTTTGAAAACAAAACTTGCAGAATGTCTGAAAATGATTTAAGGGGTGGGTTAGTAAAAACTGGGCGCCAATCTGTAACGTTACATTTTACAGGGGGAGCCTGTAAAATGTGAGGTCACATATAGCACTCACCTATCTAGGAGGGGAATGCGTACTAAAAGGGAAAAGGACAAATAAATAGTATAAAGATTTAATGATTACAAAACTTAAGAACGGATGATGAAAGAAAAGGATGAGTGGACGTGAGATGGAAATGAAATCTTCGTTGAAGATCCGGAGGACTGGAGGGTCCGTTGAAGAACCGGAGGACCAGCAGGGTCCGTTGAAGAACCGGAGGACTGGAGGGTCGTCACTCTTCAATGGGCTGGAAAGGATGGGCCGAGTAACGTCTTCCTCCCAGGCTCGTTCAGCCCAGGCATCAAGGTGTCCTTTAAAGGCGGCAAGGAGAGAGGCCGACTTATCAGGTTCGAGGAGGTAAACTTGGAAACGTCCTCCTCTAAGTCTACTCTCAATATAGGAGGGAGGGCGACTTCTCTGGTTCTCAGGAGGCAAACTGTCCTCTCAGTCACTCTTAAGGACTTTTTCCGAGTTGTTGCTTATCTCAGCTCCAAACGTAGACTGACTATTTCTTTACGACGGCTCTAAAATGAAGGCTCGCTTTTATTTTGAATTTGATATGAGTTTCTAGAATTAAATGGAAAAGGAAAAATTGACTTTATGAAGGTCTGATGACAGTTTCATATGCGACCTAAAACTCCTAGCTAACTTCAGAATACAAATAAAAAGAAAACTAGGTCTGTCTAAATGACAATGTCATAAAACAAGAAATGTAAACAAAGCATTGAAGATAGCTAATTTGCAGAAAAACTTAGAAAATACAAGTTAAAAAGAATCTAGGAATCAAGTTATGGCTATGCAGCTATGTATTAATTTATCTAGGAAGTTTATAGAGAGCGTAAGTACAAAACAATAAGACACACTACACAGTCCATGAGCCACCGCCATAAGCAACCCTCTCTTCAAAGCAGCATTGTGCGAAACGCTCTCCCTTACGTCGGTAGACCTTCTTCTTTCCATCATTGCCATGTAACACAATTTTAGACTCATCAGAAAAGAGTACACTGCTCCAATCTTGCTGTGTCCAATTTAAATGACTGCGTGCGAAATGAAGGCGCGCTGTTCGGTGGGCTCGCGTTAGTTTGGGCCCATTAGCTGGCTTGTGTGGTACCATATCGCGTTCTTTTAACCTTCTCCGAACAGTTCGAGCGCTCACAGATACTCCGTGGAAGTCGCGAAGTTGGTTTTGTATCTCAATGGAGGTAAGGTGACGATTTCTCAAGCTGATCGTCACGATGAATCGATCCTGCCTTTCAGTTGTGACCCGAGATCGTGGCCTTCCTTGGCGACGAACAAAGCCGCCAGTCTCTAGGTACCTCCGATAAACATTTCGGACCGCAGATCGACTTAAATTAAGTTGAGCACTCACGTTTCTTTGGCTGTGTCCGGCCTGAATAAGTGCCACAGCTTGGGCGGCGACTTCAGGTGAAGTATCCATAGATTATTGATAGAACCTCACCTTAATGTTAAGAATAAGTAATGTTTGTTGCAAAACCAAAGATATCAATCACTTTTTCAAGTAAACCAATAAAACCAAGTTTTCTTAGTATTCGATTGTTTGATATCAACAAACAGGCTCCAAATTGTCTTTTGTTTCTTTAAATTCTGTGTTCGAAATTCAAAAAAAGACTATTGAATGAAATTGTGAATGTGCCAGGTTCAAAACTGCATTAAAATTTTTGCTCGACCTAATATAAAATTTTAGCTAGGACCAAACGAAACTGAAAATACAAGGTGGGCCAATAGATGTGTCCAGAAGTGTAGAATGGACTATCGTTATAAAAAAAACCCATTACTTTCCATATTAGTAACTTTCCATGACTCATTGCAATCGGTGAAAATTTGATTCCATTATTATCATTTATCTATGTGTTGTTTGCTGGCGATTGGCATTGGCATGCAAACAAATCGCATAGTAACTAATCAGTTATCTTCGAATCGGAATCTTTAACTGTAGGAAAATCTAGATCTTTCTTGTTTTCGGCAGTTCGTGAGATAAGCTGATGGGACCACGTTCTTGTTGCCTAGTGGGTTAATCTTTCAGTCGGAATCTTTAGCTGTAGCATAAGTTTTTGCGTTTCGTGGGATAAGGCCCATAAGGGTGATGGGACCACAGACAAGAGTTTTGCCGCATTATCTTCTTAAAAAGGTGTCAGTCTCAAGATTGCTTCGTAGACCAGGGTCTCGGCCTGATAACAGATCAACTAAGCCAAACAAATATGCAGTCGTTATTCCAAAAAGTCTAATACTGCTCCATCTATCCAGCATAATGTGTACTTTTTTCTGCGAAAAGTAGAATATAGTAAACATCAACTTTAGAATAGGTTATTTAGTGGTTGTTTATTGAACAGAAGAAAACTATTTAATATTATAGGTATATGGTGTCACTTAAGAGGCCAATCATAAAATTGCGTTTTCGCTCACAAAAGTGCCAGCGCAACTCTTAATGTAGAAGTTAGGCAGTTGCAATTACGTTTATTTTAAAGTTTTTTAACCGACTCCAAAAGGGAGGAGGTTCTCAATTCGTCGGAACCTTTTTTTTTTCCGTGCGTACCCCGATTACTCGAAGATGGCTGTACCGATTTGGATTATTGTTTGTTTGAAAGAGTACTTCCCATGTGGTCCCATGATTATCAAGTCAGGATCTGATGAGATCCTGGAGAAATAGAGGGAATTCTATAAATCTGACAGGCACACTTGAATCAATTTGGGTAGCGTTTGGAAAAGTACTTTCTCGGAGTGGTCCCATTTGAATTTGGTGAAGATGTGATGATGAACTTCGGAGATAGGCAACGGAACTCCTCAATAAACGATAGCAAATGAACCGGTATAGCTGAAATCTCATGTCTGTCTATTGTTTACACCAGTTCATAACATTAAATCACGTCAGTACGCTGTGAAGGGGTAAGCACATGTGAACCACTAAAATGTGAAAAATAAAAACGGTTTTGTAAAAAAGTTTTTTTGAAATTCGGCATCACATTTTCCATTATGCTCCGCTCCTATATGCCTTAGCGTGATGATTTATAGCCCTTCCTCCTTCCATACATCCTAAAACCTTCCTCCATAAATGGGCTATCTAACACTGAAAGAATTTTTCAAATCGGACCAGATGTTCCTGAGATTAGCTTTATAGTATGAGTATAGATTATGTTTTTGAAATTTTGCTCAGTTGCGTCCCTTTTGCATAATCTTTCATTGAAAAGGGATTAATTCCATTCTGGCTTATTCCCTTATCATTTCGTTTCCAAGCTATTTACGATTACAATTTCTTAGTATCTACCAACTTATTATTATTGACTTTTTTATATCGCTTTATCTCTGTTGATTGAGACAGAACGTTTCAATGAATTTGCTATTATTTAACAGATTAGGTAACAGCACTGTTCTTATCAAGAGATATTGCTGATACACCAGTACAATGTTCAAACGTCACATTTTCGGAAATCATTTCATAGCAAAGTAAACTATACATTCTAAGCAGTTTAGACTGTTGGCGGAATTTGTTCGAAAGAGTCACAGTTGCTCTGAAAAGCAAAGGGCATTAGGAGGAACACGGATGGGTCTCAGTAGGTAAGAGTTTAACACTCCATTACGCTCCGACCAGAGCGGGAGGACGGCGACGGCTAATTTTGGTGGAGAGTAAGCCCGTTCCAGTGCAAAATGTAGAATATAGTCTGTTAGTGTTAGTATATTCCAGTACTAGTCTTTAAGTATATACTGCCCCAAAATTCATAATAGAGCACTACATTGTCTACATCATATCAGCTAATTGTCGTTCGCTAAACGCAAGCCTCCCCATAGAGCGGAAACCATCCCGGTCTTGAGCAGTCCGCTTCAATCCTCTGCCAGCCACTACATTAAAAGGCAGGTATTTGAAGCAAAAACGCTCTAAACGGTTTCTAAAAATTAGCAAATGTTCTATAACGTGATCCGGTCGGCACCCTTTTCTAAAATTAACAATAATTACTCAATTTTGTTCAATTTTGGCTTCCTTTATGAAAACTTTCGCTTTCATTGCTCTGGGGAACCTAAGGAAAATATTGAAATATCGCTCGTTGATAAATTCTTAAGACGGTGGCAGGAACTCTGAAATAAACAGTAATCTTTAGGTTTATTTTAAAATATTTTTTTTATTTAATCCGGCTCGAAGGACCAACACAATTATGTCTCATAAAATTCGGTACTTACTGAAATTTAATGGTATAATCGTAACAGTTATAGTAAAATACAATTATATGAGTTTAAATTCTATATACGTACAAAATTGACCCAACCATACAAGACTTGATCCTGAGCATATATCTAATTGTGATGCGATACGAAACAGTATCTCTCATTAAATGGTAACTCATCGCTTACGTATGAATACCTGTGAACAATAATTAGCTCCGTTTCAAATGTCAGGATCACCTCTAAACTGGAAAATACGAAAATGAGCGTGTCTGAAATATTAATGACGACATTTTGCCTACTCTGTACTCGTATTCTGAAGCCTGACGTCAACCGCAGTGACGGGCACGATACGTCACTCATTAATAAAGTTCGTGCTTACTGACCTAAATAATGGATATTACTGTGATAAGCTCGAATCGTACGACCGGAAAAGGTTAATTTTATGTGCTACATTATATATTTTGTTAAATTGTAGTACTGACATTGTAAATTACTGTAGTAAAAGATCCAAGTACGCCATCTCTGATCGAAGAGCAGATTTCAAAATCTTAGTAAACAACGATAAAGGTAAGGAAAACGAGACGATACTAAGAGATTCATCAGACGTGCCGCTATTCGAATTCAAGAGATCAAAAACAAAATTTAGGAAAATAGAGTAAACGCTCGGGACCACAGTCACCGGAATGACACAAGGTCCCTCCGTCCTATGGTCAAAGTCCACGTTTCGCTCAGCGGAGTCATTCACTATACTATAGCAATAATGGCCACTGGCCATAGTGACTCTGACGTCAATGACGTGCTCGGTGCGTGACCAGGCTCGCGTGCCACCTACCATAGAGAATTCGCCGCTCGCTGCCATATTGTTTCTGGAACGATACTCAATGAACAGATCATACGTCACGGTGGAAAAAAAAAAACAAATTTATTTGTTGTGAAGATAACGTGGCAAGTTGTGTTGTGACGAGGATAGTGTCACGATAATAGCAGGGAAAGCAAAGTGTGATAGGTTGCTATGCGTGCGGTATAGGTTTGGTCATGATAAGTTTGATGCTGTCAAAATCCTGGCTTAGTGCCTTGACATGGTTTGACAATTAACTGCTTAAATTGGACAATCCGTAGGTAATGATAAGTTTAAGTTCGTTTCAATGAAGCAGGAACTCTAGAAATTGCTTTACAAACTGTCCTTCAATGAACTGCAATTTCGACCACCAGAACAATACATTAAGTAAAACAATGAAAATATACCTAAAACCAAAGACATAGTAGAATAACTAAATAGTAAAAACCCAACTATCCATTTTTAGCGGCGGGAACCTTCAGCAATTTGCGGTCTGGCAATGTAAAGCACGATGACCCCACACAATGAGGCACAGTTTTGAAGCTTATTCACGGCAGTCCACTTATTGGAATGGAATATTTGATTATTAAGAAAGCCAGTTCATGAGACACGGAAGAGCGTCCATGCTGTGCACTCTAGTTAACCGCCAACTGATCGTGTATTTAGGACATTGACGCACGACGTGATGACTGGCTGATGCCCCAGGGATGCCAACGTCGTAATGCGCAGTTGTAAACATTGAAAATTATATATTCTGTTTTTTTTTTGCTCCCGTTGCTCGTCATCATTCAGCTAAAAGATGTCCACTACTGCGCATTAGCTTTACCAAGCATAGCCACGATGACCATTCATATGTATTCCACATTACTTTTTTTGCTTTTCGCATTTTTTATGCAGTGGATTCAAAATCTGTTCCTTAAAGTGGCTGAACCATTGTTTGCTTTAATTGTATTTTACTTTTCCGATGGAGTGTATGAATCAGAGATGAACTCTGGATGGTTCTCAATTTTGCTATTGTATCAAAAGTAAAGTTTCCTGAGTTGCAGATTGTCAGAAGTTAGTGGTAAAGTATCGAGAAGCCGATGGTTCATAAAATACGGAAAAGCGCCGCTTGTTAACCGCGATCTTTTCGTTTATTTAGGGCATTGACGCACAATGCGCGCAATTAACGTCTGCCGGCGGCGGCGCAGGGTTGACACATTTACTATTTACTTGTCACGCATAATGAAACGAGCATTGCGAAATGTTATTTTCAGTTTACTCGTAGTTTGCTCGAGTTTTAGCTCATACACTAATATATTTACGCACAAATGTAGTAGTTTTTGCAGCATGTGTAAAGCCGGGAATGGGTTAGTGTTATTTCATTCCTGTTTTGTTGCAATAGCAAACTGGAAATCCCTTTTGTAATATCTTGCAGAAATGTTGCATAGCGCTTCTTTCAAAGGTCAAAAGTGCCATATCCAAGGAATTCTAAGTCTTCCATGTATGCGCTAGCGACGCTCCCAAAATCAGTTTTCAGTCAAAACTTTGAACATCGAACTCAACAGTAAATCCTATATTAGTCCCATTTCCTTTGCTATATGTGAGAGACTGGCGTCACTTTAAAAGCTATTAGCCTGTAAATGAGTTGTGAATGTAGGTTACATAACCCGCAGCCCTGTTTACTACCGGGATTTCCCAGAGGAGTGACTCACAGCCGTAATGTCAACTGCCGAAATAGTAACTTCGATACGACATCTAGGTACCCTACTTTTGAGATGCTCCGTTGGCTTGTGTTTATATTGATTGTTAGTCTGTTCAAAACTGAGGCTTGCGATGTTTGACAATATGAACTCGGTTCATCTCGAATAAAGTGGTTTTTCATTGCCAACTTATCTGATAAAATACCGTTAATAACACATTCAAGATTTAAATGTCAGAAGTCTTTAATTTACAGTTCGATCGTAAAAAACTGTCACCCCTATTAAATGTCGGGATTTCCCAAAGGAATGATTCAGCACTAATGTCACCTGCCGAAGTAGTATCATAATGTTGCGCACACGCATGTCTGCCATGTTGTTACATGTGTGTGTACGCGGATCAGCTGTTCCGATCGTTTTGGAAGTTAATTCATAGAAGTCACAACATCCGTTTGGAAAGTTTGGCTCAGATTGTGAAAACTTAGCGTCTATTGCAGATTGATATCGATTGTGCTTCATTTTGTTATTAATAAAGATGTTCTTTTTGATTGCTTATTTAGTTTTAGTGTTCAAAGACAAAACATTTACTCAAATTAGGCTGAGAATTAGGAGTTTTTGGATATCAAAAGTTACAAAGGACTGCGCCCAAAACACATCTCTTTCACTACTCTTTCTAAGCATTAATAATTTTTATATATTCTCCAACAATTATTGCATGGTGACATCAGTTAATTCCTCTTTACCAATATCATAAATATTGATGACAGCAATTATGTTGTAATTGTTATGTGTCGACCACTTAGCTACGTAAAATATAGTAGAATGGATTTTTTCTTTGGCAATGATCCAATTGCAATACAATTTAATCGCTCAATTAGTATCGCGAAGACATATCCGTTTCTATGTATGACACATTTTGTGTTTCAAAACTTTTAATATGAGATCATTTTTATCGCAGTTCATTGATTGCGTATTAAACATCCGCTTAGCAGGTGGAAAAAGAGCTGATTTTTTCTGCACTTTTATCAGGCCCGCAATGTGGGGTGTTAAGATTTCATTGCTTTACGGTGAAGAAAAGTACACGTTACAAGTCCCAAAGTGAAAACTATCTCTTTTACTCACTTTTTTAGCAAGTTTCAGAACAAAAACAGTTCAAGATCAAGTTGGAATTATCTGCTCCAATATTTTCAGCGTACCTTCATAGAGACATACTAGTTTTTAGATCATTTGAACAGTTTGTATGCTATCAAAAACTTACCGAAGTTCAGTCACATAAAGACTTCTTATCCAATTTCGGCTAGATCGGCTGCATCTTCATCCAGCAAGTTATTTGCGGAATTGTGTGAAAGGTCTTCGCGGCTTTATAACCCACAGGGCATTTGAAGGAATACGGGTGGGTTTTCGTCAGTAAGAGTCTGACACTCCCTTCCCACTCCGACTTAATATTTTCCCAACAATAAAACAAGTTACAAGCCATCGTTCCCTGTTCTAGAAGGACACAAGGTCCATTATTCCTGGCTCTGATATCCACCAGGTCGGTGTTCTCTCGTTAAAGTTTGCCTAAAGTAGTGCTACCTGCACTTGCCCACGCGCACCAATATAATCAGTGTCGTTTGTAGGAGAACCACTTGTCGCGCTATTTATAGAGTTCGTTGTGTTGGTATGCTGTTTTTGAATTCGTTTTATTGATTCATAAAATCTGCGGCTTTTGAGTGGGTTTTAATTTATTTATTTACTTAGTCTTAAACGGTATGTGTGATGTTATTTTAAGCACTGATTGGTGGCCATCAAACTTTAGTTCTGACTGCATCCTCTTCTGCTTCCCCTTATCCCATTATTTAGGTTCGGGTCTCTCGTTCAATTGGTTGAGTTCTGTCTACATTATCAGCACATTATCAAGAATCATGTTGGAATCGTTTCCATTATTTCAATAGATTATCTACGCTGTAAGAGTTGTTATAGTTCTGCTTGCCATATGAAAAGGGAAATTAATTTGTCAACTTCAAACAATTCACGTAGACTAATTACAGCCGTGCTGGTAAACAAGCAATGGGCGGGCAGCTTGTGCCATTTATATCAAATAGTTCAAAGAGTTTGAATAGTAATTGTTTTGTGATCAAAGTCTTGCATTAGCCGACGGGACACAACCGAATAACGCGATTATTCATGTTTTGATTGCATATAAAACCGAATAACGCGATTATTATAACATATTTATCAAATCCGAGTTGTTGTAACAATACGATTTCTTCACACTAGTATTCCCGCTAACCGAAAACGATTTTGTTTCAAGTGGGCTCCCAAAAATAGTTCAACCTTGTATCTACGTTTTGCGAGTTCCCGGAAGAAGGAGGCGATGATTCACCTAAAGCTGAGTATTGGATAGACGACGGATGGTGTGTAACACCGATCGTCTGCAGGCGCTGCATCCTTGCATGCAATATTGAAAGAAGGTGCAACGGAAAAATCCTGGCACAACAGCAACGCTTCTTCTGCGAGGCGATGCTCCACTTTGTTGGTAGACACAAAATTTATTCATGCATAGACACCTGGATGTCTGAAGCCATAGGTACAAATGTTTGTTGTATACGGGAAATCGCAAGCACTGGTATAGGGATTTGTAGCGCAGCAAACATCGCTCGCATCCTCTAATCGATTGTCACGGACGTTACTCATCCTTTTCAAAAATCCGTCGTCTAGTGAATGTGTAACTGAGATATTAGATCGCCTATGACATAAATACTATAACACTTATATCACCGTGACGGGATATTTTGACATGGCGCCGGCTATAACCGTTTATGTTAGTAACCGTGAGTCGGCGGTGACGGTCCGGCGACCGGCGGCCGGCACGGCACGGCGACGGCGCGGCGACGCAGCGGCCACGCGTTAAATATAACCGATGAGTTGCTGACGTGGAGATGATGCTCACGTTGACTAATTCCCAGTTTGAGTGCTACGATTTGGCTAGATGCTGTAGTTTTTGGAGTTATCGTAGACAGGTGTCACTGGGATGTGACGGTTTTATTAGGTCTGTTAGTTTATTAAGATTTTTTTCTCGGAAGTGATTGAATATAATAGTAAATATGTTTTACTTTTCGAGCAGGCCATTTTGAACTGAGGAAAAGATCCTGTTTTTTATAACAACGTGTTGGATGAGTGAGATGATGATCTTAAAAAGAATAGAAATTGAGACAGATTCCAGTTAAGTTATCGTTGGGGAACTCATAATCCAAATCATAATTGCATTCAAAACAAAATTCGTTAAGAATATACCTACGTAGGCACATAAACAAACGCAAAGATTTTTAATTTAGATGTCAACAGTTTGAAACCAGGAAGCGTGCTCCAGACGTGCGAAGGAAATGAGCCGCGATTCAAGGTCGGAAGACACGTTATGACATAAATAAAAAATATTTAAATATCACACAACGATATCACGATTTTTATAATCTTCCTCATCTAACCAACCGAATTTCACCCGCAGCAGAAACCAACGCTCTCAAAAGGCAAAACTATCAACTCAAAAACACAATTTTGGTTATTGCGTGTGATTTTAGAAAGTCCAATGTAATTAAGCAATGCTGTAACGGCGGTATTAAGGCTACAACCATAACTCGTCATGGGCCATGGCTAAGAAGGCCATTAAAAATGGCCATGATAGCTATGAAGTGAGGCACCTTTCCCCATAAAATGGTTTTTAATAATAGGTGTCGGTGAAGCAGCTCATATCTTGTCTTTGGTTGACCGATCGATGGCGTTAGTATTTTATTTATACATCTCTTTGAATCTATTGGTGTTACCCATATCCTTGGACAATCATGGTATCTTGAGAAGTGCAGTTGTAGCTACATTTTCATGAGCTACAGTTACAGACCCACCCAGTGCAGTTTTTGGTTTCATTTGATTATTGCTCATGGATGGGACATTTGCTACATCATCAGTACCTTAACCTATCTGCTCGTCTCTGCAACTATCATTCTCCTCTTGGTTGTTGATGATGCTGATTCCTTATATCTTGCTCAGGAGTTCAAAGGACGTCTCCATTTCTTTCAATGTTCCTTCTTCAAATCTTGTGAAGTGTGCCTGAAAATTGTAAACTATGAGTAATAATGAAGCAGTTACGTAAATACGGGTTAGTCAAGTTCGTCTAGACAAGGTTGATCACCCACGTCGCCGCCGGCGCCTGCGCTGCGTTGGACGTTATTAGTTCGCTGAAATTATACGTTATTAATAGTGGATTATCTCCTGGCGCTTGTAATCCTTCAGATTACTAGGAGAACAATCGTTTCCAAAATTATTTTTTGACTGACGGTTCAAAGAACACTAAACTATGTTGTTAAAGCTGCTTCGATGATTTCTTTGTTTCATCTAATGATTTTTTGATCTAATGGTTGTAGCTCACTTAAGGTATGAATGGCTTTTCTCTTAGTTAACTTAACCGGGCCTTATACCTTTATTTCATCTTCGTTACCACTAACATTCTACCCTAACAATGTATTTTTTTATGTTAACTGCTTTGTAATTGCAAGCTATTCAGTCTTCACATTGGGCAATGATATTACAATATCTCAAAAAACATAACAGAGATTTCATATAAAATTCTTTCTACAGACAAAACATACCATCTTAATAATGAAAACGTAGACAAAGTGAGTTACAAAATTAACTGTATTTTGGCAAGTGAGGACACAAGGCTGATGTGTCACCGAATGACGCGCTCGGAGAGTTTAAATCAAGAAGTTAGTGATTCAATCCGGACTGTCTCTGTTGTGTTATTTGATACCCTGGAGTGGTGATATAATGTTGATTGTATTTTTAGTAGCTCCCTCTTTTACGCCTGGAGCGTCGGTTAAGTTGCGGGTGTCAATGTCAGGGTTACTATGTAACTGCTTGGGAAATGTGTCAGAGTTGTCGGTTCGGCTTGTCATCAAGGCAGTGCGTGGGTGAACTCGTGTTGGTGCTTTTACTACAGTACATAGACTGATCAGTCTATATAATGTTCCCTCTTCTGGAGCCAAGTCCTTTTCTCCATAACAAAGGGATGGGTTCTGGTTTTTTTTTCGATGTTTTCGTGTAAAGCATCTTGCTGGGTTCGGTTTATAAAACGTCTAATTCGGGGCCACTGGGCCACCACTGTTATTTGATTACTTTACTAACTTAGAACAGAACAGAATACAATTAATGTTAAAATTAATACTATAAAAATCTTTGTGTTCTGCGGGATCCGTCTTATTATGAATACCTGTCTCATTGCTAGTCTGCTTTTATGTTTGATGTGACACTTCCGCAATGCAGTTTACGTTATTTTTATGTAAATCATAATAATTTAGGTTAAACGATAAGTTATTTTATTAGTTTATGAGGAGCTCGTGGCTAAATAAAAACAGCCGCACAGGTCGAGGTTTGTTCTGTGGATGGGTGACCATCTTAACATACCGAGTTTCCTCCGTGCCTCGGAAAGCACGTCAAGCCGTTGGTCCCGGCTGTCATTCGTAGATCTCTTTGGCAGTCGTTACGGATTGTCAGAAGCCAGTAAATCTGACTCCAGTCTTGCCAAGAAGTACCGTGTCACCCAGACAATGGGTTGTGGAGGTCTGGTAGGCAGCCGCTCCACGTAAAATACTGGTATTCAGCCGAATCCGGTTTGACTGGAAGCCGACCCCAATATAGTTGGGAGAAGGCTAGGCAAATGACGTAGTTATTTTATCGCTTATTTCAGTCTCATTACTTCCTGACCTGAAATGAATTCCTAGTCACACGATGACTGGTGTGTTTCGTTGTCTACGAAATGTAACTCGTTTGGTATTAAATTAATATCTTGATAGTGAATGCAAAGGTCATGGGCTGCGCATGCGCAAGGTTATGTCGGGTGTCTAATAACAATCATTGATCATTGTTCGTTACCTCTCAATAATGATCATCAAACTAAAATTATCTGGCGTGTCATCATAGGTTTAACTAAGTTCCCAGTATTTTCGCTCTTATTTCTTTAGCTATACGGTTGAAATGAAGTCGACTGGGAAATTTCAATGAAAAAATCATGTTTTCCATTAAGTAGTCAAAAACATCCAAAAATAATATATGGAACTGTTCTGATTGGAAGTGGTTTTTCGTCGTCAGTGCGCACGAACTCAAATCGTACTAACTTGTGATCAGGCAATAATGATACCAGTTCTTGTTTTTTTTTTTGTTCATACACCAGTTTTCGTGGTCGTATATATTTATTTTAGTTTTTGTCTAAAAATATCTTAGTCTGGATTTAATTAACACAAAACGTAGCTCAACAGAATTCAAGTTAACTTTGAACCTAATTCTTAAAGAAATATATCCATCCAAAATGCCAAAATCTGTTTAGGAAAAAATTATAATCAGATGCAAAGCAGTTCAGAGATTAGTATTCATTCAAATAATGCAAGTAGCTGCTTAAGTTCACTAACATGACCTTAATTGATAAATTATTTAATCCGTCCGAATACAGTGATTGAGCGTATATCTGTAAATTTCGTAATTTTCATTACCAACAATGATACCTATTAACTACCTACGTTCGATTCGGATCGAAAAGATAAATAGTGGAAGACGATCAAACATCTTTTTTTTTTTTTTTTTTAGGGATGGGAAATCATCCAATGACTCCTCCCGCTCTGGGTGTAGCGGGAGGGAGTGTCAGACTTCTACTGACTAAAACCCATCCATGTTCCTTCATTGCCCTTTGTGTTCCGGAGCCACGGTGTCTCTTGCGAATAATCCCGCGACTCCGGCAGGCGTCGGCCCTTTCGGGCCCCTCTGGGTTGCTGACTCTCTTTGAGGCGCGCGTGGAACACTAACGCGCCGTCGACACGGCCTGTCGTCACTAGACGGACGGACGGCGAGCCACCCATAGCTCGCCGTCCACAGGCCCGACGATCAAACATCTTAGTTACAAATATTTTTCTTTGAAGGCCTGACGGTTTTGCAAGTGCTACAGGATGTATTCGCAAATAATTAAAGTTATCCTTGTATAGCAATTTAAGTAGTGTTTGCTGTCTTATTAAGTGTGACTGGCTTTTACCCGCGACTTCGTACGCGCTAACGCGCAAATCCTGTTTTTGTCTCCACGAGCGAGAGAATCTCGGCGATAGAGATTTGTTGCTGGGGAGTTTGTTCGCCACTTCTTCTCCACAGCTAGAACACTAGGATGTGGTGACGGGCGGGCATTTTGGAGGACTGTCTTTTGTAAAAACTTGACGTTCAAAAAATGCTGGCTCTCAGCCTTATTTGAATAAATGACTTTTGAATTTTGATATTATCGCCTTGTCAAGTATTTCTATAACAACTCTATGAACGTGTTTCCACGATATTATCGCGGCGATTTGACGAGTGAAGAAACGTCAAGTCGCGGCGATGGAGCTCGTGGAGATGGCGCCTTTCTCCTACGGAGTGTAGGAAGCTACGAGTATATCGTCGGGGATAGTGCAAATCCGCAGAACTAGCATTGGATAATCCCGCGTATCTGCACTCCATGTAAGTTTACTGGGGAAGGTTATAAGTTGATTTTTTTTTCTTATACAAACGGCTATGACCTCATTTTTTGAGGAGAGTAATAATTCATGAGCTTTAGGTACTGTTCACAGTAGAAATCTAAAGTTTGTATTGTATATTCGTAGAAATCCACGTACAATGGTCCAACTTCAGGACTAAGTGCGGAAACCAAAACCCCCTAATAGAATAGATTCGTAGAAATCAATTAAAGTCTTTACTATATTGTATGGCTAGACTTTCAGATACGCGGAATTATCCAACTGTTTTACCGCGGATTTGCACGATTTGCGATTGCTTTCTGACATAAAATCTCCCAGGTTGTAGCTAACAGGAAACACAAGCTTCGGCGGGGGATTAAACTCCTTACTTATATGCACAATGAAAGAATTCGCAAAACGTTTTCTGCGTTAGGGTGGGATGTCCATCATGTTTATTTTTAAAATTCTGAATTATCTCTAAATGTTTCTTTATATTTCGTTCAATTAGTGCAGTAACTGCTATTAACGTCTAAAGTTCAATGATATTACAAACTTGTTATGCACATAAATTACATATTAACTTCATATTAGCTGTTTTTGTTAGATTTAACAAATAACTCTAACTATTTGAAGTAAAGTATCATTAATTCATACTTATTATGATAATGCAAGTTTAGCTAGTTTTCTCACTTTAACTTGACATTGACTTTAAACCTCGATTAATTTTTAATTTATTGAAATGACACCAGTGTTTGTAACCTACAAACGAAATATATGCAGAATCACTCAAGTTAAATACAGAAACAAATAAAGACTTCACTTCTTCTTTACTTTGAGTTAACAAAGGCTTCAAATTGTTAATAATTTAATTCATAATTTTATAATGATATTGTAATCTCAATTTAATTTAAATCAGGACAGCTTTTTATAAACTCTTATTTTATTTTTTCAATTTTTGTTCACGTCAATTAATCGTTACAATAATTTAATTAACCTACTTAGAGAATGATGTGCATGCTTGTAAGTGACTTATTTACCGAGAATCCTCACGAAAATGATTTTAAAATTAATATTGATTTTTAAATAAGTCGTTGGTGTGCCTAAATAAATAAATAAATAAAATTTTCTTGTCATTTGTACTTGAAAATGCAGGGTTTTCCACAAACATAGACACATGTATTTCAGATCAGTTTTTACGTAGTCAATTTGCCATTACTTTACCTGCGCAGTTATAGGCAAAGCCGCAGAATTTTGGAGGTATGCGGAACAGACAGTAAAGTCCCGCAAACCGCCATTGAAAAGGGAGGATTTTCCGCCCAGGCGGTTGTTGTGCCTGGTGGGCTACTGCCCGAAAGTTCATGTTCGGGCGGATGTATATGTTCAAATCGCACGGTAAACTCTGATAACGCGATTCAGGATTTTTAGTTCGCCGCCAGTTGGATAGATGGCGTCGCGGTTCTTTTTGTTGCGATGTAGATTTGTTTCGTTGGTTTTTTCTTGTGGCGGTATTGATGCCGCTACAGAATCACAAAGAATTTCCCATTAATTTAATTAAGAAAGTATTGCGCAAAAGAGCTCAATCGAGAGAATCATCTAAGGAAAATTAAAAGAAAGAGAAAAACAGGAAATGACGTCCTTACTACGTGATCTATTCCCGGTTTTTTTTTTCTTGACTACTGCCTTTTTATGAGTGCCTGCATTACGGAGTCCCTGTTCTTTATCAAGTTTACAATATCGCATTATAATTTAATCTTTTCTATTGCCCACTTAAAATAAATTAAATTAATCTTTAATTCAGGAAAAATACCCATATATTATGTTAGTATTGACTTATAAACTATGTTTGTATAAATTAGAGACTACTTAGTAGAGCTTTTTGTTTTTTTTTGTTTGGAATAACAAACATAATGTAAAATATTTACAATAAAATATATATAAAATTAACAATTATGCAATCAGCAGCATTATTCACGGAAAACATATTAATTGCGCGCTTCTAAGACTGCAAAAGTTAAAGTTACAATAAATAATAATTAATAATCAAACAAATTAAGCGATTAAGATGAGACAAGTTACAGTAAAAAAGACTAGGTAGTAGAGCTTTTAATATAGTACTTAAAATTACTATATTGACAACTCACTATGAACGGGAGGAAGATGAAGGCAAAAGATAACAAACGGAATCAGCGAGGAACACCAAAAGAAAATTGCGATTTACTGGAGAAAATGTAGGAAAACGTGTTGCACCGACTCTTCCCGTGGAACTAGAAAAAGAAGGTGATTTTGATGGAAAACTGCAGTGTCATAGGCATAGTTCACTTCTTCTAGTACTTTCGGTTTGAAGCTGTTTAAATTCTTCGTTAATGAAAGAAACTCTTTAAACAAATAAGTAGTATCGGATAGTGCGTGCGGGCGTTATTCTCATAAACTAGCGGCGAGGTCGCGCGGCTAATCAGCGCTGCAATCAGTCGACGTCACGGCGACGTCATGCAGCGCCCTAAATATTCAGCGGTTGACTGACAGCCGCCCGACCAGCTATTGATCATTGCGTTGTTTATACACCCGCCTACTAGATCTATGGATCATCAGCAACTACATTGGCGAAATCTGATTTAGTGGCTTTCTTGCCCTTTCTTTTCATAATTTTAAAGTGTTGCTCGAAAAGCTCTGGTACAAATTTGCCTTATATCCTTTGCGATCAAAAACACTTGCGTGTGTCTTCAAACTGAAGAATATAATTGCATTGCATTTTTGTTTTTTGTTTTTTTAGCTTGCATTTTTTTATTTAATTTATTTTTTGCTTTTATTTTTCGAACGATATAATGGAGGACATCGGACAATTACGTTCAAACTTTCAACTCTTCAAGTAAGCAAATGCAATTTATTCACTTGGAATTCATTTTAAATGCTTTTACATTCACGTCGCATAAAATCGAATTCTTCGTAGCCTTGCTTGCAAAAGTGCTTTGACATATTCTATTCAAGTTTTCCATTTCTTCATTTTATTGCTTCTACATACTAGTACGTAAAAAAACAAATTGATTTCCAAACTCGGTTCAGCGTCGTGCATGTTTTGATCAACATTTTCCTGTATTGTTCGCGTAATATTTGCTCTGACACAACAGACGCTCACCGCTACAGTTGTCACGTCGACGGATTTGCCAGATTGTGTTCAAACATAGTTTTGTTTATCAACAGGTGAAAGTTTGTTTGATTCCCGAATATACTTGTGTACCTACATCTCTCTCAAGTTTGATCTTATGCTTGGTGTCATCTTTATCCTTCACAAAATCAGATTCGTCCGTAATTGTATCTTGTTTTATATCTTCAAGTTTATAATTAAATATAATCATATTATTCTTCTTGTAAAATAATTAGCAACTTGTTTGTCCGATATGTATAACCTTTGTAAATTTAAGTTAGCAGATAGGTATTTCGTCATTGCTCATTTAAAACTTTTTGTGCTTCAGCATCGTCAGCGGATAACTTCGAAGATGATTTCGTTAAACCATTGCTTAAATTGCGTGCCAAATATTATGTGTTTCATCGGTGACTTGCGCAAATTACTAATTACTTAATTTTAGACTTGGAAATATGTAAATAATAACATTACCATCCATCATGTCAACGCTCAACGTTTCTCTGTAAAAATTCTCAGTAATCTGATGAAAATCGATTCTTAGAAACTGCATCCTATAGACTACCGTGTTTTTTGTATAGAAACTATTGCCAAGATTTAAGTCGTTTTAACTAAAACGTTGATGCGTCAGTTATCTAGCGCTGCTGGGTGCTGAGCGGCAAGCGCTACGAGCGGCTGCGCGTGCGCCGCTGCGTCAGCGCGCCGCCGCCCCGCGCGCCAGCGCTCAGTCAGTGTTCGATCGCGATCCGAGCTCACCTGTCGCTCCATCGAGTGTCGCGCAATCCGTTCCGTGCCGTTCGACGGCAAGTGCTAGTGCCACCATAAGATGCTTGCGCTTGACGCAGTGGTTTCTGTTTGTGTTAAAGTTTTTTAGTGCCTCAAAGTGGATTCCGGCGGACTGTATCAGGCCGTGGAGCATGCGCGGAGGCTCGAGCGCTCCCAGGCCATGTATGTCATAAATTTAGGTGAGTCCGCTTCGACATACGGCGACGTCGCAGATCCACATTCCTCGATATGTTGCATGACATAGAATTGCGGTGCGCTCTCCTATAATTGGAACTAGACTAGACCGGTACTTGCTGGTAACGAGGTCCCGGTCTTATTGTCGTTTCAGCCTAGTTTTTATCGCGGTATGCAAATAAATTCGAGGTCGGTTCGCGAAATCGGCTTTCACTCTGATCATGTTTTTCGACCCCCGCTTGCTGTCGGGTATGGTGCGGTGTCCTGAAGGAGGTCTTGTTGCGAGAGAGGTTCAAAATCAGCTCGCTCGTACGATTCCATTTCAATTTTTGTCTTATTCATAGCGCACTGTGCGTGTCTATGTATGTTTTTATTACAGTTCACGTACAACGTGTGGGCGTGTGTTGGTGTGTTTGCGCTATCGGCGATGCTATTTTCGTCCCGTGCGCGTGTGTTCGTGTGTGTGCACTGCGCGAGTGTGCGTGTGTCCGCCGTATCCGCGTTCGGCCTGTTATCATTCTCCTCGCTTGATATTGTTGCGAATTACGTGATATCTTCGTTTACGATTTTAATTTTATATCAAACTATATGTGTAATGTGTTATTTTGCTAGGTACTTTTGAATTTTTTATTTATTTGCACAAGTGAATTGTCTACTGTATGTAAAGACAAAACAAGTCTACTGTAGGAAAACAAAGTAAATATCCTTAACATTATAGGTAATTTTCACATAATTCTCACTGATGTTTGTGTACTTTAACCGTACGTGGATTTTCCTTGACTACTGCAGGTGCAATGCAACCTAGCAACATACAAAGTCAGTGTCAAACAATATGTTATTTACTTCTATTTACCGAAGACTATTGCAACAACTGTTTTTCAATTGAAACAATACTGACTATTTTGTATTCTATCAAAGTTGTTTTTCACGATGAAGTTTTATTTTGATACAACAGTTGTCATGCAAATTAGTTATTAATTGTGAAGTTTGTTATATTAATTCGTTTTCATTGGTAGATTATAAACTGGTTTTACGTATTGTCTGCTACGCCTAATGCTTGAGGAGCACCAGCTGTAAAATATGTTGATAACATTTTAACTCGAAGCAAAGATTTAAAGCGTTTATCTATGTATACTTATATTGTATAAGGCTAAATTGATTGAAAATGGTTTGATTGTTTGTTTGGTTAAACACTCCAATCTCAGGAACTGCTGGTTAGAATAGAAGAATTGTTTTAGTGTTGTATAGCTGATGTATTAAGGAAGGCTGTAGGCTATATAGGTAACATCACGTTACGTAGGATACAATAGGAGCGTAGCATAAAAAATGTGACGCAGACGAAGTTGGGCGGTTTCAAATTTTAAAGTTTTTTTTTGAAGTGGCAAGGTAGGTTCAGCAGTCAAAAACAAGAAGCTATTCGCAAGTACCAAAGCGTAGATCTCTTTAGAGATGAATAATTAAAAAAGTTCACGAACACTATTTTAAATAATTGTTCGTATTCAAGAAAATTTTGTTGGTACAACTGAATATTATAAAGCTTACCATAACCTAGGTTCTTACAAAAATTGTTACCGTAGCAGAAGTTAGTTTAAATGTTTCTGTTAGTTATCGCAACCAAAATAAAGTATGATTTAGTAGTTAATTCTTCATATCATAAACCTGTATAAAATGTGTTGTTTAAATTCAAATTTACAGTTTATATGTAATCAATACAACTCTGTCTGTGAACAGTACAACAAATACTACAATGACATTAATGAGTTATTTAGGTGTTAACCCAAATGCCACTATAACATCAATATTCAATGATCTGCAAGATGAGTGAGAAATGGTTGAAATTGACACAAACCAGGGAGTCAACATAGGTAAAAATAACTAAAGTTTCAACACTACTGATTAAAACAAAGCTGATGATGAAGCCAAGATGTTTGTTTATAATACTCAGTCTAATCTACCTCTAGCTATCGGATCAGAGTACAATGCATTGCATAATAGTATATAACACTAGCAGTGGACGTGACGCCGCCCGTTTATCTTCCACAGCGCGAGTATCTTTATCGAGCGACACGAAAAGATATACGAATGTTCTATGATAGGTATTTGATATCTTTATAATGGTAAAAAAACACTATAATGTGAATGCCACCAGGCTTTTGTTCAAGCCATACTTTTTCATTATAAATAGCTTGATATCACACTATGTCATCAAAAGGTCATCGCTGGCAATTTTGTACACAATTTTAAAATTGTGATTGATTCAGCCAGCCGGAATAAAGTCGGGCCTATTTATTAGGTTCGCTTTTATAGTCACCTATTGGAAATATTTCTTCTCCTTGACTCTAATAATTATCTAAATCGGTCATCTAATTACGTGCCTATCTTTGCACCCATTTGTCTATATTCGTATGACCACCTAATTCGGTCAAAACTGAAAATTAGGTTTATAAGCTTGTTAAAAACCATTAATGCTATATCTTGTTGCGTAGCTTGAAGAATCAATAACTAAATGGTGTGATTTTGATAAATTCCACAATACTCAATATCAAGACAATTATTTATTTTCTCGACAATGCCTGTTCGGGCGTCAATTCAAAGAATAGCTAGTAGTGTAATGCTTTCCACTTCTGTTTTTAAATGTTCAGAGAAAGCACTGCGTCGTTTAATATAATGATTGTACAATAAAACAATGTTGTCGTCGTGGTCGTCACTGATTTCACGGCTGTCAGCATGGTCGATGGGTATCGGCTGTAAGTGCTGTTAATTGCTCAGTTATCGACTGTCATCGGTTGTTGGTGTTCGATTAGAAAGCTGCACGCTACCCGGGGGTACGGGGGGCTCGAGTCCCGTTGGTTTCTGAGACGGTAATTGGTACAATGTTCTCAGAAAGGACAGCTCACTTAGTCAAAAGCCTTACTCAAGTCTCTTAAGGTGGAAGCTCCAGGGTAGCCCGCGATATTCAAATATTTTTATGTTTTTTGCAATTTGTCGGTGAGTGTGAAGCTGTATGTTGAACAAAATACGGTTCGCGATCGTAAAGAACATTTATCTAAAGTATTATAACCATTTGAATCATTAATATAATCTTCTAAGTTCGTAGAACTCGATTGAATGTAATTTTGTGAAAAAGTCATTCAATCGAATTGTATGAACTTAGAGGGTTATACTGATAATTAAAATGGGTATAATTCTTTAGATATATATGCGTAACGGCGGCGAATTGTATTTTGTTTAACATACAGCTTCACACTGATTGGCAAATTGCAAAAAACATAAAAATATTTGAATTTCGCGGGCTACCCTGGCGCTTCCACCTTAAGATTATATTGTTTGTTATTATGTACTTCTTATTACTGATTCTGATTCTTGTTTTATATTTTTTTATGATTATCATCTGCGTTTTTGGTAACTCTTTAATATTGATTAAAGCTGCGTGTTACAATTTGCCATACAAGCATACCTTCTTTGCATTGAATCAATTTACTAAAACAAAAAAAAATACGACTATATTATCTAATGAATATTTATGAACGGCAAAAATTAACACAATCATCAAGCACTTCATTACAATATAATTAATGGAGTACAAATAACAGAAGCTAACCAATTTTTATTCGATACGAGAGTTGCCGCAATGAATAGCGAAGTTCAGTGGAAGTTGAGACAAGTGCAATCACAAATATATTATCGGGTACACGGTACTTAAACGCCAGCATAACAAAAAGCCGGCGCATCATGAAGTATTCGAGATCTCTCGATGGTGAGGGCTAAATAATTGTCGTGATTGACACGGTCCCGGCTCCCGTTACGCGGAACCTGTCCAAGGGCCGCGCAGACGCACGGGCGCGCGAGCCGGCCACTGACCTGCAGCCGGATACTATTCACACATTTGTAAAAATCTGCTGCATTCAGCAAAGAGCTTCTTTAACTTATCTTGAAAGTACAGTTATTATTAGGCTAGCAACTTATTCAGGAATATCTTAAGTGCTCTTGGATAACTGCTCAAAAGTTTTGATGCAATAAATCATCGCAACGACCTCCATCATGAGTGACGACAACTCGACGTTATGAGTACCATTAAGTTCGCGTATTTTTTATCAGTTCTATAAATAACCTTAATTGCCTGCACTGATAACAGGGCTATCTTTGAAGTAGCGTCATCGTGTAAGCATTAAAATGACTTATCTTCACAACGTAGATAGATGTAAATTAATCTGTCTAATTTTTCATATTTCTGTGTGCAAAACCTTGACATGTCTTGATACTCAAAGATAAGTTTTCCAGTTCTAAGAATTATTTGCTCACGTTTCAATTTATATTTTGATTAGGTTTTTTAATTTATCTACTTCTATATGAGGAGTAGTATTTGTTTAATTCCTATTGTTTGTGTATACGATTTCTCTTACTGACAAGGGGCTTCCGCTAAGTGACTGATTAAATTCATTGTTCATTTGTTGATGTCTGGGATCATAAATAATGGATGTTTGGCTTGATTGTGTCGGTGCATTTCGTGTGGCGACAATCGATGCGTTTTTTTCGGTTCATTGCGTCAAAGCGAATGACGCACGCGTCTTGAATTCACGACAGAAATAATTACGGAACTCCCGTCTAGACGAAGTGTGTGCGATGGGGCACACTGAAAATCACACTTTTCTTTTCAAACGTTTCATAATAGACAATTTTCAGCTGTTAATCAAAATACATCTTCAGATCAAAATGATAATAAACTGTTTTGTGGTAAAAAAAATACTCTACCAGACTCTACCTCTATAACATTAAAAGCTAGATGTACAGATATTTTACGAAACAAAACAGTATTTCCTGATTCAGAGCAGTAATTCCCATTCGTTTGCTTTCGATTTTTGTTCATATATTTCATTTATTCGTACTATTATCCTGTTATGTGAAGCTTGTGGTTAATCGTCATCAATCCTCAATGGAGTAATAAAGCATAAAGGCTAGTAAATAAAAATGAAATATGACTAGTGCCATGTGTCGTTGTAAATTATCTTTTGTGTAAGCATAAAATACAAAGTTGAAGCCATTTCCGAGTTCCCAACAACAGCAGCCACAAACTATTACATAAAAGCTCAAGTTGAAAAAATATACACTTGAAAAGTTAGTCGAGTCGAAATACACGAAGACATTGTTAGTTGTTACTTACACACAAGTACCCTTAAATCATGCCTATACTTTGAGTAATATACTTTGAGTAATAAACTTCCAACCGCATTGACGTCAACTACGAGGTAGGAGGTAAACAAAAACCTATTGACTAAACACTCAGTTTACTCGATGAATAAGAATGTCCGGTTCTGTAGATCATCGATGTCGTTACCGGCTATTGCCAAGTTCATGTGGACAGATGAAAGTGCTTGTACTCCAACTTCACTGGCCTAATTACTATTGCTGTGGTGCAAAGTGTCCCTCAGGGTTAGTGAATGGACTGTATTATCAGTGTGGTTGGTTAACAGGAAAATACACTTGCAAGCGACGATGAGACGTTTTTGTTTATCTTGATGACTCACTTACGGGCACAAGGAATAGTTAAGTTACTGGAAATGTAAACCGTTATTCCGCAGTATTTTATAAGTTAAAGCAATAAGTAAAAAAGTACAAGCTTCTCGTTCAGAATTAATCAATGATTTAGTAAACAGTAGGTTTTTTTAATTTTTCACTCTTATTTGTATGTATTTCGATGTAGATCATAGTAATATTTTATTGTATCGCGTATCGCGAAATTACCTTTAAAGGTTAAAAGTCTTCTAAGAAAACTGTTCGACCTTTGTAAAACATTGTGTTTACCCTTTGCCCCTTTAACAATCTTGTGTTCCACGAATTCGTCCCACTTTTACGAAAGCTTTTATATACTAATAAACTATTTATTCTATTATTTGGTCTATTGTTGGATAAATGTAGGTTTCCTTATTTGTTGACTGGTCATCGTTGTTAGTTGGTGTCAGCACTTATAGTGCGTTCGTCAATGCATGGCTGCGTCTATTTGCGTGGTTCTTGCTTCCATCACGTCGATGGACCGTGACACTGCGTATAAAAACTGCAAGCCTTGAAAACTTTTGTATTAGTTACTTGTAAAACATTAGGTTTCCGTGTTTTCGTTTTCCGCATGTACAGTTAAGAACAGTTTCAACCAATGAACAAACAAGTTTGTATAACTTTTGAAAAATACGAACGGTGCTAATGTAAGGTATGTTTCTGTTGCTAAATATACCTACTTTACATAATCGTAAACATATTACGTCAGAGAATACCTGGAACTGAAGAATTTGTTACTGCTGATGACGTATTCTTCATAAAGTAACTGTTATATTAGAATCTAATCCAGTAGTCGCAGCTACTTGTTCAAATGTTTCATGTTCTCTCTTTTTTTCTTCGCCCATAATTTTCTTAATTCTTGCTATTTAGAACTTCAGAGCTTTTAGCAGTTATCTAAAACAAGTTCAGTTAACAAAGTGACAATAGGCGTAAAATATGCAATGACAAAAATGTTGTTAACCATTTACTGAGCATTATATTGTTCTTTTCGTTATATCATTCGACACTGATTGTCTGCTTCTCACTACTCTTCCGACTCCGAGGAAGTTGTTTGGGATTAAATGGTAGTCAATTTCGATCCAGTCAACTGTAAAATCGAATCTATAGTTTTTTCTCCATCAAATATAGGCTTCCGTTATAAAACCATCAGACTAGGAAGTTGGAAATTGATTTATGTTATATTTAGTAGATTTTCACCGTGATTGATTGTGATTTGAGCCGGGGCAATAAAAAAATGAAATAAGTATAAAATCGATTAACCGGTTCAGGGTTTTACCTCGGGGGATAAACTTGCGATATTTTAGGGCAATTAACATTAAAACATATTAGAAACTGATCTATTTACATTCCTAAAAATAAAGAGTTCAACAAACTGAGTGCTGAAAGCTTGTGTTTATTTAGTTATGTATAGGTACACAAAATTAAAAAAAAAAAATGCAGAAAAAAGAGCACAAAGTGTGTAATTTGTTCGCAATATTTCCACAAAACATATTCAGAAATATTTTCAAATAGCAACACCCACTCGTACGTGGGCTCTAAGATAATGTAATCCAAAGAGAATATCTTTCATTTGATTCGGAACTGTGTGTAGGTGCTGACATTACTCCTTGACCTTTGGCGTGGTGGCGTGGGCCGGTTGTTTACCTAACAACACACTGCCACGAAAAATTTGCAACCAAGATAATTGTATCGGCTATGAGAAAACGAGTATGTTTATTTATGAGTGAATGTAAAACTTCCAAATTGCCTTTTTCCCTCGATTAGCTTCAGTGCTCAAACTTATGGGGTTTTAGTCCTGTCAGTACGAATATACATCAGCAACAAGAGGGGTCGATTTCGTTTCTGAAAGAATTCTGTTTCAAGGTCTTTCGATGTTTACTCCAAAGTTATCAAAAGAACATACTTATCTAATTGTTTCTGATTTATTATTGAAATATTTTCTGATGATTCTGATACATGCTGTGACCGCCGCGCATATGAAGTGATAATTATAGCATAATGACTTGTATTCTACTAAATTTATATCGAAATAAAAAGTTGAAAAGTAACGTTTGACGTAGCTGCAATTAAGATTAGTCTGCTCTTTGGCCGTATTGCAATTAGGCAAAACATTTTTGTCACCCACCTCAGAGAGGCTTAAAAAAACATGACATCATAATCGAGTGTAGGTACAGTAGGTGTGTTATTTTTAGATATGCGAAACACGACATGTTTAATGTCTGAGTCGAGATAATATTCTACTGCCTCAACTTGAGTTTTACAGGTTTTATTCACTTGAGCAACAAGATCTTTAGTTATTTCTAGTCCAAAGTGATTTCTTTTCTCTTGTGTCGTCTGCGTGTCTGCTCATTCACGACGATCGCATAACAATTCATATAATGAAACGTTATCTTTATGGGTTGATTTAAATGTGGACTGTATGTGTACGAGTGTTTAACAAATTAACATTAGTTTTTTTTTTCATTGTTAGCGTCTGCCTGGGCTGTCTGCTGTTTAAATTATTTCATTAGTAAATTGATAATATTTCTGTTACTTGTCTATTCATTAATGTCAACTAGACAATGTCTTTGTATCCATCTCTATTCCCTCTGTCTAAACTTTGTCAAAATAACTTGAACCATCAATATTGTATGATAAACTATCATTAGTTCAACTTTAATACTCTAGCTAGTAAACGGTTAGTTTTCATGGCTAACAGTGTCGACATGTTATGTCGGACGCCCCGCTCGGTCACCCCGTAATTACACCCCATTCATACTGAAGTAGCAACCACCACTACGCTACACACCTGCTAGCCTTGGCTAGTTCCCACCGAAGTTAGTGTTATCAAATATAAATGATGAAATAACAGTAGAACTAGATTTTTAAACTAACGAATAACACACTTGTATGCTTCTCATAAGGCTTTTTGTTATTTGTTCTAAATGAGACATGTTTGATATAAAAAGACCTAAATAAGTAAAAATAACAATAAGAATGTTATTGATAAGTTCGAGAAATATCAGTCGCGTGGCAGAAACGTGAGTCAAACAAAACATCGTGATTAGTATTATTTCATAAATAACGCTATTAAATATCATAAGTTTGTAGCAGCAAATCCCTTTCAATTTTGAAAAGTCAAAAGACACGTAACTATTTTTTGTTTCATCATGTTACAAAGTGAAAGTTTCAAGATACGCAGATCTCTTTTGAAAGAGTGACGCAATATTCAAAATGTTTTGACATCAAGATTTTGTTTCGCAATGACTTTAAAGCATAGCTTATTGTTATTTCTAAACAAGACATGGTATTAATTTTTGATTGAATATATCGTTTCAACATTTTAATCAACTTCATGATTTGAAAAGTTCAATTTAGTTTCATTGCAATCACTGCATAAGCTTTCAACGTTGCTTACTGCACAAAATATCAAGTTATAGCAACTAATGACATTTCAACTTACAAAACGTCTATTAATATCTTCAAATAAATGTAACAGCAAAACACCAGTATTTCAACACTATGCGACTCGTTTCTTTCAATTAACTCTCACAAGTGAAATAAGCGCATGCATGATTCACTCTGAGAAACATTCATCATTATGTTACTCTCTAAATTGTGGCGAAGTACCAACTGGAATTAAGAATTGGTGACAGGATATTGGTAAACATGTCCACATTGAACTACTTTCAATATAATCATTTGATTTTTGATAATTATAATAATTAAGTTAGTGGGTTGTTGAGGGCGGGTAGATAGCCGTCTGCGTAAAATACTGGTATTCAGCTAAATCCGGTTTGACTGGAAGTCCACTGCTCCTGTTGCCCAATTTAACTCTTCGTTTCGTCTATGTTTTGCTTTCAGACATCGTAATAAGTATTAAATGCTAGCTCATATGTAATTAGTTTTAGGATAGTAAACTCGTATCTTGTAGTATCTGTAGTAGCAGTTTGTTGAGCCATACTATGTTAGACCTAAAAGTTCCCCGAGTCATAAATTCTTTATTTATTGACCAAGATACCGTATAAGCTATTGTTATGTGTTGGCTTTAATAAAAAATCGATATTTTTATTATTTTTATGTGTGTTACGTACTCACTCATAATTTTATTATCTTCCTATATTGTCAGTATCTTGAGCAGGATTTGCATTCTAGAGCACAAATAATTAAGTCGTTACATTTATAGAAGCAAAGGTTCACGACAATTGGCCTCATTGCAGTCGTGGGCAGGAAACGGCAATAACCCAGTGTCAGCGGATCAAACTCCGAAATTGACCGGAGTAGACCACCACCTGCCGGTTAGCGCCAACTCTGGCTCAAATATATCCTCGTTAAGAACGTTGGCGTATTGGTGTCGCATGGCCTCCAGAACTGCGTGTGTTGGTACCAGAGACTACTAGAGGCGACTAGTAACCTTCATTGGATAATGCTAGCGTAATACACGTGGCTTGGAGGTCGGGTCATTCAATAAAGCTGTTGACATGACTCTGTGTGAGTTTTCATTCATGTTAAATAGAGCTATTCTATTTAGTAAAATGTATTGTTTGAAACAAAAAAACTTAAGGCTTTTGTATGGGAATGTGCGTGAATTATTCGAATTAAAATATGTTTGCTTTCGACAAATGTCGAAGAAGCATAATGTTCAAGTGCAATGTTAAGTAAGGATGTTTCTATTTAAAGATTTATTTTTATTTTATTGTTCATATTACCTTGCAGTCTCCTTCACGCTTGGTCCAAAACGCTTGTCCGAGATGATCTCATTGGCATTCAGTAGAGAAGGCTTGATACTCTTCACCAAGCCCAGTTCAATGAACTTCATCTTTTACAAATTAACAAACATGTTCTACTAAGACTGTAATGGTTAGTTTGATAGCTCTTTTTTCGTTTATCTCACAATCGTAAAACTTTTTTCTAAGAACGATTATAGTGAGTAGGCTTCCGGTACATGATTAATGCCTATCTTGATTACCAAATATATTTATTAGCCTGTTGAAAAATATCTTGCCAGAAAAAAAATCGTTCAGCAATCGATAAATTCCTCTCCCATTATTCATGTTAAAACCAGTAAACATTTCGTGGACATCAGATCCATACATCAAATACTGCGTTGTTACGTGGTTTGATTCACAAAGACATCGGACTTTTGCTTAGTAACCGCAATGTGTACAGTGTGTGAATCAAATGCACAAATGCAGGAAGTTTCCGCCTGCACTCCTGCCAAATTGTCGATATCCATTTATCTTTGCAATTCAAGATTAGAAGAGATTGCTGGTGAATATAGATGTTTATGTTCTATGATTTTATATTCATCGTCACTCCTAGAGTTTTGATCAGTAGTGGAAATTTTGGTTTTAGTTTTATTAGGAACTTCAACGAGATTACAGAGAATATTAGATACATGTTTCAATAACTTATAAAATAAATATTAAGTTTCTTATTGTTAACTAGAGGCCGCCCGCGACTTCGTCCGCGTATAAATTCTCGTTATTCCCGTGTAAATCCCGATCCCTCGGGAATTCCGGGATAAAAAGTATCCTATGTGTTATTCTGGGTCTTCAGCTACCTACATACCAAATTTCATCGTAATCCGTCCAGTAGTTTTTTCGTGAAAGGGTAACAAACATACATACACATACATCCATCCTCACAAACTTTCGCATTTATAATATTAGTAGGATATAAAATAACTTATAAAGGAAATATTCACACTTTGCAGACTCTTGATCATTCAAGAGTCTGAACATTTGTATATATAAAAAATGGTAACACGGATCACTATGACAACGCGAATCAGCAAGCCTAGTACCTCGTAAGTCAGCTTCCGCTAGGTCGCCGCGACCTACCGCACGCGACGCCGGGACGCGCGCAAGGTCTAGGTCCCGGCTGCCACTGTAAACACGACAACAGGTGGGGGCTACTTTATCATCACCGTTTCATTCCATGCTTTTATTTTCCAATTCTCCATTAACTAGAGTTCCAATCAATTCATCACCAGTTTGTTTGTTGCTAGGCCTTCTCTTAGAGCTCCACGTGCCATAAAAATAACGCTATCTAAATGCTAATGTCTGAAATGTTGATGACATTGTTGAATCTCGTGATTTTCCGATGGCTTAGCTGCCAATTAATCAGTGACATAAAAATCGGCAGTTCTTTCCAACAGGTCAATGTATTAATTAGTAATTTTATATAATGTTAATGAATGTAAATATGGTAGAAGAAAGTATATCGTGGTCGTGAATAACTGATTCAGGGTCTTTCGACAAAATGTTTGCCAAATTGTTTACATAAGATTGTGAAAGAAAGTATTTATGTTTGCATACAATGACATAACGAATAGGTAACAGTTCCGAGCACACGTGTAGCCGAATCGACTCAAGGGTCAAGGATGACAACAGTTCTGAATTGTTTTGTATTTCTGTATTTTTATAGGATTTGCGTTACACGTGTTTCATATAATCTTTATTAATAAATCTTTTGAATGTCTATCTTAATCATTATTTTTGAATAAAGTGTTTTGTTTTGGAACTAACATAATTGTAGTTTTAAAACAGTAGTGACATCGGCCTGTTGTTCAACAATGTCTATTGGCCAGGCGACATCAATTAGTGCTGAGCAGAAACTTGGGCTTATGTGGTAACGTCTATATTTATCTTCATGATCACCGCTCCTCTGTCTCGCGCACATGTTGGATAATTGATGGTGTGAACTGTTCCGCTTACGAGATCATATTTGAGCAACGACTGCGAGGCAAGAAAAGAGAAAACAGATATATGTATAGACAAGGCAGCAATTGATAAACAGAAAAGTTTCGGAACCTAAATCTAATTTTAGTATCAATCTCCACAAAAAGGTGGGCCTACCGGAAATCTAAAAGGGTTCGGACTCTAAATAATGCAGCACCGGAAATGACGCGCGGCCAGCGATGCCAGAGTTGGCTGCCACTGTTTTTGGCTCGTTAGCGCTCTCGTACATACTCGGCTGAATGGCGCTCCCACTGAAAACTTTATAGTTTCAGATGTGCCAGAAACCGTATTTCATGCAGAATCGTGGAGCAATTTTCTGGAACACTTTAAGATATCATTCGGAGAATGCTTTTTAGACAGTATTGCGCCACATTTGTCAGATGCTTTCGCTTCATTTTTTGTATGTTACTTAAGCATCTTAAGTTAATCGGAGAACAATTTTGATTTCCCTATTCACGAATAAGGAATAAGATTGGAAATCACCGCTTATTAATTCCGCCTGAACGACCAAGTCATCCGCTTTTACAACACTAATGCACACGCCTTTCGCTTCGGCCTTTGATCCTTATTCAAGCACCGATTAACTTCGACTGAAAGCCGTTTCTATTATAAGTATTCCGTAAATGGCGTTCCCATCTCCGTCTAAATCTGTCTCAACATCGAACATATCTATCGCTGCGTCTATATGTTTGGCCGGCTATTCTGGTTAGGCTATAAATGGCGCCGCTTCGACCGGGTATTATTAGCACTGGCCGCGCGACTCCCGAACATAATGCTTCGCACCTGATTGGATGCTGGCCAGATATAGACCTCGTTATGTTCTCTCAGGACTCGACTGTCAACTATGAGTATAACGGTGCTGGTCAAGTGCGAGTGGCTAGCGAAGTTTGCCTGCTTGGGATTCTTCTGTGCGTGGTGGTTTATGCCAGAGATTATATTGGCTCATTGATTGATTTCTTCCGTGAGGAAGAACAAAAATAGTTTAGCTGTATAAATGGACATCTGCTTAAGAAGTTTCATGCAATACATTTTTAAAATAACCTGAGTGATTTTGTGTGTCAGAATAAATCTATAATTTTATACGTTATAAATCGTGTTAGTTTGAGTGTGTAGCAGGAACTTGGTTAACAATCTCATTCTAGCGTTGGCACAGTTATGGCATCACGGGAAATTTCCCTCCTTCTCGTCTGCCAGTTAATGTGTTTTCAATTTGTAGAATTCCATTTACTCGCGGTCATAAAGATAGATCTAAGACGACGAAGATTGTGAAAATTCTTAATCATTGTGATTTATTGATTGTGGTGTGGAAAAAAGAAAGTGGTTTCCGCTAAGCTTTGTTTTGATGATATCGACCATCGATCTCCTCCGCCTGAGTTTCGATTGTAGAATCGAAAGTTACACAGGATCTGTGTTCTTGTCTTGCACTTATAAACGCAGAATCAGAACGACCACCAATCGGTACTTCGCCGATATCTCCAAGAATTGCCTCGTCTCAATGTTCTTTTACAGTAACATTTCTCATGTCAAACCAGGTCAGTAGGAAACCTTCAGCAACTCGGCACATAATGGATGTCCTACTACTCCTACTACACGTTATATTTATGTGGGGAGGCGTGTCGTGTCATCGGATTTTGTTTTAGTTGGCGTCCGAGGCACGTCGCGAGGTCGCTCCGGATGCCAACGGATCACAGCGGATCCCGGCCGCGGGTCGGGAAACTGCATGTTACACGCAAACTGGGTTAGGAGGCGTTTCATCATGTGCTATGTAGCTTTGTTTTGATATGAGTCTGTAGTACGAGACTTTTTAACACTTTAAATCTAATGCGATATCTTAGCAGACTCTAGTTACTCTCTTGTTTTGATCTAATTTAGAATAATCAACGTCGGGTTTGAACCCAATAAAAAAAGCGTGACCAAAGCACATGACTATTTACAAACAGTTTCTAACGTGAATTGGCTCAAAACATTACTGAATCATTGTCCAATCTAAAACAATTATATCATATCTTAGAGCGGCCGGACCACTCCGTACGCTTGGCAGGTCGAGCGACCGTGATTTATCCTCCCAGAAGGTGTGGACGAGATGAGCGGCTTGGCACTACATATATCTCTTAATTTCGTGATAATTGGACATCCTATTCTCGGAAGCTCATCACAATAGAATGTGTTACAGAGTTCCGAAAGGACGGTAACTAGTGTACCCACATTACTCACGTGGACGGAGCTGGTGTCGTCATTGATGAATGTTTGGCACTCGATGTATCACCGCCGAGCTCCCGTCTGATGTGACATGACAGCCGAGCCGCCGTACATTTACACATAATGTATCTGCGAAGAACTATTTAGACATCTACATTTGTTGAGATTTAGGGACCAATACAAAATGGTATCTTCGGATTTTTGGGCATCTTATCGCTACGGTTGTGCCAGCTGTCAATGAGAATAGAATAAATAACAAAGCACCTCGAAGAGTTATTTCAGTATCCACAAAGCCATACACCAGAAATGCTTTTAAAAACACGCGATATCAGTCACATTCTTGTTCAAACATTTGAAAAGGGAGACGTTATACCGAGCTAAAATATACAAAGAAATATTTCACAAGTTTGTTTAAAACATTTACTTTAGCTTCAGCGGTCGGTTTCACGGCAAAGTGTAGTTAACACCTAGATCTATAATTAGGTGGCTAGGCGTGACGCTGCGAGTAAATTTAAAATAATTATAATTAAGAACGTGCGGTGGGCATGTTAATCGGCCGTTAACTGCGACTAACCTTTGTGATTTATGTCGTATGGTATGCGTGGGCGCAGTCGAAAGTTTTAAACGTTTTTGTTTAAGATTTATTTGATGTTTGGGAAAAGAATAGGATGTGATGTTTAGAGATTTTGGCATTGATTTTTAGAAGAAACTTTTACTCATATTGGTAGAGCTGATGGGTTGCAAAATTAAATTGAATTATTATTGAATTTTTTTTAATGTCTTCTGCCAAATGTTTTTAAGCATAATTCTGGTACGTATTCAATGCAGTTGGATTAACTTATTACTTCGACGACATCCACTTCCCAGTAAGCCACTGGGTATGGGAGAGACGTCGAAATTAACACGAAACAGGTCCAAAGTGTGGAGAGTGCACTTATGTGGTCACACACTGCACACTGCTAGCGGTGCAGTCGCCTTGACCGCGATGCGGCAGACGGTGGGTCGCCGCACGCATGCGCTGCGACCTGCGCACGCGCATCCACCGTAACAAGATGAATTCGACAACAGATTAGTGAACCACAAATTATGTAGTAACTACTTTGAACATTATTGGACGACAAATGAGTCTTCGATAGGTATATGGTATCTTCCATATGAGGCTAATCCACTATTAAACTTTATTTGCGGTTAAAAATTAAAAATAATTAGTAAAGATATTTTAGTTATGTGAGGAACTTCTGTACAAACATTTCAGCCATTGCCAGTGTTCCTAGTGAATGATATTAAGTTGATGAACTGTTCGGTAAATAATTACAGCAAATACTAACTTTGTAACTAAAATTAGTAGTTTGGTACTTTATCCTGTTAATATTTTCCTGGTCGCGGATACCTACTTGTGTTTCAGCGATAATTAAGTCCGTATTTAGAACGCTATAATTAAAGTTTGATATAATACCACAATTCTATTTATGGTCGCTCTTATTGCGGTCGCTGCTATTAAATTTAACTATTAATAGTTTCTAGTTAGTATCCTGGTGTTATTTACCTGGTTCTCGATATTTGGGCCACATAACTACGCGCTAAGTTTATTTTAAATAGGTATTAAACATGTAAATATGCTTTATTGGAATTATGTACATATTTTTAGTCATTTTAAAACTAAATAGGGACTAATCAGAAAATTTAAAAATTTTACACGACAAAAAAAAAAGGGAAATATCCGCAAATTTCGTCACTCAAACAGCTCTAAGCTCCAAACACGCGTCCATTCCATATAAAGCCTATCTAAGATGAGATATCCCTCCGCGCAGTGTTGTAACACGGGCAAGGTGATGCATCAGAATAGTTCGTTGTGCAACGCACCCCGCCGGGCCAAGGTTCCACCGAATTAACAGCTGGTACTAGTCACAGTACACCCGCTCAGCCGCTCTGACCCATTTCGAGTACCTACTATTGATGTACCGACGAATTGGGGGGACAGCCATGGTCAGCTGATTGATGGCTGATAGCTGTATTTTTGACTGTTTTTTTATTAGGCTCGCATTTGAGCGTAATCTCGCTTGATGGAAAGCGGTAGTGAGATCAACACATACTACGGCAGTTGATACTAAAAATTCCAAAAATTAATGTTTGTGTAAAGTAGCTATCTGAATTCGGTTAGTTGTTTAGCTTGATTTTGTCCAGGTAGGAACTGGAATTATAACCTAAGGAAATTGGCTAGAAAGACGATGCATTCCTTTTTGTATTGTTGAATGCTGTGTTGTGTATAAGAACTTAAGTAGTAGCTATTCATATAACACATGAGTGTTTTGTAGTCATCTTCTGGAATGTTCAACTAGTTTAGTATTCCAAATGAGTTATTTATCGACATTTTACTCACAATTCCAAAGTCATATTCAGGACACGTAAAGAACCTGACTCCAAGCCAAAAAGTGTGATAATTACATTCTTACACATTCCGCCTTCCGTTTTCCGCAAACTATTTGCCAATAACATCAGCATTCTTATCACATCATGGCAGAATTGGTGTGATAAGTGACACGCTTGCCAATCACGCTGCGTGATGGATGGGGGAGAAGGCGCCAACTGGCCTGGCAACTGGCAACCAACAGGGAAGCGGGAAACAGAGCGGACCGAGAATTCGGGACGGGTCAAGGAAATGTTCGAGAATTTAAACATCTTCCAAGTGAGAGTGGAACAGTCGCTAGTCAAACCTATTAGTTGTTATTGGTAGATACTGACTCTGAGCCGCAAGATTTGAGCAATAAAAACACTCCCAACGGAAAATACTGATGCATAAGTCTACCTACAATGATTTCGTAGGTGCAAAGGGTACACTCATGTGGAAAATACAGCACCTACAACATGTTGGTACGATGATCTAATTAGATGTGACATACTTATTAGTTTGATGAACTTTAGACTCGCATTCTCACGTACACACCACATTTACTTTCCGTGGAGTTCAACAAGACAAACAACACTAATTAATTAATGAATAACTAATTCAATATCTTAATTGCATCCGTTATTTATGTACTTAAGCGATCTACTATAGAGCATCAACGAATGTGATAGTTGTAGTTAATTAATTGGAAGAAACTCAAACAAAACTTTCTATTAAACAAATAGAGAAAACACTGAGTCGTAAACAGCTAGTGTTTGAGCAAGATGTACATAAACACGAAGATAAGGGGGGTACTAGACGTGACGTCACGGGTCAAATGTCAACGCATTACAAGCATTAGATCACTACGTAAGTAAACAACAATAATCACTTGGAATGAGGAAAATATAGCCGTAGATTAAAAATAGATGTTAGTATCTTTCTGTGCTAATTGCTTTAGTGATCAACACAATCAGTTTTTAAACTGGAATGGTTTAATTAAGAGCTCTTAGTTGGATAAACAGGTGGTTGGTTAATGGTGATAAAAGGTTCATTTCTGTCGAATTTCATTTTGGCTTGAAAGACTCGCGTAATGTCTAGGCCAGCGATTCAGTTAACAATAATATGACCCAGTCTGTCCCTTGCTGTCCCCGAAATGACGCCGTTAAGCTGAGGTCCGTAGCCCACTGGTGGTACCCTTAGCAAGCAGTCATTTAGCTTGTAAGAGTAGCTTTTTGTCCTGGGGACTGGTTAAGCACCAGCCAACCCTAGAACGTTCTACGGCGAGTGGCCACAACTACAACTGCTACTAATTATCACTCGACGAAATTCAGCTAAACAATGTTTATGCCTAATTTCCTAGTCACCCACAGTTCTACTTACCCTATTTTACGACAGCAGCACACATGCTCACTATCAATGAACGGAATGTCTCCCCGAGGCCGAGACGTTGCTCAAGCAGCAAGTGTGTCAAAGGAAACTCCCGTGCTATCGTATCGGTGAGTGTATTAATTGTAGGAAAATCACCGGCGCGCGCGCAGACAGCCTGTTTAGTTTCCATTGTTGGCGGGTAGTCGGAGCAGATTGGAGAACTAATGATGGGTGATCATGGGTTTTTGACCTCGGAACGGAAATAGAAAAGATGTTCTGAGTTTGTTTTTGAAGTGAAAACTTCTTTAGCAGCGTTAAGCACTTTTCTTGGGATGGGTTTAAAATGTTGAGCTCGCGTCAGGACACGTGACCTGATCGAAAATTCGTAAGACGGATGATTCAAAAATGCACAACGTTCATGTTCAAGTTTTCACTTCTGCCGGCACTCCCGGAGGGCAACCCGTTGTTTTTCTTTCTTGATTATCGTTAGTAAATGGATTAAGTATGATATGATCATCATTATCTTCAGAATAATTTTCAGCCCAGAATAAGTCACAGCTGGGAATTAGTGTCCACTTTCTTTTCTCTCTAACGATAAATATAATGATACAATATATAAAATCGTCCCAATAACTGTTCGTATAAAATGACTGGTATCTCTACCTATGATTACTACAGTATGATTTATTATAAATGCATCAAGAAGCTTCCATCTCCACCTAATGAAGTATTAGTTATCGAATAGCTATAATGGAGTTCCTGGAATAAACGGAATTCGCTGCTGATTATTGCAATCTAGAGTCTCTGATTGATTTGTCTCTCACATTATCCAATTCAATAGGTTTATATGAAATGAAGGAAATTCTAGCTTATGAACAATACGATGTATCACTCGAATTCAATTAATATCTTTGTAATAATGGATCCTGCAATTTACCGCCTTTCACACCTTATAGCAAAGTGCTTATACTGAGAATTAAACTTTCAATCACACACGTATTTAATTAGGCGTTTCTAGACTACAGCAATAGGTTGATTTAGTTGAAACATAGTGAAACATGATGTTCGACTAAACTCTTCCCAATCTCAATTAATTTCTTTACAAGTGCATTTAGTGTGTGAGAAAGTAGTCCCGCAATGGCAGCAGGGGCTGCCAGCTGACCGCTATCAGCGGAAGGGCAACGACCTCGCCGGAAGCCTTATCAGCTGGATACACCACGCTACTCATCCCACACCCACTTCTCGGTAGCGCAGTTATCAAGGGCTAGTGTCTGTGTCCCACGACAGGGATGTGTACATAACAGTGTAGTATATGACCTGAGAGATACAGTTGCTAAAGTATCGTATCTGTATTCCATACTTCTATACCAATATCATACCTACATGCGAAAGTAACTCTGCCTGTCCGTCTGTTTGTTACTCTTCGGCTGTACCGTTCTGGATGACACTTGGCATATGGATAGGCCCTGTCCTGGAATGGGACAAAGGTAGGTTTTTATCCCGAGAGTATTTTCTTAGGAAAATTTCCAAAGGCGATTTTCCGAGGGAAGAGAAATTTTGTTACCTCGTACATTCAAAAGCAATGTAAGCAATTTAAACAATCAATCTTGAAACATAACTGGATCAAGGGACACTTGTTTTCTATGGTAATTCCTTGATTCTCTATTTGATGTCGTGGTGCCACAGCAAATTTACTATTCCGGTTTCATACAGTTCAACTATACGTTGCTTTTTAATAATCTTTTGTCAGTTTAGTGCCTATACAGTGAAACAATGACACATCGACAAGTTCATCAGATCGATAAGGGTGGTTTCGGACAAGTTCGCTGAATGTAGGTGGATTTGTGCTGGGCGTTCTGCCCACGAGTGTGTTCTTAGTAAAAATGAGCTAATGCGTAGCTTTTATTGTACCTAGACTTTAAACAATAACTTGCTGGAATGTTTAAGTAAGTTATTTTTAATCGCACTATCGATTAGCATTATTTGCAGAATTATTTACATTTTAACAATTTTTTTTTTCTCAAAAATTCATTAAAATATGCAAATATTCCAAAATTATAATGCAATTTTCAACCAGTCATGTTAATTAGGCACATAATTGCGTGATTTTTTAAAAATATTTCAAAAATGTAAACGGAACTAGTAGGTAGAATGTAGATATTACTTTGAACGGTTGTGTAATAGTGTGCATTATTCATAATTATGCGAAAACTTCAAAAAAATTAATAATTTTAAGAGCGGCTCAATGCCGCTCTAAAAACAAATATGTATTCTACCCTCGCACTTATGATATCGCTGGCATCGATCGCCACCGTGGGCCATGGCAGGTGGGTGATGGTCCAAGTTCAGGGCCACGCCCGCGCGGACACGGGACGACACCGACACGTCGCCGCGTCGATCTCACACGCGTCGCAATATCGGAACGTTTATTTTAGAGAAGCTTTAGGGTTACCAAAGCAGTGAAAACAGAAATATTGCCAACGACATAAATATTGGTTTGTTTGATGTTTTATAACGAGGGGCGTGTCAATCAATGAATATATTAAACTGACTTCTTACAAATCTATTCCGTCTCGTGACGCGCTGCAAACATCATTCACAAATACCATGATTGATTACAGCGTGTTTACTTGCCAAGAAAAGAACGTTTGTGTTTAAAACGTTTGGCGTCTAGACGCAGTATTTCAATTTTATCATTTTCACAATCAGCATGACCCTGGAAATGAACTCACATTTCAGCGATTTGACTACATAATAAATTCATTGTACGATTAAAAATAAAAGTCGGATGATACTGTACCTACACGTAAAAATAAAATAAATGTCGTAGCTCTGCAATATTGTAGCAAACACATTATCAGTTAATTTTAGACGCGATACAGATCGTAACATGTTCGCAATCAACCCTAGCGACAACGTAGGTGTGAAGCAACACCGGAGATACAAATAGAATGTATGGAAAATAAAAACTCGCTTGCGGAAATCCTATTTGTATACTTAGTCGCGAAAATAGAAGTTCGCGACAACGGGCGCGCGGAACGCCAGCGATGCTGGCGGCGAACGGTTAACACTTGCACTATCGAAATAGTCTTCCTAAATAGACATTTTATCGCCGGCTATATTAAGCAGGCAGACCAGAACCAAACGACTATATAATTGCCTGATGGGCATTCCTAGTTCAGGTCTAGGACTTTATATAATTTAACTTTTGCATAGTTTTTACTTTTCCATTAGCATATCGACAAATGAAAGTGTGATTATATTTTTGTACCAGTTTCATATATCTACTAGTATGTTTATTCATTTTCCAAATTGTATACCGCCAACACTTTTCTAAACCTATCTAATCTTTCTTTTCCAGGTAAGACTGAGTCACGTCGAGGAAACTGCGATTCTCCGTTCGATCGATTATAGGTATCGTAACCACACATTTCCAGCTATATTTAGAAGAAGATAAGCCTTGCATATAACGTGATTCATATTATTTACTTGATCAAGTGAGGGTGTAAGCTGTCATAGTCAGAGGTCAACAAAGTGCGTCTTTATCGCGCTCATGAGTGGAAAACATGTTATAGACTGCTTGTCTTGGTAGTGTTGAATATAATGTAAAATGTTACATCGTTGTAGAGCTAACGATGATGATGAAAAGCTCGATGATGTTTCATTCGGGCATAGTTTATGGAAAACTAAATGAAACAAAGCCATCGTATAGTATCCATTTACATAATCAGATAAACCAAATAACACTTTTATAACACTAGTTCAGATATAACAATGATGCGGCAAAACGGTCGCAATCACTTTAGTTATTTCCACGTATTGCAGTTACTTATCGCATTGTCTAGAACTGTGCGATTATCCCCTCATTATAGCACTAATTGGTCCGTGTGTAATGTGGCTATTTTCAGACTTCTCGCGCAGTTGTCGAACTATAACATTTCGAGCTAATACCTAAAATTATAGTCTGTGGAAAAGTTTGCCTTTTTCAGTACTCACGTAGAGATTTCAAGGTTGCGTTCAACATATTTAGATTGGCTATTTAATCTTTTATTTATCGTTCACACTTAGTTAATATTCATAGGTGGATATTTATAATACTGAATAGTTATTATTGTAGTATTCTCGTTGACTCTAAATTGAATGAAATACTATCAAGCCAAAAGTACAATTGTCTTTATGAAAAATGAACTAACTGATTTATCGAAAGCAACCCTGTGTGAAAATACTAAAAAAACATATAACCGATGGCCTTATCGCATTTCGCGATGTTGAATCTTGGAAAAACAGGCAGAGAGAACCTGGGCACGAAAGAGGGTTGCATCAATTATGACAATTGACAACAGATTTTTCAGCTTACAGTCAGAAAACAAAGAAATTGTTCTATAGCTGTACTATAAATCAATATGGTTGTTTAATTGAATAATCGAACCTGTACCTATAAATAACCTGAAATACCATCACGTGTCCTATAAAAATCACAATTCGACATAATATAGGTAACTACTTCGCTATTCAATCACGACACCCATTTATATTCCCTACGGTCTACGAGCCACACAAAAACGAGCCAAAATACAGTTAAAATACAGTCTTATAAAATCGACACAACAGCTCATGATTTCGACACATACCCATTTTAAATGTGCTATTTATAGAACGTTTACCATTCGCGGTGTATGCAGCGAAAAACAATATGGCGGACGGGTTACGCTGATTACGAGTATATTGTTTTAGTGTTCTATATTTAAAACATGGTGACGTAACAAAATGGCGGTATAGTGACCCGCTTGGGTTCGGCTATGGAAATGTTCCGTGTTGTGGAGTTCATGGAAGTTTAATTTAGATGTTTATAACATATGTTGGTATAAAATATTATGTCAGAAGGATGAGTTCTGCGTTTATATAATATAGTAAATAATAGTGAGTACGGCCATCATTGCTTTGAAAACTGTAGAGGCGGTACATGTTTTTGGAAATATTTGTCTTTGTTGTTTAGTACATACAAAACTAACAGGCAATAGGTATGAGGCAGTAATATAATGCCTACAAGATACATTTTCGTTCATAATTAGGTAAATAACCTATTTTCGTATAAAAAAATAAGCAACTTGAATAAATCGACATAAGTGCTTATTATTCTGTAAACACGTAGTGAACAAACGGTAAACATTTTAGTTTTTTATTTTATATTTTATTTTAGTAAGCAAAGGGCCAATTGAAAACAACGATTGGAGAACTTGAGGAAAATATACGAACGAACCTACCTGACGGTCACCGTTGCTGCAACGGGGGAAATACAAGGAAACTTCTTATTTTTAAAAACTTCCTTATCTAGCTTGAAAATCACCTGAACTGATAATTTAAGTGTACCTGGAACTACTGTAAAAATTGACTTGTATCGAAAAACCCGACTGCACGTAAAAAAAAAACACTTAAAACCTCCTTAGCAAAAACTGTCTCAAATTCTAACTACATTAATATTTGGTCAAACTCAATCAATCTGATGCGAACGCCCAAACTTCTGGACAAACAAAGCAAGCTAGCAACACACCACTACACAATGAAGTCGATACCTGTACAAAAACTGTCCACCAACAACATTGAGATGACCCCTGCCTTCTACAAGATAAAATTAATGATCGCCTAATAATAGAACTTAGATTATTCACTAACCAACGTTTTTTTGTCCATAGCTGAACTTGGCCACGTGACGAGATATAAGTCTGTGCTATTTTTAGTCTAGTCTCTTGTATATATTAACATATTTTATGTTGGTATGTGTGGCTCAGCTATTAGATTGGTAGTTAAGTGTTCCTAAGCTTTGTTCAGTATATATTTGTATGTAGGCGTGTCCGTCGTCTGACCGCTAGACTAAATCTTGCTCAATATGTAGGTGGCTTTGCTAAGAATGGTGCGGTACCCTCATCTTGTCTTTGGGTATTCCCATTTGTTTGTGGTTAAGACGGCACTCGGTCTGCATAAACTACTGAAGTCCAACACTTTGCGGGTTCTGAGTGTTTGTTATCAATACAACAGAAGTATAAATTGTATGATACGAAAAATGCGTTCAAACAGATTCGTAGTTCCAAGTGCACGTAACAACATGTTTACTTACAAGAGACGATTAAATATGCACATAATATTATATTATAATTGTCTAGCATTGTCTCGAGCGCCCCCTGCTCGAGCGAAGTGCAAACTGCTTTATTTATGTACTCATTGTGAGCTGAAGATATGTGTTTACAGGTAAATTGTTAGATGGAGGCTGCCTTTTAAACAAGAAATATTTGTCATTTCTATATATCTGTTAGGTGCTGCCAGTTTTCAAGAGAAGTAGTTATTAATTACTAACTTTTACGTACGATTCACTTGCGTGAGTATTGATATGTAGGCTAGAGTCGTCTGTAGGGTGCCATCTATGTTTGGACTCAGTTCAGCAGTTGAGAGAGAGCAGTTCAGAGGCCCTTGAGGCGGTATAGAAACTGACACTAGGGTGTGGTGGGTCGGTAGAACTTACTGCCCAAACGATAAAAGTTCAGTAATTTAGGTGTAAATGAGAAACAAACAAAAAAATAAACAATTCACTTTCGCATTCAAAATATTAGTTAGAATTGTTATTGTACCCAAGAAACATAATATTTATTAACATTACACTACCTGTAGAAGGAGTGGTTGCTTAGGAATGTCGGTAAGCATATTGTTAACATTCCACAGACCAAACAGAACTGTACAAACAAAATGTGGAGATCATCAGCTGCCGTAGTGCCGTGCCACGTTGTAAAAGTGAATGGAGGAAAATAAATAGTTTTAATAAATACGTAAAAGCGAATGGAGGAAAATAAATAGTTTTAATAAATATACTCCTGTCATTATTGTTGCACAATTAGAAGCAATTTGTTCTGTGCTGCGTAAGGTATATAAGGCAATGTAGTTTTATATAAATTCTTGTTCTAAGGCAGGGTTCAAAAACAGGTGCATATTATATGCTCATTGTAGAACGAAATGTGTAACCAATTGACTATTGGTTGTGCTTTAGAAAGGATATAGGTTATTAAAATAAGAACGTAATTTTTTTATTAAATTGTAAAAAAAAATAACCTAGCTGGTCTGGAGAACTTGGAGGGTAATTTTGGAGGCGTACTAGTATTACCCTGTAACACTTTGACACTTTTTATCCACTAGGCAACATAATGAGGCCCGACATAATGTACAACATGTTGCTCAGCATGTTGAACGACAAACTTTTTCTTTAGTAACATGTTGCGCGCCCACTGGCAACGTCGCGCGTTGTGTTGCACGTTGCTGAACACGTAGGGCGTCACGTGTTGCGAGGCCAATGTTGCCTAGTGGATACGCGGCTTTAGTTTAAGGAGATTTCTGTACCAATTTTCCTTTTAGAGTTCAGGCTACTCACATTTAAACGCAGTAAAGAACCAATCAAATAAAAACGAATGCATGAATGAAATGTTTCTGTAGTGCATTAAAGTTTGTTCACTCAAGGAAAACCATGACTAAGAACCATTTAATTTAGTTGTTTTATTTGTCCTATAATTAATTAATACGGTACAGTTGTGAAATTTTCCTCGTTTGTTGTATAAACAGTGTCACGCTGGGCCATTTGCGTTTAAAAATAGCCTTATCGCCGTAACTGATTACACCATGGTTTTACTGAGCTATTTCTGAACGCGGATATCATTATGATATGGTTTTGTTCAATCGTTGTGTAAGACTTTAGGTAATAAATAGTTATATTTAATTTGTGTACTAATATTTTATCACCGTATTATCGATGAAAAGACTACCTTAACTCTCTCATGTTACCGTCTAATTCTAATCGACCGTGCGTATTTGTTCCCAGTTTTTTCCAATTATACGAAAAATTCTGCGTAGGTTACTGTATTTGTTTAAAAAAACCTACAACATAAGGATGTTGTTGTTGCTGTACAGGTTTAGCTGTGACTCCACCTGCAAAACACCTTTTATGGTCATTTAGAGCTAAAATGACACATTCGCTATGACCAATACTGTACCTAACTTTGCCAGTATTGTCCCTAGCTTCCTCAAAGGACTACCCACCAAAACGACTTAGTACCTTTACCTATTGGGCGTAGAACAATATCCTATGATTGGACGTCACAACGTCGCGTCGCAGCCTGTTAGTATTTCCAGTATTTCAGTAGAATCCCATCTAAAAATGTAAATTCCCTCGATTCATATAACAGAGTTGTTGTTCGGTGATAAAAACAGAAATAGCAAATCTGCGGCCGCTATAAATACAACACACATTGACAGGAAAAGTGTCGGTAATATGCTGAGTAAAAATAGCTGGCCATTGTTTGGATTATGTTCGCGATATAAATAACTTTAGTGCGAGCTTTATGTGCTAGTTGGCGACAATCGCTTTGTTGAGCTGATACATAAAGTGCCACATATATGTATCTCGTCTAGTAGAATAGAGCTATATATAGGACTTGAAATAGCTGTTATTCAATTTTATATCTTCTCAGACTTTATCGCCTTTGATTATTGGTGTTTTCCTAAGATATATTCGTTGCTTCTTTTGTTTAAAAATGTTTGGGTTTAGGATTTGGACGACAGACACAGTTATTTGAGTTTTATGCAAAGTTGCAGACTGAACCCATTAACTTGAAATTTGAATTTATATGTCTTGATTTTATATTAATAGCACCTTTGTAACTTGGGAATATTTTAATGATATCAATAAAAACTGTATAACCGTTAATAAGGAAATAAAAAGGTTAGTGTACAAAGGTCTACCTTCAAAAGTTCATGTTATTTTTGATAATAATCATTGAGTTCCGGTTCGTTTGACTGGTTATAAATAGGTACATGTAGGTACGGTTTCACAATCGCTGATATAACGGAATCCATTATACTGAGGCAAATAAAATAATGTCTATTTTTGTAAATCTCTTCTTGTTACTACGACGTAGGTATGATAGAGCACGTTTTCTGTTTTACTTCCCACTTTAGCATACTACTGTAACTAAATTAAATAGAATGGCTGAATATGCTAACTTGGCCGGCTGATTTATTTTTGCTGAACCAGTACCAAACACAGTCTTAAGTAATAAAAGTAATATTTTATACTTTTTATTTATATTTGATGCGCATATTAGCATAAATGCATAAAATAACTATTATAAATAAATCAAAATTTGACATTAACATAAAGCAAAAGTTTGCCCCAATCTTACGTCATGCACAAATTTAATGCAAATAGCGTTGACCACGATAAGGTTAACATTGAAAGTTTGAAATAGTACGTAAACACACTGTAAACCGTTGTATCGAACCTCACTGGTCCAAGATATGGCGACAAACTCGCACCAGCTTGACCAGCATAGTTAACCGTGAAAATTAATACTTACACGCAATACAGAAAATTAGGAAACTGTTTAAAATAGAGAAAACAATGAAAATAGAAAACAATAATCTCTCGTTGGCTTGAATGGGCCAAATGATTTAGTGCGTCACCTCAGTCAATGGCCGACGCCATAAAATGCACGTGAAACACTAAAATCTTCACAATTGAACATAAATATAGATCGGCTACTAGTGCTGTAATAACTCAATATCCTCACAGTCGTTACTTGTGGGGTATGACAAGCAGTTGAAAGGTAAACTGCCGTATTTAATTTAAATTTAAAATAAATGTGCCACTGTATTTTGCTCTTAGTTATTATTTTCTTCATCTTCTTGCGTATACATATCTTTATGGATTAATGTTGAACAGATAGACTGCATTTAGACTGAACAGGCTTCTTCTTTGTCTCTGTCATCTCTTACCTAGAATAGAGTCAAGAGCAAACCCATCTCAAATAAAAAATAAGCACACCAAGTCGATTTCTTAATCACTCAAAAGCAAATTCAATCAAAGCACCTCTTGTTCGAAGCAAATCTTCAATGCAATACAATTTGTCTGCACCATCTCCACCATTCGCTGTAGTAGAAATATTCCAGCCATTATTTGATGACCATTAATACTGAAACGTAGATAATAATAATTTATATCTTGATGAACTAAGTCGCGTGCACTTAAAACCGTGCTCCCTTTCAACATGCAGTTATCACCCATTGTCATCTATTATTAAACGATTATTTTCCCATTATTCTATTTAATGAAGCTCTTTTTTATTCAATTATGCATCCACAGCATTGTGTGTGAAGGAGATATCTACGGAAATAGCCGTTATAGTCATTGATTAGCATCGGATCACAATAATCTTGTTATACATGACATGGTAATAAAAACTAGCTAATGAGGTTAGCAGTGAAGATAGTGGTTGTTGTTATAAAAACAAGACTAAGAATACTGTTATACCGAACAAAATCTTGAGAAGAGTAACTATGAAGGTGGATTTCCATAACAGTCTACTCGGTATACATAACAAGTCATAATAATTATAATACTAGGTAGTACTGTATGATTCGAAAGGCGAGAATGAAAAATAACGATGTTGCAAACGTTCATTCCCTATGAACCCTTCGTAACCGCAGTCTCGTTATAAAGAGTCGTTTTTTCAATCAAAAGCATTTGATTGTTTGTTTGGCTCGCCCTCGCACTCGTCGATACGTCGGGTTCGGCTATAACTCGCCGGCTATTTATAGCCCACGGCTTCAATCACGCGCCCAACTCGTGCAACTTTATGTATAGCCACTATATAGACGGACTACTTTTTGTTTTCTTTGATATTTCAATCGCGATAACCTTTGCGGTTGATGTTGGGCAGAGGATAGACAGAGCTCCAAGCGATGCAGAAGAATTAGGAGTGACAAGTACAATTATCTTGTATGTGACTATCGCCAAAGTATCTGGCAAGCATTGTGTTGAAGTTGATGTGTGAATTGATGGTGATAAATGTGACAAAATGTATTTTGTCTATGGTTGTAGAGTATAAGATGCATGGTATACTTGATATACCTACATATTAACTAAGTTAGTATGGTTCCCTAATTAATTTACAGTAAAAGCTTTACCTTTAATATAACAGTTTTTGAGAAATCTCACTTACTAAAAGAAAACTTACTAAAGATTTCTTGTACCAACTTGATTTACGGCTTACTTTATTAACAGTCACAGTAACGTGATCACGCCCAATTTAACTCGATTACCTAACATTAAGTTAACTGGAAAAGTTGAAAAGTGTATGACGAGCGGCCATTATCACAAAAAAAAAACTGTTAATAATGGGGTATGGTTAACGAACCCAATTATTAGCGTAAATACTCAAACCACATATCTACGGGTATAAATAATATGAATCATCAGGTATACTTGCATAAATATACAACATATAGATGGTTGTGAAAATAATGGACACCCATTATTATTATATGCGTGTATGTGTTGAAACAAAGTGGTCTGCGTTTGATCAGGTTTTTTTAATATTTTTATTTAAGTTTAGGTTAAGGTCACCCAAGATATCAATAACATAATGCCATATAGTACAATTTAATATCATTATGATTTGATCGGTTCCAATGATGACTTGCAGTCACAAAGGGATAGGTGGCAAAAAATAACATTTGTAATGTCAGTTGGATGTGTAGGATAAAAAAGATGAATGACTTGCCAAACTACACTTGTAGTAAATATCGAGGAGACCGTAACCCACTTCTCACGGTCAAATGTTAATGGGAAATGGGTCGCCATGGCGTTTGCAGCTAATGGTCTGTCACCACGTGCACATGACCTGCTTGTGTTATGGTGTTTTTATTATTAACCGCATGGTGTTCAACATGGGTGTTATAAGTTACTTCCGACTAGGGATTAATTTAATAATTACGAGTATAAACCGTGTCAAGACTCAAGAGGCGATTGAATTGGCTTTATTTATAAATTATGGTATAGTCACATGTCTTGAAATGACTGCTGTCTGCAACTCAAGTATAAACAATCCATGCAGTTTGTCCGGTGTCTGCTCAAAACGTGACTTAAAAGTCAACGCCTCAACGATTTTACAAAAATGTTAACGAATCCGTCCAAGGTTACGTCAACTGGATATTTCAACATAAAACATAAGTAAATTATTCAGAAATTACCATCACAATCGTCTGAAGCAAAGAAACACAAAAACTTGGTATTTGTTGCTTTATCTAACTCCAACAATACGGGTCCCAAAATAGCTTCTTGTATAACCAAGCCTGGGAATAAACGTAGTGGGAAAGTATCGACCGGGTTATTATTAGTGCCTGCGAGCCAACTTGTTCCACTCTTTGTTGGTTCAAAATAACCATGCAATCCCCCTCTCTGCCCGCCATGGCTGGAGAGTTTACTCTGAACTTATTTTCGGTTGCAGTCCGGTTTCGATGTGCCGACTTTAGTAAGGCATTTGACTGTCTGCATCACTGACGAGGCGTAGCTTGATGTTGCTTGGGAATGATTCATGGGTTAAAATTAGCTTTTTATGTACTTTGTAAGCTTTAAAGGTACGATGGGTTAAATGAAACCAAAAAATAATACCTGCAGACGATGTTATTTTGGATGGTAGATTAATATGGTAATCATGTAGAGAAAAATAATTTTATGAATAGATTTAGTGTGTTTAGCTATTCACCTTTCGTTATACGATAAAATTTGTATAATCCAAAGTTCATCGGTCCTACAGAGCTATTTGCATATTCGAACCACAAACCTTTTATTTAGAACATCCATTGCCAATTCCAATTCCAATGCTGAATCCAAATAAATGAAAGCAACACTAACAGAAAACTACTTTCCTCCGTGCTAAATGGAACTCAATCATAACGCTCATCTATAAAAACTTGATGTTAAAAAAACTCGCCAAGAGTCGGTGATTCCCGAATTAGTACAACTAAAAATAACCCAGGACGGAATGCGCCCATCTGTTTATAGAGCAAGCGGGGGAGTTTTACTAGTCTATTTGTGTTAGCATGGGGGACAGGTCCCAACAGGTTGACAAAAAATTGAACTTGTTCAGTGACATGACAAGTGAATGAGAGGGTTAGAACAAGTGAAGTGTGTCAGGGGTTTTTAGTGAGGGGTGACTTGTTCGGAACGAGCTGCGGTCTACATGTACAAGTGATATAAGCGTCTGTGAAAGTGCAACACGAGATTAATGGTGAATATTGAAACTTTGACATTTACCATCCATCTCAAGATTCATGACAGCGGTTTTATCTGATCCTATTATTAATACATATTGTCCTTTCTCTTTTCGCCTTAATTTCGGCTTTGATTGCATAAACAAATCCGTACAATTCATCATCGACAAAATCACAGCAGGCTCTGTGCATTCAGCTTCTCGGGCTTCTCAAAAAGGAGTTATTGCTTCATCTTAAAATTCCGCTTCTCTCGCAAGTTTCGTAATATCAAGAAACTCCCATACGTTGATCCCAAACAAAGAGTATTCACACATGACTCAATCAGATCCTTAATATGACTAGCCTTTGTATGGCGTACTAATTATACTCCGGCTAAATATAGCCGTGATTCACTCCTGCCCACTACGTCTGTGTTAATAGGCGTGAATTATTGCCTGCATGTGCCTACATGGCCTATTTTTTTACACATGTGTCAAATAAGTTTAGGTCTGTTTTGTCCGTAAATAGACTGGGTATTTTGTTCTGTTCGAGTTTCGGTAACTTGGTGTTGATGTGGTATTATCTGTAATGATGGATTGTGGACATGATGCTGGGGATACTGTTGCTTTGTTTTGTTGTTATTTAAATTCAAAAATTGGTTCTAATTCATTTTTATTTAGTCTGTATCGTCAAGGTCCAATCGTTTGATAATCTTATTATTAAGTACTTAATTTTTCAAAGATTATTTATTTCTAAATAGAGGCTAATTTAAATAATATTTACTTATATTAAAATCCGTTACACTAAAATTAAATGTTACGATTGCTCAAGAAAGCTGATTGAAAACATGTAAGAAGCGACAGTCATTTTTCATAGACAAACTAGTTTTAAAATTTCTAGTTTGATTTTGCTCACCAATTTTTTTATGTAGGTAATATTAATTAGGTAAGAAAAAAAAATGAGACAGTTGCTACTGTGATGTAATGTCTAAACCAGTTTCTGTTGCGGAATATTAATCGGAATCACTTACTCCATGTTCAGGGACTTGAAGCAATGTTTCTTTTAGAATTCTTCTATCGGAATCAATAGTCGAAGCTCGTTGTATATCGTCTGTATCGAGACGTAAACACTGCGATTCGTTTCTTCTTATTCTATTAGTGATGGTGCCTACGTCACGCTCCCAGATGAGCGTATGTTTGCAACACTCACTGGTGGGCGGTTTGTAGTACTTTTGATAATGATATTGCAATTTGTAGCCTTGTAGGCCGGATTCTTTGCAATGTTATGTTCAACAAAGTAGATACAACAAACTGGATTGTTGCTATTCTCTTTCTAAATCTGTTTTCATAATTTATGAATATAAGTTATTTAGTTTGTTTCAGTGAAAAATTACTATTCCAAATTACTAAACTAATTGATGAATTATATTTTTTTTGTAATAGCGCAGATTAGAAAACATAGCCATAGATAAGGTATAAGGAAAAGCAGACCAATTCGTCTTAAAAAATCAACATTCTATAGTTATACAATATGTGTTTTGCTAATCTATCTGCGTTGGATTCGATTCGGTGTTTGCATCGCGCCACTCGCCCATCGCGTGCTGGGCATATGTATGTGAAATATACAATATTCTATTTATGTGTTTAATATATTCATGCATCGAGGTGTTATTATAAAAGTGGGGCCGAACGCTCGCTCGGTGCGCGTCGGTTCACAGAATCGAGAGTAAATACAGTGAGTGAATACACGTGAACTTAGTGCGAGAGTAGCCGCATTGTGAGAAGATGTAGAATGCGCTGCAAGATAGAATCTGGTAAAAGGTATAAGTCTACAAGAGAGGACAAGGGGCAAGAACAAAAAGGGGAGCCAATGAAGAGAGACAATCGTCTTTTTGTTTAGATAGTTAATAACAGAAATTACGATAGGATTTTTTCCTGTATCGTGGATGAGTTCGCAAACATGCAAACACATATATACAGCGAGCCTTGCCCATCAAGATTCTAGTCAGTACCCATGCAGGTGCTGTTTATTGTAGCATAGCAGTACGTAAAGGACTAAAAATATCATGAATTTGATTTACTAATACCTGATATTTTCTTTACCAAGCCTTCATCTCGTTATGATCGTAACTCTAAAATATTTGAAGAGTATTTTTCCGGTTGTACTTAATTGTATGTCTAAGTTATTTGTGTGTAGCACCTATGTTTCGATACAGGAAAATCTAGTTATATTGTAATATTTATATATTTAGCAGTAATATTATTTAAACTTATTTCCTGTTGTATGAGGATGTAGAATCGGTACGACGATGCTGTTTTGAAGATTTAGTTTTCCCCAATAAAAGATAGATTGCCACATTTAAGTATTCAAAATAGGATTAACTAATAAGAAAAATGAAGCCTTGCCCTGAAGGATATAATCAAGTTAGATACTGCCAGCTAAGCCTTCTATGAAACTCGATAATTCAAGTTTCCAATGAAATGATCGACGGTACTTTTCTATTTTTACCTCAAGGTTTAGTTCAACGGTGAGCGCGAGTCTCCGCTCGTCGCGCAGGCTTGCATATTTCCAACTTAATTGTTTCTTAGATGGCTTTATTTAACTCTACGATATGGCATTAGTTGCAATATACACGAAGTATGTCAATAACTACAGGCTATGACTGTTTTTCCGAAGAATGTTGACTGGGTGTGGTTCTTAAGATATTATAAGTATTGTAGCATTCCGTTATTCAAAGTTCTCTTATGAATGAACCTTTTTTCCAACAACGTGTTATTTGGCTATTTGCCCTCCGCCTACCGGAATTGGTCTAATGAGAAGAACACGAACAAACAAAAACATAGTAGCAAATTATAAATCACATTACCTGCGCCACAACCTTTGTTGAAGATCAACGAAAGGCGGCGCGCGCGCACGCCATGTCTGCTCGTGAGTAGTCCGCGTCCCAAACGATGCTGTCGCGTTATTTTTACTAACATACTCGTATATTTTTAGGCTGTGTGTTTTGGTACCAAACGCTTTTTTATGCAAAACTTATTTTTATACTGAATAAATATATTTGATTTAATTATATGCAAGTGTAGATGGGAAGTGAAAAGTTATTTAAGAGTTTTTAAATTCGATTCACACTTGGTAGATTAATATTCAATTGAATATTCATTAGCTATAAAATACAATAGTGGCTATTTCTGCCTAAACTCAAACACGTTTCATACGTACTTAGTTTATTTTCAAATAAACTGGTAAATGTAGGCCAGTCTCCTCGCTAGCTACGCGCTGCACATTGTAAGATATTGTACAAATATTTCATTCTAATGTGCACATTGTTTAATATAAGCAACACTAAATCATTTTAATATCACCGCAAGTGTTTAAGAAGTGCATGCATTATAGCAATGGGTAGTAAAGACATTACTTACCGTCGGCTAACAAACTACATATTTTCGCCCGATACTGAACTTAGGCTCGAAACTCGTACCTATACTAACTGTAACTGAAAGCCCGATTTCCTCCCTTTGATCACTACATCCTGTCAATCTTCACTTCGATTTCGCAAGCATAAAATTACTATTTTAGTACACCACAACCATTAAACAGAATAGGCTCTCAGGAACCGATTGAAATAAAGCTTGCATGACAAGTCAAAAGTCCACTAAGTTTTCCAATTTACCATGAAGGTTCAACAGACCATAGTATAAAGCTAACAGTATTCCCGGTTTGAAGACGCCATTCCACCCAATTCTTGGCACAATTTAACCATAAAACCGAAACTGAACATCAATAAAGACACCATACCAAAATCCATTTCTAATCTTTCCGGTGGCTGCTGCATTTAGCCGTTTGAAAATAGCAACGGACGGAGCGGCCATGCTTACGAATACTGTAACAAACTGTTTACACGACCGAAATAGCAGCGTTCGCTTCTGGATGTGGAACGGGTGAGCACTTGGCTTTTATGGACAGCTATTTCTGGTGGAGCCGACTGTTTAGGAGGTAGGAGTGAGTGGGACCATGGGATGTGGCAGTCCAGTCCAAAGTGCATAGTAAGTGGAGGCGTCGCGTACTGGTGTCAGACGTCCTCCAGTGACGTAGCTAGTCCTAAAGGGGCCCTGTATCAAACATTTTTGGAGGGCCCGTTTTAGAAGTACTGTTTTTTTAAGGAGAATAGCGGGACTAAATGTTAACTTTGCAGCCACACGTCGGGGCTCTTGTAGTCCGGGGGCCCCATGTCTTTGATATGGCAGTAGCTATACGCCCCTGGTCCTCCACTTCGTACTCTACTGTTCCCTTTCGTAGTGGATCTTGTGTATGTGATACAGCATTCCTCATGTCTTGGTGCAACTCAGACGCAATTCCTCCGCCATTTGATAGTGGATTTGGTTTAGGATAAGACAGATATTATCTTCAGGATTACACAAAAAATAATCCAAAAGTGACTCTTTTTTTTATTATATATTCATAAGATTTACTTAATAACAATAAGAATAGGTCCGGGAATCCTCCACCAATTTGGTACTGAATTTTGTGAAGTATGGAGAAGTTCAGAGTTGCTTTTTTAGAGAATCAATTAAATAAGATAAAGCGTAATGTAACCATACCTTTATTTTTTAAATGTCAACTAGTCGACGCACGTGCTAATTGTCTACTCATTGCCCACAGTCATAAAGTCATTACATAGTCGTTTTTCGACATCACGCGTAAGTCGAAAACGATGATACACCGTGTTCCGGACGATATACATAAACTTCGAAAAATTAAAATAAATTTTCCGTAGTAACTTTGTCCTTGCCAAATATAATATTATGAAAGAGATTAGTTATGTAATAAAATGCCCAACAAGCCTACATCGTAAATCAAGTTTTTTAATCGGACTTTGAGCAGTCACGTGCGCAATCCAATTTTTTCTTCGCTATATATTATAAAACAAAGTCCTCCATCGCGTCTGTCTGTATGTCTGTCTGTTCGCGATAAACTCAAAAACGACTGCACCGATTTTCATGCTGTTTTCACTAATGGATAGAGTGGTTCTCGAGGTTTTAGTATATAACTAAGCTGACCCGCGCAACTTCGTTTGCGTCACATTTTCCATGAATGCTCCGCTCCTATTTGTCTCAGCGTGATTATATATAGCCTATAGCCTTCCTCGATAAATGGGCTATCTAAGACTGAAAGAATTTCAAATCGGACCAGTAGTTCCTGAGATTAGCGCGTTCAAGCAAACAAACTCTTCAGCTTTATAATATTAGCATAGATTTGTCAAGTCAAGGCGAAGCCCCGGGCATCAGCTAGTTCATAATAAAACAAACTTATTTTTTCAACCTGCACTGCATTGTAGCAAAAACGTTTAACTTTCTTAGGGAAAATCATGTTTAGGAGGGATTAAAATACCTCTTTTTATAGATGGGAAGTCACCAAATGACTCTTCCCGCTCTGGGCGGAGCGGAAGGAAGTGTCAGTCTCATACTTACTAAAACCCATCCGTGTTCCTTCTAAAGCCCTTTGCGTTCCTGGGCCGCTTTGACTCTTTCGAACGAATTCTGCAACCCTAGGTAATAAAATACCTGCATTTTGCTCTCCAAGGGTTCGTTCATTTTGTGTTTTATTGATATATAAAAGTCTAAACGCTCAGAACGAGCCTTCACAGTTTTTTGGCTTCAAGGGTGACGAAGATAAAGGCGACATTTTTGCAAATATCGTTTTGTAATTTTTTTACAGTTCGATTCGGTAAAACGCGAGTGCTTGAGGTATTAGTGTAGTATTAGTGTAGCAAAAGCCTTATCCTTGATTTGGTAAAACAAAATACAGGGTGATACTATTGAGTACTCATTTGAGTTCTAAATAGAACCTTCAACAGGTAAGCGTCTTTAAATTAGATAAAATGAATAATAAATATTTAAAGATTCCAATTCGTGGGCGTGGTAAGTCGGTCAATAAAACATTTCAAATGTATTTTAACTTCATGCATAATTCAATATTTACACGAGCACATGACGAAATAAATTTGGCAACTCGTTTTCCTGAACACTCTCTTTGGTATTAAAAATGAGCATATTCAATATTCATGCTGTACAAATTAACCGACATATTGTTTACAGTTAATTATTTGAATGTTGTTGTGATTTTACGTAAACTGCCGAGCTTCCCAAATAGAAAATTGTCCAGGGGTACTAAAGAACTTTATTTTGTTTGTTTTAGACACTAGGTACATGACGCTGCCGCATGTCGCGGCGACAGCACAACAACAGTTACGTGTAGTGATGCATTGCAGACGGAGTCGCGTGTCCACTACTCGCTCTGATTTCCGCGATTTTTTCAATAATTCGACTGTGTCACGTTTCGTAGCTCGCGTGTATGTTCTATTTTTAAAACTCAATAATTTCGCTCTGTATTGTGCTTCTTCTCGTTTCCTCGAGCATTGTGCGGTGTGTGTGCGAGCGGGAGGGAAGACAGAGGCGCGGGCGGGGCGCGTCCTTCACTTGTCGCGCGGCGCGTTGCCGGCTGTTCTAAATATAAAGAGAGGGGGTGAGGTGCGCGGGCGGCGGCGGCCGGCTTTGTTGATCTAGCTTTGTTGTACTTCTGCCATTATAATACTCGATTTTTTTAAATGACTTATAAAGCCTGGCCAAGGTCCGATCAAAGTCGCGAGCTGCCCACGAGCCGGATAGAAACCGGATAGAGCCTTTTTCAAAACACGTCATAAACTCATAACATCTAACGACGTAAAAAACGAAGCATTACTTAAACTAACTTTATTCAAGTGGGCAAGAAAAATGTACAAAAAATACAACGCTCGTCATATGTATTTAGATTCAAAAGCGTGCGTTCAGTTGAACAACCTCAAAGTGAGTGTATTTCTGGAGGACACACATTATTTTATTTTTTTGGTGACGAGCTAAACATATTTCCATGTAATTCTATAATGAATTTATTTCTTTGTCGTAATAATCCTTGTAAAGCTTCCATTTATTTACACACATATTTATGTCGTGTAGGTACTCATAGTGGAAAAGAGCAGGTAATTGAATTATGCGTAGTAAAGAATCCTTACGGGTGATTGGCTGTAAGCAACTGTTGCTATTTTTGTATTGATACTCTTGTGGATATAAAAATAGTGCGAGCACATACTTAAGTGCATGTGCTTCCGACTTGATCTGAGTTTCAAATGATATATTTTAAGACGGCTTTGGCTAACTATTTATATATGTTGGACAATATTGTACCTAATACCCGAATGAACATGTTTTATCCACTTAAATAACATTAACAATAAGCTAGAAAAGACAGTATTTTTCTACAAATAAAACCATTTTTCAATTAGTTAGAAAAGTAAAAACACCCTCAATGTCGGGGGTTACATAAAAAGTAGCGCCACGCTAGGCCGCGTAGCGGGACGTAGCGTAGAAAGTGCTACGGCGTAGCGCTTCCCGCTCGTAGCCCGCAACCATCTTCCGTAGAACTATTCGTAGCGCGCTACGATTTTTCTTAGTTGCATTTTTAACGACGAAAACAAGTTTATTATATTTTTTTAAACTACGACATTTTATGAAATAAAGTTAAAATACTGATTAAGTTTTAAGTTATTTATTATTTTGACGTTTAAAATTTGCTAAAATACATATAAAAATAAATTCTTATTTAAGCCTTATTAATTCAGCAACCGTGCCACCAAACTTCCCCAAGAGACTATTCCGAAAGTCGTTTATAATCTGCCTCCAACCAAAATAGACCAATCACCGGTTGCCAATTTGGTCTACTTAACCCAGTGAGACTTGTCCAAGTCTTCGGAGCTCGTCTGAAAGTGGGACGGCGCTGAATAATTAAGAGGGAAGCTTTATTAGGTCACTCACTAATAAATTAGGTCTGCTAATTAGACCTAGGGTGACAGCCGGGATAAAAATATTTTGGGATATCTTGTTTCGGGTGTTATTGGAATTGTTTAATTAATTTTCTTGAGATTACGGAAACATATTACTGTAGTTAACAATTTTGATTTCTTAGCCGTAAAAGGTTGGTAAGACCATGTTTATGTATATTTATTATATATAAAAACGTTGCCCCGTTGTGGGTGCGTTTACAAACATAAATTCACATACACAAACAAATACACAAACAAATATTTGTTCCGTGCGAGAATCGAACACAAGACACGCGGCGCAGCAGCCGGTCACTCAACACCGGTGCCAACCATGCCGTCAAACGTATCCACTACGTTTACGTAATTATCATACTAAGCTATTAAATTTTAAGTTTGCTTTGACTAAGGTCGTGTAACACAACCGTGACTTGTATTCTGTCTAAATGTTTACATACTAATGTCTGTTTGCGATATATGCAATCCAGTTTTTGCATGATCTGGGTAATCCCATCAGAACTGGTTTAGTGAATAAATGTCTACGTATAGTTAAAATGAATGTGTCTCTAAGGCCACACATTTTTTGGCAAAAATTTTGGATTTCAGTCTATTACGCATCCGCATTTCAATATTTATTCTAATATCGCTAACGTATGTTTCGGCGGAGTTTTAGATATTGCTTTGCTAAGACTGACCTTAGTCAAAGTATCTTACGATCCCGGAAACAACAGAACACAAAAACAAATCACTTTGCAAGATAATCCAACAAAAATGTAAACATATCTTATTTAGTCTCAAAAAAAAACATGAAAAACGTGTATCCCCGAATCTCGATGTTCTCAAGGCAGGCTAAAATAAGAAGTAACCTTTGACGGACCTATTAATTAGGCCTTCGTGACCTCCAGTTCGGACCCCAAGTCCTCGGTCCCGGGCGCCCAGCTCTTCTAAATATACCCTGAGCCAAAAATAACTGTCGCTCCCCCCTCCCTTGCCGCCCACCCCAGGCCTCCATCGCTTGGGGGACGCCCGCAGGCTTCGCCGCAATCCCCCGACGACCTACATTAAAACGGGTGAAGCAGGTCGCATCGGGAGCCACCACATCACTTATGCAGTATGCAGTCCTGAAAGTGTAGGTCAATACGATTAGTGGGAGGGCTGGATTGGTGCTGGAGTTTAAGCGTGGAACTTATTAGCCTCTCTGTATTGGTAGGAAGTAGGTGTCTTTGATTCAAAATTTGTTTTTTTTTACGTTCAAAAGTCTTAAGAATATTTGCAAGGAAATTAAAAACTAAACAGCAATAAGGATACGGAACGTGAAATTCCAAAAATAGCATTAAAATAAACGCAGAAACCTTCCAAAAACACTTGATAAAATCAGCAAATACGAGGAGGAAAATAATAAAGGTTGCGAGAACCTTTAATGTCTCCCATCCCTCCACCACCCCTTAAAAGCGGCCTTTACAAGTACACAAACGTAAACACTCGCATTTTTGGAGGACATCACTTTAAGTCTCAAACAATTGAAACAGCAAAGAGGTCGGATTTATACCTTTTATAGCAGTACACTTCAATAAAAGCTACTATTTTTCAAGCAGTAACTAGGTACATTGGTATATAAGGTACCCCCTTCCACCTAGGCTAGGTTATTTAGGTCACAGGCATAAGGTCGCGTACACACGCCGGCGGGTAGACGTGTGCGGCGCCTGCAATGTCGTTCCGGACTTATTTACCCTAATCTGTAATCCTAATCGATTGTGATTTATTTTTGATGGTGACAATTTTTCGTGGAAACTGTGGTTTATATTGCGGGTAAAATTAGTGTGTGGCAATTCTTTATTATCTTATTAGCCACACATAAAGAGTGTTCCACTTCTCCAACAACATTGTACCGGTCGGAAATGCTTACGAATATGACATTCTTAGCCCCCCACACTTCGTTGCAAAGCATTCAGATTATTCTCATTGTGATCGTCTTTAAAACTGGTTGCGTTAGTAGTTATAAGCCAAATCATAGTAGTTATGATTTATAGTTTATTTATGCGGTATTTTGGGTGCAGCTTTACGACTGGTTTTATGATTTCGATAGCCAGTTTCACCAGCCTAGCCTTTTCTCGTCACTGTGGGAGTTGGGTTCCAGCCGGTCTGACTTTTATCTCCCTTTTAGTAGCTCTAGACTCAGTTGAAATAATTTGTAATCAGTGTCATCAATTTCCATAAAATAATGTGACATTAGAGAATGAGAACATACATACGCTTGATGAGTAAAAGCTAGACATCTGAATGGAATCTTCTCCACATTCGTTCTCCATATCTTCTGTACTAACAGTATGTTCTCTTCTTTCCAGCAGAGATGGCGCATGAGAGCGGCGGGGGTGCAGACGGCTCCCCGCAGCAGACACCCTCCCCCCCGCACGCGCCGCGACTGCCCCTCGCTGACACCAGCTTCCATCAGCAGATCATGCAGGTTAGCATCGTCATTTGTTTCAAAATTACTCTCTATTAAGACTTTTCTATGTTTTAATCCCGATTTATTTATCTCTGTCTCTTTATTCTAGTAAGCCTCCTATGTTATTTTTTATGTTTTTGTATATTTCTCCTGGTTTGTTGATTTATTTAAGTTCTTCCATTTCTGTGGTATAGTCTTTTGTCCAATCGTCTATTTCTCCTTTCCCCTTTTTCTGGTATCTCCTGTTTCTGTGACTTTTCAGCTGTTCAAAAGCTGCTTTATTTTTAAACTTTATTTCGCCTGTTACGTTCACGTCACTCGTATCAAAACGTCCCTTCTTTATAAGTTCGTCTTTCGTCATTACAAACTTCGCCATAAGTTTCAGTCACAATATAATGATGACTCACACACTGTACAAACAAGGTTCCCCAGCTATTACATAGATCATTGTTTTATTAGATAATGGAGTGTTTGTAAACACAGCACTGATGGGAGTGGGGGCGGGAGGCCCGATTACATCTCACTAGTACTACAACTACAAGTCAAAAGTACTTTGTCAATACAAATAGCTCAGTGTACAATAATTGGTATTCTTTGCTATCTAGGTAAAGTACCTAGTTTAGATAAGGATTTATATCTCTTCAATTATGATTGCTATAAATAGCCGGCCAGTTTAATTATTGTTTTAAATAGTATTTTTTCTTTTAAAGTCATATCTGTAGATAATATGATTGAAACGTGTGTTGATAAACGTGGAGATGAATAATTGATGAATTTATACGATCTAGTAATAGCATCGCAGACAAAGCAAACAATATTCACGAATAGACTAAAAGTATAATTCGAGACAGCGGCGGAGTTTTATATTTAGCTGACAGAAATAACAGATTTGCTGACAGATTTGTGGTTGATGTATGTATTTATTCATGTCAGATCTATAAATAGCTTGTTTATTTCTTGGAGCGCCCTATCTTCTACCGATATAACCAGATATAAAAACACTCATTCCGCGAAAGATAAAGATAGACAGAAAGTGATGATAGCCAAAAGTTTTTAATAAATGTAGCACTTTCGTATTATCGTATGTGGGTATTTGGCAATAAAAATCAGAGAAATGCGGGTTTCTATAAGAGTATTCCCGGTATTCGTTAAAAGTTAACTGGCTAAGTAATCCTTTGTTCTTCTTTTCATTTCAAATATACTTAACGTCTTTTTACTCTCTGATCTCCTACTCCTTAAAATATTCGGACTTCTATTTAAATAAGAAACCAGTACAAAAACTCAGATAAGAGATGCAGGTGAAGGTGCGAAGTCCGCAGATTACCGTGACCTTTTCCCAAAATATAGCGAACGCTCGCCACATACATATTATTTTTACGCGATATTTTTACCGACCGCCGCGCGCGCACTATTAATACCGCGTATAAGTTCGTTGTGTGTATGTGTAGCGTCTGCATATGTTATGATTATATGCGTATTATACGGATTAAATTTAGATATGAAATTATTTGCGGCCCCTTTTTGCGTGCCTTTTGAATATTGCCTGTAGCTGTTGCTATTTAATTTAAAAGAAAATTGACTGTTTCACTAGTGCAGGTCTAAGCTGTGTAGCTAACTTGCAACCATTCGACGATAACGTTCTTGCATCTATTAATACCTAGATATGCAAAATGTTTTCTTTTGTTATTATTCCTTGAAATAAAACGAACAACCTAAGTAGATTGACGTCCATGTATTAAGCCCAGCAACGTGTTACAGTTTGATGAAAATTATTGAATAAAATTCGCTTCGTCAAGAAGGGTTAGCGAACTCGATAAATTTCAGTCATAATGCCCATTCGCCTGAAAAAGAGAAAATCTGCAATCATTCATCAGCTCTCGTATGTAATCCACCAAACTGTCCTGATCGTTTAGATGAAAGTTACGACCCAATCACACGTCATTCATAACTGTGGAATCTATCACAACTTCCTGAGCACGTCGCATGAGAGGGCTGTGTACCGAAGCCCCGGGCTCCCCTGAACCGCGACAGTCTTGGCCTCGCCCACGCGGCTGCGCAAAACATCCGTCCGCGCGATCTATTCGCGGCGCATTCCGACCACCCGCCATTTTTCCCCATCGAACAAAAATAATGCACGCTTCGCCAGAAATAAGCGCACGCGCACCTCGGCGTGCCTTTTGATGTATTCTTTGTAAATGGAACGCTTCCGATCTGCAGTGCAAGGTTGCACCGTTTGGTCAATAGATATACATTATGCTTTGGCATTTCAGGGAATGTTCCCTAACCATGTTCAGGTTTATGTTTATTGAGATCTAGAGAAAAGTTTTGTTAGCCAAGGAGAGCTAATACGCTAATAATATTTTTATTTTCTTGTGTTTGGAGTTTTCTTTCTTCAATAATCTACTTATTCAATTTATTGCCTTCAACTATTGAAGTGTGCCAAAAAATATAGCGTATTAGAGCTCTTTAAATGGTGCTCCCCTAGAACTAATAGCTCCCCCACGGTCGTGGTCGACTGGTGTCCTACATGTATTTCATCTCTCGTTGTCAGAATCAGAACCCAAGAAACAACCATATTGCTGAGCGGGCGAAACAGACATTAGAGACTAGTTTCCTGATGCAAGTGAGTTCAAATTACAATAATAATGTACAGTCGTCAGTGTTTTATGTGTCGCATTCAATGAACATGTCCAAATGTTGTCCAAAACATATTTGAAAACACGCCAAACATTCATACCATAAATTATTCTGGATCATTCAGTCGAGTCATTGCATCATTAAATCATAAGAAGTCATTTTTCGAGGTATTTGTACCGCCTTTATAATTAATTCAGCGAAGCCATACGCCTCTCATCCCTTAACAAGCGAAACAATTGCTCAAACATATTTCTCATCACAAAAATAATATCATAATTAAGACAAACATTTGGACATGATGATCAACATGATGCAGTATCTATAAATATATATGAGTTGTGAATCTAATAGTACCAATGATGTAGTAGTTGAATATGACACAGGTTTTGCCTTCCAAAATAACATAACCTGGTAGTGGTACAAAGGGTGATCAAATTAATACAATCAGTGTGAATAACGTACAGTCGATGAACTCGTAACCGTTGTTATGTAAATAACTGTGAAATTATTTCCTAGCCAACTTTTTCCCCATCTCCAATTTATAAAATACCTAAATATTAGATATTTAAATAAGGAAAGAAAACAACCACTATTGTGAGAGCCAGTAAACTTTCTAATGTAAATAGCTTAACTATATTAATACCAATACATAATATCTATAAAATGCTCCTACAGATTATTAAAAAAACATTCCATAGAATAGAAATCGTCAAACCTCCACCCACAATAACGCAACTGTCAATAATGATTGAATGTGTCAAACGCCCCACTCAAAACTAAACCTAAGAAAGATCCCTGAGGAACCCCAACACTAATTGTTCGGACAACTTTTACAGTTAAAGAAACAGCAGCAGCTGCAGCAAGAGATCCTGCTGCAGCACTTCCAGCAGCAGCGGCAGCAGCTGGCGCAGGAGCACGAACAGCAGCTCATGCACCATTTGAAGGTAAATATGCTGCAGGTAAATACAAATCGAACACTTTATTTATTAGATCATAGTTAATTTTAGTTTCTTTTTATTTGATGCGTGCGATTTCTCTTTGTTGTACAATACTTTAAGATCAGTTTACATAGAAATACATTATTATTTGGTTTCTTAATATTCAGATCTTAACATGTTTTGGTGTAAAATACGCAGTTTTATACCTATAATTAAACAACCAAACATCATGTTTAAAAATAGTGACAACAAAACAAGCAATAAAGTTTTTTCTCACTTACCTTAAGAACCCGCCTCACCAGTGTCATGTGACGGACCGGTCCGCGCCGAAACGTGAGCGAGTGTAATTACTTTATTTCGACCAAAGCCGACGAACGACCGTGATTGATGTGTCAGATCACGCGGTTGGGGTTACCGGGTAGCTTGTGATCTTGAACTGATTGAATTCATTGAGTTGGTATATTAAATTAAAGAATGGGGAAGTTAAGGAATTTTGCCTCACCACTGCTGCTGACTCTATCATCATTGATGCTTGCTATATTATTAGCAATTTTCGACCTAAAGGTCCTTATTCCCTTATATGTACTCCAGTTGATTTCCCCTTAAACAAACTTTCACCGGCCGAAATTGTCTTCCTTTCGGTCTTCTATAGACTTGGTTACAGAAATGATTGATTCTGCTCTGAGACACACTACACGAACGTTTGGCAAATGCATTCACAACTGAAATAACCTCGATTCCTCGTACCAATCCTCAAGATTGGCCATAAATCTATAAAAACAAACCGTCGAGCATTACTCCTGGCTGGAATGTGGCGCACAGCTCGACAGCGTCGTATTAATAGTCATGAATGGGCTGCTCAACTACTAGTAATTACATCATTCAAACTTACTATGTGTTCAGTGTAATGTAGTGTGTTAGCTTCGGCTTAGTTCTGCCACTCCCTCGGTATGAACGGCGCAGGTGACGAGGTGACTATGGTTCATCATTAGTGGGTCTTTGTTGTTAGTAATGGTATGTATTCTATGCGGTTTCTAGTTTATGATTCGTGATTCGTTGAAGGCTATTGGGGGCACAAACTTTTAGATGGCAGCAGTTGACAGACAGACCTATGTCGAATAGAGTGAGGGCGACCTTTCCTCAACAAATAAGACACTTTAATTATACAGGTTTTTTTTTATATTGTCGATATTGAAATTCGAATATGTAAAGTAAATAGTGCAGCTATAAAGTACTAACAGACAAACTATTCAAACTACAATAAATTATGCCTCAGCAAAGGCTCGGTCACCTTCAACGGTAGACCCAAGTATTAAACTTATTCACAACTTTAACAATGTACTTTTCCACGTATTAAAAATAATATAAAATACACCGCTAATCAGACGATTGGATGTCATAGATAAAAATAGCTATGATAGTGAGCTGTATCGGAGCATGAAAGTAGGTATAATATCAAAGCGATAAGCGGTAATTAATCGAACGAAATCGATTAAAATGCACTATAAATATGTCAACGTTATAAATAGAATTAAGCTATTCATTGCGAACAGCCACTATTGAAAACGAGGAAGTTTCAAACTTCGATAATCTTGATTCTTCTTATAAGACGTCTAAAGAATTTCGGTCTAAAAGAGAAATTGCCTCAACAAAAACAAGATACAAAATACTTTCACAATAAAAAATTACAGTAAATACAGATGATGACATTGGCAAACGATGTAAACAGTGTTATTTCGGAAGGCATGCGCGGGCGCCCAGTGATCTGATGATTTTTAAGGGGAATGGCATCCGTGACGCAGCTCTTACTCACGACCGAATCATTCGCTGAATGTTTGTGCTAGTATTGCTAACTAGTTTGACAGACCGAGGTCCTGTGACTCACGACGAGAGTATGGAGTCAAGTAAATAATGTGCATTCTTCGATAGTTGCTGTCTTGATTATTTTTGGTTATGTTATCATACGAACATGACTACTATTCTGCACATTCGTCCTATAACCCTCTCATTTTATTCCATGGGTGTCCATTCTGTAGTTCTATGTTCTCAGTTGCAAGCAGTGCATTGTCGAATACTTTTCCTTAAATCAACTCTTTTCTGTTATTTTTATTTATTTTTTAATCAACTTAGGCTCAGGAGCAATAATATATAACAAAGATAAAATAGCAGGCCAATCAGCTGTTAATTATCTGACGTCACCTCGGCATGCCCTCAACGCCTAGTTGTTGTAGTCCAATAGCAGTTTGACGAATATTTTATCAGAACCGAACTTAATAATTATTAATAGCTTGATACCGCATGAATAACAAAGAAAACACGCATTCATAAACAGTCGATGATAACACGATAAAGTAGTATTGAATTAAATTACTACATACGTAGTCACCGTGATTCGGCAGGTATTATAATCAGCTATTTATTCAAGATAATTAAAGATAAACGGTTAATTTGAGTATTATTAAAGATTCGCAAAATTTTTCCTAAGGTCAAAGTCTTGATTTGGTCAACTTATCCTTGAAACTTTTAACTACTGTACATTGTAAAGAGAAATCGCATGAAAGAGAATCCAACTCAAATCAAAATTCAACGTCCCCGTGGATTCTAAATTACACCAATGAAATTCAAAGGCGATAGTAACACAGTAAATTCCGATAACAATCCAGAGTTAGTATAATTTCGTAAACTGGCCTATCTCTAAATAAAGTTAGCGCACACCAGCAAGCTTGGCAATACTGTCATATTGACATACAGATTTATACTCGTACGAATACCAGAATAAACGTGAAAGCTTGAAAAGCTTATCACTTCAAAAAAATTGAACTAAAATCTCGGATCTTTGTCTGGATGGACTGTTAAAAACTTCGCCAGTTTCAAAAAGGTCCCTCGTAATGAGGGCCTGTAAGCAAGAATAACGGCCAGACTAACGTTCCAGTTGTGGGAACAGCAGAAGGCCATGGAGGAGGCGGCGCGGCGCGAGGCGCGCGAGGCGCTGGAGGCGCGCGAGGCGCGCGAGCGGCACGAGCGCGACCGCGTCGAGCTGCTGCGCAAGAAGGACAAGCACGAGCACAGCGCCAACGCCAGCTCCGAGGTCAAGCAGAAGCTGCAGGTACTACCGCCACACCTACTGCGCTAGGGAATACGGAATCGGCACTCAGACTCCAGTTCTACCTTTTGTGTGTGGGCTGCGCACATCAGCTGCGCTCTAAGCCCTCTAAGCTCGAAATCCGTGGTTTCGGGCTTATTCTCCTCCGTATCACCTATCCACTAAGAATGAATGAGAACATTCATTCTTAGTTCAGGTTCGGGACTAATCGTAAGTCCGTAGGTGATAAGGAATAAAATACGCCCGAAACTACGGACTTCGGGCCTAGAGATTAACCCCCCAGGTCAGAGCTAGGCTGTAAGTGTAAGCCAGGGTCCTCTTATAAAATAATAACTGAATAGACAGTTCCCTGTTGGCCACATCCGTTTGTGAATAAGAGACCATACCAAAATTACCTGATGGCGAAAAGATAGCATTCTTTGAGCTACTTTAAAAAAAGGAATGTTTCAAGCACACACTGCATTTATATACTTACAAGTTAATGATTGGTCATGAAAATAACATTAAACTTTCTACTTTTCAGCAATTCTTAAAAAAGAAACAAGCGAGTGCGAATGGAACAGTACCTGGATCTTCCTATAGAAATTGGTAAGTACTATACCCTTTTTTTTTTTTTTTAGGGATGGGAAGTCATCCAATGACTCCTCCCGCTCTGGGTGTAGCGGGAGGGAGTGTCAGACTTCTACTAACTAAAACCCATCCATGTTCCTTCATTGCCCTTTGTGTTCCGGAGCCACGGTGTCTCTTGCGAATAATCCCGCGACTCCGGCAGGAAGTACTGTACCCTGCGACTGCCTCAGGGTCTCCAGTCTTTCACAGCCATCATCAGTGTTAACATGAGTTGTGTGTTGTGTGGTCCAGGGGTATCGTGAAGTCGTCGTCGGGCGAGTCGATAACGTCGGCGGGCGCGCAGGGCACGCACCCGTACCGCCTGGCCGCCCCCCTGCCGCCCGCGCTCAACGCCGCCGCCCCGCAGCCCTCGCCCGACTACCCGCTGCGCAAGACCGGTACGTACCGCCCTGGCCTAGCGTGTGATGCATCCGTGTTGTGTGGACCTAGCCTCATGCTGGCACGGCTAAATATTCGCCACACTTGTGCTAAATTAATTGAACCTTTACAACTTTGGAATAAGGTTAATTTTGTATTACACAAGTAACGCTAATATTTTGACCATATACGCCAACTGAAGTGCTAGCTTAAGAGTGATGTCAAGTGATTGAGATTAACTATGAGTTTACTACAGAAATTACTAAGTAAAGACTGTTGTACATTGGATCGGTAAAACGCGTGGAAACGCGCGATCAATATAATTTGAAAGCTTAAAAGCTACTATAGCTACGTTGTGTAAAAGAGATGATGCTAATTTGTCTTGTATAGCGCCATCTCTTTCTCACACTGACACATCAACAGTAATGGCTTGTGTTACTGCCCCAGTCTTGAATAACATGGCCATCGAAGGCATGTGAATGATGTGTTACTAAGTGAGCGTAGTGGTGGTGTGTAAGTGTTAACCCGCTAACGCCGCAGCGTCGGAGCCCAACATGCTGAAGGTGCGGCTGAAGGCGCGCGTCATCGAGCGCCGCGCGTCGCCGCTCGCGCGCCGCCCCTTCAAGACGCGCGTCAAGCACCGCAGTGAGTCACTACTAATATGTTTTACTGGAATGTTGTGGACGTTTTTCTTTTTGATGTTGCATTTTTGATGATGTTGTTTTATTTAACTATTTGTTTTTTTTTTTAATCAAGAAATTTTAAATAGATTTTCCCCATTTTTGGGTTCCGAACATCCGTAAGAAACGGAACACTTATAGATCACTCGGGTGACTGTCTTTCTGTCCGTCTGTCACAACCAAATTCTCTCCGAACACACTTCTTCTTACTTTCAACTTTTCTGACCCAAACACGGACTCGTTAAGTACCTAAATAAATACATTTTTAGAACGGTCACATTTTGGGGACAAACTAGAAAATAACAAATATAGTTTTTCAAACTGTACTGTTCGAAATGCCAAATGAAAGAGCTTCTTGTGGGAGTTTTATATGAAAACAAAAAAATTGTAAAGTTGTTCAAGAAATTAGACGAATAGTTATCGTTCACCCTTATCTCCGAAACTACTGAGCCTAAAATATTGTAAAAAAAATATAGATACTAGTTCTTTACCTAAAGATTACAGGAGAACCTCTAAGAAGTCTAAAGTGTTAAAATAACATATAACAAACAGTCATTCAGAACCCTTTACACGCGAGTCCGAGTTGGCCAGTTTTTTTTTGTATTTATGATGAGAAATAACGCTAATAAGATGAAATGCTATTCTTATTTCTTCAACAAGTCGTTTAATTTATCATTTTATCAGTTACAAAATTGATATGTTATTTTACAAACACTCAGATCCAAGACAGAACATTGAAGTGATAGCAATATAGAGCACTACAGTACAGAACTTGTCACCGCAACAAGCGATATTGACGTAAGCCGTCACGCACTGACACGAACACTACGTGAGCGTCTTCTGGGGGCATATTTGAAGGTTGTTGTGTTCCCCGTAGACTGCGAGGGCAGCTCGCCGCGCGGCTCGCCGCCCGGGGCGGCGGGGGCGGGCGCGCAGGCGCCCATCCGCGAGGAGGAGGAGGGCTGCGGGCGCGCGCAGGAGCTGCTGTTCTCGTCGCCCTCCATGCCCAACATCAGCCTGGGCCGCCCGCACCAGCCGCCGCCCCGCCACCACCCGCCGCCCCCGCAGCCGCCGCAGCCGCACCCGCATCCGCATCCCCCGGTATGTTCAACCTTATCACCTCACCTTAGCTTCGAAACATTTGTTTTTCTTGATTTTGTTGCCTGTTTAAATCTTATACAGAGTTATTTGTAAAACACCAACGGACGCGCAACGACCATAAATAAAATTTCATACAAAAATAAAAAATATTTTAATTGTTCGCTCTCAACGTTACGAAGTCTATCCGAAGCAAAAGGAAAAGAAAAAGAAAGAGCTTTCTTTTGCTTTGCAAAGACGTCGTATGACTTCGAGCGTCAATTTTAAATACTTTTAATTTTTGTATGAAAACCTGATAAACTAAAATATGATGAATGTTATAAAAGTCATAGAACAAAAGTTGTTGATTATGATGTTAGTAAAATAGTCGTGAGAGGCTGTTGGTGTTTTACAATTAACCCTGTATAATTGGAAGAACAGTAAATAAATTATTCTGAAGGCATTTCAGTATTTAATTATACGAATGTTAAATCTACTAGCCGAGCCAATAAATCCTGCTGAAAAACACCTGCTTTCGCTAGTATTTTTCTACTGTTATTGATAAGGTTCGATTTGTCCACTTGATGGCAAGCGATGATCTGCGATGATATGGTTGACGTTGAAGCACATTTGCTTATAAATTGAGCCACACAAAGTTGAATTAAAGGTTCCCCCAAGAATCAGCAGCCAGGAAATTGAATAAGCTGGAGGATGTTGTTTAGGTGTTATCATCGCTGCCGCCGGTGTCGGAGGCGGAGGGCTGGTCGGCGGCGGGGGCGGTGGGGGCGGCGGGGGCTCTGGGCGGCGCGCGGCTGTGCAAGCGGCCCCTGGGCCGCACGCACTCGGCGCCGCTGCCGCTGGGGGACCCCGCGCTCACGCCGCCCACCGCGCACCACTACCTGCGCGACCAGATACGGAAAACTGTACGTCTACGTCTGCACTATACTATCACATAACTACATCATCTGCCTAGCCTTTTCCCAACTATATTGGGCTCGGCTTCCAGTCAATTAAGATTTAGCTGAAAACCAGTATTTTACGTGGAGCGGCTGCCTACCAGACCTCCACAAGTTCTCCTTGGCAAGACTGGAGTCAGATTTTCTAGCTACTGACTGTCCATGACGACTGCCAAAGATCTCTAAATGACAGCCGGGATCAACAGCTTAACGTGCTTTCCGAGGCACGGCGGAAACTTGGTATGTTAAGATGGTCACCCATCCACAGACTAACCTCGGCAAGCGTTACTTAACCTTAAAGATCGACTGTGCGGCTGTTATTATTTGGCCACGAGCTCTTTAATACATACATAGATAATATCAGGGATAAATCATTACAAATAGTAGGTAATCAGTATTATTGAATATTGAAAGTATCCAAAGTAAAAAACAAACCAGTAATTATTGGAAAATTGCAATTATATAACATTATAAGACTTACCCAGTCAATATTCCATGCGTTTTCAAACAAAGTATGCTTTCGGCAACATGTTGCGCAACTTTTAATTGTGAACTAGCTTCTGCCCGCGACTTCGTACGCGCATAACCCGGGTTTTTCTGTTCCTGCAGGAATTTTTGGAAATCACTTATCCCAAGGAAGATAAATGCCAAAGCTTTCTACGAGCAGTAGCTTCGGCTGTGCCTTATCTGTCATTCACTCAGTAATGGAAGAATTTTATATATATTAGGATTTCGGAGCTTTACACAATAGTTAATACAGATCAGCCTTTAAAAAACCATAGCCAGGAAATATTCAACTACTGATTTAAACAAGTTTAAGTTATAGGATGTGAACATTTGTAGAAGTCCAATGAGTGAAGATAGACATGGTCCACCTGCAGGTACTGACCCGCGCACACGACGCGGCCGCGGCGCAGCTGCGCGAGGAGGAGGGCGAGGTCATCGACCTGACGGCGCGCAGGGCCCCGGCGCCCCCCGGGCCCCCGGGCCCCGCGCCCTGCGAGCCGGCCCCGCTGGCGCGCGCGCTCAGCTCGCCGCTGGTGGGCGCGCGCACGCCCGCCACTGGCCTGGCCTACGACGCGCTTATGCTTAAACATGGGTAAGTGAACTAACATTTATATAATGACTTCTTCCCTTGTAATGGAAATAAACTAGACTGCAAGATATTGGTTCCAGCCGCGCTAAAATTCCCATGCATTTAACTGGTACCACAAGAAGTCCATGTCACTAACAAGCAATCGAGCTGTCTGCATTACTGAAAGCTTAGTTGGATTAGTATTTAAACATGCTCTTTTAAAAACAAAAACAGTTTTTCTTCCGTAGCATTGGTACAACTCTGTCAAACTTGCGAAACTAAGTTGTCTGTTCCACCTCTCCGTTACTATTAAAGAGGATTCACATCAATGCACGATCATTTTAAAATCGGGGTTCAGAACACCTTTCAAAGTCGAAACGTTAATTTCTATTAAGCCATTAAATGACACTCTTGAACGATATCACTTACATATAAAATAATAGTGATTCTACTTTTCTTTTGTAAAATAAATATGGATTCAATGTCAGCAGCCCGACCCCACAGTAAAATACCGTATGACATAATGTTGTGAAAGTAGCAATAGACCAAACATACAGTTTCTACATCTGTTAACTGTTTTATCTTCCTAACAGCATAAGCAGCTGAGCTTAGCTGTCCCGCTAGAGATGTTACGCTTTGAAGGTGGAACCCGTTCCGTGTGCGTGCACAGATGTGGATCCTCCAGATAAGTAGAGATCCATCGATGAGACGTGTGTTGTGGTTAGGTGTGCGTGCGGAGCGCACGCGCCCACGCACCCCGAGCACGGCGGGCGCCTGCAGTCGGTGTGGGCGCGCCTGTGCGAGACCGGGCTGGCGGCGCGCGCAGAGCGCACGCGGCCCCGGAAGGCCACCTTCGAGGAGCTGCAGGCGGTGCACTCCGAGGCGCACGTGGCGCACTTCGGGGGCCGCGGGGGCGCCGGGGGCGGCGTGCGCCAGCTGGTGCGGCTGGCGTGCGGCGGCCTGGGCGTGGACTCGGACACGGCCTGGTCGGACGCGCACACGCCGGCCGCCGCGCGCGCCGCCGCCGGCGCCGTGCTGGACCTGGCCGCGCGCACCGCCAAGGGCGAGCTGCGCAATGGGTGAGTGCCACTGCACCGACCATGTCACCAATATACGACTCACTTCGTTTAGATTCAAAAGAATCTTGATTCCTGAGTCAGAATCGCTTCGGAATCAGAAAAGAAGTGCTTCGGTTCGAAGATTATTACTGGCCTGAGGAACAAAATTGTGCAATGTGTACATCCTGGGTAGTGGTGTTCAAAGTTGCTTTATGGCAATCACTTGCTTAATGCTTAATGCTTTATATTTTAAGCAGACTATTTTATATGCTTTATTATAAATGCTTTTTTATATGTGCTCGGTACAGTACCTTCCATATTGGCAAATCACTGTTCCTTCTAAACATTTTCGTCCGTTAAATACCTACACACAAAAGTTTACAAAACAACAACACAACACAATAATTCACTCAGTCAATCGTCCTTACTTACACAATTATAGGTTTTTATTTACTTTACGTATCCTATCACTGTTTATTTACACTTTACACTAAAAAAGCACGAAGCATAACAACATTGTTTACGTAATTCGTAACGTGAACCGCGCGAGATCGCGATATCGCAAGCGCTGCGTAAAATGATTTAGCAATAAAGCATGCGACCGAATCGCACGCGCTCGCATGCGACGACTGGCCTCGCCGCGCTGCGATCTGCGATGCGATCTGCGATTCTGCTATGCGCGGACAGAGAGAGACATAGCATAGAGTGCCGATATGTGCGACTGCGATGTAAAGCAAAAAGCAAATAGCAGCAAGTGAGAGCCACGATAGCATTTGCTTAATGTTATGTATAATAAAGCACGGTGCTTTATTATGCTATATGCTTTATTATCCACCACTAATCCTGGGCAACACTCGGTCCAACACATAGATTATCATTGTCCTTTCTCCTTCGTATGAGTTCTCTGTAAAATAGAAAGTTTGCTACAGTGTTTTAACCAGTTCCCTGTCCTTTAGGTTCGCGGTAGTGCGTCCCCCGGGACACCACGCCGAGCCCAACCAGGCGATGGGCTTCTGCTTCTTCAACTCCGTGGCCATCGCCGCGCGCATCCTGCACACGCGCCACCACCTGCAGAGGATACTCATCGTGGACTGGGTACGTGCCAAGAACAGACACGCTTCTCATTGAGAGCATCGCGCTGTCACGATACTAAGTGGGTTGTGTGGAACAGGACGTGCACCACGGCAACGGCACGCAGCAGATCTTCTACTCGGACCCGCACGTGCTGTACATGAGCATCCACCGGCACGACGACGGGAACTTCTTCCCGGGCACCGGCGCCGCCACGGAGGCGGGCGCCGGGCCCGGCCTGGGCTACACCGTCAACGTGGCCTGGTGCGGCGGCACCGACCCGCCGCTCGCCGACGCCGAGTACCTGGCCGCCTTCCGCTCCGTCATCATGCCCATCGCCAAGGTGAGCTGCTGTCTCCGCACTAGCTTTTCATCAGTTGTTGGCCCTCATTTATTTAGATGTCATAAATTGAGGAGACGATCAGTAACGTGGTGTCGGTCTGATGCAGGAGTACGACCCCGAGATCGTGCTGGTGTCGTGCGGGTTCGACGCGGCGGCCGGCCACCCCGCGCCGCTGGGCGGCTACAGCGTGTCGGCGGCGTGCTTCGCGCACATGACGCGCGAGCTGGCGCAGCTGGCGGGCGGCAAGCTGGTGCTGGCGCTGGAGGGCGGCTACGACCTGCCCGCCATGTGCGACTGCGCGCAGGAGTGCGTGCGCGCGCTGCTGGGCGAGCGCGGCGCGGCGCCGGCGCAGTCGGAGCTGGCGCGGGTGCCGCATGCGCGTGCGCAGGCCGCGCTGCGCGCCACCATCGCCGTGCACGGCGCGCACTGGCGCGGCCTGCGGCGCGGCGCCTCGCTGCTGGCGCTGTCGGCGCTGGAGGCGGCGCCGCAGGTGGCGGCGCTGCGCCTGGGCCGCCTGCAGACGGAGCGCGACGCCGCCGACACGTGCCAGGCCATGGCCACGCTCAGCATGCAGCAGGCGCAGGCGGAGGCGCCCAGCTCGGACAGCTCGCGCTCGGGCTCGCAGGAGCCCATGGAGCAGGACGACGCTAAGTGAGTGTGTCGCCGCCCGGCGCCGCCCGCCACACTTCAACATTCCGGTTCGGTAGTTAGCCGTTAGTAGCGTGGAGGCACGTTGGACTCGGTGCGGCCTCTAGTTAGTGTAGAGTGCAGCGCCGCCGGGCCGGCCCGCCGCCGCCTGCCAGCGCCCGCCGCGGCCCGCCGCCGCCTGCCAGCGCCCGCCGCCGCCGCCGCCTCCTGACGCCGGACGTCCGCCGACGCGACTTACTATACCAAAGATTGTTTCAAATTCTGATGTTACAAAAAGTATTTATTCAATGTGTATATAATGGAAATTGTGCAAATCTATTGTTGTAAATTAAAGTAAATTTTTATTGTGGATATAAAATATTAGTATAGATGTCCCGTGGCGCGCAGCCCACTGCGAGTGTTGTACAGTACCAGTAGTGTAACTCGTGTCTGTCGTGTCGCTCGTGTTGTAACTCGTGTCGTATTTATTGTGCCCGCGGGGGCTTCAGATATCTTGTGCAAGTGAACACTTGTTTGTAGTACAATTTATGTACTTGTACGTCGCTGTTTGACGCTGCTCCCACTTTTTGTAACGTGTGATAACTTAATATGAAACGAATTAGAATTTTGGACATAATGTCTAGAAGAAACTATTGAAACAATGAATTTCTATAATATTCCTCCGCACACAAAGACGTGCGGGGAAGAGAACGTTGTGTATCTGTGTTGGTTTAATATTTTCACTATGTGATCAAATCCTGAAGGATTTTCTATCGTCCGCGGGGCGATACAAACTTGTAAGTTAGCTTTATGTAAAGTCAGATGTAAATGTTTATGAGAAGGTATATTTAACTAGCAGAATATGAGATGTTTCTGGTGGAACTTGTTGACTATAGCCGACTCCTTGTCCTGCGCTCGCCGCATCCTCTAATTATATATTTTTGTACGACGGCTGTCTGTGTGTATACAACGTACCTACGGATGCGATCCTTGTACGATAAACAGAGTTAAACAAATGTTGTGTCTTTGAGAATTTTATTGTTAAATTGGAATAAAGATGAAATGATTATTTAATAAATGTATATATATTATATATATATTTGGAAATATAAACGATATTTTTATTTACCCCCTCAGTTTCAGAAGATCATGGATTACTCATAATGCTTGCAGTAACATGGCCGCATATTTCCTTTTTTGTGTTCATCATCAAGTGTGCAATAACAAAATATGGATTATAATGTGTACTATATTCACGCAGGAAAACAAAAAACGGCAAATACCTACCTATAAAAAATTCAAAGCTCATCATTGAATAGAATAAAACTAAATTATTTGAAAAGTTTTCTATATTTTGTTGATTATAAAAAAACAACAACAACTTGACGCGATTAATTTTATAAATAACATAATCATGGGAAGAAGAACATTTAAGCTTAAGTGGTGTAGAAAAATAATCCAAATCTTAGAATTAGATAGAAAAATATACGCGACGCTCTCTCTTACGCTATGAACACAAGTACTTAAACATATCATATACATAGTCGGCTAGATGTAGCTGGCGTTGGAATTTATACAAGTGTAATCATTGGTTTCGTCAAGTTTTAATCCCGGTTTCTGTAAAGAAATAAACGCAAGTCAACTGTCGCTAGTGTCGCTATACACTGTTTATATTTTAGTCAACCGATCACGCAAACGCGTGTTTAAGGATTCCGCAAATTAATTTTGCGATTGCTATCGTACCAAAAACCGAGACTAAGGCTGCGTTTCCACCAGAGATGTGCGAGGATGCGTAGCGAGGGATGTGTTTGTTTAGAACAAATAGAATCGCTTGCGCTGAGCGAGGCGATTCTATTGGTTCTTAACCGACACATCCGTCGCTACGCATCCTTGCACATCTCTGGTGGAAACGCAGCCTAATTCAGACAGTCGTCAGATCTATTTATAGAAAAAATAGAAGTCAATCTGTTGGAAGGCATAAATCTATTGCTACGGTTACAAAGTTGCAGAGAAGTTAATAGTGCGGATTCAGACACTTTCTAAACGCTGTCTCTATTGAGGCAATACGCGTGATGATGAGGCAAACTAGCTTCAACTATCAGCTGCTTGTTATGCTTACTATTTACTAGCTCTTGCCCGCAGCTCCGCCCGTGATAATCAAATGTTTTCCCAAGGCAACGCACAGACCAGCACATCAAGCTACAACAATCTGTCAAATTTCTTCAATAGATTTTCAACTTTATCGCTAAAGTGATAAGGTTCAAGGTTGATTGGGAAAATTTGACAGTTTCGCTTAGCGTGATGTGCTGGCGACAGTACTACCGAGATCACAGTGAGCCATGTTCTACGCCAGATGATGGATGATGGATGGTCTAAAACCGATCCAATTGTCCAGCCATTGAGGTGACTCATGAAAACATACCTTTTTTATTATTTGAGATGGGTTTGCTCATGACTTTAGTCTTGGTCAGAGATGACAGAGACAAAGTTCCTACACACTTTCGTGTCCTATCTAACTTCCTACTATAAAATTACATTTATCGTCGGTCTAGATGAGACTACACAAGTATAATGCAAACTGATGTACTTTTCAGGCAAGACAAAAAACTGTTTTACAAAGTAGATATAATTCACATCTTCTATTAATTTTATCTGGTGTAAGAACTAAGTAGACTAGTATATCTACAACAAATTAAAGTTGTTAATATTATGCTTCACGAGAGGTCACTGCAATTTTTTTTTGTCAAATGTATAGTTATCGAGGAGGACAATCCCGGAATTATTGTTTCAAACTTTTTGTATAAAAATCTAGTTTTACCAAAAAGTGGTCATTACAAGGTGTCACATTTAGACCGACGCGACGCTATGTGAAAGTTTGTGTGGATGGATGGATGTTTGTTACTCTATCCTGGAAATAGTACCGAACGGATTTGGCTGTATAGTAAACATAGCTTATATAGGTATACATCCATAATAATGTTCTAAATGCGAAAGGTATTCTGTTTGTCTGCGAACCGGTCTGCTACCTCTTCATTGCTTGATGGCTGAAGAGATTTGCAGCCCGGTAGACTAGATCAGATAAGAGCGAAGATGGCAGAAGTTAAGAGGCCATCATTTATACAGGAGGGGCGGGCGGAGCCGCGTTCAACAGCTAGTTTATAACTTTAGTGGGATGATGACTAACCTTGAAAACTTCGCAGTCTCGACAAAGTATCAACTGCCACCATAATGCAAATAGACTAGAATGTTTTTTATGAATGCAGTAAGTTTCATTTTGCTATTATTTATGGGAACCAAACCCGTAGCCATACGAAATTGGAAAACAAGTTGGAATCTCTTTGATCGCAATATTTTTTTTTGCTCATGAACTCATATGGTAGCGGTTGGATTCCAATGAATGATTTTCTCTCAACTTAATATTATTTAACCTATAGAATAGTTTATAACACAAAAAAATATATTTTAACAACATAATAGTAGCTTATTCTCTAATGAAATCCTTCTATTCCACGAAGCATTTTTAGGACTTATTGCATTGACTTGGGTTAAATAGCAATTATTTGTTCAGCGTCGTTAAATGCAACAGGTGGACTTGAGTAGTAGAAGTACAGTTGAGTGAGAGTCCTTCAAATGCACTCGACGAAGTACGGCTTAGTTTGGCTGAACTCGGCTAGGTTCGGCTGAACTCAGCTAGCTTCGGCTTAACTCGGCTAGTGTCTGTCGGGCGGGTCGAGTGTTGCGCAGTGACAGTTACACGAACTGACTGGACACTCTGTATGCTCCCTGTAAAGGAAATTGATAGTTTCAAGTAACAAAGACAGAAAATATATAAATCTTAAGAGTGAAGATTCGTTCAGTTTTTAGGTTTAAATGACAGTTTGTAATTTTTCAAGGGCATATTCATCCTATGGGGAATGTGTAGAAACTATAGGCAGCACAGAATTGTCATTGTTAATTATATTTTACCTGACATACGATATCTCGTATGTGCAGGAACCGCAGGCGGGAGCACAGAATCGTCATTGTCACGTAATCCAAACCTTAAAGTTTCGAATATGTGACACTAGATGGCATATATAATAGAAGTCAATCTGTTGGAAGGCATAAATCTATTGCTACGGTTACAAAGTTGCAGAGAAGTTAATAGTGCGGATTCAGACACTTTCTAAACGCTGTCTCTATTGAGGCAATACGCGTGATGATGAGGCAAACTAGCTTCAACTATCAGCTGCTTGTTATGCTTACTATTTACTAGCTCTTGCCCGCAGCTCCGCCCGTGATAATCAAATGTTTTCCCAAGGCAACGCACAGACCAGCACATCAAGCTACAACAATCTGTCAAATTTCTTCAATAGATTTTCAACTTTATCGCTAAAGTGATAAGGTTCAAGGTTGATTGGGAAAATTTGACAGTTTCGCTTAGCGTGATGTGCTGGCGACAGTACTACCGAGATCACAGTGAGCCATGTTCTACGCCAGATGATGGATGATGGATGGTCTAAAACCGATCCAATTGTCCAGCCATTGAGGTGACTCATGAAAACATACCTTTTTTATTATTTGAGATGGGTTTGCTCATGACTTTAGTCTTGGTCAGAGATGACAGAGACAAAGTTCCTACACACTTTCGTGTCCTATCTAACTTCCTACTATAAAATTACATTTATCGTCGGTCTAGATGAGACTACACAAGTATAATGCAAACTGATGTACTTTTCAGGCAAGACAAAAAACTGTTTTACAAAGTAGATATAATTCACATCTTCTATTAATTTTATCTGGTGTAAGAACTAAGTAGACTAGTATATCTACAACAAATTAAAGTTGTTAATATTATGCTTCACGAGAGGTCACTGCAATTTTTTTTTGTCAAATGTATAGTTATCGAGGAGGACAATCCCGGAATTATTGTTTCAAACTTTTTGTATAAAAATCTAGTTTTACCAAAAAGTGGTCATTACAAGGTGTCACATTTAGACCGACGCGACGCTATGTGAAAGTTTGTGTGGATGGATGGATGTTTGTTACTCTATCCTGGAAATAGTACCGAACGGATTTGGCTGTATAGTAAACATAGCTTATATAGGTATACATCCATAATAATGTTCTAAATGCGAAAGGTATTCTGTTTGTCTGCGAACCGGTCTGCTACCTCTTCATTGCTTGATGGCTGAAGAGATTTGCAGCCCGGTAGACTAGATCAGATAAGAGCGAAGATGGCAGAAGTTAAGAGGCCATCATTTATACAGGAGGGGCGGGCGGAGCCGCGTTCAACAGCTAGTTTATAACTTTAGTGGGATGATGACTAACCTTGAAAACTTCGCAGTCTCGACAAAGTATCAACTGCCACCATAATGCAAATAGACTAGAATGTTTTTTATGAATGCAGTAAGTTTCATTTTGCTATTATTTATGGGAACCAAACCCGTAGCCATACGAAATTGGAAAACAAGTTGGAATCTCTTTGATCGCAATATTTTTTTTTGCTCATGAACTCATATGGTAGCGGTTGGATTCCAATGAATGATTTTCTCTCAACTTAATATTATTTAACCTATAGAATAGTTTATAACACAAAAAAATATATTTTAACAACATAATAGTAGCTTATTCTCTAATGAAATCCTTCTATTCCACGAAGCATTTTTAGGACTTATTGCATTGACTTGGGTTAAATAGCAATTATTTGTTCAGCGTCGTTAAATGCAACAGGTGGACTTGAGTAGTAGAAGTACAGTTGAGTGAGAGTCCTTCAAATGCACTCGACGAAGTACGGCTTAGTTTGGCTGAACTCGGCTAGGTTCGGCTGAACTCAGCTAGCTTCGGCTTAACTCGGCTAGTGTCTGTCGGGCGGGTCGAGTGTTGCGCAGTGACAGTTACACGAACTGACTGGACACTCTGTATGCTCCCTGTAAAGGAAATTGATAGTTTCAAGTAACAAAGACAGAAAATATATAAATCTTAAGAGTGAAGATTCGTTCAGTTTTTAGGTTTAAATGACAGTTTGTAATTTTTCAAGGGCATATTCATCCTATGGGGAATGTGTAGAAACTATAGGCAGCACAGAATTGTCATTGTTAATTATATTTTACCTGACATACGATATCTCGTATGTGCAGGAACCGCAGGCGGGAGCACAGAATCGTCATTGTCACGTAATCCAAACCTTAAAGTTTCGAATATGTGACACTAGATGGCATAGCCGAGCACGTTTCCTATAAAGTTTCAAGTGATGGGACACAGTCTCTGTGTGATGGACATATGGCGTGGCACTCACTTGAACCAGTTGATGAGATGCATGGCGTGTCCGCCGTGGCGGCAGGCCACGCACCAGCTGAACCAGGCGCTGAAGGGACACAGTCTCTGTGTGATGGACATATGGCGTGGCACTCACTTGAACCAGTTGATGAGATGCATGGCGTGTCCGCCGTGGCGGCAGGCCACGCACCAGCTGAACCAGGCGCTGAAGGGACACAGTCTCTGTGTGATGGACATATGGCGTGGCACTCACTTGAACCAGTTGATGAGATGCATGGCGTGTCCGCCGTGGCGGCAGGCCACGCACCAGCTGAACCAGGCGCTGAAGGGACACAGTCTCTGTGTGATGGACATATGGCGTGGCACTCACTTGAACCAGTTGATGAGATGCATGGCGTGTCCGCCGTGGCGGCAGGCCACGCACCAGCTGAACCAGGCGCTGAAGGGACACAGTCTCTGTGTGATGGACATATGGCGTGGCACTCACTTGAACCAGTTGATGAGATGCATGGCGTGTCCGCCGTGGCGGCAGGCCACGCACCAGCTGAACCAGGCGCTGAAGGGACACAGTCTCTGTGTGATGGACATATGGCGTGGCACTCACTTGAACCAGTTGATGAGATGCATGGCGTGTCCGCCGTGGCGGCAGGCCACGCACCAGCTGAACCAGGCGCTGAAGGGACACAGTCTCTGTGTGATGGACATATGGCGTGGCACTCACTTGAACCAGTTGATGAGATGCATGGCGTGTCCGCCGTGGCGGCAGGCCACGCACCAGCTGAACCAGGCGCTGAAGGGACACAGTCTCTGTGTGATGGACATATGGCGTGGCACTCACTTGAACCAGTTGATGAGATGCATGGCGTGTCCGCCGTGGCGGCAGGCCACGCACCAGCTGAACCAGGCGCTGAAGGGACACAGTCTCTGTGTGATGGACATATGGCGTGGCACTCACTTGAACCAGTTGATGAGATGCATGGCGTGTCCGCCGTGGCGGCAGGCCACGCACCAGCTGAACCAGGCGCTGAAGGGACACAGTCTCTGTGTGATGGACATATGGCGTGGCACTCACTTGAACCAGTTGATGAGATGCATGGCGTGTCCGCCGTGGCGGCAGGCCACGCACCAGCTGAACCAGGCGCTGAAGGGACACAGTCTCTGTGTGATGGACATATGGCGTGGCACTCACTTGAACCAGTTGATGAGATGCATGGCGTGTCCGCCGTGGCGGCAGGCCACGCACCAGCTGAACCAGGCGCTGAAGGGACACAGTCTCTGTGTGATGGACATATGGCGTGGCACTCACTTGAACCAGTTGATGAGATGCATGGCGTGTCCGCCGTGGCGGCAGGCCACGCACCAGCTGAACCAGGCGCTGAAGGGACACAGTCTCTGTGTGATGGACATATGGCGTGGCACTCACTTGAACCAGTTGATGAGATGCATGGCGTGTCCGCCGTGGCGGCAGGCCACGCACCAGCTGAACCAGGCGCTGAAGGGACACAGTCTCTGTGTGATGGACATATGGCGTGGCACTCACTTGAACCAGTTGATGAGATGCATGGCGTGTCCGCCGTGGCGGCAGGCCACGCACCAGCTGAACCAGGCGCTGAAGGGACACAGTCTCTGTGTGATGGACATATGGCGTGGCACTCACTTGAACCAGTTGATGAGATGCATGGCGTGTCCGCCGTGGCGGCAGGCCACGCACCAGCTGAACCAGGCGCTGAAGGGACACAGTCTCTGTGTGATGGACATATGGCGTGGCACTCACTTGAACCAGTTGATGAGATGCATGGCGTGTCCGCCGTGGCGGCAGGCCACGCACCAGCTGAACCAGGCGCTGAAGGGACACAGTCTCTGTGTGATGGACATATGGCGTGGCACTCACTTGAACCAGTTGATGAGATGCATGGCGTGTCCGCCGTGGCGGCAGGCCACGCACCAGCTGAACCAGGCGCTGAAGGCGGCGCCGCCCGCGCCCCCCGCGCCCGCCCCGCCCGCGCCCGTGCCCACATGCAGCGAGCACACCCCGCAGCGCGGGAGGGGCTTGCGGCAGTTCGGGCACGACGAGATTTGCTGGAACGGGCGTCATGGAATATGAATGAAGGGTCAAAAAAGATGCTGTAAACTAATTTGGCGAAATATGAAGAAATACAAGGTTTCAATTATAATAAAGACAGAAAGTGTTCAACTGAAAAAGAAAAAAAGGTGGCAACATTTAAACACTAGATATTATAAGACAAAGTCCTCCCGCGACTGTTTGCGATAAACTGAAAAACTACTGCACCGATTTTCATGCTGTTTTGAACTATGAATAGAGTGGTTCTCGAGGAAGGTTTCAGTATATGCCTTGTCAAGCGGGCGAAGCCGTGTGCGTTACCCCAGCAAAATGTTGTGCCTTAGAGAGGTGAGACTATAACAAATTATTAATAAGTGTATCATGAGGACCATTTGACGACACGGTTGGCGCAGTGGTTGAGCGAATGACTGCTGCGCAGCATGTCGCGTGTTCGATTCCCGCACGGAACAAATATTTGTACGACCTACAAGTATTTGTTCCGAGTCTGGGTGCTTTCTATCTATACTCTATACTAATATTATAAAGAGGTAACATTTGTTTGTAAGTTTGTATGTAGGGGGTAATCTCCGGAAGTAATGAACCGATTTTAAAAATTGTTTCACTGGTAGAAAGCTACATTATTCGTGAGTGCTATAGGCTATAAATTATTAAGATATCATGCATATTAGCCGAACTATCTCAATTTTTGTCTATCCAGGCGGAAAAAAATAGCTCTTACAACAGAGTTATTTGCATGCGCTGCCTTAACAGTTGTATATAATTGAAAACAATGTATGGCAACCTGGTCCGCTTTGAATATTTCTACAAAAAAGTCCGCGACACCATATTTCTATCTTTTATATTTAAGCAGATATAGTAGCTTTTATGTGTTAAAAAAAGTATTTTTCGACGTACTTACTTTTGGACGATTTTTTAAACAACAAAATATTAATCCTTATTGAAAAAATATTATTTTGATCACAAGGACATCATAGAGATATGATTTGTCCCAAACAGTATGTCAATTGGTTAAATAGTTTCGAAGATAATTTAAAATTATTAAATCGCAAAATGCCGCCGTCCATTCACGAACCGCATTAGAACATGCTTTGTACGGACGTTTTACCCATAGATGGCGTTGTGCAATTACGTAATTTTTCAGATTCTGACCCTCTCCAATTATTATTTAATTTCGTCGTTAGGTAGGTGAGTTGTATGCAGTTGGTTGGATGTTGTTGGTTTTTAAAATTGATTTGGTTGTTGGTCTTTAAAATTGTTTTGGTTGCTCAGTTTCTTAAAACACAAATACTACTTCGTTCTCATTCTTCGAGTTCGAAGCTGTGGTATTTCTGTTTTTGGGATATCGGACAGTTTCAGCGATTATATTTCGCAAGCACGCGCTGGGGAATCTAGCTCCGAGCGTTCACAGCGGCTTGCTAACCAAAGCTGGAGAACATCGCAGGTCCGTGCTCGGGAATATAGCGCTGAACGTGCGCAGCGACTTAGTGATTTAAGGCAGCATGTCTATGTAACAAGGGATAGGGAGTCTAGCGCTGAGCGCTCGCAGCGGCTTGCTGGGCAAACTGTGAGAACATCGCAGGTCCGTACTCGAGAATCTAGCGCTGAACGTGCGCAGCGTCTCAGTGTTTTAAGGCAGCATGTCTCTGCAACAAGGGATAGGGAGTCTAGCGCTGAGCGCTCGCAGAGGCTCACTAGCCTAGCGACATACATATGCAATAAAAACAAAACCCTCCTTTTGGCAGTCGGGAAATAAATCATAGCACTCAGTACTAACCAAACCACACTCAAATGTTTACTGCCCAACGAAGTGAGCACGGGTCAGCTAGTCTATAATGTGTGTATTTACAAAAAAAAAATGTATATAAGTAGTTTATCAGCCATCTCGTTACCATAACACAAGCATTAGGTTGCTTAGCTGACTATATGGCGTTGTGTGAAATGTCCAAGGATATTATTATTATTTGTTTACTAATAGCAAAATTTGTGTGAATTCTAGTTTGTAGAAAAACAGATTTTGCTGGAGTAACGTAGGAAACGTTACCCTGGCAAAATCGTTTTCATGAATAGATAGCTTTTGTTGCGTAGTAAATGTTTGCCAATAGCAAGATTTGTGTGTGTTATGGTTCTCGAGATATTTAAGATTTTGCTGCAGTAAAGTAACGTTTTGGGATTTCCCAGATCTCGAAAACGGTTGAACGCAGAAGTTTGAAAAAATCATGTGATGTTTGTGTGTTGTTGTGTGTGTGTGTTTCATGTATTTGGTTCCAGGCTGAAACGAATTTTTGAAAAACGATTTTGACGCGAAGCCGCGAGCAGATTTTTATTTTTTGAAAATAGGAAAGTAGTAAGAGTTGTGAGCACCACATTTTAGGAGATTTTCAATAGTAGGTATTACCAAGTTGCCCTCTCATCCCATTATTGTGTTTTCTCAAACATGCTTGGAAATGTGAGCACTATTTTGACAACCTTCTTCGAGATAAATCGAAAATGCCGTACTGGCCGAGCAGCGGCCGGCAATAGTTATATGAAAATCCATGTTTGTCGTGTTATGCGGCCAAATAAATTAAATACTAAACTCATATCTATCGTGTAATTTAAAAACGAAACGATCTTATATTTCGAAACATGGCAACCAAGGAGGTAACTTATCAAAGGTTTTATTTAAATTTCGAACTGGCTTGCAAATAGAAAGCTGTTTATTGAATTAAAAAATGAACACTTACGCGGGAATTACTATTTATTCATTTATTTAGTACTTACCTGGAGAACTTACAGCTAATAAACACATACAAAAAAGGAGACCTTAGGCACCAGAAAGCCAATTACAGAAGAACAAAAAACGCACACGAACGAAACTAAACTTAACGTTGGTCGACATTGATTTTGAAAAGTAGGTGTATTTTAATTTCCGCGCATTTTTTGAGAAAAGTACTATAAGTACAAGCCTTGGCCACAACTAGGCATTGATGGACTTATGTATGTGTGCCTCGGGTACGCTTCAGCCCAAAGGACATGGTAAAAAGTGGCCTATGAATCAACACATGCGAAATTACCGTTATTCCTAGTTTTTTTTTTTTAAATTACATTTTAATGATTAGAATAGAACGGACACTTTTTAATTACGAAACCATTTTAAAAAGTAACTCACTTGGGTTTTATAACCGGGCGCCATTATTTTAAAATGAAACAAAGCACTCTCAGCGCTGTAATTTTTAGTGACCTACTAAAAGAATAAAGCGATTAAAGCGCTGTATGACACGAACACTATTGCACAGTATAAATATGGACAGTACGGAAACTAAGCCTAGTTGAGAATATAAATACCTACGCTCCATTGAAGCAATAGGGTTGTCACTTTTAATGTTTTTGTTTATTTATTTTTTAAATTTTTGTTCTGTAGCGATCGATCAATCGAATTTGAATAACTAGCTTACAAGTACAATTTAAATAGGTAATCTCATGGCGTTGGTTAATCTCGACAAAAGACGATAGTTTAAACACGGAAAACAATTTAATATTAACACACAACAACTTGTCGCACTAACTTTGTCATTACGGCGTAACCTTTTACAAGTTTTGGCGGGAGCGTACGCGAGCCGCTGTTGGACGAAAACGTTTTGGGCGCTCGGTACCTTTGCAGCCGCCATCTTGGATTCCCGTTTTGACAGTACTATCGGCTTCAACACGCTCGTAAACCATGAAAACGACACCCATGACGAAAAATTTGATACCTATTGCAGCCGCCATCTTGGATTCACGTTTTGACATAACTTTCGGCTTCAACACCCTCGAAAACCATGGAAACGACACCCATAACGAAAAAATTGGTACCTATTGTAGCCGCCATCTTGGATTCACGTTTCGACATCACTATCGGCTTCAACACCCTCGAAAACCATGGAAACGACACCCATGATGAAAAATTTGATACCTATTGCAGCCGCCATCTTGGATTCACGTTTTGACATAACTATCGGCTTCAACACCCTCGAAAACCATGAAAACGACACCCACGACGAAAAAATTTATACCTATTGCAGCCGCCATCTTGGATTCACGTTTTGACATGACTATCGGCTTCAGCACCCTCGAAAACCATGGAAACGACACCCATGACGAAAAAATTGGTACCTATTGCAGCCGCCATCTTTGATTCACGTTTTGACAGCGCTATCGGCTTTAAAACCCTCGAAAACCATAGAAACGATACCCACGACTAAATAATTGATACCTATTGCAGCCGCCATCTTTGATTCACGTTTTGACAGCGCTATCGGCTTTAAAACCCTCGAAAACCATAAAAACGATACCCATGACTAAATAATTGATACCTACTGCAGCCGCCATCTTGGATTCACGTTTTGATATCACTATTGGCATCAACACCCTCGAAAACCATGAAAATGACACCCATGACAAAAAAATATATACCTATAGCAGGCGCCATCTTGGATGTACAAGAAGTAGTAGTACCTGATAGTTTTGAATTTCTCGAATTCATTTTGATCGATCACACGGATTTATACTTCGATAACGATTAAATAACAATATCATTAATGATTCTCACCTTTCAAAATCAGCAGGAAGTTTAAAATACGTTAGCTCCGGTTGTGATGAAGCGGAGTTCAAACAGCCGTATACTACGCAATACGTTTGTGGCATTTTTAAAAAGATCGCGGGGCTAAACTCGTCTTGACGCGGCCGGCGGCACTCACTACTGAGAGTACCGCGACGGGCACCGAAAAGTCTCGTCGGTGCGCATGTTTGTGTGAGTGTGCCGTTTCGAGCGTTTGTAGGTAGTTTCCGTACTGTCCATATTTATACTGTGACTATTGACACTGACAGTTGACACTTTGATTTAATGCATTTGGCACCTGATACCAGGGAATCGGCCGTCGACCTATCTTACCACGCTTTCGTATGTTAGAAGAACATAGTAACACTACTATATATACATTACATACATTTTTGGTGAAATAAAAATTCTGGCAGCTCTGGGATCTTAGTCCATTTGGTATGTTTCTATTGTTTGGTATGTTTTATAACCTCAAAATCCGAAATCATTTTGGATATTTTACAATTCTGAAAAGTGTCCGTGATTTTAATTTAGTTTCAGTCGAACATATGCATTATTTAAAACACAGATAGTAATTTCACGTCTCTGTTGGTTCTGAGGCGAACGATGTATGGGCGATGAGCAATGTCCTTTACATGTCGTCCATCAATGCCTCTTTTGATGGCCGCTGCAGTAATGTACTATTAGCGCAGCGTGCCTTGCTCTAAATATTTTTCTGTAGTCTTGTCAACAGTCAGGTAAGACCTATCACTTCGTTGTAGCATGGCAATAGTGGCCATTGCTTTATCACTATAATATATCCTCGTAGGAACTCGAAGAATTTACTTTTTAAATATAGAGAAGAACTGTATTTTTTGTCTTTATGTTTTTTTAGTGTGTCATATAGGTAGTGTGTTTTATAGTATCTGGCAGCGGTGGGATTCGAACCCACGCCTCCGAAGAGACTGGTGCCTTAAACGCTGGTTTAAGGCACCAGTCTCTTCGGAGGCGTGAGGCCTTAGACCGCTCGGCCACGTTACCCCATGAGAAGAAAATCGAAACTATTGGTCTCGGCTGTCCTTTGTAGAGCTTTGGGTAGTCAGAGCCAAGAAATTCTTGAGAAGTTTTGTGTTATCCAATTATTGAGTTGTGGATGACACATAGGCAGTCGCTCCATTGTAAATACTGGCACTCTGCAGAATGAAAAAGGCTATGCAGATTGGTTGAAGTCGTACCTTCATCTTGGCGGCGGGCGGCGGCAGGCGCTGGAAGGCGACGCGCGGGCGCGAGTGCGCGGGCGGCGCCGCCACCGACTTGCCGCAGTACGTGCACGCCACGCACACGTGCCGCGCCACGCCCCCCGCGCCCCCAGCCACGCCCCCCGACACACCCTCGCCCCCCTCCGCGCCGCACACCCACGTGTCCAGCGCGCAGCGCGCCCACCACAGCTGCCAGCTGTCCAGGATTGTGCGGTAGCTGCCAACATCACGGTGAAGCTATTTAATAGGGGATGAGCATAAACTCCTTTTTTCCCATGAAGGGTAGACAAAAACTACAGAGCACAGCTTCAAACTTGAGCTTTCAAATAAAAATTTCTAATTGTAATAAGTTTGTCCACCTGGAACTATATCCCAAGAACCCTCATAGGCTAGCTGGCGTCTGTTTTTGTGCCCTCTACTATAATAATCTTTTACTTAACTCACAAAATGTGGATGCTCTGTTCCTCTCCCTCTCCCTTCGTGGAATAGAGGTGTGCATGACGTTATGTTACTAAAGTTGCTTTTTCCACCTACTTTTTACTGAAGACATACTTGTAGAGTATAATAATATGGCCGATTTTATGTATCTAGTTAAAACTGAGTCTTTGGACGTGGTGCGAATCAAACCTATATACAAGGTGAAACTTTCAAGTTTGCTTTCATGGTTATGAGGGAATATCGTAAAAAAAAACATTAAAAGAGTCTCGTGCCTGATTTTGATAAAAACTAAAACTAAACAATCGGATTTTTTAAAAATCGTTATTTCTACACAGGAATCCAACCAGTTGATTTTGAAAAACACATGTCAAACTAAAAGAAAGCTTTAATTTTTAACAAATTAGTTTTAAAATTTCTGACTAAAGCCTATGTAAACAGTAACTGATATAAAAAACTAATGATGCAGTCGTAGATCCTCGGGCCATATGTTGATGAAAACTACAACTCCATCATTGATTTTTTAAACAAAAAGTTGATGTTTAGATTTTTGAAAACTAAAAAGTATTTTGGTAAGAATGAGCTCTTTCCTTTAATATGCCATGTGTTATTATTTCCCAGAATATGATCCTTCCTTACTAGCTACACTTTCAGATGGTGCAATTATACAGGGTGTTTTTTTTTTAATCAATCGGTTCGATTCCTGGGTAGGGACCACGATTTATCAAAAATCCAATGATGATGAGCTATGACGAAACAGAAAAACTCCTAAAGTTATAATTTCTTTAATACACGATTTACACATGAATTCTTATCAGTGCAACATCCAACACACAACCTCATTAAGGCAGTTGTGCCTTAGTGAGGTTGTGTGTTATTCACATCACTCACATATAACAAGGCTAAAATAATAATAATAATTATTATTATTATATATAACAAGGCTACTTCTTAAATATCACTTGTTCAACTTTTACCATCATGCTAGTAAAAACTAGCGTGAGAATCCTGGTGCCCATCATAACACAAGTTAAGTCTTTCTTGGGTACCAGGATTCAATACAAATACTACTGACACGGTTGCTACTCTCTAATGTCTTTATTCTTGTTGCATAATAGTTGTTCGTTAGTGTTTGATTGTACAAAATGTTTAGTTCAATAAACAATTTATTTATTTATTACTTAGTGATTCTCGTCTCTGTTTGGTATTAAAATGGAGGGCGAATTACGGACGATAAATATTCTCAATAGCAGGTTTATTGAGCGACCAGAAATTTGAATTTGTTTGACACAATAATCAAATTAGAAAATACGGGGATAGCAAAAAGAATATCTGGCAGCGGTGGGATTCGAACCCACGCCTCCGAAGAGACTGGTGCCTTAAACCAGCGCCTTAGACCGCTCGGCCACGCTACCCGTGGATGTTACGGTTCATTTAGTAGCTCACTAGGATTGCTATGAAAGAAATGTTAGAATAACAAGCAGCGTGACGGAATTAGCAAGGAGATTGTTTAATATTGACGATCTTGGCATTCGTTCAAGTTGTGCGGAAGTTGTTAATGTAGTTTAAAACTCAAAATCTTCTCAAATAATGATAAATATCTGATAAGATGGATACTAATTCCATTTTGTCAAAGATTAGTAAAACGTACTTACAAACACCTGATAAGTAGCCCTCGGAAAATCCTAGCGCCATTTACACTTATTGGCAGACAGTTGCGTAGCGAGGGGGAGGAGGGGGGGTTCCCTCTCACTGCGCGTCTTCAAAACGACAGGCGCGACTCTTAATTATTTGGGTTTAATAGTGAGGTGGGCCGACAAGTATACATTAACGTTAATTTAATCTACTTTTAGTAATACAGAACAATGGTCACTTTGGACTAGGAAATAGCAGAAATTGGTAACGAGATGAAACTATCACCACCAGTAGGTATGTTAACATTTATATTGGATATTCGTTTATTTTTAAAAGCTGGGAAAATTGAGATTATCTTTAAAAAAATACTACGTTATTTATCAGAACGCAGTATAAAATATCCATACCTATTCGAACGCATCCCTAACGACTTACGTTACTAGAGATGTCCATACTTTTTAAAGTCATCATGATTTTATTTTTTAATCGAAATTCAATCCCAGGCAATATCAACAGTATAAACTCACGTTAAATATTAGTTAAACTCAGCCAATAATATAATTTGATGATACTTTATTAAAACTATTTACCACGAGGTAAATAGTTTTAAAAATATACTTATGACCGCTTTTAGTTATATATAAATAGGCGATTGAAACGACATAAGTTTCATGAAGTTACTCTTTGTTCGATTTTACTAGTCAAAGAAGCTAGTTAGCCGAGTGCCATTGTTCTTTTGATAGAGCAAAATTGCAGTATTTCTTTACCAATTTATTGTAGTCATATGATTAGTGAGTGTCGGTCTCCCATTTTGTATGCAGTGCACAAAAAATATTACTTGCTTGTATAAAAAGAGAATCTGGCAGCGGTGGGATTCGAACCCCCACGCCTCCGAAGAGACTGGTGCCTTAAACCAGCGCCTTAGACCGCTCGGCCACGCTACCGCATGAGAAAACAATCGAATTTTACTATCGTATTCCATGCATGTCATGCTGGACCAAAATTTCTCACATTTTAACTCATATAGGTTTTTGGGTATAACAGTAAACTTATTAGCCACATTTTGGAACCCTGGGAGAAGTCTCAAGATGCAACTGACACTTAAAGGGCATTGATCACAATACACTGATTGTTATGCACCAGAACGAATTACGTGGAACTTTTAGTTGATCTTTTTTTTTTCTTATTAATCAAACAGACAAACAAGTAATAGTAAATGTAGCCTCGGGGACTTGCAGTTAAAATTGGCGTGCCTCAAGGTTCAATTCTTGGCCCTTTCCTGTTCTTGTTCTTCTTTATCTAAATGATAGCTAACCGCTTAACGATAAATGATATGAATTGTATAAATAGGTGGACATGTAAATTTTTTGTCAGTTATTTAATGAGGCACCAGAGGGCCAATTCCCAAGCACGTCTCCCGTGTTCTCCACCCAGCGCTGCAGCAGCGCGATACCCTCCGTACTAGCGCGTGGTACCTGTCGAGCCAGGCCATCGTGCGCGGCTCGCGCAGCAGCTCGGGCGTGAAGCAGCGCGCGGCCAGCAGCGCCACCGACTGCACGTCTCCCGTGTTCTCCACCCAGCGCTGCAGCAGCGCGATACCCTCCGTACTAGCGCGTGGTACCTGTCGAGCCAGGCCATCGTGCGCGGCTCGCGCAGCAGCTCGGGCGTGAAGCAGCGCGCGGCCAGCAGCGCCACCGACTGCACGTCTCCCGTGTTCTCCACCCAGCGCTGCAGCAGCGCGATACCCTCCGTACTAGCGCGTGGTACCTGTCGAGCCAGGCCATCGTGCGCGGCTCGCGCAGCAGCTCGGGCGTGAAGCAGCGCGCGGCCAGCAGCGCCACCGACTGCACGTCTCCCGTGTTCTCCACCCAGCGCTGCAGCAGCGCGATACCCTCCGTACTAGCGCGTGGTACCTGTCGAGCCAGGCCATCGTGCGCGGCTCGCGCAGCAGCTCGGGCGTGAAGCAGCGCGCGGCCAGCAGCGCCACCGACTGCACGTCTCCCGTGTTCTCCACCCAGCGCTGCAGCAGCGCGATACCCTCCGTACTTGCTCCTGGAGAACATGCCAGATTGGTACAGTGCCAAACAAAACTTTTTTTTTGTAATTTTCCCTCACGGCTATGACATTCTCTTAATTTTATTCGGTTAAACTTAAGAGAATACTATGACTATGTGTCTTGCGGATCCAAAAACTATCTCTTTGCAAAAAACAGCGTAGATTCGTGGCTTCTTTACTGCATGAAAATGACAAACCACAGATATATTTTTACATCAGTTAAGTGCACCTTTTATGCTGTATAATTTCTATTTTCTTGTGGCTAATATGGAGTAGAACAGGTCTCGTGACAAGCCGCGATGATAAGAGGTAGAACAGAGGTAAAGCAGTGTCATCTGGCAGCGGGAGGGGGTGAGAACATGAGCCACGGGATAGGTGGCAAAAGAGCGTGGTGATTGGCACAGGAAACGAGAGGCCTATACCAGCAGTGGAGGAAGTCGGACTGTGGAAGAACCATAACTCACCGGTGAGCAGTATCCCGGACAGGTCTCCTAGCTCCACGAGCGAGTCGCACGTCTGCCGGATGTACTCGTGCAGCTTCGCGTCCGACAAGAAGATGCACGCGAATGCCACGCGATCTTCTAAGCGCATTTCAGTCTCGTTCTACAACATTAGTTATCATTATAGATTTTTGTATAGTATACTCAATTTTCAATACTTTTGAAGAAAAAAAAAATATTTGCAATGTGAGCAGGATAGTACGTATGTTGATATGTGTTGCAATACACGAGCATGCATCAGTATAGAGGAATTGCGGAACAGATTGCAAATTCCCGCAAACCTCAATTGAAAAGGCTGGATCGTCCGACCAGACGGATGTTGTCAGGTGGGCAAGTGCCCAATAGCTGATATTTGGACTGTTAAATAAGTTGTTGTGGCGGCATAGACAATTAGAAGCAGCTTAGACTCACAAGTACAGCCGCCAAGTCGGGGTGGTGCGCGGGCGGCGGGTGGTGGTGCGGGTGCGCGGGCGCCGACGCCGCCAGGAAGCGCAGCAGCGCGCGCAGGTACGGGTCCGGCAGCGCCGCCGCCGCGCCCGTCAGCGCCTCGCGCCACAGCCGCTCGTCCGACAGACCTGCACCAGTCTAATGTTCAACAACTTGTGTCCGTGTGGGGGTGTACCTGCGAGTGCGAGCGCCACGACCCTCAGCATGGGCTCGTGCGCGCGCGCCAGCACGTCGAGCGCGGCGCGCACGCGCAGCTGGAAGGCAGCGGGGTGTGGGGGTGTGGGGGTGTACCTGCGAGTGCGAGCGCCACGACCTTCAGCATGGGCTCGTGCGCGCGCGCCAGCACGTCGAGCGCGGCGCGCACGCGCAGCTGGAAGGCAGCGGGGTGTGGGGGTGTGGGGGTGTACCTGCGAGTGCGAGCGCCACGACCTTCAGCATGGGCTCGTGCGCGCGCGCCAGCACGTCGAGCGCGGCGCGCACGCGCAGCTGGAAGGCAGCGGGGTGTGGGGGTGTGGGGGTGTACCTGCGAGTGCGAGCGCCACGACCTTCAGCATGGGCTCGTGCGCGCGCGCCAGCACGTCGAGCGCGGCGCGCACGCGCAGCTGGAAGGCGGCGGGGTGTGGGGGTGTGGGGGTGTACCTGCGAGTGCGAGCGCCACGACCCTCAGCATGGGCTCGTGCGCGCGCGCCAGCACGTCGAGCGCGGCGCGCACGCGCAGCTGGAAGGCAGCGGGGTGTGGGGGTGTGGGGGTGTACCTGCGAGTGCGAGCGCCACGACCTTCAGCATGGGCTCGTGCGCGCGCGCCAGCACGTCGAGCGCGGCGCGCACGCGCAGCTGGAAGGCGGCGGGGTGTGGGGGTGTGGGGGTGTACCTGCGAGTGCGAGCGCCACGACCCTCAGCATGGGCTCGTGCGCGCGCGCCAGCACGTCGAGCGCGGCGCGCACGCGCAGCTGGAAGGCGGCGGGGTGTGGGGGTGTGGGGGTGTACCTGCGAGTGCGAGCGCCACGACCCTCAGCATGGGCTCGTGCGCGCGCGCCAGCACGTCGAGCGCGGCGCGCACGCGCAGCTGGAAGGCGGCGGGGTGTGGGGGTGTGGGGGTGTGGGGGTGTACCTGCGAGTGCGAGCGCCACGACCCTCAGCATGGGCTCGTGCGCGCGCGCCAGCACGTCGAGCGCGGCGCGCACGCGCAGCTGGAAGGCGGCGGGGTGTGGGGGTGTGGGGGTGTACCTGCGAGTGCGAGCGCCACGACCCTCAGCATGGGCTCGTGCGCGCGCGCCAGCACGTCGAGCGCGGCGCGCACGCGCAGCTGGAAGGCGGCGGGGTGTGGGGGTGTGGGGGTGTACCTGCGAGTGCGAGCGCCACGACCCTCAGCATGGGCTCGTGCGCGCGCGCCAGCACGTCGAGCGCGGCGCGCACGCGCAGCTGGAAGGCGGCGGGGTGTGGGGGTGTGGGGGTGTGGGGGTGTACCTGCGAGTGCGAGCGCCACGACCCTCAGCATGGGCTCGTGCGCGCGCGCCAGCACGTCGAGCGCGGCGCGCACGCGCAGCTGGAAGGCGGCGGGGTGTGGGGGTGTGGGGGTGTACCTGCGAGTGCGAGCGCCACGACCCTCAGCATGGGCTCGTGCGCGCGCGCCAGCACGTCGAGCGCGGCGCGCACGCGCAGCTGGAAGGCGGCGGGGTGTGGGGGTGTGGGGGTGTACCTGCGAGTGCGAGCGCCACGACCCTCAGCATGGGCTCGTGCGCGCGCGCCAGCGCGTCGAGCGCGGCGCGCACGCGCAGCTGGAAGGCGGCGGGGTGTGGGGGTGTGGGGGTGTACCTGCGAGTGCGAGCGCCACGACCCTCAGCATGGGCTCGTGCGCGCGCGCCAGCACGTCGAGCGCGGCGCGCACGCGCAGCTGGAAGGCGGCGGGGTGTGGGGGTGTGGGGGTGTACCTGCGAGTGCGAGCGCCACGACCCTCAGCATGGGCTCGTGCGCGCGCGCCAGCACGTCGAGCGCGGCGCGCACGCGCAGCTGGAAGGCGGCGGGGTGTGGGGGTGTGGGGGTGTACCTGCGAGTGCGAGCGCCACGACCCTCAGCATGGGCTCGTGCGCGCGCGCCAGCACGTCGAGCGCGGCGCGCACGCGCAGCTGGAAGGCGGCGGGGTGTGGGGGTGTGGGGGTGTACCTGCGAGTGCGAGCGCCACGACCCTCAGCATGGGCTCGTGCGCGCGCGCCAGCACGTCGAGCGCGGCGCGCACGCGCAGCTGGAAGGCGGCGGGGTGTGGGGGTGTGGGGGTGTACCTGCGAGTGCGAGCGCCACGACCCTCAGCATGGGCTCGTGCGCGCGCGCCAGCACGTCGAGCGCGGCGCGCACGCGCAGCTGGAAGGCGGCGGGGTGTGGGGGTGTGGGGGTGTACCTGCGAGTGCGAGCGCCACGACCCTCAGCATGGGCTCGTGCGCGCGCGCCAGCACGTCGAGCGCGGCGCGCACGCGCAGCTGGAAGGCGGCGGGGTGTGGGGGTGTGGGGGTGTACCTGCGAGTGCGAGCGCCACGACCCTCAGCATGGGCTCGTGCGCGCGCGCCAGCACGTCGAGCGCGGCGCGCACGCGCAGCTGGAAGGCGGCGGGGTGTGGGGGTGTGGGGGTGTACCTGCGAGTGCGAGCGCCACGACCCTCAGCATGGGCTCGTGCGCGCGCGCCAGCACGTCGAGCGCGGCGCGCACGCGCAGCTGGAAGGCGGCGGGGTGTGGGGGTGTGGGGGTGTACCTGCGAGTGCGAGCGCCACGACCCTCAGCATGGGCTCGTGCGCGCGCGCCAGCACGTCGAGCGCGGCGCGCACGCGCAGCTGGAAGGCGGCGGGGTGTGGGGGTGTGGGGGTGTACCTGCGAGTGCGAGCGCCACGACCCTCAGCATGGGCTCGTGCGCGCGCGCCAGCACGTCGAGCGCGGCGCGCACGCGCAGCTGGAAGGCGGCGGGGTGTGGGGGTGTGGGGGTGTACCTGCGAGTGCGAGCGCCACGACCCTCAGCATGGGCTCGTGCGCGCGCGCCAGCACGTCGAGCGCGGCGCGCACGCGCAGCTGGAAGGCGGCGGGGTGTGGGGGTGTGGGGGTGTACCTGCGAGTGCGAGCGCCACGACCCTCAGCATGGGCTCGTGCGCGCGCGCCAGCACGTCGAGCGCGGCGCGCACGCGCAGCTGGAAGGCGGCGGGGTGTGGGGGTGTGGGGGTGTACCTGCGAGTGCGAGCGCCACGACCCTCAGCATGGGCTCGTGCGCGCGCGCCAGCACGTCGAGCGCGGCGCGCACGCGCAGCTGGAAGGCGGCGGGGTGTGGGGGTGTGGGGGTGTACCTGCGAGTGCGAGCGCCACGACCCTCAGCATGGGCTCGTGCGCGCGCGCCAGCACGTCGAGCGCGGCGCGCACGCGCAGCTGGAAGGCGGCGGGGTGTGGGGGTGTGGGGGTGTACCTGCGAGTGCGAGCGCCACGACCCTCAGCATGGGCTCGTGCGCGCGCGCCAGCACGTCGAGCGCGGCGCGCACGCGCAGCTGGAAGGCGGCGAGCGCGGCGGCGCGGCAGGGCGTGCCCTCGGCCTCCGCCCTCTCCACGCCCGCCAGCGCGTTCTCCCAGCCCCAGCCCCAGCCGCACAGCTGCAGCGCGCGGGTGCGCTCTGCACTCCTATACGACGGGAGACATAGGTACTGCCGTAATAGTATATTTCATTACAAGTGCGGAAAGGCTGTCGGTGGTGTGGTTCCGCAGGTGTACTGAACGACTATTTTTAATACAGTTGCGAAAAAATTAAGCAATATAATAAAATTTTGTGCAATTATACTGAGTTCCGGTGGTGTTAATTCAAAAAAAATAGGGTCGAAATCACTCATTTTGTGCAACAAACAACTAAACTCGCAAAGAAAATTTCTGGAAAATGGTGCCAACCGTAGAATATAAGCAGTTTTTTTTCTTCACCCATTTTGATAGGCAAAGGATACTATCCATAAAGCTTAGTCTTCAGTAGATTTTTTATTGATATGAAATGAAAATGAAATTTAATGAGATGAAATGAAATGAAATGAAATGAAACCTAACCTAACTCATTCAATTAAATCATTAAATCTGATATTGAAATAAATTTGTAGCTTCTTTTTAGAAACATATGTATTTGTATGAATCACAAAAACTCTTTAGTAAAAACTTCATGGTTGGTTTTTCTTTTTAATAGACATTTATTTTGACAGTTGGGAAAGAGAACACACGAGTTCGGGAAAGGTAAAAAAAAGGCACTAGTATGTAATAGCCCACATCCCGAACGCTATACGTCCCTGCAATGCACCACTTTTTGAGCAACTGTATTAAAAATATATTTTTTTATGATGATGCACAAGTGTCTTTGTGGCTGAAATTCAGCGTTTGATCGCTTTCGGAAAGCTGGAAAGGAAGGTGATGATAGATAAGCAAAAAAACTGGAAACATTAACCAACGAGATCGGAATAAACTAACGTTAACAATTGATATTATAATCGTCTCAGATAGGTTAAAATAAAAACAGGTTACAAGAGTGATCTTTCCATACTATTTGTGCATTGATTATAATCTATGAAAAAGTCACGATAGACTTGATTGTGTCACATTTTGGAATATCCACGCCCACGCCTAATATTTATTAGCCATTTATATTTTCTTCGCATGCTAAGGAAAGTGTCCGGACCCCCTAAACACTCCCCTTATATGATACCTATGATGGATTAGCAGCGCATTTAATCTCAATCCAACTAAGTTATAACACGGTGAGATGTTGTCAGAATATAGAGGCTGCAGTCTCTCGGGATCACTTACCTATAGATGGTGACTCGCCTGTTGGGCAGGTCGGGCAGCAGCGACGGCACGATCTCGGAGCGGTAGCCGCCGTCGCCCACCGAGCGCAGCACGGTGCGCACGCCCGGGTGCTTCCACGGACTGTTGCGGATACAACCTGGAGGATACCACTCAACAATACTTCGTTTCAAACCGTTTCAAAGCCCTACAAATTTCCATTGAAAATGGAAGATCCTCCGACCTGACGAGTGCTGTGTCTGGTGGGAAACTGCCCGATGAGTATTGTCGTGCGGTTTTTTATGCTTCTAGTGGAACTCTCTGCCTGCGTCTGTATTTCCGAACGCTTACAACCATAATCTGTTCAAAGTTAGAGTGAACAGGCTCCTTTTGGGTAAGCTCGCTTCCTCATAGACTTTGTCTGTCATCTCTGACCACGACTAAAGTCAAGAGCAAAGCCATCTTCTTCTATACTTATAATAAATCTGTAGAGAGGTCAATTCTGTACATGAAATATATTTCCAAAATAACTATCAGGGGGTGATTAGGGATCGCTACTGATGCCAAAAATGCAATCAGTAAAATTTTTGTCTGTCTGTCTGTATAACCGTTATAGAAACAAAAACTACTCGACGGATTTTAACGAAACTTGGTACAATTATTATTCATACTCCTGAGCTGGTTATAGTATACTTTTCATCACGCTACAGTCAATAGGAGCAGAGCAGTGAGGGGAAATGTTGGGAAAACGGGAGAAGTTACTCCATTTTTTAAGCTTCCGTCGCGTGTGCAACCTTAATGGTTAAAGCTACACAGAAATCATGTATGACAGAAATGTTCTCCTTAAAATTATATAAACAATATCCCAGGACAGCAAATGTCTATCATTTATGATGGACTCACAATAACACGTGTAACTCCCGATAACTAAGCAGTTAGAAGCTTTCTGATTATGTTTGTCTACTCTTACGTAAAACACTCTCAGTCATCCCTAATTTAAAAAGTTAACATTATTAACTATTCCATAAAAAAGAATCATAGAAACAGAAAGTTATACATGAAATACGCTAATAATAAGCCATCGCGCGTGAATGCTATAAGGATTATTTTTGTATAAGGTCGCGAACGCACAGGCAGGCGGCTTACTTGGCGCCTAGAGGCTAGCGAGTAGCTTCGGAAAACGGCTTACGACAGTTTGCAATATCCTTTAATAATTATTTTGTCGAGGGGAAGATGGTTATAATTTCGATTTACACCAAACGAGTAATATTATAAATGTGAAAGTTTGGTTGTTTGTTACTCAATCACGCCAGAACGGCTTAACGGATCTTAATGAAATTTAGTACAAAGATAGATTATAGTCTGGAATAGCACATAAGCTACTTTTCATCCCGGGAATATGTTGCCTAGGGATCACGCGGGCGAAGCCGCTGGCAGAAGCTAGTCTCAAATAAAAATTAAAAAAAATATGGTACGGAGAATGTTGACACCGCGATGTAGGAATTGTTTTGTGTATTCAGCGGTATGGATGTCGCTACAACGTCAGTTGTTTACTTAGTATGTGATGGTATAGATGCCAGCCACTACACGCTTTAAATACAAAAAACCTAAAAAAATGATAAAACGGTCACTTTCAGTAAATCTGCAAAAAACACACTTGTCTAATTATTATTCACTTGTCTTATAAAAATCGTATGTCATGTATCAACACAGTCAAAACTACTAAGGTTCCACTAAAATAAGATGAAATGGCAGTGCGAAATTTGTATGAAAGTATTTGTTCTTTGAAACCGATATCTACGCGGACGAAGTTGCGGTCATCAGATACTTCTGTGTAAGGCGGAAATACCAGATATAGGGTAAGATTTTATTTTCGCAATGAAACGTCTGTTAGATTCGATCTCGCTTTGTTTAAAGCAAGGAAAATCATTCATAGAAAAAAAAAAATTTGATTGAAGTAAAGTTACAAAAAAAATTCAATATCTTACCATCTTCCACAAGTGATTTGCTGAGTGCGAGAAAGTGCCAGAGAGCACTGAGTGAGTCGTCATCTGCCAGGTCTGCGTTCTGCCATAAATCTGGCTGCAACAGACAGAAGCAAACATTCTAGTCACAAAGGAAACCTTCATATATATTTTGACGACACGGTTGGCGCAGTGGTTGAGCGATTGACTGCTGCGCAGCATGTCGCGGGTTCGATTCCCGCACGGAACAAATATTTGTACGACCTACATGTATTTGTTCCGAGTCTGGGTGTTTTTCTATCTATAATATGTATGTATTTACAAAAAAAAAAAAATGTATATAAGTAGTTTATCAGCCATCTCGTTACCATAACACAAGCATTAGGTTGCTTAGCTTGGGACTATATGGCGTTGTGTGAAATGTAAAAAAAAAAAAAAAAAAAAAATATATATAGAGGTAGGCGTGCGGTCTTACCAAATTCTGTTGAATACCAGTATGTTATATGAATAAAAGTATGTTATATGAATACCAGCATGTTATATGAATACCGGTATGTTATATGAATACCGGTATATTATATGAATACCAGTATGTATGGAGCGACTGCTTTTCTTATCTGGCATGGTAACACTGGTTGTCTAAAGTTATGCGCTACTTGATGTTAGAGTCGAATTTTGAACAGCAAACTTGAATTGCTTCAGAGTAGGAAAAATACAACAAGTATATTTTACTTGAATTGATTTGAAACATAGCAAGTTTTTCCTTTTATGAGTCTTATAGCAAAATACATAGTCCACACTTTAATTTTGAAGTAAGCGATGCATCCGAATGATCATTCTTAGCACTATTGACTCAATGTTCATATTCACATACGCAAAGGTGAGCATTGTTTAATGAATGTTTGGGTATATAGTCTTACTGACCTTAAGTCCATAATCAGTCTGCGCCCTCTTCTTCATGACGAAGGAGATGTCTTTGATGGCGCCGTAGAAGTCGTCGTTCATCATGCGCAGGGCTCCGCCCCCGCCCGTCCACACCAGCGAGCCTCCGCCGCCCCACGACACCGTCACCCGCTCGGACACGGTGTAGTCTACTAGGGCCCCTGGGGAACAGAGATACTGTTTTGAAGACAATCATGATAGCATATCTTACTTGTACGGTAAACTGGTCAGTAGTTTACCGCTGAGGATAAGTATTTTAACCTTTTTTTAGAGTAATAAATACACGATTAGCGATTATTGTAAGCGTCTCTTTGCTCCTTTATATTTTTGGTCAGTTCAATAAACTAATTTTAACGTAAATGCAGAAGTATTATTTGGCTGCATTCCACTCTTCCATGACCTTACACAGTCTTTCAAGCCGGTTATATGGAATACTAGAACTGCTTACCTGTGGCACACACGGCCAACAACCTGCCCTCATGCGTGGGATGCCAGGTGAAGGCCACGAGCGGCGAGGCCGGCGCGCTGCTGACACACACGTCTCGCTCTATGACGCTGGGGCCACGGGAGTATTGCTCCTCGAGTTCAGCTTCCACAGCTGGGGCAGCCATCTATCGCGGATAATATAGAGTTATAAACATGGACTAATACCAAACGAAATGATGAACATGCTGATTTTAGTAAAGCAATTGATTAACATAGCCATTCCTTACATACAGTGAAGGCAAAAGCGAACTGTATTTACCAAATAAGAATGAGTTTTAGTTGTAATACAACGTCAGAAATAGAACAGCTACAAGTTATTTTCGTTTATTTTATGATATTGTGTCGACAATTTAAACGGAATACCATAGGGACCTATATTGGGACCACAACTAGGTACTTGAAATTCTTATTTTTAGGGTTCCGAACATCCGTAAAAAACGGAACCCTTATAAGATCACTCGTGTGTGTCTGTCCGTCTGTCACAGCCATTATTTTCCAGATTTACTGGACCGATTCTGTTGAAATTTGGTATACGTATTGACTTCTGTGACCCAAACACGGACGCGTTAGGAAAATAAATATTTTTTTAGTATGGGAGTCACTTTGGGGGGTCAAACTAAAAAATAAAAATAAAAATGTTTTTCTAACTATGTATATCGTGTGACATATTAAATGAAAGGGCTTACTGTGAGAAATTTAATTATATTTATTTCATAATTTTTAAATAAATGGTTTAGAAGTTATTCAAGAAATTAGACCAAAAATGACCATGCCCCCCGGGTTCGAGTTTCGGAGATAAGGGGGGGGGGTGGCCTAAAATTTTTAAATGAAATTCAGAAAATTCAGCTCTATACCTAAATATTACAGGAGTCTTAAAACAACATGTTAAAAATAAAATCGGTTCGGAACCCTTTGCACGCGAGTCCGACTCGCACTTGGCCACTTTTTCGAGTACCTAGTGACACACATTTTACATTTTTTTTAGATTAAAAAAGCATAATTCTTCGTGAAAGATGGTTCACACCGAACTCACCATCGAGTCAGACAGGTTGATTTTGTTGTCACTGTTGGCCTGTTGTATGTCGTGGATGCGAAGTGTGCTTGAATCTCGCTGCAGTGATACCAGTAAGTTACGTCTGGGAAAAGAAAATGAAGCAAAGTTAAGACTGATCACAAAAATTGCTGTCTTTTAACTCAAAAACTTGGCTTAATTCTAAGGTAACTTTGCTCAAGCACATATATCTATTGTTTAATATTTTGTTATTCACTATGTGGCAACAAACTCGTAGCTAATTTCTGGGCCGGGCTGAAGAAGTAGGTAAGTATGTATAAGATTTTGCAGACAGACCTCTTTCTACACCCCATGCAATGTTATTTCTTCACCAGCCTTGATTAGATGGTAGAGAATTTCAAAGGTGTTACAAAATACCTTGTAGGACACCACTGCAGCTGCGCCAGCGGCCTGGGATGCTGCATGCTGAGCAGCGGCCTCTGCAGCGCGCGCGCGTCCCACACGCACGCCACCCCCTCTCCGCGCGACGCTATCTGGTACCCTCCGCAGGGCTCCGCCACCACGCCATAACAGTAGCGAGTCGTAGTCATACTTACCGCCTTGTTTGATAAATCTACAATCGGAAATGTACTAATAGCATCATGAAAAAGAGGAGGATAACCTCACTGCGAGTGAAAATTGGGGAAAGAATGACTTAATTCGAAACCAAAAAATATGGGGATAAATCTACAGTTTGGAGTTTTCCCATTTGTAAGTTTATTCTAAGAATTCTTTACCTCTAAGAATTGCTGACGAAATGCTTTTGCACCCTTACGTCATCAATAACTTGCTTATTCGTCATCGCTAGGAAATTGTGTCAACTGAAGAATATTGGGTCATTGCAACAACGGTTCCGGTCTACCTTTGTCATTTTGTTAGCATGTTTAAACACAATAATAATATCACAGAGTGCTCAATCCCCAAAATGTATTGTTTATTCTTTTCAATAAACAGCCGCTTACTATTCTTCGATAGTCCTGCTTTTTTTGTCAAAGAAAAAAAATCACCATCAAACATAAGGGTTGATTTTCAACTGTCTTCAACTTTTATCAGAGTAATAAAAATGAATATGAAATAGATAATGTTCGCCACATTACTCTGTCTGTTCTCGTCTAGCTATCGGAGAATATTTGCATAGACACCATCCTTGTAACCAGGATAATCCATCAGTAACTTGCTCTGAAATACTCTCTTGTTGAGTCGATACTACAGGTATGCGCCCGACCCAGTTTCTCGATAATGGCAATAACACATTCGGCCCATCGACACTGACAGGACTATTCTTGCCAATAAGCCTGATATAGTGGTGGTGGACCGAATTGAGAGGCGTGCAATGATTGTAGACATAACTGTGCCACATGACGACAATCTCGTGAAAGCCGAGAAAGATAAGCAAATCAAATATGTTGACTTGGCTCGCGGCTGGATCCAAGGGCTTGATTCAGAAAGCGGTACTTCTAGACACGGCTCGCATTTTTAGGTTCTCTCTGGAGCCCTGATCGCCGGTACCTTGGACCCTGTTCCCGGTACCGGTGAGCTACTATTTTTATATTTATAATATTTTTTTTTTTAATTTTTGTTTAAATATTTAATAATGTACAAAGTTTAGTTAAATGAATAAAGGAATTAATATGTCAAGTTGCCATGTCTTCATGTTCTTCAGACAAATATTTCTGAGTATTGAAAAATCAGTCCTTAAAGTTTTAACTAGGTACTGAATTACTTATTAATGATTCTAACTGGATTATTAATAGCTTACTAAACACTCGGTCACCGCCTTACTCTACCTTTCGTCGAAATATAAAAAAGAAAAGAAAAGAAAAATAGTTTATTACGCCAAGCATGACGCATAGGAATCAAACACTTACCTACTACACTAAAAATAACAAAAAAACTGGGACAATATGCGTCACCTTTACGAAGGTGATGATTCACCTTCGATTTCTAGTCTGGCTGTGGAGTCTAGATCTATTGTCGAAGGTATGGGATGATAGGTGGAGTGAGGCAGTCTGGCGGTGACCGAGTGTCGTCCGAGCACTAGCAGGACTGTCGGGCGTCCGGCGGCGAGTTGGGCTGACGACATTTTTGCCATCGCAGGTAAAACGTAGATGATGCTGAAACAGGGGCGTGGGGATTGGCACAAAAAAGTGTAGCCTATGCTTAGCAGTGGGCAAAGTCAGGCTGTGGTTGTTCATGATGATGATAACTTTGAATAACATTTAAAGTTGTGAATTGTTCTCACCTCTAAGATCAAATATCTTGATGTACTTGAGGTTCATGGAGGCGATGAGGGTTCTGCTGGAGAAGTTGGCCCAGGTGACGCAGTGCGCCGTCTCCGAGAGCCCCATCTCTGCCAGGGGGCGAGGGGGCTCCGCCGCTGATGACGATGAGGCCGAGTCTGTAGCTGTTGGGAACGCAGGAGGGTTCGTTGTTGATATTCCAATTTGTATGTAGATCCCTCCAGAATCTCCACAATCGACTCGTATATCGTGGCCAGAAAACTGGTTATCCACTCAAGTTCGATATCTCAACATTTTATTCAAATTCATTTTTCCAAATTATACGTCAAGTTTTTACAAAAGACAGTCCCCCAAAACGCCCGCCCATCACCGCTTCCAATGTTTTAGCTGTGGAGAAGAAGTGGCCAACAAACTCCCCAGCAAAACATCTGTCTGTTACGTTTTAAGAACTTGAACTTATACAATAAGTATGCCAAATAATTAATAATTAATTTATCACTTATTAGCTAGCGCAAATGCTGCGCAATGCAAAAACAAAATGCACACTCAAGCATTATTTGAATGATGAACTTTTAAGACCCATGTTAGAGAACAGGGTGTTTGTTAAAGGGTTAAAAATAAATATGGGGTTGTGAAATTAGATGCTTGAGGGATATAAAACACATTTCAATTCACGACGTATCCTAGTTTCGAGGCACAATTTACCTTCAGTCAGTCAACATTTATTTATTTATTTAGAAATTATGTGCAATAGTGGTTCATGAGCAGACTTAATGCAACAAAGTATTAGATTAGAGCATAAAATTCTGTCTGGTTTATAATGATAGGTAGTGTTTATCAATGTTTTAAAACTCGCACTATTACTAACCTACCTACAGCGTGAGGATGTTTTTCCGAAGTATTCTCTTTTTTTATGGTATTACGCTTCACTTCTTTCTTCTTTTAGGTAGGTATACTAAAGATAAAGCTATCTTACGCTTAGCCTCTTCAGACAGTGTGGACCCCCGGTACACATCCCAGAGCAGGATGCAGTGGTCGCTGCGGTGCTTCTCCATGGCCACTGCCAGCATGTTGGTCTCTGAGGGGCTCCATGCCACTGAGTTGCAAAGACGAGGGTAACGGGGACCTGGATAAATAAAGCAACAATACTGTATACATAATGTGGGTACTTGTCAAATCTTACTGTTATAATAAGATTGAATAAGTAGTGGGTAGGCGAGTTTTCTTCAGTTATGCTTTGTACTATTTTTGCTACTAAGCACAACAAATTTTTTTCACATTCACATTTATTTGATAAAACATGTTTTGTCAAGATTGTGGGTAGACAAAGTGTTTACATCGAAATTAATTAGCTCTTTGTAAAATTAAGTTATAAAATAGTAAAAAGTTTTTATTCATGAATTAAACCAGTTAATTTAATATTAAATCACCCCACTCACGCCATATATCGTTACCAAGTTTGAAGCACCATTACATACCTGGATACTAATCAACTTTTTCACTATCACTCAATTACCATGGACACTAAACTAACTGCCAGCCTTGATGACCTTGAGAAGTTGTTTGGAACCCGCATGCAGGAATATGAGGCTAAATTGCAGAAGGCCACCTCTAGTACAGCACCAGCTTCACCGGATATTTCTTCAATTGCATGTGAGTTTGCAGAATTCAAGCAGTTTGTCTGTGAAGCGCTATCTAAATTGAAATCCCAAATTGAGCTGCTGGCTGCTGGGTTTGACAGACATGAAACTACCATGCGGCGAAAGGTCCTTCTATTCCATGGTGTTCCGGAGAAGGATGGTGAAAATTTAATTGAAGTTGTCCACAACATATTATCCAACCAAATGAAGTTGACAGAGTTGAGTAAGGACAAAGGTGTAATCCATGTCTGTCATCGACTCGGATTCTCTAAGCAGAAATCCCGTCCCATACTAGTCCGATTATTCAAGATGGAAAACCGACAACTGATATGGGACGGCAAGAAAACCCTCAAAGGCACTGGGATAACCATCTCCGAGTTTTTGACACAAGCTAGGCACCGTATGTTTGCAGCTGCTCGTAAGCACTTTGGCATGCCTAATTGCTGGTCCATGGAAGGCAGGATTATTGTGATTTGCCCTGATAAGACCCGAAAGAAGATCGAAACGACAGGCGAACTTAATGATCTTATAGTCAAATTCCCGTCCTGCTCAGTCGACGCCGGGGATTCTGCACAATCAGTAGAACTTGGATCTCCTGTGGCCGCATCATCTGCTCCGCCCGCAAAGAATTTGAGGAAGACGCGTTTGCGCAAGTAACTCGTTCTTTGTTGTTGATATTGTCGGTGCATTTGCGTTACTTTGCTTCTGAATTTGGCTGCTTAGCATTATGGCATTCGCTTTTGTAATTCTCGAGCCGGTAGTTCATAAAGTTATTTTTTAACTCTCTTACTGTTGAACCTCTAATTTTATTTTATTTTTACTTCTGCCGGTGTTTAGTTTTTATTTTTTGACAATTTCGTTCGTATGAATGTGACAGATGTCATCTTTGTTCATTTGACAGTGGCATTGCAATTGTCGCGTTCCGTTTCTTTTCACGTACGGTTCGGTTTGTAAATTGATTTGTTTGTGTTTCGTATAACTTATTTTGTAAAATTTCTGCCAATATACCTAGCGAGTTGGGGTGGTTTATATTCGATAGATTCGTTATAAGCGTTTTACATATTTTAAGAGACTTTAAGTATAATATTATAAACTTTAGATCATTTATATTTATTTTATCTTTTTATAGTATATAAATATATATATATATATATGAATATGTACGACGTGGCTAATCTTAATGACAGCTTTTTCTCGTGCTCTTCTTCCGACAGTTATGCTAGTGCGGATAGTGACCCTTCCCCTCCGCTCACCTTACATGATAAAATTTCTTCTCTTTTTTCTAACAGCCCTAAAAATTTGCATATAGCGCATATAAACGCCCAGAGTGTTCCTGGCCACTATACTGATCTTCTAGCATCCTTTAGCAGTGTTCACCTTGATGCTTTATTGATTTCTGAATCTTTTCTAAAGCCATCTCTTCCCTCTACTCAATACTCACTCCCGGGCTTCGTCTTGATCCGCAACGATAGGACAGGTAAAGGTGGAGGAGGTGTAGCCATCTACCTACGCGCTGACCTTCCCTACAAGGTTGTCAGCGCGTCTCCCTCTCCTTATTCTGAGTCGGCTGAATATTTGTTTCTGGAAATTTCTATTAACCTCACTAAGGTATTGCTTGCAGTGCTGTACAGCCCTAACCTTCGTATTGACTACTTCGAGGCACTTGACAGCACGCTCAGTAATCTTTGCCCTATGTATGAGCACGTTATTTTAATGGGTGACTTTAACACTTGCCTTATTAAAAATGACTCTCGCTCCCTTAAACTTCTCTCTCTCCTGTCTTCTTTCAATCTTCAAGTCTTACCTCTTTCTGCAACTCACTATTCTCCTAATTGCACACCCTCCTTATTAGATCTCATGATTGTATCCTCTTCCAATAACGTCTCTAACTATGGTCAACTTACTGCTACCTTTTCTTACCACGACCTCATTTATCTGACGTATCGTATCCGTGTTCCTAAACGTAAGCCCCAGCTCTTATATCTGCGTAACTACAAGGGCATTGACCTGGAGGCGTTGCGTTGTGATGCAGATGATCTCGACTGGACTCCTCTCGTTGAGATCGATGACATCGATGACAAGGTGAATTGCTTTAACGCGACCGTCCTCGACTTGTATGACCAGCATGCCCCTATCCGACGTGTTAAAGTAAAACATAACCCTGCACCATGGATCACGCTTCTAATTAAAGAGCTTATGGCACGCAGGGACAAGGCTAAGAGCAGGTATAAGCGCAGACCTTCAGACCTGAACCTCTCTTATTATAAATCGCTTCGTAATCGCTGCAGGCATCTGTGTCAAGATGCTAAGAGACGCTATTTTCATGAACAACTCGACAACCGCAGTTCTTCCGATATTTGGAAATTTCTCAAGTCTGTTGGCATTGGCAAGTCTTCTGCCAGCCAGTGTAAGGATGTGAACCTCAATGACCTTAATAAGCACTTCTCTCACCTTCCCTTCTCTCTTGACCCTTGTCTAAAAGCTGCGACACTGGAAAGAATATCCGACTTTCCGTTGCCACAATGTTCTCATTTTGAGTTTAGCAGTGTTACCGAGGAAGACGTTAAGAAATCTGTACTCGCGATTACTTCTTCTGCAGTTGGCAATGATAAGTTATGCTCCAGAATGGTTACTCTTATCCTTCCTTCATTGCTCCCTGTTCTCACTCACATTTTCAATCACTCTTTTTCCTCTTGCTCCTTTCCGTCAGTCTGGAAACAGGCTCACATTTTACCGTTACCCAAAACTAACAATCCATCATTATTATCTCATTTCAGACCTATTTCTATTCTTCCATTTCTTTCAAAAGTTTTTGAGCACTTGGTTCATAGACAATTATCTCTTTTCTTGACGTCCAACTCAATAATATCCCCTTTTCAATCTGGTTTTCGCGCGGGTCACAGTACTGTTACTGCTCTTTTAAAAGTAACCGACGATATCCGCTGGGCTATGGAGAACAAGTCGCTTACTGTCCTTGTATTGCTTGACTTTAGTAGCGCCTTCAACTCGGTGGATTTCGACATCTTACTAGGTTTACTCAAATCTATTCATCTTTCTTCTTCTGCAATAGCCTGGTTCAATTCTTATCTTCGGGGACGGTCTCAGCGTGTCCACCTTGATGAATCCTTCTCTGACTGGTGTAACCTCACTGAGGGTGTTCCTCAGGGTAGTGTTCTCTCTCCTCTTCTTTTTTCGATTTTCATTAACTTCGTTACCAAAGTTATCTCCTCCAATTTCCATCTTTATGCAGATGACCTGCAACTTTACCGACATTTTACTGTCTCTGACGCGGATTCTGCCATTGCTGCAATGAATCATGACCTGGGTTGTATCAGCGCTTGGGCTAAATCATTCGGCTTACAGATCAACCCAACTAAATCACAGGCCATGATCTTAGGTAGCCGATTCGTTCGGAATGCTGCTGTTATCTCATCTCTTTCGCCTTTACATCTTGATGGCGTTCGTATTGACTATGCCGAAACTGCCAAAGATTTGGGTGTTATTCTTGACTCCAATCTTACGTGGCGTGCGCATGTCAATGAGGTCAGTCGGAAGGTTTACTTCTCTCTGCACTCACTGAAATGCCTCCAGGGTCTCTTGCCGTTGAGAACTAAAATCTCCTTAGCACAAACACTTATTCAGCCGATTATAGATTATGCCGACGCCTGCTACCTGGATGCTACTGAGGAGCTATTAAACAAGCTTGAGCGCCTGCAAAACTTATGTATTCGGTTCGTGTTCGGTCTACGCAAGTACGACCATGTTTCTCAGCTTCGCAAGCAACTCAAGTGGCTCCCTATCCGTCTTCGCAGGAACACTCGGATTCTATGTCTCCTTTTCAACATCCTTCACAATCCGTCTTATCCCTCTTACCTGCGTGAGCGCTTTTCCTACGCTCGTCCTAGTAATGCACCGTGCAGATCACACCTTAAATCCATCCTTAAAACCCATCCACATAAAACCAGCTACTTTTCTTACTCCTTCACTGTCCTTGCAGTTAGACTGTGGAACTCACTTCCGCCTAGCATTCGAGACTTGAAAACTATTTCTCTTTTCAAGACTCGTCTTAAAGAGCACTACCTTTCCTCTCTACAGTGTTAATTTTATTTTATGTATGTATTATATTATGTATGTGTTAGTTTTAGGTATGTATTCATTCTGAAATTAATATTTACTATATTTATGTAGGTTTATTTGATAATTTAAGTAGTCTATGGCTTCATTCACATATCCATTTTCTTGTTATTTCTTACACACTTTTGTCTACATTTCTTTTTTCATTCTTCCTTTCGCAGGTCTGCTGGAAGAAATTTCTTAAGAAATAAGCAGTACCTTTGTACCAATAATTATAATGTTATATCTGTACCGTTTCTCTGTGTGTACATAAATTGTAAAATAAATAATAAATAAAAACAAATATGTTTCAATAAATACAGTATTTTAATGGACATACGTTTCACAAAACAAGCCCTAAGACTAACAAAACAACAGTTGCGTTCAGTCACAGCCGTAACAACTGGCCACGGGACTTTTAATAAACACCTCTATGCCATAGGAGCCACTGACAGCCCACTGTGCAGAGCTTGTATGGAGGAAGATGAGACAGCAGCACACCTGCTTCTAAGCTGCCCGGTAGTCGCGGATTACAGGGCCAAGTACTTCGGTAACCCAGGTACCCTCTGTGAGATAGTTAGTAACACCAAGGCGTTACTGGCCTTCCTTGGGGAGCTGGGGTGGATCGAATGACACATTTGTCCCACCTACACGCAAAATACGCGCCTAGTCGTGGAGTTGCGGAAACCAGCCCGATTTACATACATACATACATACATACATACATGGACATACTATTATAGAAATATGGAATATGGTCAATGTAAAGTGCATGTTGTAAATGATAAATACCAACTTAGATTAGGTTTTGAGCAAATAGTATTTTTAAGCAAATGGTTAAGAGGATCATAAATTCAAATCTTGATGAGTATTCACAAATGGTTCTTCTATTAGGGAATAGTACTGGTATTACCAGAAAGGACATAGTGGATGGTGTTGACTCCTTATTAAAGTTAAACATAGGAAAGCTGATGTTATGTGCTTTTCCTTATTCAGATAGTTTATCAGCTGATCAAAACAATAAAATTTTAAAGCTGAACAATACTTTACACTTGCTGACATGTGGTCATAGTGACAAATTATTGTTTTTTGACACTAATAAATTTGTTAGTGGTTTTAAATTAACTCAGGGAACTTTATCTCTGTCCGGTAACTGTAGACATAAGATTGCTATGCTGATAGCATATAATATTAACAATGTTATAGGTAGTATAACAAATATTAGGTTAGGTGACGAGCCTATGTTGTCTAGTTGCTCTAACAGCGTAGGGACTTATTATTGTGATTCTTTGTGTTGTACGAAGGAGGACCCACATATAATGTCAACACTCTTTGAGGCCACTTCCAATCAGAGAGAGTATTCTCTTCCTGATGAAACCCATTTTAAACCCCCAGACATTTTAAACTCCTCAATTTTAGCTGTGGAAATTGCTCCGGATAATTCTTTAAACTGAACTGCAAGACAACAGAAGCTACCTCTTCTAATAACCAATTATTATTAGCGAATAGTAACAAGGTATCTTCTGGCAGTAGTAATATAGTTCCAGGTAAACATCCTAAGGGGGGGCAACACACTTTAAAATTGTTTAATCAGAATATTCAAGGTTGCTCTTCCAAATTACTCGAAATAGAAATGTTTTTAGAACAAACCAAGTTTGATGTAGTTTGCTTAACTGAACATTGGTTAAAAGATCACCAAGTAGGTTCCATTAATTTCGAAAATTATTATGTAGCTAGCCATTTCAGCCGACAATGTATGATACATGGAGGATCACTAATTTTAATTAAAAGTTACATTAAATCTAAAGAAAGAAAAGACATTGTTAAACTGTCAGTTGAACACACCATTGAATTGTCCTGTGTTGAGTTGGATAAGCATGTTGTTGTATGTGTCTACAGACCTCCAAGTTACCAGAATCTATCTGTGTTTGATTCTATAATGGAAGATGTGTTAAAAAAAGTTTGTACCAGCGATAAAACAATAATAATATGTGGCGACTTTAATATTAACTTATTAGAAACTAACTCAAATAGTATCAGATTATTGAGTCTGTTTAAATCATATAATTTATCAAATGTTTTTATTGAACCTACCCGAGTAACAGCTTCTTCTGCGACTTGCATAGACAACATATTTTGTAATTGTGATTACTTACATAAAGAGATTGTTAATAAGTTGCCCTCTGATCACAGTGGACAAGCTATAACGTTTTGTACCTACATACCTTTACAAAAAATTCAAATTCAATTTAGACCAATAACAGATAAAAATTTAGAAAAATTTAGTAATACTTTGGCCAGTAAATTATGTGTTCAAAGTTTTAATAACATAGAAGACCCAAATGAGTTTTACGGCGAGTTTTTTTCAATACTAAACGCTCAATATAATGATAGTTTTCCATTAAAGTCAAAAAGTGTTAACACAAAGTTTATATTCAGTGATTGGGCAACTACGGGCATTCGAATAAGTAGGGAAAAGCTATACGAACTATATGGCCTTAAGCAACATGTGAATAATATAAGCTTTCATAAGTATGTCGCGAAATATTCAAAAACATTTAAAAGTGTATGCAAAATAGCAAAAGCTCTGTTTATTAGTAATAAAATAAAATCAGCAGATGACAAAATAAAAACTACCTGGAAAATAATTAATAATGAAACAGGTAGGAAGAAAAAGCGTGAAACTGAATTTAATTTAAAATCCGTACATGGTCCCATAAACTCAGATGCAGAGGTAGCTCAGGAATTTGAAAACTTCTTTGCTGATATTCCTCGTAAAACTACAGAAGCTCTTAACTCGTCACCCGCGCTCTCTGCTGCCTTACTTAGGAAGAATGTCAAGGTTTGTACATCAGAGTTCAAGTTTAAACATACAAACCCCCTAGCCATTATAAAAGCTTTTAAAGATCTTAAAATTAAATCAACAGAAGATCTTTGGGGAATGTCTGTAAAAGTCTGTAGATCTATTATTGAAACTATTGCTCCCCACTTAGCTCTTATATTTAACTCTAGTGTAGACCAGGGAGTATTTCCTGATCTCATGAAGCACAGTAAAGTCGTTCCACTGTTTAAATCTGGTGATAGTCAAGAACCCAACAATTACAGGCCGGTTTCAATCCTGCCGGTTCTCAGTAAGGTGTTTGAAAAGTTAATGCTTAACCAGATGTTACTACATTTTAATGAAAATTCCATCTTTCATGAACATCAGTACGGTTTCACCAAAGGGCGTTGTACAACTGACGCCGGTGTCACTCTAATAAAGAATATCTTTAATGCCTGGGAAGATTCGCAAGACGCCATTGGAATTTTTTGCGATCTCTCGAAGGCGTTCGATTGCGTTAACCATGAAACACTTTTGTTGAAACTGGAGCATTATGGGATTAGGAATACATCTCTTAATCTGATTAGATCGTACTTGAAAGACAGACAGGTTAAAGTACAGGTAAACGGCGTGAACTCACTGGGGTCTGAAATGACAATGGGCGTTCCGCAAGGTTCAATATTGGGTCCATTCCTCTTTTTAGTGTACATAAACGATTTGCCCCAATTGCTTCAAAATGAGCCAAAGATGGTGTTATTTGCTGATGACACATCATTGATATTTAAGATAGAACGACGGTCACAAAATCTTGATGATGTCAATAACTCTATTCATCAAGTTCAAGATTGGTTTACGGCAAACAACTTAGTATTGAATGAAAAAAAAACCAAATGTATTAAATTTACTTTACCAAATGTTAAAAGTAACGAATGTGACATCGTATTGAATGGACAAAAACTGGAATTTATTGATCAGACGGTTTTCCTGGGAATCACTTTAGACGAGAAATTGCAATGGGGACCTCACATAGCATCTCTTGCGGCGCGGCTAAGCTCAGCCGCTTATGCTGTTAGAAAGATAAGACAGTTAACAGATGTAGAAACTGCGCGTTTGGTCTATTTTAGTTACTTTCACAGCATTATGTCGTATGGTATTTTGCTATGGGGTCGGGCTGCTGACATTGAATCCATATTTATTTTACAAAAGAGTGCTGTCAGAGCCATTTATAATCTACGTCGACGCGATTCTCTTAGGGAAGTCTTTAAAAAGATTAATATTATGACAGTCCCATGTCAATTCATTTATGAAAATATTATGTATGTAAGGAAAAATCGACATCTCTTTAGCAAAATTAGTGATAGACATAATTTTAATACTAGAAATAGAAATAAATTAGATCAGCCATTTTATAGATTAGCCAAAGTACGAACATCTTTCATGGGGTACTGTATTAAATGTTACAACAAAATACCTTGTGACATATTAGAATTAAATGAAAGAAAATTTAAAAATTATGTTAAAAGCACACTATGTAAACAAGCATATTACAAATTAGATGATTATATTCAAGATAAGAATGCTTGGAAACATGCTGGTCCTGCTCCATAGGACAGTCTAAGGTGTAGTAAACAAAGTCAAACTTATTGATAATGTTTGTATTAATATAATTATTTAGTATATCTATAGATGTCTTTAATGACTTTTATATTTAATTTAACTCACACACTGATTTATTGTTCTTTATTTGATAAATCAATAGTACCAACATTTTTAAATATGTGTGTGTTTGCATTGTATAGACTCAAGTACCCTGGCGGTTGGGAGTGTCATGCTCACTCAAAAGCCTAGCTGATGGTGGCGTATGCGTTAAATTATGTGGCTCCATTCAAAATGGTTGAGACGAATGGGCCTGGCGCATGTCATGGCGCCGTCGGTTGGGACTGGTCATTTCTCAGCTGCCATGGTTTATTTTAATTTATTTTAATTATTTCTTTGAATTGTTCCTTTTTTAGTTCGGATGTTTTTATCATGCTCGTCACATCGTTCTCACATGTATGTATAATTTCAACACGATGTCAAGAAAACTTTGTAACAATTTATTATTTTTAAAAGAGTGTCCGTGGAGTTTCTTGCACGTTCTTCTCCATAGAGATCTACGCTTTGGAACGTGCAAATAGCTTCATCTTTTTGGACCGACCGACCTTGACAATTCAAAAGTGCCTGTAAATGGTTTAATTGAAATAAATGTTTGAGTTTGAGTTTGAGTTTGAGTTTGAAATAAAAGATTAAAGAGAGCTTGTACATCTGTTGTTGTTTATATGTAAAAAATTATTCTATGATGAATTCGCTGAATGCTGTTCTTGTTTTTTTAACCTGATATAAACATAATTCTTGTAAATATTTTATTTATCTTTTCAACTTTTTTTATTACTTTTCTTGCACTACCCTCTAAATATTTTTTCATAGATATTTTCTGTATTTTAATTATGTGGTGACCAAATAAAGTCTTCTTTTAATACTTACTAAACTCCCTCCCAACCAGTCCTAATGGGTCGTAAGTCTGCTTCAGTGTAGTCAGTGCAACTCGTCCACTAGCATAGCCCAGGGCCAGCAGTGGCTCAGGTTGCTCCGGGATAGCGCTGACATCTACACAGCGGACCCCACTGGCACTTTGTGATGCAAGGACTGTTGCTCCACGGGTTGAAGATATTGGAGTGACTGGTGGAAAAATAAAATAGATACATTTGTCATATAGTATTGATAGTTCTGCAAAATTTAAAATGTTTGTAAAAAAGAGTATTGGGTTGAAGCAAGTGGTAATTTATACTTGCTGCATTCCCCAGAGACTTTGTTTTTGCTTATTTGAAAGTCAGGAAGTGCGTCATAAGCAAATAACTAGATTCCAATTGGAGACACATAATGAATGAAATAAGTGAATATATTTCTAAAAAACCCTTGCCCTCTACATAGAGGGACAAGTTTATTCTTCACCAATCCGCTCTAAAATACTCATTAGTCCACTAATGAGCATATTATGTGCTTAAATATATTTATAAACATTGGCTCTAATAATGATAACAACAACAAGATAACATGGAATTTAATAAATTTTGAACTTTTGTTTTTTAAATATTTTTTATATAAGTTGCAGGGCTCGGACGTTCTTCCCATCATCATTATTTACAGAATAAATATGTAAAATTGTACGTACATGTAGTTTTTTTCTCGATTTCCTTTATCCTAGAAACTTCGTATAAGGTTATGTCTGGACCCCATAATATAAATTTGTCGTGGTGTATTGGTGACCAAAGGACTTCCAATTTAACACCTGACATCATTTTACTATTATTTTACACGTGTTATGAAAGAATTAATTATTATTCATGTTTGTTTCGCTAGTAAATAAATACGCAACTTCCATGAATGTTTTGACTTTTGACATTAGAAACGTTTTGTTCTTTCACTAAAATAAACACTGGACTGGAACAACAAAGGAGATTTGCTCATGTACTAACTGAACGTATTAAAATTTTTACCATTTTTGAACGTGAACTTGAATGTCACATGAATTTGGTGCTGCCATTACAAAACTAATAATATCCACTTTTATGTACAATGACAATCTGATAAGAAATCAGTAACTAAAGTTATCGTACAAGTGATTAAGGAATGTATCTCACTCATCTCACTGCATACATTATTCGCAAATAATTATGAAAACCAAAACTTATCGCCCCGATATCCTAGGATTTTTGACTTGATCATTGGAAAAGATAAACAATTTGTTAAATAGTTTCATACCGTTCATAAACTATTAGGTTTTTGTAACAAAATGTGTAGATTCGCCCTTAGTATGGATAAACTTATGACTCGACTCGACCAATAAACAGTTCAGTATATCTGCTTATTCCCTAGCTGAGTAATATGAATGGTATGAATAGAATTTTACTGAATGGCTGATAATTTTTTAGCAACTGTGTGTGATTTTAATACCAGCTGACTACATAAAATGCTGACTAAATTGTTTTATACGAAAACGTAAACAAAATCTCCCTACATAAAAGGAAATGTTTATTGCAACTTGAAGTACCGCCCTCAAGAGGTCGCTACCTACGACATCGACACCGATCATCAACCCTTTTTGACAGTCGTGTAAAGTGAGTGACCATTGACGAAATAAGTGAAATCAATTTGCACCGAAACACTAAAACGGAGGATAAACCGTCGGAGTCTTATTAATTGAGGTAAGTTCTAGATTTCAAGCAGAGTGTCGTTCAGAAAGTGTAGCGGCGGGCGGCTCGGCGGCGGAGCTGTGTAGGTCAATGACGTGATGAATGTTTACTACAATGGCAACGCCTCGACTTCTCCCACAGTTTCACGCGCATTGTCTTACGGTTCTCACGTGTTAATGCACTTTTCCTGACCCGGTTAGCTGCCGAATACTACTGTATTGTCGTTGGTCGTGTGTGCTACAGTTAAGTGTTTGTACAAGTTTCCATAAGGCGTCGTTAGCAGACGTTTGTGACTCACTCGCGCTCAGTTTGTGATTGATTTTCTGCGGATTTTCCTCGAAATGAGCCGCTGCCGTTAATGATAATCAGCCTTTAATCGTTAAACGTCATAACAAGCGCGTCGGGCGCAGTGCGTGTGTATCATGGTATTGTTGGGGCCCTCTCTCCCGTCTCCCGCGTTGTGGAGACTGTGCTGAGCCCCCAGTGATGTTCTCAGCCCTAGCCTACCAGTTATCTACTAAGTTTCTCGAAGAGCAAAAGGTGAGAATAAATTGATCCACTTAATAATTTTCCTGAAATTAACAAAGCTATTTACTAAACTGCATTCCCGTTTGATGACCATAAAAATGCTGTATTATTGTCTATAAACTAATTAATACAAGACGAGATGAATTTTCTAAATCTTACATCTTATCCTCCATACTTAAAAGAATGTTGTGTAGAATGCAGTTGTGGCTATTCTAATAGAAATAACTTGAGACGAGCCCACAAGGACATACAATGGCATCCCTTTCCCTTTGTAGTCACTACATAACAAAATAATACATTATTTACCACGGCACTACATAATGACAACATATTCTTCGCATGCCTTTCGCACATTTACAGAATAGATTTCTCTATGATACTCATAAATAATGCTCTACTTTAACAATAGATTGAATATTAATGGCTGTTTATTAGTTTATAATACATAAACCTGTCTGTGGAATTAATTGTTTTGCTGGTTTCAAACAATCAATATTTAAATTATTAAGAAGTCATGGATTTAATATTTCTATGGAGAATTGGAGACTGAGTACCTAGTTAAATAAAATTAAATAAAAATATCCTTTTTCCTACCACAAAACCGTACATCGCATCATACATATAATAAAACTGTAGAAATTCACAAATAAAATACATCATATTGAAATTCCAATTACTAGGCATTTCCACCGATAATTATGAATTATGTCATTTGATTATTCTAGTAAGTTAGCTCAACATTTTAAATTTTGTGAAAATTTTATGTTTATTATTCCCCATTGTATGGTAAATTGGTTGCCATTATTTGATTATGTAACAGTAATCTATTTTTCTAATCAATAATAATTTAACTAACTTTTTTTATTATTACAAAAAAAAAGAGCTCTTGGCTCTTGTTTTCAGAATCAGAATCAGAATCAGTTTTATTTGTTAACACAGGTACATATATACAGATCTTATTATAAATGACGAAAGAGCGCTATGTTATGCCAGGAGGCGTACAAATAATGGTGAGCAACTAGCTCAAGATTACAAATTAAAATTTAAAATAAAACATACATTATCTGCGAATCATTAATCGGAATCATGCATGGTATTGAATTAAATTATTAAAAATGTCAAAATATCTACGTAAGGTCAAACAACTTAAAACAAAAAGATAATAATTGAATGTCAATATCGACAGTAAATTTGAGAGAGAGAGAGAGATGACAGAGACAAAGTCTACAATGGAGCGAGCTTACCCAGAAGGAGCCTGTTCACTCTAACTTTGAATAGATTAGGGTAGTAAGCGTTCGGAAATACAGTTGCAGGCAGAGAGTTCCACTCCTTTGCTGTGCGCATTATAAAAGACGTTTGGAAACACTTAGTGTGAATTGGTGGAATAGCAACAAGGTAGCGATGTTAAGTTACAGAACCTCTGGATGACCGATGGTAGAAGGGGGCTGGCAACTTTTACCATAAGATAGCAGAAACTTTATAATGGTCAGCCACCATCCTTACTTGACTTAAGATCCTATGTGCCCTGCAGAGGGCGGGCATCCACAGTAATCTTCCATCCTTCCTAGCTTTTCCAAATTTCCAAAAAAATATTACCAAGTACCTACTTACGTTGAACAAAACTCAGTACTAACATCATTCCAATAGGATGCTAGCTTATCAAAGCGGTTCCTTGTATGACAATGTAGATCTAATCAGAATAGATAATTGATTTGTAATGACTTAGCCAACAGGCAACCTACTAAGTTAGGACTATTACATATGTGTATAATAAGTTACTCGGTTGAAACTAGATCATATTTATTTAGGAAGGTTATATTCTATATATCATCACGCTAAGACAAATAGGAGCGGAGCAATAATGGAAAATGTGACGCAGACGAAGTTGCGCGGGTCAGCTAGTTACGTATATGATGTGAGAACTAGTTTTGTTTATATATATTGCAGATTATTGGTAGTTGTAGTACTTTCTGGCACGGGTTTAGGATTCTATTTTATTTGTGAAGAGTTTGCTCTTGACTGCAGTCTAGGTTAGAGATGATGTAGATAAAGTCTATATTTTATAATTGAATTGAAAAGTAAAATAAATGTGCAAATGCGAAAGCAGAATAATTCACATTTCTTTGAATTATACCCATCATACAATCCTGCGCTTTTCCCAGTCTCAAAATAGATTGGTGCTTCACTTTGGTTCACCCAAATATTGTAGTAAACAACTGCCTGAACCTACTCTACCAATGAAGACTCAAACCGGAAGGATGTTCTCTGAAATGGCAGACGAGACTGGTCTCTTCACGCATCACCTTAAGTCGTAAATTTCATCAGCTTGACCATCAAACATAAAAAGACTTCGAGAAAAAAAAACGCCACAAAGTATAAAATAACCTTAGTTTCGAAGTCGGTGTTAAAAACCATAGATACAAAGCCAAAAACATCGACTTTTTTATTTTCCCCTTTTAAGTGGTGATACTTGGACGACGACGTCTTCATCTACGCAGAAATTGAAATAAGCAAAAATGCTCATTAAATAAAAACTACTAAGCTAAACTGAATTAAATGTCAAGTATGCTGCATCAAACTAAAAAAAATCAACAATAAAAAAAATTAAAAAATACCCGCCGAATTAGAACATCGTCTTTTTTTGTAAGGCGGTTAAAAAAATTAAATAAATGGTTTAGCCTTAGCTGTGGCTCTATTTATAACATCAGGGTTGTTTCTGTAAATCCTTTCACTGAAAGTGACTACGCTGGGATTGACCTTACATCAATAGTTCAAGGTGAAGTTAAATCTTTGCAATGTACTCTCAACTTTGTCTTACAAAAATCCTCTTGTTCCATACTCATTGGATTATTATGCATACTGATTAAATGGAGTCATCGCTTTTTTAATTGAGGATTTCCTTATCACTTTATCTTTTATGATATTTATTTACAATATTTTATTGATTGTTCTGAATAATCTGCTTTCCCTTTATCACAAATTTAATAGCTTTTAACAATCAGTTGGAATCCTTATACCTTGTCGTAATTATCAGTATTGGATTGGTCATCAATTTGTGTATCTTTTGTAGTTTTTATCTTGTGAACTGTAATCTTAGGAATAAAATTACAACATATGTGATAAGCAGGTGATAAGGCATAATCAGATTATCTGATAGAACAGCTGTTGATGCGACTGCCTAGTATTGATAAACTACTCTAAACTACTTTTGTAAAACTGCAATTTGTAAACAGGCTACAGGCTACCCATGAAATGTATTTTTTCTTTCTTGAAGTACCTATTTGTGGTCAGTATGTTTCGGTTTACGTTCCCAAAAGCTAAATAAGAACTACGTTATGGTAGAACTCATGGAATGCCTCCAGTAATGTTATCAGCGACAGGCATGGCGGCCAGGAATAGCGTTTATAGACATTTCCGATAGTAATCTTGATAAGATTGGCGCGCGCGATAGTCGACAGTAAACATTTTAATTCACCGTTTGTTTTGTGGAAAATCCGAAATAACTGAACCGGACTTGATTGTGTTAATGTACCTACTTCATACGTCAGTACAATGAGCATAATTCATGACGTTTATCCACCGGGCCCTCATTGCTTTTCAACACTTTCTCCCATGGCGCATGCCGCTGCGTGAAACCATAGAAAATCACGTTTTTGTGTAAATGATAACACGTGAAAGTGGTTCAGCGTACGGTACATACTCCACAGTAGTTTTAAACAATAAGCGGTTTCTATTGCACACGGCGATCAGTGTTCAATGATCAATTTAGTAGCACGCCACAGTACAGCGGGAGCAGTGAGACAGGACAAGGTCTTTCTGACCGTGGTATGCTCATGACCTTCCGCATGGGATAAATATGTAGTACATCCATTGATGAAATATGGATGTACGAAAATAGACGCCTTACCCTCTAAAATGTTTCTACCGAAGTGTAAGATTAACGGTTCTTGTTGTTTATGCTTGATTTTCGACATATCGAGCGTTGAAAGTCGTATATCAAGAGCCAGAAAGTCAGACAAACGACCTTTCTACTTAAGTATAGTAAATACATAATGGGTACCGGGGTACGCATTGATATATTAAAAGCCGGATTTATTGGAGTTTCTCTGTGAAGCGCCGTCCACACACATCCGGGTTCCCGTCCCTGACGTCCTGAAATCCACATCCTTTCATTGACGGAACAGAAGTTGAGTTTAACTAGAGCAGAACACGGGATGATGCCTTGTATCGTACTCCCAATAGTGCGTACACAGTTTTACCTACACACTCCCACGGGTTTATTCAATTACTTATCATATTTATCTAAATAGCCCTCCATGGCAACTGTAATAAGCCAACAATACCACATAATTAATCCACATATCCACGCGAACCATGTCGGTCAGTCGTCCGTGACTAACGGTGACACCATGGCCCGATGTGCCACAGTCTGTAAACTGACCTAGCTGCTAATTACATTAACTTTCGGTCGTCGGTCTGGGCTAGTGAATAGTTAAACATGTGATAAAGTATGTGCGTCATGCCGTGTTAAATGCCAAGTTGAAAAAAATTGGTTTTCGGGGTAATTGTTCTTATAGATGCCAATAGCCTTCAATCCTGGCGAAGTGGACTTCCAGATTCTTACTAACCAAAATCACATTCTACAACAACTGCTTTTGGTCGAGATGACAGCAGTACTTTATCAATCACTGATCCTCACCCCCTGCAACTTTTAACATGTCGGGGAAGGTCATCTTTCCAGTACCAGTGTGCATTTACGAATTTTCCTTCACGCCTCATTCTGGAATCCTTGTAAGATTAATATTGTGTCATTGAATTATCTATTTGGTGCAGCCTATACTGGCATCAAGACTTGTTTTTGTAACAACAAATTGTTCTGAAGAGTTTGTTGTAAGAGTGAGCTGACACCGCTGTTGCACGTTCCCTCTTCATCAGTAGTCAATATCCATAGAGATTGTTAACAATGTTTAGTCGTCCGCTCAGCTATAAACGTCGGTTAAGCCCCCTTATTTTTTTTTTTAGGGATGGGAAATCATCAAATGACTTCCCCCGCTCTGGGCGGAGCGGGAGGGAGTGTCAGACTCTTACTGACTAAAACCCATCCATGTTCCTTCAGTGCCCTTTGTGTTCCGGAGCCACGGTAGCCCTTTCGTGCCCCTCTGCGTGCTGACTCTCTTTGAGGCGCGCGTGGAACACTAACGCGCCGTCGACACGGCCTGTCGTCAAAAGACGGACGCGAGCTATGGGTGGCTCGCCGTCCGCAGGCTCGCGCCTGTGGTGGCCGGAGGTCACCAGGTGGTGGCCTCCGACGCCCGCGGCGTCTACCACGGCGGCCGGGACGAGAGGTTCTCTCCCTCTCCGCCACCTCCTTCGCTAGCATGACTGCTTCGCAGAAGGAAGTGACGGCGTACCATTCCGTCTCTCGGTTAAGTCCCCTTATCGGCTAAACGTGTGTGACCCCCACAAGGACACAATTATCCCATACACACGTTGATACTTTATATCTTTCTAACGACCCAAACGTTGCACTCTGTGGGGGGAGTATGTTCACTCTAGTTGCAAGGCTGCTTTCAGCACAGTTAATGAGGTCCCTAAGGAGTAGCGGCTTTATGTTTTGTCTGGTGGATATAGGTGTTAATTACATATTTACTGTCAGATACAAGTCTAGACCGTAAAATCTGTATAATATTCGCATTTCTAAATGCTTAAGCACCACCTAAATGTAAGCATACAAAGTGCATGTTTAGCCGATTTTATCTCCACAGCGATGAAAGCTTCTAAATAAATTTTGTCGGTGTGCGAAACGTGTTGAATGAAAAACTTTTTACAAAAAAATACAACCGACTTCCAAAAAAAAACACTACAAAGTAAAAAATAACTTTAATTTCGGAAATCGGTGTTTTTGTTCGTTTCTTCGTATTTTGACACCGACTTCCGAAATTAAAGTTATTTTTTACTTTGTAGTGTTTTTTTTTGGAAGTCGGTTGTATTTTTTTGTAAAAAGTTTTTTATTTTTCACTTTTTAGTGGTGCCCCACACCTACCACAGCACTGCCAAATCGCAGAAAAGCAAAATACGCAATTTCGATTATCAAAGAATCATCTAAATAGTCAAATTCCAGCTATTTCGATTTAAAATCCAAAGTTCGTAACCGATTTCGATATAATTTAAATGGGACCAATCTGCAAGCATATCCTTTCAGATGAAACAAAAATTTTTCAAATCGGTTCATAATTGTCGGAGTTATGAGGTAACAAACATAAAAAAAAAAAAAAAAAAAAAAAAACATACAACCGAATTGATAACCTCCTCCTTTTTGGGAAGTCGGTTAAAAACAAATGTTATATTTTAGCTAGAAAGCGGCCAAATGTGAAACGTCAGATTTCGCGATAGTGGATTTATTAAAAAGTTATGAATGCGGTCTGTTCAACTTTGATATTATTATATTGATTTTATAATGGCTCCTTTCGAATCTGATTCACGTAACGATTGACTTTTATAAAATTGCTGTTATTTGGTTTCTTGGCGACATTGTTACTAGCCTTTCCATCCCACAGGAACCTTGATTTTTTCGGGAAAAAGTGACATTGAGCAAGATGGTATTGAAACTGCTACAGGGGCCAAACAATCTAAATAGTTGACCATCAACACGAAAAGTAGAACTTAATATTATTGTATCAGAGGGCCAATTCTACTATTACTATTATATTGTTAAGCAACGTTCGCGTTCACATCTCAGTCGCAATCTGACCAAAAAGCCTTAATTTCCATACATTTTTAGTAGATTTGACCCTCATATTACCTGAGCTGTGTTCACAAATAAAGATTGATTGATTGATTGATATCTGGGGGTCTAAAAAGGCCACTTTAGCAGAATCATAATATTAACCGCACAACAATCTGTCAAATTTAATTTTCATCTTTATAACGCTAGCTAGCTAACGCATTGGGTTCAAGGTTGATTGGGAAAATTTTACATTGACGGGTAGCGTGATGTGCTTTCTGATTCTGCTAAAGTGGCCTTTTTAGACCCGCAGTACTTTTAGAGACCTAGTATCAACCAAGCAACTTAAGTTCCGTTAATGTATTGGTCGAAAAAAAGTGTTGCCCCACCAAATGCGTTCAGTTTCAACCAGCCTGTTGATTTTTTCAATCGATATTGCCAGTTATTGCGAAACATTTTTTGATCAGATTTTTTTGTTCCTAGAATTATAATTTAGATTATTTTGCACAATCGTTCATACTGTCATTGTTTATTGTCTTCCGGCTCGTGATGTAGTACTGGTTTCAGTGAATCAGTGACGTATTACATGAGTCAGCCGCTCAATGATTACATTTTATCTTTTTATGTATTCGACGTTGTATGTTTCACTCTGTTGATTTGCATATTCGCGATAACCGTGCCTTTGAAACATTTTTTATTCGTTTTATTGGCATTCAATGTTTTATAGTGACTGGATAAACGCTACAGTTCTTGCCTATAAGTTAATTCGTGTCGGATTTTTGAGTGCTGTGTAGTGTTTCTTAGCAGACAAAGGACGTTGTATGGAGCCTGTTGAATAGATCATTGCTGGCAAACCGTGAGTCTCCCTTCGTATAGCACAATCAATCTAGAATGATCATTAATGGCCTGGGGACTTCGGGAACCCCAGTCACCGTCACAGTTCCTTTTATAGATTTCAGTTGCTGTGGCAAGTTGTCTCACTGCAGCTCGGCGCACAGTGCATTGTCACACAGCGAGGTTTCTATATCGCGCCAACTCGTCTGGAAAGCGACGAACTTTTTCCGCACCAGTGCTGCTGACGTGTGGTTTTAAAAAAATACCAGCAATTATGTATCGGTACACTGTGTACATGCGACACGCGATCTCGAAGGGAAACCTCTTACATCATTCAGATGATCATAATTGATTTAGTGGTTAAGAGCCGTGTATTGGTTGTTTGCGGGTAATTAAAGCGTTAATGCTCTTGTTGATGAGCGTTCACGCATTTTTCCATTTAGCGTAGTTTTTTGTGAATGCAGCTGATCCATATGCATTGACTGCTGTGACAGTGAAATGCTCTTGTGGTGGTGATCGATCTAGAAATTAATAAGACAACACACAACATCTTTTCCGCTTGGACTTAAATGCATTTTTTTCTCCGCTACTTATTTAAGCTTTTTGCAACATACCTATAGGGGACAAAGAGTTCTTCTAATACAAATAGATTTCGAAGTTTGTATTCAGCCTGTTGATTCGTTTAAGCCAGTTTTGCAGATTACACATTCCGTAAATGGCACAGGAGTGCACGAATAATAAAAACACACATTTTTACAACGCAGCCAGCCGCATAAGATGCACCTGTCACGGCACACGCGTGATCATCATAATTATGATTGATGCAGATTTGTATGGAGTGCGCTGAGCCGCGTTTATCAATCATTCTTGCTTTGACATCAATTTGTCTTGATTTCACTGCTTTGGAATTGAAGTATTTCAATACTGTGATCTGTTGAATAGATTTATGATTTTGGATTTTGTCTTTATGGCTGTCTGGTCAATCCAAGTGGTCAAGGCTAAGCAAGTTTACAATCCTTTAGGTATTGTTTTTGGTTTAGTGATAATAATCAAACAATCTCTTTGTTCTTGCTTGATTGAGTTAAATAATACGCTGTCCAAGAGTAACTATTGTTCTTCAATAAAAAAGTAGGAAGGAGTACTTTCAGATATACGTAGGTACCTAGATAACTTCATGACTGGGTTGTGGAGGTCAGGCAGCAATCGATTTGTGTGTAATAGCTCCCGTTACCGTTTGGATACTGATCTCATTTACATTTAGCATCTTATTAGAGTGGATGCTGACCTGGATTTGTATTTGAATTGGTAGAAATAGGATGGTTGAAAAATATCGAAAGCTTATTGAAATAAGCACGATGTGTGAACGATTACTGAAAAGAGGGTATATTAAAGAAATCAGTCTGCTTGTGGAGCTCAATTAGAATCGTCACACTCTTTTCATTTTAGCAATAGGTTTTTACCGAGTCAAACAATATCGTCAATAATCAAAATATTTAGGTATAATAGTTGCGTATGAAGGACGCATTTATGGATATTTTCGTCACTCATCACGTGTCGTCACTTTCCATCAGATTGTGGTCAAACTCGACGCGAGAATATCAATAAAAAATGTCTTTAAAATGTTTGAACATCAGCTTTCCTTGTTTACTCTCAAAACAGAGCTCTCGTGATGCTTCCCAATGTATCTGCCTTTGTGTGTCTGTCAGTAGTTGCAGCCGTACCACTGATTGACTGGTACCGACTATATCTAGGTAGGTAGTTGTGGCTGAAACTGTTTAGTTCATAATTAAATAATTGGCTTTCAAACTGTAGCGCTGATTTCCTTATAGCGAATAATTGTAGCATATTATATGGCATTATTTAAATTATATAGGTAGCTTGGTTTACCATGCAAAATTATATAGGTAGCTTGGTTTGCCATGCAAAATCTGAAAGACTATGGGGCTAAAATTTGTCAAGGATCCCATCGATTTGTGGATTTATAAATGCCAAAGTTTTAGTGACGGTGAATCGTACATTCGACGTCCTAATTTGCATCGCATTTGCAAGGTCGCGTACATCATACCTAACCTCGCATCCTCATACAGTTCAGTATTCTGCGTCTGGGGATATCCACTATCAATTTTATATTTCCGCGCGCAAATAGTGATGTAAGTCGCCACCATAATTTTCTTGGCTATGGACTTGAGCCCCCTAGCCCTCCCCCTAGTTCCACCAATGCCTGTGTAAACAAGTAGTAACCCCCTTTTTTAAGGTTGTGAAATCATCAAATGACTCCTCCCACGCTGGGTGAAGCAGCAGGGAGTGTCAGACTCTGACTGACTAAAACCCATCCGTGTTCCTCTTAATGCCCTTTGCGTTCCTGGGCCGAGGTGACTCTTTCGAAACCCTGGTAGGCACTGGCCCTAGCGAGCCAACAGTGACCCCTACAACTTAAAACTTAGCTAAACCTCTCACAAACTAGACAGTGACGTAGCTCAACTATATTACGTAGCCATATTTATGTGGCCATAAAATAAATTCATTAAATTCGTCACACCAATTTCCAAGCACAAACACAGCGATAATAGATCGTTATCACATCTGTGGCAACACTGTGACTGTGACGAACCACGAGGCTGCGCTCGCGCATGCCGACCGTTTGTTGTACATCATGGCTGGGTAGTCAGTAACTATGTTTATATAATGGAAGAATCGCTTTCACTTGTCGGTTTATTGGATTTTTAGTTTAATCTTAGGTGTTAAATTAATCTAGCCAGCCAGCATAGAACTGCTTGATAAAAGTTTTGTTTAGATTTACTAAAAATAAAACATTCTAATAGTATACTATGCATCGATAGGATAAAGCAGTGTGTGCGTGTGTGTAATTGAATCCCCAACACAATGAAGAATTCGAGAAAATTAACTCCCGTGCGTGGCGAGAGAGATTAAGAGTTAATAAAAGAATCCTGAATGTATTCTTTTATTAAATCTTAAACTCTGCAGCAGCGAGGGATTTAAGCTAGCCCAGTTCAAAGACGCCTTCACCCTGAAGAGCATACTGTGCTTTAAACATTTACTGCGAGAAAAATGTGTTCAAGCAAGCCATGAAGAGAGCAGGGGCGCGTCAGCCTCCGCTGCTAAGAGCAGGTTGCGCGTCCGAAGCTGTGACTGTAGCCCACCGGGCAATAATATTGTAAAACCTGCCGCAATAATAATATGATTTGAATTTGGAAGCCCATTTTGACTGCGCTCGCAGCGGAGGCCGACGGGAGCCGCTCGCAAGTTAGAATGTTGTAGTATTGTTAGGTTTGCATAGCAAATTATTTGACGTTTTCGTGCAGTTGGTGTGAAAATTCATGTACCTAGGTATTTAAATTAGGTTGAGAGCCAGCACTTTTTGAATATTCACTTTTCAAAAAGACAGTTGTCCAAAACGCCCTCCCTCCGACACCACTTCCAGTGTTGTGGCTGGGAAGAATAGAACTAGCGCAACAAACTCCCTAGCAACACGTGTGTGCAAAGTCAATAATACATGACACAGGAAAACACCAAGTACTCATGAATTGCGAGAAATTCCAGACATACAAATGTCTCCAACCGTTTTTTCTTAAAATGCATTTTCGTTCCTATCTTTTCTTTTGGCACTGTCTGATACAAAATGGTGAAATAGCAGTGTTTATTGCTCCCCCAGACGTATCAACGATTTGTCTGCCTAGTACAGTTTCACGTGAATCAATAACACAGTCTGGCGGGTCGTCGCCCTAACCGAGATAGACGCGCCAATTACAGAAATTACATCGCTTCTGCTAATTGCACATCTGAAGGGGCGTTTGTGGACAATTAAATCTGCTTCGCATTCTTTATGCCATTGGCATAAAGTGTTTGTGCAGATTATGATTGTGATATAACGGAGAAAATATAAATGCATTGCACGCTACGTAATAGTTGGCTCTTCCTCCCGTCTTTCTTTCTTTCTTTCCATTTTTTAATGGAAGCCCATCAGCACCAGTTCATCTCTTTCTGGATCCTTCAAGACGGCTTTACTTCATTCTTGGACCCGTTGTGTTTTAGCTCTAAGTTCATTCTACCCCAAAAAATAGCTGTCTTATACTGCGAATGTATAGTGCGATATTAGTGTTTGACCCAGTCTCGGATTAACCACATAGCAAGCAAGAGTAGCAAATGCTACGGGCCATGTATCTCTCTCACACACGAGTCCTCCTAACTCCCTCTAGGTATATTTTGTTATTTCATGCTACCATACCGTCTGAAATCAACTGACAACTTAGCTCAGTACAATTAGCCACTCTTTGTCAATCCAAAAACTTCATAACTATTGAGTGACAGTGAAAGATAGCCAAGTGCGGTCAGAGTAGGTACCCCAGAGAAAGTTTGATACAATCATGTTATGGTAGGTGCACTATTATCTCTTATCAGGCTTGTGTTTAATCTGTTAACCCTTGTATTTGGGCGTAGAGTCGGCTCTTGCTTAGTATTGAGCTTAGCAAGTTAACCTATCATGCTATTAATCGTTCTGTCTACCGAGCGACACGGAGGAAGGCCGCGTTTGCAGCACGACTGACCGTTACATGTTTTTACATCAAAATTGATTATGTACAGCAAAGTAAAAATGAAATATTGCATGTCTTACATATGCCTCGCTAACGTTGATGGACATAATTAATTTTCACTGCTTTATTTAGAACTCATTTTTTTATATTACTGCAAGAATTATGAATCACGAATCGCATCGGTGGGCACCCCTTATGTAGAACTTAGCAAAGTATATGACTGTAGGTCCTGCGTAATCAAAACGTCATGCATATGATTTGCTAAGGTTGGGCAGCGGTTCGCATGGAGTATTTTTAGCTTTTGAATGATGGGATAACATCATACCACGTGATAAGGAGTGAGCCTTCTTTTACTATTCGGACACAATTCAATAAAATCGAGCTGTGTTATCTGAACAGCATTTATCATCTTCTAATGCTAAGCCTTTTCCCAACTATATTTGGGTCGGCTTCCAGTCAAAACGGATTTAGCTGAGTACTACTATTTTACGTGGAGCGGCTGCCTACCAGACCTCCACAACCCATTAACTGGGAAACACGGTATGTACTTCTTGGCAAGACTGGCCTCTGACTATCCGTAACGACTGCCAAAGATCTACAAGTGACAGCCGGGACCAACGGCTTAACGTGCTTTCCGAGGCACGGAGGAAACTCGGTATTTTAAGATGGTCACTCATCCACAGACCAACCTTGGCAAGCGTGGCTTAACCTGGAAGATCGATCCGTGCGGCTATTATTATCTAGCCACGAGCTCCTCTGTTATCTGACCACCATTCAAATCATACTAAAAAAACGACGTCATGTGTTTGAAAAATTGCCATTCACTGGAAGCCACACTCATAACAATTAAAACAGGACTAATTAGTTTGTCAGTGAACATCATCTATGTCATCATGGTTGCCCTTAGACACATTCTGCCATGGTGGGGGCACCATAAAAGTTTATTTTTCCTATAACGTCTGACGCCTGCAGTCGTGTGTGCTTAATTAGTGCGTTCTTCCGCGCTCCGTTTCCGAATAAAAATAGTTCAGTTTTATATATCTGTGTGATGCCTCGTTGGTTTGGTGTAAGTACTTGTTGATTCACATCGAATAGTGTGATGAGTCAATTTGTGATTCAATCGCTTCAAGGCCGCCTATTGTTTGTGTTTATCTCAATTTCACTGAGTTGGAGCGAGGCTGTTATTAAATCCTATTAACTGGGTACTACGGTGACTAGGGCTTCGTATCTCGGCGCCTAGTTGCACTGTGCGAGTACAGACATTAAAACGTGTCTGCAATTAGCTGTAGTACTTACTTGTGTAGACTATAGGACGGAATAAACTGAAATAAACGACTAGCCCTAATATTCACTGCCAGGGTTGTGGAAATGTTCGAAAGAATTACCGCGGCGCTAGAATGCTACGGGAGTTTAGAGGAACGCGGGTTTTAGTCAGTAAGTGTCTGACACTCCCTACCGCCCGCCCAAAGCGGGTTTGATGATTTCCTGTAAAAAATAAAACCAAATTAGCCCTTATATTCATGTATGTACGCACTCTCATCTAGTTCTAACGAAAATAAAAATCATATCCTGTCTGAACAAACCGAAGAATCGAGAGATATCTCTGTTGTTATCAGCGTTTGTGTTTGTTGGTTTCGTCACTTTAAGGTGGCAATACCCAAGTACATACTACCACACCTAACCACTTGATGTCATCCATATCAGCTCTTCATTTTGAAACTAAAGTTAAAACGTCATAAAAGTTAGATGACTTTATCCTTGCCTTATTCCCCAATAGACACCGAATGATTCACTTAAAAATAGCAGCCGTAAATAACTTCGAAACTCGAGCGAAGGAGCAAAAAGACGTGAAGATGAAAGAAGAGCATAAACCGTTGACGTATCCGCCCCAGATCTGAAGTTTAATTAAAGGAAATTAGTTATTTTAGTCTGCGTTGGCGCCGAGGTAGTCTAGCGACCGTGTCTGAGTTCACTATGATCTGAGGAGAGAACTTTGCCTTATCTTCTTCTAGTCAAGATTCGAAGCGCAAGAGCGGTAAGCAAATGCCATGTCATTTGTACATCGATCCAAGTTGCGGAGTAATTCGTATCAACCAGAAAAGAACCGAAACCTTACGTGTAGCTAGGATTGGAGGCACAAACACTAGAAAAATAAAACAAAGTGACTCCAAAATAGATCGTTATCGAACAAGAGTCGCAAATGTAGCTTGAAAAGATAGGAAACAACACTTATTTTTAGCCCGCCATCGTTGTGAGATTTTAGGATAAGTGGTTTTACAAAACAACTTGTCTTCCTTGATGAACCTAAGGCATTAAGTCCGCCTTTGTACTTTTTTTTTGTGCGAAAAGTTTAAATAAATAAATAAATAAATGAACCCTCTAGTCTTCTGCCAACCAGGGCTTACGCAAAACACCGTATACTTTGCACAGGTGATCGGATCCCGTAATCCCGTTGCTGTCGAGCAGGAAATCGAACAGTATTGTTTGATAACTGAACTCCTCCATACGTGTGACGCTTACCAATGATCCGCTGTTCAGAATGTATGTCACGAAGCCTCATTGTTTGTTGACTGTCGGAAGACTTGAGGCTTTCATTAAATTATTCGCGGAATATGGATTTTGTTTGAGGAAGCCAAAGGTTAAGGTTGGGATTCGATTCGATATCGAAGTGTTTGCTTGGACTTGAGGATGGAGCTTCGCTTTCGATTTCCATAAGTCGTAACTTTTGGTTTCAGTCACATAAAATGACTCATGTACTTATACTTATGTTTTATTTATTTAAACACTCGATTTTGGTTCAGATAAAACTGGTTTCAGTTTTAGCGTTGTCTTAGTATGATATAATCGTTAGCTTATTTATTTGCTTGAACTTGACTCTAAAATGAGTAAAACACTACAGTCTTAAGATAATGATTTTTCTCACATTTGTGAATCAATTCAGCTGCAGAGAAGAGAAGACAAAAATATCGATGAATGGGTTGTGAGAAAGGTAACTAGAAAGAAGGCTGCTGCGGACATGAAAAGTAAAAATATGAAAGAAGAACACATGTGGCACAAGTGAGCAAAATTGTAAACAATACCTTGAAACACTACTACCACAAAGCTTTAAAATGACAGGAAAATCTTTAAAATACCACTAAGTACCTCATTACGAATTGTATTCGCGTGTAGCTTCGTCTCACGATTTGTCTGCCAGCTCCCAGTCAGACGTATCAGTCTTTTGTTCACATCAATTAACTCTGACATTGCTACGCGCATTCATGCTGTACTTTGCGTATTAAAAGATGACTCCTGCGGTTACGTACCGACTACTAATTTTGTTTTGAAGGTCGCGTTTTGACCACTACCTCCTCGTTTGGTAATGATAAATTATATTTCTATTGTGAATAGGTTTCATAGCTACAGAAAAACTCCGAAACAAACGCGGAGGTCAAAATCTGTACTAGTGCTCCTACAAAATCTGGTGGACCAAAGAATTAGCATGATCTAGATGTAGCTTATTCAGTCTTTTGACTCAAGAAACCCTTAAATTAGTTTATAGCTATAAGAAAGCACTCACTTTTCGTTCTGCGCAAGAAAATGACAGAATAGGGAAAATAGAAGCGATTTTTTTTTTTTTTCAAAATGGCATTCTGGATGACTTTGTAAACAATCATGAAATTATGTTTTAAATATTTTCATCAGCGCTCACGTTATGAAGCTTCAAAGAATACAATTTAGAAAGAGAAGTCCGATATGGACTTTGACGTCATCGTCCATTACGCCAATACAGCTGCCATAGAAAACAGCGTTTTCGCGAGAGGGACAGATATTTTTGTTGTTTTAATAATTATATCTCGTTTGTTTTGTGAGTAATTTTGATTCTATTTTCACTTGTATATTTTTAGATAAATCGATATAGATAACAAATATCTTTCATGATTATTCACTATTGAAGGAACTTCTATTTACTGTTAAGTTTTTGATTCTCCAAAAATAGACGCCGCTATTAGCTCTCCCACGTTTCCAAGTATTCAGGCACTACTGTTTACACAGTTATTCAATTCTCGTTCTTTGTCAGTTAACAGCTATCAATTAAACGCCATCGATCCTTCTGTTTAACCGCCATTTTACTTGACGTTTGAAGGACACTGGAGTGTGTTCCCGCCCTTATCGAGAACTGTGACGTCATCGTCTACGGCTTTTAGCACCAGGGGGGCTACTCTCTAAGCCCGATGTCCGTAGTTTCGGGCTTAGTTGCGGGCGTATTCTACTCCGTATTAATTACGGACTTACGATTAGTTCCAAACCCGAACTAAAAATTAATGAGAACACGATTTCACAGCGACTTCCAATAGTGTTGACATTAATTCTTATTGGTTAGGTAATACGGAGCAGAATACGCCCGCAACTAAGCCCGAAACTACGGACTACGGGCTTAGAGAGTAGCCTCCCTGTTTCATGCCGATGAGATTAGATTCCAATGTAGATTTAATGACAGGTTACAAGGAAATCTAATTTGCATTAATCTATACTATCTATACTAATATTATAAGGCAGAAGAGTTTGTTTGTTTGGTTGAACGCGCTAATCTCAGGAACTACTGGTCGGTTCGGTAAAAATTCTTTCAGTGTCAGATAGCCCATTTATCGAGGAAGGCTATAGGCTATACATATATCATCACGCTTAGATCAATAGGAGCGGAACAGTAATGAAAAATGTTACGCAAACGACGTTGCACGGGTCAGCTAGTTGTTTATATACCGCACTGGTTTGAAGATAGAGCCTATCATTATTGATCGTCCAGACTCATATAGGTATCGTATGCGGAACTGGGTGTAAAGCCCCACAAACTTCCATTATGAAGGGAGGATCCTCTGACCAGATAGTAGTTGTGTCTGGTGGGCAACTGCCCCATGGTTCTCGTCGGGAGCTAATTTTATTTTTACGATATATTGTGCGGACAACTTTGATACCGCGGTGTAGGGTTTGTGTGACATCAGGTTTTTGATCCAGTGATTAGAAATAGCTCGTGGCTAAATAATAACAACCGCACAGGTCGATCTTCCAGGTTAAGCAACGCTTGTCGAGGTTGGTCTGTGGATGGGTGACCATCTTAACATACCGAGTTTCCTCCATGCCTCGGAAAGCACGATAAGCCGTTAGTCCTTGCTGTCATTTAGAGATCTTTGGCAGACTTTACGGATAGTCAGAAACCAGATAATCTGACACCAGTCTTGTCAAGGAGTACCGTGTTACCCAGTTAATGGGTTGTGGAGGTCTAGTAGGCAGCCGCTTCACGTAAAATACTGCTATACCGGGTGTAAGGGACAGCCTTCCACAAATTAACAGGGTGCAATCAGCTCCTTATTTTGAATCATATTCCACTGGAAATATCCTCAGGTTTTTTTTTTTTTTTTTTTTTTCGATTTTTCATTTTTTTTGCTTTATTTCAATGTAAAGTTACATTATCGGTATGCAGAACTCCATTAATGTAAATAACACAGCTAAAATGAAAAAATAAAAAAATAAATAAAAAAAATCTCATGAACGACGCATGAAATCAGCTGTTAAAACGTAGCGCGGGCGCAGCTATCCTTTCGAAAGCTCGCTGCGCTGCCGTTCACTGCGTGCGTTTTGCAGAGGTAGCGATACATTGCGAGTGAGGTAATTAAACAAATCAGTTTTATTGGATTCCCATAAAGTTCCTAAAATAATTTCATGTACCGGTCAACTTAGTACGATATACTGAAATCACCCTATCAGTTTGAGGAGGGCTGTCCCTTACACCCGTTATACAGCGAATCCGGTTTGACTGGAAGCCGACCCCAATATAATTGGGAAAAGGCTAGGCTGATTAGAAATAGCTCGTGCTCATACGAGAAAAAAAGTAACGCTAAGTATCACATCGCGTGAAACACCGACAGTAATGATCAGTATCAATCAAACCTCACAATACTGCACTCATTAGAATGGACGTAATCTCAGCCATAATGAGTGTTGACCGATTTGATAAGGATATCGTTAGCTTATCATACACATGTGCCGCTGCCTTTAGTTGTTGTCATGGGCTCACATAGCTGAATGCTGACCGATAGGGTATGCCGCAATATTTTCTTTAGGCGCGATATGTAAATGGTTTTGTTTCTGTAACGTGGTCGTAAAAGTGAACATTTTCAAATGGAATTTAATTAAACTTTTAATCAGTTTACCGACACGAAATTAAATAACATAAAAAGCAGAACAAAAATATAACCTATACCACGCCGTAATTCTGGAACGAATCCCGAATTCCCGGCTGTCATCTGTATGTAAATCAGATTTGGGCAGGGCCTACCGCACATTCATATTTCACAGCGACCCCTGGGGCATCCTTCATTATCCGATACAGGGAAAAATGGAGCCAAATTCTCCAATTCCCGAAGGCGAACCGAGATTAATGTCGAAATTGTAAAAGAAATATTGAACGAAAAACATTCTAAATTTCTGACTGACTGTTGCCGTCCTTAGAATTGAATAGTATCTTTATTATATTTTAAGTCTACGTTCGCTCTAGCAGTTATCAGCCGCTAGGCGGTTGAACCGCTAGTGCGTAGGAGGGCTAAGGACGACAACAGTCGGTTCGCTCTTAATCGATCATCAAATACTAAAAGAGAGTTCAAAAACTAAAACCTGACTATGTAAAAAAAATCACGCTGTAAACAGTTTGAAACATGAAAATATTCATAGTGATGTTCAGAGGATGGTCGTACCGTTCGTTTGCCACTTTTCCCTAAAGCTTATAATCGCTTACTGGTAGATCCTCCATTTGTGTAGCCCGGTAAAAATGGTTAGTAAAACTTACGACTGTTAGTAAGCACATTAAACAAAACACAACAAATACCAGTACCTACCTACCCCTACCCCACTATGCCGAGGATGCCGCCCCAAGTTTCGTCGATAGTGTGGCTGCTTCGATACGAAAACATTCTTTCCTAAACGTCTTAACAAGTTTTGGCAATCGCCTAACGTGTGTCATGCCCACGTTCAAGGTTCCGCAGGTGCTTATATTAAGTCAAGTTCAATGTCTGCGCGCCATCCGCGGTCGTCCACTCGCGACACCTAATATAAATATTTTTATGTATCGCAGGACTAAGTATAGAGCATGGACAGTACCGCACTCGCACATCGGAAAATTTTCGAGGCCTGTTCGCCCACGTATTTAGTTGTGTGGCTTATTTAGACAGTTTTATTGTCTTGTCGAAGATTCAGAAATTCCACGGAATGAATTGAGACATCACTCGACACATTCTTGGTTCTTAAAATAGCTTGTTATTTGTGGATTCTACAGGCTGTAAGATTTGCTTTGCGTACTTTATATGCAAACAATCTGTTCTTTTATGTTGAGGTATCGAGTTATCGACGGTTTAAAATATAATCCGATTTGTAGACCATTTATTTAATAGGTCACTTCTACCTATCTCTAAAACAAAACGAATAACAATTAAATACTTTGATACTTGAACAAATAGCTTCTTTACGACCTTCACCGAAAGTGAAAGTGTCGGCTATTACTGCTGTACTTCTTGCGCTTTCTTTTTTTAGTTTTTTTATTGGGACAATCCCTCCACACATTCCCAACCACTGCAACTCCTGAAAGCCATAATCAACAGTGGCGATCACCAGAAAAAACTCTTGTCTCTGAGTTTCATGCGCTTATCTCTGAGTTAAGAGGTCACTCATGCATTCTTCTGTATCAGCTCACAGCTGTCACTGTCACTGTTACTTTATCATTCTGTAGCCCTTTCGTGGAGAATCCTATATCACTTACCGATAGTGTTGATTTCCATCAGTGAAATCATGGGTACTTTCAGAGATTCCCAACAAACAGACAGGACTTTTCTCATTCCTCATGCGGGCGGATTGCATGAGGTCTCGATGGGCAGCGGAGGCATAGTAATAGGGTTCCGTCCCTTCATATACAGAACCCTAAAAAAGGAATAGTTATAGTATCACTTTGTTGTCGATCCGTCCGTTTGACTGTCAGCGGTGGCTGTATCTCAAGAAACGTAACAGCTAGACTAGACAGTTGGAATTTTCACAGATTGCCGCTACAACAACAAATTATTTAATAATAAAAAATAAAGTTTATGGTACGGAACCCTTCGTGCGCGAGTCCGACTCGCACTTGGCCGGTTTTTTTAAAGGACCAACAACATTTCTTTTGTCTAATGCTTAAAAGAAGAAAATTTCTCAACTAAGTGAACCATAAAATTGGTCATCAATAATCATCCGCATCTCTATCCATTGGAAGTGTGCGCTAAAGTCTGGCATTCAAAAGTCATTAATTCAAACTAGGCTGAGAGCCAGCACTTTTTGAACGTCAAGTTCTACAATAGACAGTCCCCCAAAACGCCCGCCCGTCACCACTTCCTAGTGTTTTATCTGTGGAGAAGTGGCCAACGAACTCCCAGCAACACACTGTCTTTACGTTTTAAGAACAAGAATTTATTTGCCACGTTGTATGACAATTTTAAACCTCTGTCCTAGGTAAAAACGACCTTAGCTAACAAAAACGTCTCCTTTATTCCAGTGTTCGTGCCTAGAGCCGCTCGCGAAGCCCCGCAGCATGTCTAAGAAGCCGGCGGCGCAGCCCACGCTGCACAAGGTGATCATGGTGGGCTCGGGCGGCGTGGGCAAGTCCGCGCTCACGCTACAGTTCATGTACGACGAGTTCGTGGAGGACTACGAGCCGACCAAGGCGGACAGCTACAGGAAGAAGGTGAGGACATGCTCCACCAATCCCTGGGCTTTAAAAAGGCGGGCTGCGTTTGAACTACACGTCAGATAGATGCAGTCGGTTGGCAGTTTCTCTCTGCCTTTTTTTTTTTTGGATGGGTAATCATCCAATGACTCCTCCCGCTCTGGGTGTAGCGGGAGGGAGTGTCAGACTTCTACTGACTAAAACCCATCCAAGTTCCTTCATTGCCCTTTGTGTTCCGGAGCCACGGTGTCTCTTGCGAATAATCCCGCGATTCCGGCAGGCGTCGGCCCTTCCGGGCCCCTCTGTGTGCTGACTCTCTTTGAGGCAGTTTCTCTCTGCCTGCGTCTGTATTTCCAAACGCTTACAACCCTAATCTCTTCAAAGTTACTCCTTCTGAGAAAGTGGCTCCTTCTGAGTAAGCTCCCTCCATCGCAGACTTTGTCTCTGTCATCTCTGACCAAGACTAGAGTAGTAGTTTTGAGATGGGTCAAGTACACCCATCTCAATAAATAAAAATAAAAAAACCTGCACAACATCTGCAATTCCTGCAGTCAGTCTGTGTAAGAGTGCCTTATTCCATCCTTCGTGGATGGCTAGGAGAGACGGATCACCTTTTTACTTCTATTGAAAAGTCTCTTGTAGCAAACAGTATTTTAAGGTACGAAATAAGCTAAGAGCATGTCCAGACGGAGCGTTTTTCGCTCGTTCCCGAGATTCTAGAGCTACAAACACCCCGTCCAGAGGGCTAATTCACGTAATTTTATGAGTGCAGTTGCAGTTAAGTTTAAGTTTGAGTGATAAACGGTATTCTTGTAATCTTTGAACTGCGCGTAAGCTGCGCGTGAACTGCACGTCAACTGCACGACAACCAAACACTACCGAACTTACTTACGGTGGAGAGAATAAATATTACTCACTAAATAATCTAATATAATTGATTTAATTTCAATGAATATGACGTTAAAGACGCGCAACAGTAGAATGTGCGTGTCTGACAGCGGTAGAGAATACGATAAGCGTTGTTTTGATCGAAACTTAACTTCAACTGCACTGCAACAGCACTTATTTAGTTCCGTGAATTATCCTACAGATGCTCTTGCGCGTTGAGCCTAACATAAATTAAAAGGCTCCCGTCTGGACAAGCTCTCAGATGAGATTTTCGAAAGGTTAAGGAGTTATAACCTCGCCTCGGCCGCGTCTTTATCGACCGTGGTGCGAGGACAGACTTTGAATAAATTTTTATCTTCCAACCATGTTGAGTGTACGTTGATAATACTAGATATTGACGTCGTATTGCTGTTAGCGGGAATACCTTACATATTACTAAAATTGTGAATGTGAAATCGGGATGATTGGCAGTCAATCACTGATCGGATTTGAATGATGAAACTTTTTACACCTTACCCACCCTGTGTGTTGTTGTTTGTGTGATACCTGGCATAGGACACTATTATTCTGTAGTGCTATTCTGTAATAACATTTTCGTGTCTCGACAGCGGAATCGGAGGTGAGTTTCAAATTCGTTTAAATATAAGACCTTATGTTGTGTGAAATAAAGTTCACTTTGTAAGCTTAGTCACTCAGGTGAAGTCGATATCGAAATGGTTATTTACAGAATAGACTAGCTGGTATGGAATATAACATTTTCACGCGAGTAAAGCGACGGGAGAAGCAAGTCACTACATATTATAAAACAAAGTCTTCCGTCGCGTCTGTCTGTCTGTTCGCGATAAACTCAAAACTACTGCACCGATTTTCAAGCTGGTTTTACCAATGAATAGAGTGGTTCTCGAGGAAGATTGTAGTATATAAATTGTCAAGTGGACGAAGCCGCGGGCATCACCTAGTGGCTGATAAATCACAAAGTGAAGCTGATCTAATGATACGTACTTAGCACAGTTTTCGTGCTGAGAATATCTAGTTGCTATGCATTAAGATCTGCTCTCACGATTAAAGAGAAAACTCAAGGCAAGGCATCACTTCTCCATCTACCAACTGTACCGATGTGATTGCCGTGGGAATCGGTACTTTGGCTCATTGTGAAATTTCTAATGTTTGAATGAAAAACGTAGGGTAATCAGCTGTTTACTATTTCAATGCTGAGTGTTGATATCAAGAACAAATTAGTCGAATGAACGGTGCTGTCGAGCTGTGTATGAAGCACTTAGCTCCTGCATGCGGTTTCGCTCGCGACGATACCAGATATTATCCCAAGGTCCAATCAATCTGTATCATTCATTCATATCAGTCGAAAGACGTCCACTGGACAAAGGCCTCCCCCAAGCCTACCCCTAAAGGAGAATGGCAGAAGTTCATAGAACGCTGGCATTAAACTTTTTAAGTTTCTACAGAAATCAAAGTGGCATGGTTTGATAGGGAATATTATAAGCTATTATTAAAAAAAAATTAAAACGTTAAAATAATAGGGTTAAAGAGAAATCGTAATTTTTGTAAAAGTGAGGTTAAGTGCGTTAATGATTGTACATATAGGGTCTTTCAACTCTATTTCTATCATAACGCATAAATGTTTATTGTAAACATAACATATTGCTAATTATGCTTTCTAATGACTTGAAAACTACTTGTTGAAGTTTGTTTAGTTCAATGATTTACCTACACACTGATCATTTACCTAATGACAGTTTAGGTAAGTGTACCTACCTACTCCGTCAGCTTTATGTAGGTAGTCACAGGAAACTCAGGAGAGTTTTTAAGAGACTCATATCTAAGAATCTAAGCACATAAGGAATAATAATCCTGTTAAGGATAACAGGATTATTTAAGGTAAAATTAAAAACTCATAAGTATTGTAGGTATTATATTTTATTCATGGTCGTCATCATATATCAGCAATATATTATCTAAGAATGGTGCAGGGGGAGACAGGCTATCTTGATGCCGTGCCCATGCCAAATACCAGATGATTGACATGATATGGGCACAGCATCCTACTGTTCTTCGTCCAACAATGCAATTGCAACAGTATTGTTTTATAGCTTCCCGGCCACTTAGAGAGCTGTCAATCAAAATATAAACAAAGTATATTTTTCTTCCTACATGTCTAGACCTAATTCTTCCCCGTAAAATCCAAGATTGATTTAAATAATTGTTTACAAGTACCCAACAGGCGTTACATAGACGATCCTGATTGCACACCTAAAAAAAAAATGAATTAAGGTTAAATTATTATTATAAAAACCAATCGAAGTCTTTCATAAAATAGGTGCATAGTAAATGAACTTACAGGCTCAGGAGCAATCCAGGAGCGAATGACCGATAGAATGGATTCATCTTCCAAAGAATGTGTTGTTATCGTACTGCAACGATTTGTAGATATTCTACAGTTTACGCAGCGGTCCATGGTTGACATCACGTTGACTCGTAATGTTAAACACACAAAGGATAGATGAACATAAACTATCTTAATAATATCAGTGTCCAAGATAGAGCGCCAGGGTCGATCATATAAAAGTAGGAAACGTCGAGGTCCAAGTCTTGCAACAGTTGTACAGAAAGGTAGGAGTCTTCAAAATCCAAAGGCAAGCCAGGTCGTTGTAAAAATCCACGTAAAACTTTGGAAGCACAAAACATTCACACCAGCACAAAGCAAAGGAGCGAGCGAATGTGAACATGAACAATCGGAATCGCGAATGTCACACTGACGTATTCAGTGGAATGTCACAACAAATGTGACACGCGGGTTTTAGTGTTGCCAATAAGCAATAAACATTTCTTTGCTGGATCAAGTCCTCGTAAACTGTTCGCATAGTTTTTTTTGTATTTATTTTTTTTGTGATTTAGTTGTTTTAATTATCTATACACAATTAATTAAAACATTATGCAAATTAATTTAATGTTTTTTTTTTATATTTTTCAATGACAAACAAAACTATCAAATAGTTATGGTTATGACAGTGCTAAAAAGCCTCGTATCCCATGGCTTTAGAAATAAAGACCGCCTCTGTGCTAAATAAAATCAAGTTATCCACTCTTATTATCGAGATTTTATTTCCACTGTCAAAAATAAAGTTAATCTGGCTATTAACTCATAAAAATAAGCGTTAATTTTTGAAATAGCTTTGAATTCTGTACCTTTCCAAAATCAGTAATGCCAAAAACTGCCATCTCCTTTATCAAAATCAGTTAAGCGCTTAATACGTCAGAACGTACACACTACACAGACAGACAGAGATATACTCTCACATTTATAATATTTGTATGGGTTGCATTTATACTGGCAAATGCGTACTAAAGCCAGTAGGCACACGATAAACTTTTATATTCAATTAATGAGTTCTTTGACATCAATCCTTCAGCTAAAGATTATACATACTCATTCATTCTTACAGCTGTATAGCTCAGTGTAATGCATTAACATTCGTGATCACGAACTGTCCAGACATCTTAGCGCTGTTAGTAAAAAAGATCTCGCAACGCGATGCAGCTCCACTGATCAACAACACGATGTACATTTATTTCAAGGTTTAATAAATTGCAGTGAGAATAATAATGTTTTGCAAGTCATTTTATCTGTGTGAGACAAAATTGCAGTGATCATACTATGTTTTAAGTTGAAACTAAACACACTGTATTTGTCACAGTTAACTTGAGTACAGGCTGAAAATGCCACTTTAGCAGAATAAAAAGCAATCACGCTACTGTTACATTTTCCCAATCAACCTTGAACCTAATGCGTTAGCGATAAAGATGAAAATGAAGTTTTAAAGATTGTTGTGTGATTACTATTAAGATTTTAATATGATTCTCCTGAAGTGGCCTTTTTAGTCCCCCAGATAGTAGTTCGAATCGATAGTGCACGTGTCGTTGAAAATAATAAATTAGGCGACAAGTATATTTTCTCAAAATTCTTTTTTGGGGTGCCAACCGTCCGTATGAAAAAACGGAACTCTTTTAGGTTCACCCGTTTAAATTGGCTGAGAGAGACGTATACACTGGGATACGTCTGTCACAGCCAATTGGCTCCTTTACTCTCCTGTCAAAAATTTTGAAAAATGAAAATTTGGAGATTTGAGGAACACTTTGCGTTTGAACACTTTCTGATCTGATGTTCAACGATAGTGTGGTCTAGATATATTCACTCGTGACTTAACAGCCTTTAAACAAAAATTGTACTTTTACTTTGTGATGCTCGAAAAAGGGAGTGTATGGTCGTGCAATACTCAACTATAGATGCCTGTAACCCTGGTAACATAGCTCACCGGAGAGTTTATAGTCCATGGGGTCGAAGGGTTCTGGAGTGGCAACCTCTTACCTCAAAACGAAGCGTTGGAAGGTCTTCCACGAAGTGGACCGATGACCTGGTGGAGTCTGAGGGAATCCTCTCCTTGCGAGACGCATAGAACCGGTCGATGGAGCGACTTGGGGGATCATCAGAATCAGAATCAGTGTTTATTTGTGAAACATAGGTTTTAACATTTAAAAGATCTTAGATTAGGTATTATATAAATAAGTGCGCTATGTTTTGCCGTGAAGGCGTATAAATATTGCAAAGAAAACAAAAAATCATAAAAAAATTACAATTAAACTATAACTAACATACGAAGAAAACAAAATTAAACTCTTACATGAGAAAAGGAACTAAGTCCGTCGCCATAACAACAATGTTAACAGCATTGTTGTGTTCCGGCAGTTAGAGGTATGATAGCCAGTTCCTCTGTGTAAGAGGATTCCGGGTGAAACTCGCTTCCATCTTCGGCCTAATCATCACTTTCCATCAGGTGAGATTTGGGCCAAGAGTTTTCTCGTGTTGCATTAAACAAAAAGAAAAACTATAACCTTATAAAAATTAAACCCATCGGCTGGTGAATTCTCGTAAACCAGAATCTTGTGATTCGCAGGTGGTACTAGACGGCGAGGAGGTGCAGATCGATATCCTGGACACGGCCGGCCAGGAGGACTACGCCGCCATCCGCGACAACTACTTCCGTTCCGGCGAGGGCTTCCTCTGCGTCTTCTCCATCACTGAGCCTGAGAGCTTCGATGCTACACAGGAGTTCAGGTAAATACGACACTGTATCTGGTCTTTATAACAGCTGGAAGGCGTCGAGGCTGGCCAAAATGCCACTATGTTCCAACAGTATGATGATATTTTGTATTAAATTTTGCCTCAAATATGTGTTTCAGATCAAGCCATTTCAAGTATCAGGCTGGACTGGACACAATCTTGCCTGTTTTTCAAATATAGTTCTAGATTTTAGCGTTGATTGGTATCATATAGCAGATTATTCTTAGTGTGAATCTGGTAACGTTTCAGAGAGCAAATCCTCCGTGTAAAAAACGACGAGAACATTCCGTTCCTGCTGGTCGGTAACAAGTCGGACCTGGCGGAAAAGCGCCGCGTGCCGCTCGACACGTGCCGCGAGCGCGCGCAGCACTGGCAAGTGCCCTACGTCGAGACCTCGGCCAAGACCAGGGACAACGTGGACAAGGTAAGACAGCACGTGTCCTGCTGACACACTCGACACGTGCCGCGAGCGCGCGCAGCACTGGCAAGTGCCCTACGTCGAGACCTCGGCCAAGACCAGGGACAACGTGGACAAGGTAAGACAGCACGTGTCCTGCTGACACACTCGACACGTGCCGCGAGCGCGCGCAGCACTGGCAAGTGCCCTACGTCGAGACCTCGGCCAAGACCAGGGACAACGTGGACAAGGTAAGACAGCACGTGTCCTGCTGACACACTCGACACGTGCCGCGAGCGCGCGCAGCACTGGCAAGTGCCCTACGTCGAGACCTCGGCCAAGACCAGGGACAACGTGGACAAGGTAAGACAGCACGTGTCCTGCTGACACACTCGACACGTGCCGCGAGCGCGCGCAGCACTGGCAAGTGCCCTACGTCGAGACCTCGGCCAAGACCAGGGACAACGTGGACAAGGTAAGACAGCACGTGTCCTGCTGACACACTCGACACGTGCCGCGAGCGCGCGCAGCACTGGCAAGTGCCCTACGTCGAGACCTCGGCCAAGACCAGGGACAACGTGGACAAGGTAAGACAGCACGTGTCCTGCTGACACACTCGACACGTGCCGCAAGCGCGCGCAGCACAGGCAGGCAGACCTCAGCCAAGACCAGGAATAAGGTAAGGGGAGGCACTCCCTTTCGCTGGTGGATAATAAGATGGACGAAGTGGCCATCATCAGGGACAACGTAACGAGGACACTTCATTCCGCTAGTGAACACTTCAAGACTTGGCCAACACCATTTTCCATGTACACAAGGTAACACGAAGACATTGCGCTGGCATTAACGCTGGCGGTCAACATATGAGTCCCGAGGACTCATAAGACCAGGGACAATGTGGACCAGGTGTAAAGAGAACATTCCGTCCAGCTGGTGGACAGCAAAATATGAACCAGGTAAGGCCGCCGACCCGGGCCAAGACCGAAGATAGTGTTGACAAGGTGGGTAGATTAGAATAGGTACAGTGGCAACACTGTGGCGGTGAGGTGGGGGGAGCCAATACAGGTCAGGATTTAAACTGCTCGGGATAAATCGATAGATGTTACTTTATTTTACACAGAAACCAATAAGATCGGGTTAAAAACAACAATGTACGCGGCGGTATTGTTAATAGTTACTACAGAAAGTCGGAGTCTTACTACAGCCAAAATGGTTTATATAACGGGTGTAAGGGACAGCCCTCCTCAAACTGATAGGGTGATTTCAGTATATCGTACTAAGTTGACCGGTACATGAAATTATTTCAGGAACTTTATGGGAATCCAATGAAACTGATTTGTTTAATTACCTCACTCGCAATGTATCGCTACCTCTGCAAAACGCACGCAGCAAACGGCAGCGCAGCGAGCTTTCGAAAGGATAGCTGCGCCCGCGCTACGTTTTAACAGCTGATTTCATGCGTCGTTCATGACATTTTTTTTTTATTTTTTTTTATTTTTTCATTTTATCTGTGTTATTTACATTAATGGAGTTCTGCATACAGATGATGTAACTTTACATTGAAATAAAGCAAAAAAAATAAAAATCGAAAAAAAAAAAAAACCTGAGGAAATTTCCACTGGAATATGATTCAAAATAAGGAGCTGATTGCACCCTGTTAATTTGTGGAAGGCTGTCCCTTACACCCTGTATATATAAGCCTCTCCCCACCTCTACGCCTCTAGTTCATAAGATAAGTCTTTCTTCTTATACTTACCTCCCACCCGAGCCAAGCCTGAGCTTTGCACGCTTCTGACTAAGTTGCCACCGACAGTACCGCTGTCCCGCTCCGGTACTGTGAGCGGCTCCGGCTGGCTTGGTACAGTTGCGCGCGCATCGCCTCGCCTGACGCTTCCGTACTTCACCTACACCCACAGACACACTACACAATGTTATGATATCAGTGTTTTTAGGGAATTGAGAAATTATTGCGTTAGTCATGTGTTCGTTCAGTTCGATCATGCCATTTCAAAAGCGTTAGGTTTCAGGCAGTGCGCGGTGCAACTCTTATCCATGTTTTCGTACCAAAAATTTATCTTTTAACCGAAAACAGCTCAAAGTTAGGTTCAGCAATCGCTGAAAATTCAAAATAGTGGACTAAGTTTACATTCGCGTGTTGACCGGATCGGATTTAGTAAGACTTGGTCGACTAACAAGGTCCTAATTCCACTAATTGGCAAACGTTTCACAGACAGATTTGTCTTATCAATAACAAATATTCTAGAACCAATTAGACGTTTGTTAATTATGGATATTAGGGATATATTGACTGTCGGTTTTGTTAAATCGTTCTGCCAAATCGCTAATGTAAAACTAGTCTTACTGGTATATCAGTTCTTTTGTTTAAAGGTGTATCAGTCACGTATTGCTGCCTCTTTAAGCCAGCATAAGGTATATGTGGGTGGTGGGATCCGTAGGGGCTTGTGTGTTATGTCCGGTGTGTGATAGTGGCTCGTCCGCAGGTGTTCTTTGACCTCATGCGCGAGATCCGGTCGCGCAAGTCCGACGACAGCCGCGCCACCAACGGCGACGTCAAGGGCAAGAAGCGGAGGAAAATCAAGTGCGCCATCTTGTAGGCACTCACATGACGACACGCGATCTCAAGCTTGAGGGTAGACGTAAGTCTACGGGCTTGTTTGTATGATGCCGACGTGTAAATAATGTCAGTAGGACGCTTAGGACGCATCGTGCGTGCGCGAGCGCATGGCTGGCAGGGATGCCTTCTCAACCGCGCGTGGTGCCGGATACACAGTTGTGTGTGTGATATTTGTCCTATGAATCAGAAATACTATAGTAGAAATATAATACAATGCAATATACTGTTGATTTCATTAAAAAATTGCAACTATTTATTTTCATAAAGTTTCATTAAATAACAATTATCACACATTCAACTTCACTACTCAAAAAACACATCTTGTATATTCGTCTATTGTATTGTGGACTCTGTGCCGTTAACGTTAAGGTCGACAATCGCGTGTCAAGTGTCACTATCACGCTCACATGTACTAGGTGTAAGCAGGCTATTGTAAATTTTAATATATTTCGCCCACTTTGGTGCTTGCATTTATTGAATACTGTTTGTAATGATGCAGTCGAAATTGATTTGCGAAATATTAATGAAATTGTGTTCCCCAATCATTTAAAATCTGACTGCAAACATAAAAAGCTCAATAAACGTTTTTTTATAATGAAAAAATTAAAATTGGTAATTTGCTTGTCAACTTTAACAAATATTTGTTATTACTTACAAAAGAAACATTTTGACTCAACTCATTACAAACAGAATTCCATAAGTTTTTTATGGATTAATTAATGTTTATTGTATGAAAGCTTAGTGCTTCGCGTCTTGTGCGTGTCTCCCGCGGGCTGACGTCACTCGCTGCCCAGTGTACACTGACAATAAGTCATGGTTGCGTATTGTTCATATTATGGCTGACTACAAAGCTTTTGGCACTCGCCACTAAGAAAAATAAGGAACCCAGAGATAACATGACGTTTTGAAACAATGATTGTTCAGTGCGAGAGGGATACAAAGCTATGTAACGGATAGCGCCATCTCTTTTTCGCAATGGGACAGATATGTAATGCTTTAACATATAAATTGGTGCAAGCTGAATAAAATTAGCATTTAAGCACCTCCAGGTTTTCCCCTTGCTTACCTTTTAAGTAATTTTGCCTTTGTCTCAGATCATAAATAAAAGAGGCCTAATTAAGATATTGTCCTTGTCAAAGATTGTGCATATTCGTCACAAATGGTTTACTGTGAAATTACTAAACTTTTCTGTTTTGTAAAAACCCATAGATTTGAATGAATGAAAAGCGCGTATAATATGAACAATACAGCCGGTCGATTCTGTTGACATCTCACCGTGATCACCTAGGTGGAGTGAACGACAGGTGTGCTGTCATTCTTATCTTGTTTGTATGGTTTGACAGCTCAATTGTAGTTCACTTCGCCTAAGTGTTCACTTCGACATGTTTACAGAATCGCACTGCTGTATACTCACACACTCGCACACGCATGGTCGGTAGCGTAAGTTTCGTATTTATTTTGTATGTATAAGTGCTAAATGTATGTGTAATGTGTCGAGCGGGAACTGTTGTCCTGTTTGTACGAGGACGTGTTTACAGAAATAGTATTTATTCGACTACGCGATGTAAGGCTAGTCAGTGTTGGTGTCGCAAATTATACGTTATTTGGTGTAAATCTCACGGTAAATGAATCTCTTGGGCATTAAAGATTTTTCGTAAGAAGTTTTTTTTTGTTTTTGCGAATTTTTGGGAAGCACTTCCTTTTGTGTTGAAAGTGGATATTCAAATACTATTTCAGTGAACGTTTCGTATGTGATGTCTGCACCGGATGCTTAAGTTCGCTTCTCGGAGTAGCCGATAGTTGTCATGTCTTGTATGTACCACGGTTCACGTTTTCACTGCCACTGCGCGTGCGCATACTACTATTTTCATTCAATATTTCTTGCAGAAGTAGCATCTCCAGTGCAACAACTATAAAAGACGCTAATTTATTTCTTCAACTTTTCTTTTTTATTCAGTATCGCGCAGTGGCAGTAAAAATAAACCAAAATATATAAATGTAATGCTAAGTTTTGTATGCAATAAAGTCTGATATTATTAAATCTTCACGACTTACTTTTTTATATTTGGCCGTTGATCCGCCATTTTGGGCTGTTTGCCTCACTTTCAACTTGTTTACTATGAGAGGATTATCTCGGAATCACTTAGAACATACTTACGCTAGAACTATAATAGTGGTTACAGAAGAAGCAGGATGGTCCTGTTCAAACATTTAAACTAGAAAACATGGCTGAGGTGTCAGTTTTCAGTTTTATAGTTAAACCGAACGGTAATTTTTATTTGCGTCGAATAAAGGCTTGTTCCTACATGATAGTGAGTAAGCAAGCTCGACATTAACGTCTCGTTGTAATGCCATTACGATAGATTTGTCCACACAGTGCGACGCACGCGTAGCAATAACATGTTAGCATAATATACTGTTATCGGGGCCAGATGTGTACATCTTTAGATGGTCCCCAACTGCCAAGACGAACTAATTTTATAAGTCCATTTGCAAATATAGAATCCTTCATATAGGATATCTATTATATAGTAACTCCTCAAAAATTCGTCACCTGTCGATAGAAATTGTCGAGAATAGGCTTAAACTTTTATAATTATCGTGTTACACAGTTACTGTCGACAAATGGCGGTTTTCAAACTTATATTCCTATAAATGTACTTGTAATTTTCTATAGGCTAGTTATTTTAGTTCACAAATGTATGGATTATGTACCTACGTGTATGTATGTATATCGAAGTCACAGGAACAAAATGATTGATATGATGCAGGAAATATACAGATTTGCAAAATTATGTGTATTATTTCACCATAATTAACATAAAGAAATAAAAATTGAGGACAGCCATGTGAAGATTCTAGGCTCTATCCATACTGCACAAAATAAAATTTTCCCGAATAATTTTATCTATTTTGTTAGGTAAGTATTCAAAATAACGTATAATTATACTACAGCACTAAATAACACAGGTAACAATATTTATTACTATAACATTTTACTATTTCAAAACTAAAGCATGCACTAGTAGATTGAATCTAAATATATTGAAAATTATCCTTTATTCCACTGAAATAAGAATTACATTACTTCGATCATTTATTAACAGTTTCTGTATTTCTACAATCAACCTACTTCACTTATTTTAAAGTTTATTTTTGTGTTATTTGCATATACATCTTTTATTTGGTATCGAATGGTACCTATGTAACTCTTATTTTGTAAATATGCAACCTACAGGCGTTCCTGACGCTGATCCGGCAGATGTCGCGCGTCAAGAAGGGTTTGGCGGCAGAAGAAGAAGAAGAAGACGTTAAGAAGAGAGGGCCGTGCTGTGTCATGTGCTAGCTGGCGATACTCGACTGATCACACCACCACACTGTATAGTAATAGGCACGAGCCATGAGCACAGATGAATGCATCAGGTTGATCTCGCGAATGTACGGTGGGCGAACGAAGCTTGCAAGCCCAAAAGTCGATGAGCATTGACCGACGAACCAATAACGTGAAGCGTCAGAGCTGTCGTCGTCAAACCGACCAATAGAGAGTGTGCTCACTACTCGTGCCGGTTATTATAACTGCGTACAGTAGTTCAACGGTCACACGGCTCCCGTTGAACCAAGCTACACTGTGACACTAGTATGGACGTAGCTGTATAATACAAGGGGTGGGGCGAGACTAAAAAGTTGCCATATAAAAAAATAAAGCTAAAACACTGTTAAAACTGCAGCTACCCCATAGCAAGCACTAAGCTATCCAGGTATTGTCAAAATCACAACAAATACTAATGCTAAGGTTTTAACTATGCATGCAACGTGTAACAGAATAAACACAATAGCTGCGATGGGGTCATTGCACTCATCATTATGAGCAACTTATTAATTTTAGGAACTACCTTCAAATCGCGAAAAATAAATCGAGTGTCCCATACATTTCTGTGCGCTCGAAAAAACTGAACAGCAGATTTTACTTTTTTTCGCGATTTAGGCGTAGTTCTCATAGTAAATGATGCGTACAACCCCTTTTTACCGACTTCATTATGTATTGCGTTTATTCTGTTACGCGTTGTATAGCGTGTGTTCCGAAATTTAACCCAGTGCTCATGACGTCATGGAATCCGACGCCATATTCACGTCATGAGCACTGGCCAGTACACTGGGTTATATTTTCGGAAAACACGCAGTGTTGGCTACGTTCATATGTCTAACAAATAAGCACTGCCAGATTTTCTATATTATACAAGTCTTTGAAATGTCAGCTATCATGCATGAGATGTGCCATGAACTATTTTCTGATATGTCTGACTATTTGATCTAGTAGTATTGCTATGTATAATAATTTATTTAAACTGGTTAATTATGCTGATTTTTTCAACGACCGATGTGTTTAATCTGAGGAGTAAAAATGTCGTGACGATTTCTGTTGAGAAAAACTGTCAAGAGGTCAAAATTATTCCTCAGATTATAATATCTGGCATTAGAAAAAACAGCCTAAAATAAAATGCAAGTTAATCTCATCTCATTAACCGATGCATATTACAAAGAGGTTTTCGTACAAAGTGGTACTGCATTTTTCTCACATTTCAACCAAGAACTGATTAAAAAACATGCTTTAGTGTCGCCATCTATATCATGGGTGTCGCTATCATCCGCAGATGGAAGTAGATATTTTATAGGTGTGATATTATAAAACTACAGATGTTGCATTTCATGAACTCGCGTCGATCATTTCAATTTATGCCTTATAACAATGAAATAAGGCGCAAAATGCGCGCTCGTGAATGGCATTATCTGAAAATGCTCGCTCAATCTCATAAGCCCTGCTTGTGCCAATCAAATTAATCGAACTCCTTTATTGAGTGTGTTACAATGAAAGTGTCCTATGGGATTAGACATTTGTAAAAATAAGAAAATAAACTGTTTTAGGCCACTTTCGTAAGATAGCCTTTTACATAAAGGCTATCTTGCCAAAACCGGCTACTATATAGTTAGTCGATTAATACGAATATTTCTGTAAATAATAATTAAAATAAAACAATTGTATTATATGTATTTGTGCATTTTTATTTATATAAAAAAATATCTGTTACAAAAGGTACCCTTACTTCAGTCTATGAATACACAATTATTTTTACTATTTACATTGTTTTAATTGCTCACACTTTAAGTGCTATAAAACATATACAAAATAATATTCACTCATTATATTTTAACTTAGCTTCTTTAGTAGATTATTAAACAACACGCTCGTACAATGATACGTCAACTATTAAGTGACTGATATCTTTTGTTTTCAAATAAATAAATAAATCCGATATTAAATGGAAGGATATGAATGGGGATGGAGGGAGAGGGAGGCCGAAGAAAGGACTGTGTGAGGAGTGATGTGAAAGAAAACAGTGAGTGAGAGAGGTGGAAAAAAACGTGCTGCGCCCACTCCAGGTGACACGGGATAAGGGTAAGACACCGGGGTGGGGGATGCAATAGGTTATGGAGATTTATCAAAATATCTTAACATAATAATTGCTGTGACACGAGACAGAACTAAATAACAACGTCTAAGAACTAATCTAAACGTTATGCGTTTTTGCACGGCAGGACGCTCGAGAACGTCGAGCTCGAGCGTCGATCGCTTATTCTCGCGATGATCGCTTTGTAATAGCACGACAGCGCCTCTGTTTTCGTCTGACTTGTGTCACATAATGCAACAGCTGGAATTAGTGTGTTTATGATGCAAGGACTAGGAACCGACTAGTCGTTTCAAATGAAAAAAATTAAAGCCGTAATTATCTGAGGTTCTAACACGCACTTAAATAACAAAATTAAATATTTCATATGTAATGGCCCTGGGTTGCAACTAATTCGGAGTGGAAAATAAATCTGGTTTGTGCAAGTGGGCCGTAGTTGCTCTAGGTGGCTGTGCCTGATGCCTTATCTCCGGCAGTAGGTCATGCGGCTGTTCCTCGTTGATGCATGCGGTGCAGGTGTCCTATGTCCAGCAGTGGGCGCTCAGGCCAGCTGGCAGTGGTGGCCGCAGCCGGCGGGGCACAGCTGGTGCGTGTCCATCCAGCGCCTCATGTGATGCAAGTGGCCGCCATGAGAACAGCCCTGGCACCAAGCGTACAAGCCTCGCACAACCTGGAAACCAAAAGCAGATTAATATTTGACGAAAACTGAGGTGTCAAACGCATTTTATCCACGAGCAACATTACAGAAACATTGATCTGCCAAGCACTAAAAACTGGTCTGCAATGATTATGGTACAGGTACAGGTGACTGTTGTGACGTACCCGGTGGCACACGGCGCACAGGTCGGGCAGGTGCCGCAGGTGCGGGTGGCAGGAGTCGCAGGCCGCATGCGGCCGGGTGCGGCGCCCGCAGCGCCCGCAGCACACCGCTACACTAGTGGATTGCTGTGACATCACCCAGACACTGTTCAGCCAGGCACAACGGACGACCTGGACGGCGAAAATAGTGATTTGAGACATATCAGTTAATTCCAATACAAAAAATATTGCAAGCATTTTTCTAGTGAAAATTTGCTGTAGCATCTTCAAAAACTGGCTGAATCATATAAGAACTGACCTCGGTGGCGACATTCCATAGCTTGTGTCTCTGCAACAGCTCGATGTAGCCCAGCAGCCAGTGTTCTTGTAAACTCTCGTCAATGTACGGGAACAAATCACTCCTGAGTAAACAAATATAACCTGATTTGTTTAAAATATTTGACTGACTGAAAATACCAGGGGGTTTAAAAAGGCCACTTTAGCAGAATCAGAAAGCACATCACACTACCCGCCACTGTCCAATTTTCCCAATCAACCTTGAACCTAATGCTTTAGCGATAACGATGAAAATGAAATTTGACAGACTATTGTGTAATTAATATTATGATTCTAGTGTGATTATGCTAAACTGACCTTTATGGACTCGCTGCTTAGCTTTTGTATCATTTATGTTGTCCCTCTATTATATAAATACGTTGGACTGCATACTATCGATGTCGGAATGAAGACTTTTGATTTTCGCCCTTTTGGCGCTGATGGCAATGTGAGCGGCGTCCATGGAACTAATATTAGAGATGGATAACCTTCGATAAAGAAGTACTTCTATAGGCTTATCAATCGTGAGAGTAATATAATAATAAACTACTCAAAACAAAATAGCCCACCTCGAATCAGTCACTATTTTGGTCTAAATAAAGTTAATATCTGTGTAGTTGTTGACAAAGTTATGGTTTGAACCGTCAAGGTGACATGTTTAACGGCCGAACCCAATAACCTAACTATCACCAGATTTGGCATACTGGAGATAGCAAAACAAATGAAACAATATGAAAATTATATAGGTTTTCTGTTGTTTCATTTGTTTTTCTATCTCCAGTATGTGATAGATGTCGTGCGGTCCATGGCCCTTTACGGGGCCCCGGTGTGGGCGCGTTCATTGAGGCAGCGTGCTGCGAACCACTTGAACGCGCCCCAAAAGGTGGTGGCCCTCAGGATGACCCGAGGGTACCGCACGATCTCGCGCGAAGCGGCGGGTCTCCTTGCCGGATTGCCGCCATGGGATCTGGAGGCGGTGGTCCTCGCGCGCCTGCATGATTGGCGCGCGGAGGTACTAAGCCGGGGGGAAACTCCGCTGACGCGGCAAATTGTCGCACAGCGGACGGACTTCCCGCGCGATCTCATGGCTTCATGGAGACGACGACTATCGCAACCCAGCGCAGGGCACGCCACAATAGCGGCAATAAGTCCCCTCTTTGAGGAGTGGCTTGAGAGGCGCCACGGCTTCCTCACCTTCCGCCTGACGCAGGTCCTCACCGGACATGGATGTTTCGGGAGGTTCCTGCACCGAATTCGGCGGGAGGAAACGCCCGGGTGTCACCACTGCGAGGATCGACCGGAGGACACGGTAGAGCACACTGTGCAGGTGTGCCCCGCTTGGGCGGCGCACCGCCGTGTCCTCGAAACGGCGATTGGCGGCGACCTCTCGCGTCCGGCCTTGGTCCAAGCCATGGTCCGGAGCGAGACGGAATGGGACGCCGTTGCCTCCTTCTACGAAGCAGTCATGCTAGCGAAGGAGGTGGCGGAGCGGGAGAGGAGACCTTCTCGTCCCGGCCGCCGTGGTGGACGCCGCGGGCGTCGGGGGCCACCTGGTGACCTCCGGCCACCGTAGGCCTGTGGACGGCGAGCTATGGGTGGCTCGCCGTCCGTCCGTCTAGTGACGACAGGCCGTGTCGACGGCGCGTTAGTGTTCCACGCGCGCCTCAAAGAGAGTCAGCAACACAGAGGGGCCCGAAAGGGCCGACGCCTGCCGGAGTCGCGGGATTATTCGCAAGAGACACCGTGGCTCCGGAACACAAAGGGCAATGAAGGAACATGGATGGGTTTTAGTCAGTAGAAGTCTGACACTCCCTCCCGCTACACCCAGAGTGGGAGGAGTCATTAAAAAAAAAAAAAAAAAAAAAAAAAAATTCGTTTATTTCAGGTCTTGGACCCATAAAAATACAATTACAAATTATTTTTAAAATTGGATGATTTCCCATACCTAAAAAAAAAAAAAAAAAGTATGTGATAGATAGGATATTGGTTTCGGCCGTAAGAGCCCTTATCAATATTTATTCCGACAACATTTATATTGATTTCAAGAGGGTAGCTAAAAAAGTGAAGTACTCGAAAAAAACATCGAATGCACAAATTCTCAGTCACTTAAGTTTTCATTCTACACCAAACGCTGTTGAGTACTCGAAAAAAACATCGAATGCACAAATTCTCAGTCACTTAAGTTTTCATTCTACACCAAACGCTGTTGAGTACTCGAAAAAAACATCGAATGCACAAATTCTCAGTCACTTAAGTTTACATTCTACACCAAACGCTGTTGAGTACTCGAAAAAAACATCGAATGCACAAATTCTCAGTCACTTAAGTTTTCATTCTACACCAAACGCTGTTGTGTTTCCTGTGTTAGTTGTGATCACTATGCCTGGTTCTCGACGACATATGGACATGGAAACCGCTGCAAGAGCAGTATCCTTGCTACAAGAGGGACAGTCTCATAGATCTGTGGCTATACACCTCGGTGTATCGCGACGAGCGATCCGAAACGTTTGGGAACGGTATCAGGAGACCGGAAGTGTAGCTAGGAGACCTGGCACAGGAAGAGTTAGGGCTACAACTGCCCAGGAAGACCGATACCTAAGGTTAACCGCACGTCGGGAGCGTACTGTAACCGCTCGGACCTTACAAACTCGACTACGGCAATCTACAGGGACGAGAGTCAGCGATCAAACCATTCGAAATCGGCTTAACGAAGATGGACAACACTCCAGAGTACGTGCTATTCGACTAAAACTAACGAGGGCTCATCGTGCAGCACGCTTAAGGTACGCCCGGGAACATTTGGAATGGACTATGGATAACTGGAGGAATGTGCTTTTTACGGACGAGTGTAAAGTGAAGTTTTACAGTGACGACAGACGGATACGCGTGCGGAGAAGAGAAGGGGAACGTTTTTCTGAACCATGCGTGCATGGAACAGACCGATTTGGGGGTCCCAGTGTATGGTATTAATATAGTATCAAATCTTCTTACACTAGTAGATTATATCTCGTTTAGTTTGGACCGCGGGCGTCAAGTAGACGTACTTTACTTTGACTTCCGGAAGGCGTTTGACAGGGTTAACAATGACGCGCTGCTAATGAAGCTTAGCAAAATAGGGTTCGCACCATCTCTCCTCCGCTTCTTTGCAGACTACCTACGTGATCGACAGCAGTTTGTTAAGCTTGGTATGTACGTGTCAGGTACCTATCACACGCGTTCCGGCGTGAGTCAAGGCTCAATTTTAGGGCCTTTGTTATTTCTCATCATGGTCAACGATCTTCCTCAAGTTCTGCTTCATGCAAGATGTCTCTTGTATGCTGATGACTTAAAACTGTACCTGGAAATAAATTCCGACCGTGACAGTTTGGCGCTACAGAGGGACATAGATGCGATATACAAGTGGAGTGTAGACAACAAGATGGAGTTTAATTCGTCCAAATGCTTCGCTATGACCTTCGGTCGAATGCGGTGCCCAGTTAATTTTGAATATAATTTGAATAATAATACCATTACGAAATCAACAACCATGAAAGACCTGGGAGTCACATTCGACCGAAAGCTCACCTTCCACGACCATATGATCACGGTAGCTAAACAATCCTACCAAAGGTTAGGCTTTGTTCTGCGTAATTGCCGTGATTTTCGCACTGCACATGCCGTCAAAATAATATTTAATGCTCTCGTACGTAGCAAGCTGGAAACCAGCTCTTGCGTTTGGAATCCACACGAAAGTACCTACGCACTTTTATTAGAGAAAGTCCAAAAAGCGTTCCTTAGGTACCTATATAAGCAGAAACACGGCTACTATCCTTACCTCTATCCGACAAAGTTCTTACTGGGTTGCCTCGGATACAACTCGCTAGAGGTAAGGCGTGCTCGAGATCAGCTCACAATAGCCTGTAAGACACTCCGTGGTGTTATTGACGCTCCCGATCTGCTTCATGTGCTGGCGCGCTTCTTTGTCCCAGACAATTACTGCCGGGGCAAAAAGCACAGGATGTTTGCCATGCCTCCATGTCGTACTGTTGCACGTGCTAAGTCGCCAATTCCTCGCACTCTGGCTGCGCTTAATGATCTCTTAGATTCCAATCCAACAAGCGATCTGTTTGCGGATGGATGGACGAAGATTTTATTGGTATGTCAGAAGTACTGCGAGAGTAATTTATGAAAGCGTTGTTGCCTTTTATTTATGTTTTCCTTTTAAATTTTACTTTGTTCATTTTGTATATTTTTGAATGTGTTATAATTGTCTCTTTTATTTTTATAATTTTTATATGTTACTGTAATTGGTTTACGGCCGTTGTAATTAAATAAATAAATAAATGTAAATGTAAATGGTATGGGGTGGAATTAGCTTACACGGCAAAACAGAGCTGGTAATTCTGAATAAGGTACCGTAACTGCCGCCAGTTACATCGAGCAAGTAATCCGGCCACATGTCATCCCATTTTCACAAAGAGTGGGCAATAACTTTGTTTTTATGCATGAAATGCTCGCGCACACACAGCCCGCACTACACAAAGAGCACTCTCTGAAGCCAATATCACCGTTATGCCATGGCCAGCAATGAGTCCCGACCTCAACCCCATCGAACATTTATGGGATCAGCTCAAAAGACGCCTGAAAGAACGTTACGGTGATGTGCCAGTGAACAGCCAGCAGGAGCTCATTAACGCTTTGAAAGTCTGTTGGGAACAAATACCGGAACTAAACGTAGCTCGCTTGATTGAAAGTGTCCCAGATAGGCTCAGAGAGTGCATACGGAGCAGAGGAGGACCCACTCGTTATTAAAAAATAACAAGCACCATATTTTTTTCCAGAATAGTTGTGCTTTACAAGATTATGTTTTTCCTTTATTTTGTGTAATTTTTCCTAAAAACTGTTATTTTGTGTTTTTTATTAAACAAAATAAACAAATGTTTCTATTGTTCATGTTTACACTATTCCTAAATGCTCACTTGAAAGTTGTGTATTCATAAAAACTGAATGTTTTGGTTCAATTTTAAGTTGCAGCAAAAACATGGTGGGCCCTATTTAGTTTTGAGTAGTTTACATTATCACGCAAGAGAAAATAAATGACACTCCCAGTTATTTTTACTGTCCTTCATTTCTAAGTAAGTACTAGAATAATTGCTGTAAAGGCTTACTGAAAAATATTTTCAGTATACTTTGAATACGGGTATAGGCTAACAACTTATCCTTAAAACTAGTATATATATATTTGAGCATGTATCTCCTCGCTAAGTTTTAACGAGCTGAGCTGGATTCTCAATAGTTCGCAGTTTGAACAAAAAACTAATGAGCTGTTATATTGAAACTAGCTATCGCCCACGACTGCGTACTCGCATATTCCGTTTTTCCCGTGGAATTTCGGAAAATCCTCTTAGTGCACCCCTACGGAGTGTAAGGAAGCTACATTCCAAAGTTTAGCTTTCTACGACCAGTAGTTTCGGCTGTTCGTTGATCGATCAGTCAGTCAGTGTCAGCTTTTATATATATAAATTTGGTTTTAACCTCTATTCAAATGGAATCTACCAACTGAAGCAAAAACAAACATATTAACACAATGAAATTATATTTTTAATCATTGGCGAGTCCAAATAATTTGCAATGTTTAAAAAAAAACACACTTTATCGCCAGTTGTTTAAAGCGAATAATTTTTGATAGCAGCTTACAGTCTAATATAACAAAATTACCTAACAGTGAATGTCTTTAAAATGGCCCTGCAAATCTCGAAAGAAAAATATGGTACCTACCTAGCATATATTTCATAGTACTTTTGTAATTAATACTGCTGGAAAATTTCGACTAAAATTACTCACTGTCTGAAGAAAAACATCGACACATTATCGATATTGAACATTCACACCCCCATTTATCACACGGCATGGCACAAAAATCAATTGTCATTTGTCATAAACTATATATTTTAGTCCAGCGTATTTATATAATAGAGTTCAGTGGTTGCCCTTTTCAAAGGTCAACCAAATCCGGGTACACACTTAGAACCACGTAACAAACAACGCTCGTAGCAGATAGACTGATTGAGCAATGTCAATTATCACAAGCTATTAATTGTAACATTTGTCCAGAACCCTGAAAACAAACCTTACAGATATGTAAGCCTTGTTTTCAGGGCTCTGGCTATGACAAAAAAGGCATTCTATACTTAAAAGAAAGTATAAAATGCAGCACACAGAAGAGTGGCAGCCTGACCTGTGTTCCTGCAGCACCAGCATGACCACGGCGGCAGTCTGCACGTCTCCCAGCTCGGCGTGCAGCTTCAGCGCCGCCGCCAGCAGTGGCGCCACTTCCAGCTGAGGACTCTTGGCCTCTCCCACCCTCACCGCCAGCCCTGAGTCGCCGCCCTCGCCCTCCTCCAACTGAGAGGCCGTCAACAATTTTAATGACAGATCATGTTTAATCCAAATAGGCGGAAGTGAGTATTTTTTGTTTCCGCTTAAGAAACTACTCACACTTGTTCAGATCCATTCGCATTTCGCTGAACGATTTTGGTCACACTTATACAGTTGTGCTTCTATCAGCCGCGTACAGCGACGTAAGAATGAGAAGGTGGCAGCGGCAATGCTGAACTCTATCTATAGCACTCGCATGATAATAACACATTTGTCCTCATTTTATACTTGTTTACCGCGAAAGCTGAATAAACGCGGAAAGCTGGACGGACGCGTACGTGTCTCCATACAACAACGCAACGCACACAACTATGTTATGTTTTACAAAATCGTTGTTTTCTATGGGCATACGCTGAATTGAGCTGAATAAAATAATATGAGTAGTCCCTAAATCGCCGAACTAAAATTCATTAAAATTTTGGTACAGAAATAGATGGAACCCTAGTAATAGTTACAGGTTCGTTTAAATTCACACAATTAGATATTTGGATGAACACGGGTGAGTTCTAGTCAGTAAGAGTGGAGGAAGGTGCTTATTGTAACGGAAGCAATTTTTTTTTTTTAATTATAGAACTCAGAAGTTTTACACAGCAAATAAAGTGAAACGTGGTCGTGCTCACATGCATGTGGTTGTGGTGGTAGCCGGAGTGGTCGAGGTTGGGCGGCGCCGTGCAGGCGGAGCCGCTGGAGCCGCTGCTGGGCGACGAGCTGCCGCCCGGGGACGTGCCGCCGCCGCGGTGGACTGCTGCTATGTGCAACACATCTAGTTTTGACATTCTGTCGTGTAATTACGCCATCAACTAACTCAGCCAAAACTTTCCTCTTGTAAAACAGTTTGGTTCGTTTAACAACATATATACCGCTGAACGATGGAGATGAACTTTTAGTACACATGCATGTAGGGACAAATGTGATGCTTTGGGAATTATAAAAGTTATATGCGATTTGTACAAGGCATTCGATTGCGTTATCCATGAGACATTTATCAGGAAGCTACACTATTACGGAATCCGGGACGTTTCTCTGTACCTTTTTACATCATACTTGAGTGATAAGATTTAGAGAGTTGATGACAACGGTAAAATATCTCCTGGATTGGTAGTCAGGATGAGAGTCTCCCAGGGCTCAATTTTTGGCCCCTTCCTGTTCCTCAAAAGACTCGTGACACTCTCTACAGCACACTACTCACCGTTGTGCTCCTTGTCCTCGTGCCTCACGTGATGCGGGCTGGCGTGGTGCGGGTGCGGGTGCGGGTGGTGCGGCGGCGCGGGCGGGGGGGGCGCCGTGCGCAGCGGGAAGGCCTCCTCCGGCAGCGTCCAGTCCGCAGCCTCCGTGTCCACGTAGTGCGCGGAGGCCGCTGATACCCAGCCCGCAGTCTCTGTACCACAAAGGATCATATGAAGGTCCTGTCCAGACCTACGTGAGGCTACGTAGTATTTTTTATCCAAAGCGCAGCGATAAACTTAGCTTCGTTTCGCACAACGATAACCGCTTAGTTTTGAACAATCGGTTGTCGCATACCCTTTCGGTTTTTGCTACTGGCCTGGGTAGCGTAAACCACGAAGTTCTGAACAGACCTTATGTCAAGAAGCATAATAATACTAAAGAAGAACTCATTCATTTGTTGGATTTCTAGGTAATGTGTTTTTGGATCCAAAAACTCAGAACATTTTGACTGACATTTTGCTACACGGCTTTAGTTCCATTTATTAGACCTGAAGCCGCTAGAACTCTGGAAAAAATGAGATACTTAGATGAAGTAAAAAGTATTTTAAGAGTAAAGGAGTAAGTAACAGGTTTCTATGAATCGTTAGACTACACTAAAACAGAGCTAGGCAACCTATTCTAATCTTATATGACTGTACTCACCTTCAGTTCTGACATGCTTAGGCTGTTTGGCCGGTGGTATGTATATGCTCAGCGTGGGTTTACCCAGCACTCCACTATTGTGGAACTGAGTCTCGGCCCAGTCTTCCACCTCTTCCAGCGGTTCTTCTTCTACTGCGTTGCTGATAATAAACGTATCATTAGTTTTATTTTGGTTCCACGGAGAGGCGGCAAATAAATAAAATTAAATAGATCCTAAACTGACTTGTGATAAGTGTGCGTGTAGGGCGGCAGGGGCGGCGGCTCCGGGCGCGGCAGCTCGCGGTCCGACAGCGGCAGCGGCGCCGGCGTGCCCCGGCCCGCCGCCGCGCGCGCCAGGTACACGCAGCGCACCACCTCCCACACGTGCGACACCTACGGGCATGCGGCCAGGGCGCTCTTACACGGAGATACACTGGCTTCGCTATCAGAGGCGGCTCGTCCTAAAGAGCGCTGGTGCAGTGAACTCTCACAAAAATTGCATAATCTATATTTCCATAAAATCCTATACATAACATTCTTCCTACTATGCCTATACAATACACTCATAATAATAGCAGTTTACTAGAAACGTAGTAGAAACTAACTATTACCTACACGCACATTTGGCGTCAAGTTGTATGTGCCTAACGTGTGGAGTGGAGGAGCGCCAGCGACTGCGCTCCTATGAAACAAAATTCAGTACGATTTCTAGCACTGTATTCAATGAGTGCGAAAGAGAAACACCGACACAGTCCGACGCGTGAAACAGAAGATTTTGTATGGGAAATTAGCCTAATCTGGAGTGCCGCTCACGCGCGATGTTGCCAAATCGCGCAAGGCGGCGCAGCGGCCGCGCGCGGGTGTCGAATGCCTGTGCGCTGTTGCCATTCTTATGTAAACAAACACTCGGAGTCAGTTACTTTAGGGTAGAATGTAGATTCTTCGCAGTTTTTCTTTTAATTATGGATTAAAAATAGTTTTGCGCGATTTTTGTGTCAAAAAATGGAATTATACAGTGTGTCTTTTATAAAAAAATGTGAAAAGACTCTTGACATGCGTCTCGAACTTAAAGCTAAGGGGCCACCACGTCCTGATGTGGTACGAAAACTAAATCTTTTACGCGTGTTTTTAAATCCGAACAATATTTCAAAACACAAATGCATTATGTATGATAAGCATTGAAAAACGCTTAATTAGTTCCATAGCTGATTTTCACAAGAAAGTAATAAGATGTCTTCGTTCGCCAAAAAGACCGGCGAATGGATTTCTGTACAAATAAAATAAAATTAATGGTAAGGTCTGGTTTAACGTTTTATTTTAGTGAACCCCCATAAATAAATGTCACGAGCCGCCTCGTGTTCGCGTTCGTATTCGAGTGTTCGCTATGACAGATGTTCACATCTATACTGCCTTATATGAAGTGTAATGACACTTAAACGATACACAAATCCTATAACGCAGGGACATGACGAAGCCAACGAAACTTTGGTAAAACTTTCGTCCTTTTTCGTTAGTATTTCTTTTATGTATATTATATGGTGTACATAATAAAGAGTATTCTATTCTATTCGTCAAAAGAGATTTTTAGGGTTTTCGAGAACAAAATAAAACAAGAGATGGTGCGATATCATGGATGATGCATGTAACTCACCATGTGTCTACTGTGTGCTCTAGCGACCTCCGCGTTGTGCTGCGCGAGGTCGTGCGGAGTGGCGCCCCGCATGCGGTAGGCGCGCGCGCACTGCACCAGCGCCAGCGTGCGCGCGCTGGGCGGCGCCGCGTGCCGCGTCAGCGTGGAGGACGCTCCGCCGGGGAAGGTATGTAACTCACCATGTGTCTACTGTGTGCTCTAGCGACCTCCGCGTTGTGCTGCGCGAGGTCGTGCGGAGTGGCGCCCCGCATGCGGTAGGCGCGCGCGCACTGCACCAGCGCCAGCGTGCGCGCGCTGGGCGGCGCCGCGTGCCGCGTCAGCGTGGAGGACGCTCCGCCGGGGAAGGTATGTAACTCACCATGTGTCTACTGTGTGCTCTAGCGACCTCCGCGTTGTGCTGCGCGAGGTCGTGCGGAGTGGCGCCCCGCATGCGGTAGGCGCGCGCGCACTGCACCAGCGCCAGCGTGCGCGCGCTGGGCGGCGCCGCGTGCCGCGTCAGCGTGGAGGACGCTCCGCCGGGGAAGGTATGTAACTCACCATGTGTCTACTGTGTGCTCTAGCGACCTCCGCGTTGTGCTGCGCGAGGTCGTGCGGAGTGGCGCCCCGCATGCGGTAGGCGCGCGCGCACTGCACCAGCGCCAGCGTGCGCGCGCTGGGCGGCGCCGCGTGCCGCGTCAGCGTGGAGGACGCTCCGCCGGGGAAGGTATGTAACTCACCATGTGTCTACTGTGTGCTCTAGCGACCTCCGCGTTGTGCTGCGCGAGGTCGTGCGGAGTGGCGCCCCGCATGCGGTAGGCGCGCGCGCACTGCACCAGCGCCAGCGTGCGCGCGCTGGGCGGCGCCGCGTGCCGCGTCAGCGTGGAGGACGCTCCGCCGGGGAAGGTATGTAACTCACCATGTGTCTACTGTGTGCTCTAGCGACCTCCGCGTTGTGCTGCGCGAGGTCGTGCGGAGTGGCGCCCCGCATGCGGTAGGCGCGCGCGCACTGCACCAGCGCCAGCGTGCGCGCGCTGGGCGGCGCCGCGTGCCGCGTCAGCGTGGAGGACGCTCCGCCGGGGAAGGTATGTAACTCACCATGTGTCTACTGTGTGCTCTAGCGACCTCCGCGTTGTGCTGCGCGAGGTCGTGCGGAGTGGCGCCCCGCATGCGGTAGGCGCGCGCGCACTGCACCAGCGCCAGCGTGCGCGCGCTGGGCGGCGCCGCGTGCCGCGTCAGCGTGGAGGACGCTCCGCCGGGGAAGGTATGTAACTCACCATGTGTCTACTGTGTGCTCTAGCGACCTCCGCGTTGTGCTGCGCGAGGTCGTGCGGAGTGGCGCCCCGCATGCGGTAGGCGCGCGCGCACTGCACCAGCGCCAGCGTGCGCGCGCTGGGCGGCGCCGCGTGCCGCGTCAGCGTGGAGGACGCTCCGCCGGGGAAGGTATGTAACTCACCATGTGTCTACTGTGTGCTCTAGCGACCTCCGCGTTGTGCTGCGCGAGGTCGTGCGGAGTGGCGCCCCGCATGCGGTAGGCGCGCGCGCACTGCACCAGCGCCAGCGTGCGCGCGCTGGGCGGCGCCGCGTGCCGCGTCAGCGTGGAGGACGCTCCGCCGGGGAAGGTATGTAACTCACCATGTGTCTACTGTGTGCTCTAGCGACCTCCGCGTTGTGCTGCGCGAGGTCGTGCGGAGTGGCGCCCCGCATGCGGTAGGCGCGCGCGCACTGCACCAGCGCCAGCGTGCGCGCGCTGGGCGGCGCCGCGTGCCGCGTCAGCGTGGAGGACGCTCCGCCGGGGAAGGTATGTAACTCACCATGTGTCTACTGTGTGCTCTAGCGACCTCCGCGTTGTGCTGCGCGAGGTCGTGCGGAGTGGCGCCCCGCATGCGGTAGGCGCGCGCGCACTGCACCAGCGCCAGCGTGCGCGCGCTGGGCGGCGCCGCGTGCCGCGTCAGCGTGGAGGACGCTCCGCCGGGGAAGGTATGTAACTCACCATGTGTCTACTGTGTGCTCTAGCGACCTCCGCGTTGTGCTGCGCGAGGTCGTGCGGAGTGGCGCCCCGCATGCGGTAGGCGCGCGCGCACTGCACCAGCGCCAGCGTGCGCGCGCTGGGCGGCGCCGCGTGCCGCGTCAGCGTGGAGGACGCTCCGCCGGGGAAGGTATGTAACTCACCATGTGTCTACTGTGTGCTCTAGCGACCTCCGCGTTGTGCTGCGCGAGGTCGTGCGGAGTGGCGCCCCGCATGCGGTAGGCGCGCGCGCACTGCACCAGCGCCAGCGTGCGCGCGCTGGGCGGCGCCGCGTGCCGCGTCAGCGTGGAGGACGCTCCGCCGGGGAAGGTATGTAACTCACCATGTGTCTACTGTGTGCTCTAGCGACCTCCGCGTTGTGCTGCGCGAGGTCGTGCGGAGTGGCGCCCCGCATGCGGTAGGCGCGCGCGCACTGCACCAGCGCCAGCGTGCGCGCGCTGGGCGGCGCCGCGTGCCGCGTCAGCGTGGAGGACGCTCCGCCGGGGAAGGCGCGCTCCAGGGCCGCCTGGGCGCTTGGGGATAGGGAACCCGCTGTCGGCTGTTTGCGACTGCGGAAAAGACGGAGGCAGTCTAATAGCAGTCAAAAGATCAAAATTATGTGTACAGCTTGATTACAGGCCAGGCAGTTACAGGCCGGCAGGCATCCGTAAGCGATGTTTTGTGACTACTCCAAGGCATTTGATTGCGTAAATAACGAAACCTTACCCTTAAATTAGCACATTACGAGCTAAGTAAACATACAATGTTTGTGTGATATTATATTTGAACGACAGAAAGCACTAAGTCAAAATTAATGTTTTTAATTCAAGGAGTTTAAAAACAAATTGGGGGATATCACAAGGCTCAACATTAGGCCCTTGCTTCTTTTTTGTTTATTTAGTATATGCTATATGTTTAAAAAAAACACAACATAGAAACAAATGTTTTTTTTTCATGCATATTGTGACTAGAACATAGTTTAGTAGAAAATAAAAGATCGCGCTCACCCCAGGCCGGGCACGTGGCGCTCGGGCGCGGCACACAGCGGCGGCAGCGCCGGCAGCGGGCGCTCGGGCGCCGCGTGCGCCAGCTCGCCGCGCGCCGACACGCACACGCCCTGCGGGTTGGCCCACAGCACCGGGTGCGCCGCCTCGCTGAAGCGGTGCCGGTACAGGCTGCAGTCCTGACCACCAACACAAAACATCATGTCACTCCTACCTAAACCGATTGGCCGAGGTTTATAGCGCGCTCAGTTACAATTAAATAAATATCGGTACTAAAGCAGGCATTTTCCTGCACCAACAATTTGACCAACTATTGATTAGCAGATTAGTAATTTAAATTCTCTATACATTACCTTCCCCAAATGCATTCACTTCCAAACAACATTTGTGATTGGTTTAATACCATTAAACACTTTAAATGTTATGACGCACGCGCCTAGAAAGCGATGAACTTACCTGTCATCAATTAGTGCATTTTCGACAAATCACGACCGACACGGCATTTTTTAACTTTAGAATATTTTAATAATAAGGTTGTTGAAATTTACTACTCACTCTGCTGGTGGACAGGAAGGTGTGCGGCTCGGCCAGCCAGGCGATGGCGGTGGTGACGTCACGGTGCTCCGCGAACGTGGCCAGCGGCACGTGCGGGCGGCGCACGTCCCACACGTGGACCGCACAGTCCAGGACTAGCGCGCACGACGCTACTTGGTACCTGATTTAATAAATGTGATACAACTCTTTAAGAGTACCTCAATGAGTCTTTAAGCCAAGAGTGAATAGGTTACTTCTAGGCAAGCGTGCTCCATCTTAGACCGCATCATCGCTTAACATCAAGTGAGATAGAGGTCAAACGTATGCCTATAATAGTAAAAAAAAAAACAATGTAACGCACCACTCCTGAGTTTGCAGAGCCTTGAGAAGTCCCAGGTAGCGACTAGACGCTTTTCTTGAGTAGTATGTACTTACTGACAATTTGGTGGTTTTATAATATTATAGCGGGTATGCTAGCCAGGACATAAAGTCCCGTAAACCTACATAGAAAAGGGGGGACCCCCAACCGGACGGTTGTTGTATCCGGTGGGCAACTGCCGGATAGCTAATATTCGGACTGCTGTAACTACCGCGATGCAGGATTTCGTTGGTAGTTCGCTGCTGGCGGGATAGATGCGTTGCGTTATTTCTTGTGCCGTACAGTTTCAGCTTCGTTAGTTTTTCTTATGGCGGCATTGGTGCCGCTACAATAACAAACTATCCTAAAGCTCCTAGTGATCCTAGCGACACAACATGAAAAACAATGGTATTTTTTGACAAAAGATCAATTCGTGCGGTCGCCATATTTAATGTGATACTATAGAATACAATAGGTTTACAGCATGGTGTCCCTGTAAAGTAATTGTTGCTTTCATATTATTATTCTATCTACCCACCAAATACTAGGTTTAAAAATGTAGAAGATCTTTTAAAAAATGTAGGAATGTAGTAAGTTGCACTTACTTCTTCTGCGGCCTCCATTTGACGTGTCCGACAGACGCTATGGTGTAGATAGTATGCTCCAAATTCGGCTTGCCGTAGATGTCCCACACCTGGAATTTAATTATTATTATTGCAACAAATGCCTTTTTCATTTTACATTTTTATTTAGGGACATAAAACAGCCACGATATACAATTTTAACTTAATAATGCTAATTGTAACATTATTGCAGCCCACTGCATTGTCTGCTTATATGAACACAAGTACTTGGTGATGTGTGTCACTAAATGAGCATTATTTACATTAGTATTATTAACTAGCGCTTCGCCCGCGATATATATAATAATAAATATAATAAATCTTTATTCATACAATCATTAGTTCAAAGTATATACACGTATAAGGTACATCATTAGTTTTGAAACAAAAAAACAACATATCTCTGGGCCCCACACTAGGATTCCCTGTGTCGTGGGGTCCAGTCCCTTCCGTAAGTTTTAAAAAAGTATTTACATAAAAAGTAATGCATTTAATGTGTATATTGTACTATAACTAATTGTGTCTTGGAACACAACATAAAAGAAGACACAAAAATAGACAAAAGATATTTGAAAATAGAAAAAAAATAGTGCTAGTTTGCGACGGTGTGTTTGTGTATTAATGTATGTGGGTGTGTCTGTGTGTATGTGTGCGTGTATGTGTGTGTGTGTGTGTGAGAGTGAGTGAGTGTGTGTGTGTAGGTTTTGATGCGTGCTGTATAAAAGTAAGTGTACGGATGAGGTCGTGAGCGCGTGATATTAAAAAACACTTTTTAAGAGGTTCTCGGTATGGGCATAGTCTTTGGGTATTAGCCATTTCTGGATGGTGGTTTTGAGGTGGAATAATGTCAGGTTTATTATTGTGTTATTAGCTTTAAAGAATTTATTGTAAAGATAGGGTCCCATAAACGTAAAAGATTGACGAGCAAAAGTAGAACGAGCTCTCGGTATGTTCCACTTGAGGGTTCTGTAAGAGGTTTGCGCTGTGGTCTTAGCAAATTTATGAAAGCGGAGAAGTACCGAGGTAATGTAAAGCTGTCTCACGGTAAGGATGTTACATTCTGAGTACAGTACATTGGTAGAATAACGCCAGGGTTTCTTAAAAGCAATTTTTAAAATAGCTCGCTGAGCGCGTTCGAGCTTGAGAAGATATGTTTTCTTCGATGCTCCCCAAGCAATGACACAATAACTCAAGATTGATTGACAGAGACAGAAATAAACGGCTCGAATAAGTCGCGGTTTAGCTACAGACCTAATTTTTTTAAATAAGTAAGCGAGCTTTCTTACACGTTTTGTAACTGCATCGATTTGCAATTTCCATGAGAGATGTTCATCGATCATTATGCCTAAGTATTTTATGCACGAAACTTGTTCAATAGTCGAGCATTGGCAATGCGATAAAGTTGGATGCTTGGCAGACTCACATGTGTGCAGTTTAACGTTTACAGCTTGCTTTGGAGCAGATCTTTTGGTTATACTTAAGGCTATGAGCTTGGTTTTACTTGCATTAAGAGTCAGTAAATTATTACTCAGCCAGCTGGCAGTACTGCTAAGGCCCTCCTGGGCCACATCAACAACCTCTGTCCACGTGTTAGCATGGAAAATTATGGCAGTATCATCTGCAAAGGTGAAAATATTAGCCTGAGGTAGTCTAAGTGAACAGAGATCGTTCATGTAGGTCAGGAAGAGTGTGGGACCCAAAATGCTGCCTTGAGGCACGCCGTAAGCGATATCAGCGTAACCGCTTGTGTTTTCTCCTATTCGTACTCGCTGTTTTCGTCCACTTAGGTAAGAATGAAACCACTGCAGTGCTAGACCTCTAACTCCCAACCGCTCAAGCTTTTTTAGTAGTATAGGTCGCGAAACAGTATCAAATGCCTTCGCCAGGTCCAGGAAAACTCCAACACATCTTTGTCCGTTATTAATTTTGTCAGTTACAAAATCAACAAGACCTGTGACGGCATCTTCTGTGGACCGGGCTGAGCGAAAACCATATTGGTTAGGAGCTAGGAGGCTATTGACTTCTAAATATTTAAGTAGTCTGACATTGACTACCTTTTCAATCACTTTAGACACCGTACTTAATAGTGAAATTGGTCTATAGTTTGCCGGCTCCAGTGAATCACCAGCCTTGAAAACAGGTACTACCTCTGCAATTTTGAGATTATTCGGAAAGACTCCTGATGACAAACTCAGATTACATATATGTTTTAGGGGTGTCGCAATCACATATTTGTTTAGCTTTAACATATCATTACTGATGTTATCGTGTCCTGTAGCTTGACTGGATTTTAGCGTACCTATGAGTTTGATAACCTCAACTTCATCTGTTGGTTCGAAAAACAGAGAATGGGCTGAATGATTTGAATTATGGGTGAGACTCATATTGTTGCCTAATTCAGTTTCCGTTATTTTCAATCTATCCAAAATTGTCTCAGCCAAACGCTCGCCAATAGTGCTGAAATAGTTGTTTATTGTACTTAGAGATTCATTTGCATCGGTTTTTAGTTTTAATAATTTATCATTTGTATTTTCACATTTATTCAGATTGCAGATAATTTTTAGAGAGTTCCATGTCTTTTTTAAGTTATTTTTGTTTTCCGCTAGGAGGTTTTGTTCATATTTATGGTATATGAATATGTGGTATATAATGGATATCTTCAGCGCAGATTTAGTAAAAACAATTTTTGGCCTAATCCAGATGTATAACACTAAAGAAGTGGTTTGTTAGATGACTGGATAGCTAAATAGATGTTTATAACTCTTTCACTCAAAACTACTGACGGATTTGAATAAAAAATGTTGACACTAGGGATGGCGATGATTTCCGAAAAAAAAAACGATTTTTAATCGATTCCAATCGTAAGCCTATGAATCGATTCACAAAAATATCGAGATCTTAAAGATCGATTACTAAAAAATCGTTTTCCTTTTGTCAATTTGCAGTTATAATTTTAAAATAAATCCATTTTATTAAAAACAAATAAATAACATGATAAATGATCTCTTATCAGTTAAATCAGTTTATTTTTTTAGTTCAGGGATAATGTAAAAAAGATCTCAGATCGCCAACCCTAGTTGACACATATAGTTTGTATAAACCTAAGATTTAGACATAGAATACGTTTTATCCTTGTAGCACGTTGCCTTGGGATAATATATATCTTTCACGCTGCCGAGGCCGACGTCAGAAGCTAGTAAGAAGACAATCAAGTAGCCTCTCCACATAATTAACCTAATCTTCAAATGTTTGTCCTCTACAAAACCCTTATCTCAGATCCTCTCAGACGCAATAATATTGTATTCACTTACACGCGCCACGCTGATAACGGCTAGACACATTCATTATTATCTAATTAATTGTTTAGTGTCGCACTGTCGCGTGGGGTCGCTACCAACGATAGATTTAGTGATATTGCCGAATAAACGAATGATGAGGAAATTTGCCTACTTAGTCTACACTAATCTACACTACATTAGACGAGAGATTTTGTATGTTTGTAACGAATAAACTCAAAAAGTATTTTAAAAAACTTTTTTCATCGAACCCATATGTGTGGGGTATCTATGGATAGGTCTTCAAAAATGATATCGAGGTTTCTAAAATCATTTTTTTCTAAACTGAATAGTTTGCACAAGAGACACTACCAAAGTAGTAAAATGTGCCCCCCCCCCCAATAACTTCTAAAATAAGAGAACGATAAAACTAAAAAAAAAAATATGATATAATATGTGATGTAAAGGTTAATGCTACGTTACAAGCATTTCATGAGTGGTTCACGGCAAATAAATTATTCATAAATAGTAAAAAGACTCATAATGCTATTTACAACTACAGCCCGTAACAAAGATACCTTAAATGCTGCTTTGAATAATGTTGAAATTGAGACTCTTGCCGAAGTAAAATTTTTGGGAATACATATTGACCAACTCTTAAACTGGAAACCAGAGTTAAAAGCCATTGATGCATCTGTATTATCTGCATGTTATGCTCTGAGAGCTCTAAGAAATGAAATTAGCATAGAACAAGTAGAGGACAAGTACAAGAAGTAAACATTTAAAGTGTAGTTCTCTGATCTATTATTGACCTTAAAATTAAAAAACAAATAAAATCGTACATTAAATTGTCTTTAATAAGTTCGTTACGGTATGAATGGTGTGCACAAACGTTATCCAAATAAACTATGTGATATATTTTCGAACAACGAAAGGCAAATAAGTGAAGTGACGAAACAGAATATATACGTAAATAAACATTAAAAAGCACTGTGATAATCCTCCGTGAAAACCTCCGTGGTTAAAATAAATACGATTAGAAAAACTAAGTGGCTGTCAAAAGGGATCAAATTATGCAGTAAAAAGAAAAGAAAACTTCTATGGCAGTTTAGACTAAATCGTAGCAATATTAATAAAACCATTTTATATAATTATTCTAAAATATATAAAAAAATTATCCACTTAACACAAAAAGCACAAAACAACTACAATATAAAAACATCGAAAAACAAATCGAAAACTGCGTGGCAAATTATCAATCGTGCAAAGTTTAACCTACCTAAATCTAACATAACTAAAATTAAAATGGGTGGCTGCGTTATATCTCAACACAAGACTATTGCAGAAGCATTTAATAATTTCTTTATTGATAAAATACAGCCAAAACTGGGTGTAAACTGCAGACCTAGGGCGTATACATTAGACTACAATAATAAAACTATGTTTATGGCCCCTAGTATACCAGACGATATTAAAAGGATAATAATGCCTTGATAATAATCCTTGCATAATACAAGCAGTGTGGGATATGACGGTATTGCTACTAATATACTAAAACATGTTGCGGATGAAATCTGCGGTCACTTGAGTCATGTCATCAATCTCAGCATTAGTGCAGGCGTTTATCCTGATGCTCTAAAAGTCTCTATTGTTAAGCCACTATTTAAGAAAGAAGATAGGGAGTTAATGGAGAACTATCGGCCTATTTCACTAATTCCCATAATTTCTAAAATATTTGAAAAATATATTTACAAGGAATTAAATTCATTTATAGAAAAACATAATATTATATGCGAGGAACAGAAAGGATTTAGAATGGGTAAAACTATTAATATGGCCATATATGATTTTTTATATAATGTTACATATAACGTTGATAAGAGGAAACCGGTCTGTGGCGTTTTTTGTGATATGACTCAAGCCTTTGACTATGTGCACTATGGTACACTTTTAAATAAACTTGAAGGATATGGAATTAGAGGAAATGTCAACAACCTAATTAAATCTTACTTACATAACAGAACTCAAATAACACATATAAACCAAATTAATATGAAAAGTAAACATGAAATTGTATTTCAGTCCTCAGAACGTATAGTTTCGTTTGGTGTGCCACAGGGGAGTGTTTTGGGGCCTCCTTTGTTTATATTATACATAAATGATCTACCGAAAGGCATCCCTCAACCTCTGACACTATTTGCCGATGATAGCACCATAACTATACCTTGTAAAAGTGTTGATACTTATGAAAGTGACATAAATGATTCTATAAATTTGATGGTAAAATGGCTAGATGATAATAACTTAAAAATTAACCTGACTAAAACTAAATTAATACACTTTAGTCAACGGATCAATAGTAAGAGTAATTTAAATATACACTACGATGACCAGCCTATAGAAGAGGTAGAAACAACAAAATTTTTAGGGCTCCACATTGATAAAAAACTGAATTGGAAAACACATATCGAAATCTTATGCAAGAAAATTAGTAAATCTGCCTATGCCCTGCACTCATTGTCGTCTATAATAGCTGTGGAGGCATTACTAACAGCCTACTATGGTTTAACAGAATCCCATCTACGCTATGGTATCATTTTTTGGGGCAACTCAACAGAAAAAGACACGGTGTTCAAGGCTCAAAAGAGATGCGTTCGTTCCATATTTAAAATTAAACCTACTGACAGTTGCGTGCCATACTTTAAAAAATATAAAATACTTACTTTGCCATGTCTGTACATTTTTGAGATAGCTGTATTTGTCAAAACAAATCCGCACCGATTTAAACGATTAAATGAAGTGGTCCCACGTAACAGGCGCGACAACAGTAGGATATGCTCTCATACTGCGAGAACATCCCTCATGCGCAAAAGTGTTTTCTGTATGGCTCCTATGATATTTAATAAATTGCCTAAAAGTTGGAGAGAACTGCCCCTGTCACTTTTCAAAACAAAGCTGAGAATGTTTTTAGTGAATAAAGTATACTACAATGTTTTAAATTTTTTGAATGAAAAGGACTTTTCTAATCCAACTTCTAATATATATGGTTAAGAATAACAATTTACAATGTGAATTTTAAATCAATTGACTTTTTTTTTATTATAATTTACTTATACCATAAAGCTTTAAAAATGTGAATTTTAAATCTATTGACTTTTTTTCTTTTTTTTTTTGTTGACTATAATATACTTATACCATAAAGCCTTGACATCAATTATTATTTATTTATTGTGTATTTTGTAATGAAATTTAAAATGACTTCAATATGTAAATGCAATTAAATGCCTACCTAATTTTATACCAACAAATTTTGTACGCCGTTATTGGCAAAGCATGGACGCTCACAAAATACTATTATTTAATACCTTGCATGTCTGATTAGTCAGTGTATGTAAACGCATGTTTGACAAATAAATGATCTTTTATCTTTTATCTTTATCTAACAGCTAAAAATGGTATATTTTGCGCTGGTGGAGTCCAAGATTAGATATAGCATACTTTTTTGGGGAAACAGCTTTGATTACAATAGCAAAAGGGCTTTCGTACTACAAAAACGGGCAATTCGTACCATGGTTCGAATCTCACAAAGAGAGTTGCCGACAACATTTCAATGATTTAGGCATACTAACAGTCTCTAAGTACTGGTACTTTTAACTAATTTGACCAAAAACATACAAGACTATGAGACAGTGGAAGAACGGCTGATAAGGGAAGGCACCCGTAGACTAGACTTAAAGAATAAAAACTTTACTAATCATAACTTGAGAGTTGTTAAACACTGTCCACGCTACCAGTCAGTAAAGTTATTCAACAGGTTGACTTTAGACATAAAAAGTGCCATCTACAGTAGCGCTTTCAAATCAAAATTGAAAACATTCTTAATGAATAGAAGATGTCTATATGCTGTAGAGGAACTGTAAATTTTTAACACTATGCTAATTTATTTATAACAATAATTTTACTGTCATTATTTTTAATTTTAACTTATGAACATATTTTTTTTAAATTTTTTGTTGCTATTGATGAAATGTCATTTTTTTTTATAAGACTTGACATACCTAATTTTAAAAAAATCAATTTGTTGTCATTGTAAAACTGTAATTGTGTAATTTATTTATGTGTGTAAATTCAGATACAAAAATTTTGTTAGTGAATAAATGACTAATGACATTACCAAATTGGTTTGAGCGAGATCTAGCACGTAGTTTTTTTTTAATACGTCATAAATCGTAAACCGCAACTTTTGCCTAAAAAATATACCTACTGTACGGAACCCTCAGTGCGCGAGTCCGACTCGCACTTGGCCGGTTTTTTTATGGCAGCGGTGTCATGGACTTTGACGTCAAAGTTCATATCGGACTTCTCTTTCTAGTCTGTAATCTTAGAAGCTCTATAACATTCTCGCTAAAGGTACTTAAAAATAATTTCATGATTGTTTACTAGAGGTAATAAGTATTTCATTTTGCAAATAAAAAAATCGCATTCATATTCCCCAATCCGCAACGGCGGCGTACAGGGTAAGCTGTCGTTTGTCACATAATATGTATGTCACAAGTACTTAGCGTTCAAAAGATTAAAAATGTACTGTAAATAAACTACGAATCTAGAAGATAACATAGCAATTAATATGATCTAATATTACAATAATGTCGGCGCACGACCGATAGACGCGAACTATCGGCGACCCAGTTGTTTATCTAATAGCCGCTGATATCTCAGGCGCGTCACCTCTTGTTCAATGTTATTTACCTGCTAGATATTTAAATCAATGTTCGCAAAATTCTTCAATAGGTATTTTGCTATCTAAATTCTTGTAGAATTGGTAATTTTCAATACTTAGTCTCTACGTGCAACTAAATTGATAAGTTCAGACTTTTAAGATAAATAGTAGTATTACTAGTTCTTAACTTACTATTTTATCAGTAGTTAAGTAGTACCTCTACCTATTATTGAATTGGTAGTCGATTTTTTATATATCGATGAGAAAATTTTAGACTTTTCGACGTACATCGACTACCAATCAAAATCAAAATTAGTTTACTAATTTTGACTGAGAACCAGCACTTTTCAAACATCTACAATAATAATATTATAAAGAGGAAAACTTTGTTTGTTTTTTTGTTTGTTTGTTTGTTTGATTGTAATGAATAGGCTCAAAAACTACTGGACCGATTTTAAAAATTCTTTCACCATTCGAAAGCTACATTATCCACGAGTAACATAGGTTATATTTTATTTTGGAAAAAAATAGGGTTCCGTAAGATATTTGGGTTTTTCGGACACAAGGTGTAAAAATCAACCAGAAAAGTAACTTATTTTGTGTACGCTGCCTAAACTATAAAAGATAGAACCATACATTGTTCTAATTAATTGTAGATCTTATAAATATCTACAAAAAAGTCCGCGACACACTATACCTATCTATGTCGAGTGAGGCACAACAACCATTTTTTTAATTTAAAAATCTTGATTTTTTTTGGACTACATTTAAACGCGTTTATTTTACTCATGCTATTAATCTTTATCAAAATAAAGTATTTCATCACTAAGTACAGTTTATGTAGATAATATTTGGTCTTTGAATGATTAAAATCGGACGTTTGGTTTTGAAGTTATGGCGAAATTAAAATATTACGATTTCTGCTGCACGACCCGTTGCGAAGTGGACGTCACCAAGGCGGGGGTGCGCGTGCGGGAGGGGAGTTTAGATCTATGAGTAAGGTACCCGCGCGGCTCAGCCGCGAGGTCGGCTCCATAGATAAGTATAAGTACGTCGGCTCCCTATGCAGCGGTCGTGCGCGAAGTCTAATAATTTTCGTGCGATTTTCTTTAGATTTCGTTCTTAAAACTGCACCTACGCAAAAGTTCTTCTCAGAGCCAAACAACAGTTCTTTTCAGGGCTAAGCAACAGTTCTTTCCAGGGCTAACCAACAGTTATTTTCAGGGCTAACCAACAGTTCTTTTCAGGGCTACACAACAGTTCTTTTCAGAGCTAGAATATTACACGCTATTAACATTTTCTTAAACATTTGAAAATGCCTAAAGAGAGCCATGTCTCAACTTACTAAACATAGTTCTCAAGCACGGGCAGCAAGAATACGCCGTATGGGAGAATCTTCACCTGATCGTTCACAACGCCTTGCTGAACAAAATCAGAGAAACTCTCAGGTACGCGCACGAGAGTCGAGTGTCGAACGTTCGCAACGCCTTGCACAACAAAATCTGAGAACCTCTGAGTTATAATATTATAAAGCAGAAGAGTTTGTTTGTTTGTTTGGTTGAACACGCTAATCTCAAGAACTTTCAGTGTTAGATAGCCCATTTATCGAGGAAGGCTATAGGCTATATAATTAAGCTAAGTCAAAAAGGAGCGCAGAATTAATGGAAAATGTGACGCAGACGAAGTTGCAGCTAGTCAGAAATAAAGCGGCGGCTCCACACCGAAATTTAATTATATATTTTATGTGTCTGTTACCTACTAACAATAGAATTTAAGTAAAAATTGTTACTAACCCTATGGACCCCGGTCTGAAATAAAATTATTCTATTCTATTCTATTCTATTCTAAAGCATTTTGAAGTACCGTCCTATATTTATTTGAGCTGTCTTTATCTTTGTAACGTGGAGTCTTATGGGGCGCCTTCGTCATCTTTAAGTTTCGGACAACTTGCAGATTGGTTGCTATATAATATCCGAAATTATTTTCATTAATTTGTGTTTAGACTGTCTATCAGGTAATAACATCTTCCTTTAATTGAGCACCCATTTATGAAACACGCCGTAGAGTAGGTAGCTCGCCAGTGACCAGTCTCACTTCGTGGTAAGCGATGATACATCATCAACTATAGAGCACGCTTGCCTAGGAGTAAACTATTCACTCTTGACTGAGGTTGTACCTAGCAGGAAATACAGATAACGGCTGGTAATTCCTCTTTTTTGTGCAGTGTGGGGTGTCAACATGAGAGTTAAAGGGTTATCTAAATTCAAGGGTTTTTTTTAATTATTTGAGATGGGTCTACTCTTAACTTTAGTCTAGGTCAGTAATGACAGAGACGAAGATGGAGCGAGCTTCCCAGAAGGAGCCTGTTCACTCCAACTCTGAAGAGATTAGGGTTGAATGACTTCTGAAATAAAGACGCAGGTAGAGTTCCCTCTTTTGCTGTGCGCATTATATAAGACGTTTGGAAATGCTTAGTGTGAATTGGTGGAATAGCAACAAGGTATGGATGGTAACTCGCAATGTGTCTAAGTAGATGGTAGAAGGGGGCCGGTAGGATGTTTTTTTTTGTTATCAATAGGCACTCGTTTCACTGTATTTCACTTGACGTAAGCGATGATGCGGTCGAAGATGGTGTACGATTGCCTAGAAGTAACGTATTCACAATAGGCTTGATGAAAAAAATCTTAAAAAAATACGGGTCAAATATTTTTTATAAAAAAAATATTTGACCCGTATTTTTTCTTTTCTTATGGGAACTAAAATTGACGAAGTTACGACGCTTTTAAAATTCTCAATACGTCACGCCCTGACATTATTTTTAGCGCGTCGAGACGTCACGAGCCCCCACTCCCGAGTTTTGATGCGTTATATCTTTGTCAATATTCATTGATTTACAAAAACAAAAAATAAGTATCCATTATTTTTCAATACTCTAACAGACGGACTAAATAGTTTTGCAATTTGTGGACGATGGAAACTAGCGTATTGATTTGGAGGGTTACCTTAATAGTCTTGTCCCTGGAGGCGGTGGCCAGCCAGGGCATGTCGGGATGCCAGTCGCAGGCGAACACGGGCCCCGAGTGCGCCGTGAACTGCGCCAGCGCACGCTCGTGGCGGCGCACGTCCCACAGCTGCACGCTGCCGTTCTCCGACACGGCCGCGAACGTGTGCGCCGCGTGCGGGCTGAACTGCACGTCGCGGATCGACTCCGTGTTGCTGCAGACCGAAACAGTTTACGTTTATCTCACTGAATCTGATCTTGTTTTCACTTCGATCTATTTGTAATGCCGTTGTGAGCCGCCGACGTTCTCAAACTAGCTGCGTCAAAATTTTCATTAATGCGCTGCGCCTATTGGTCGTAGCGTGATGTTATATAGCCTATAGCCTTCCTCGATAAATGGGCTATCCAACACTTAATAATCACAATTTAATTTTAATTTTCTAAAAGATAATTACTATTTCATTTTTTATTACTAAAAGGATTTTTCAATTTTAACTAGGTACATAGTAATTCCTGAGATTAGCGCCTTCAATCACAAAAACAAACTCTTCAGCTAGACTAGCTTCTGCCAACGTTTTCGCCCGCGAAATCCCTAGAGAACATACCTACTCTCGGGATAAAATGTAGCCTAGGTGTTATTCTAGACTATAGTCTACCTCTGTGCCAAATTTCTTGAAGGTACTTTCAGACGTTCTGACGTGAAAGAGTAACAAACATCCATCCATCCTCACAAACTGTTGCATTTATAATGTTAGTAGGATAATAGAATAGGATTACGCTTAGGTACTCCGAGTACAGTCGGCAGAATATAATCAGGCTATCCGAAACAGTCTAATTTTCCCAATCAAATTTGAACCTAATCCCTTTAGCAATAAAGTTGAAAATCTAACAAAGAATTTTGACAGATTGTTGTAGCTTGGTGTGCTGGCGTCTGTACAAGTGTCACGTAATTTCCAAACAGGGGTTTATACAAATACACAAGTTTATAAAAAAAACACGCAACTTCGTCTGCGTCACATTTTCCATTAATGCTCTGCTCCTATTTGTGTTAGCGTAATGATATATAGCCTTCCTCGATAAATGGGCTATCTAACACTGAAATAATTTTTCAACTCGGACCAGTAGTTCCTGAGATTAGCGCGTTCAACCAAACAAACAAACAAATTCTTCTGCTTTATAATATTAGTAGAGATTTTATATTCTACGTGAACTTTTCACAGATATTTTGAGGATCCAAATGATTCAGAAAATTAAACAGTATGCTGGTGACACTGTGTATATGATAAGATTCTGAGCGGTGACTAGTCAACATTATTTTCATACTATTGTGACAAGCTACTTGCAATTTTTGTTAGTTAATGAAAGGACTCACCTTATGAATGTCCTGGCCACTTCCTTCATGCGCAGGTCGAAGCATTTCATCATGCCATCCTGAGAGCCGGAGATGAGCAGCGCTGGCTCTGTCAGGTGGAAGCTGACCTGCATTTGAATACCACATGTTAAATAGTAAAACACTAAAAGGAATAAATATAGGTACTTTAATTTCGGTAGTTGTAGTGTTTTTGGTTTTGTTTCATTGTTTTTTGAGACCAACTATTAAGGTTAACGACCGAAAATAAATTTACTTTATACTTTGTAGTTTTTTTAATTTAGAAGTCGTTTATATTTTTTGTAAAAAGTTTTTTATTTTTCACTTTTTAGTACTTGGACTCGAATGACACATGTGTCCCACCTACACGCAAAATACGCGCCTAGTCGTGCAGTTGCGGAAACCAGCCCGATTTACATACACATAGGTACACATAGTACTTGGATGGTGCGATGTCATCGTCTACGGAGAAATAACATCAACCAAATAAGCAAATATTCTAATAAATAAAAAGTCTTAGCCAAACTGAGTTATTTTTTCACAGGACCAGGCAAATATACCGCATCGAACTAGACAAGAATCACAAAATCAGAGCAGGAAAACCTTTGAAAATACTATTTTTCGGGCTGCTAAGCAAGGTAATTTTTTTAAGATTCACTCCTTCAGAAAAATTGAGGACTTCATACAATGGGCATGTGTCCTGAGAAAATCTAATTAGTCCGTCAGTTAGATTACTTATCAAAAAATATTTGACCCGTGTTTTTTCTTTTGTTACGGGAACCAAAATTGACGAAGTTACGACGCTTTTAAAATTCTCAATACGTCACACATTCGCATAATTTTTACTGAGTCGTGACGTCACGAGCCCCCGCTCGCGAGTTTTGATGCGTTTTATCTTTGTCAACATTCATTGATTTACAAAAACAAAAAATACGTGTCCATTATTTTTTAATACTCTTACTGACGGACTAAATAGTTTTGCAATTTGTGGATGATGGAATCTAGCCTATCGCCCGGCACCCTCAATGTTGCCGCTATGGGGATTGATTTTCCCAGCTTGTCCCCCCCTCCCTTAGATCGGGCCCTGCTGTCAACATTGAGATATAATAATGTCTGATGATAATATTGATGATGATGGGATGGATGCAAAATAATTACCTAGAAAACACAAAATAGTAATCATCACTTAGTGCTAATAATAATAATATTTAAGTTGAAATATTATGCTATCTAATACCACTCATTAAACTGTAACCTATTTAGGGTCATCACAGGTCATTGTTCCAAATAGAGATGTTATCTATCATCAACCATTTTAATAGCAAAACATTTTGCATGCTTATCAACGCTTTGCTTCATTTACCTTGTTGACCGTTCTCTTGTGGTCTGAGAACACGTGCTCCTGCTTGGAGCGGCCAGAGCGGCCCAGGTTCCACACCACCACTGCGCCATTGGTAGCTGCGGTGGCAAGGGTGTTTTCTGAAAAAAATAAAAGTGAGGAAATAAGATGAATGCCACCAACGGCATCAGACTATGAGTGAGAGTCTGACTCGCACTGCCAGTTTTTTTATCTCCAAAATTTTATGAGTTACTTTTTTCATGCCCCTCTCAATAGGTTTTGAGGAACAGTATCTTTTTTTAAATAATATGACACCAATCAAGACATTTTGGCTACAGTGCTTACCAAAGGTACATTCAAACAAAAATTTTACAATTTAGAAAAAAATTGGCCAAGTGCGAGTCGGACTCGCAAGCAAAGGATTCTTTAGGTATAGAACTGTTATCTGTATTTTAATCAAAATTTTTATTAATTAGGTAATAGTCATTTCTGGTCTTAATTCTTGAATAACTTAACAGTAAGTCCTTTCATTTGATATGTCACCAAACAGTATGAGGTATTTTTTTTAATTTTGTAGTTTGAACCCCAATAGTGACCCCATAGTAAAATTTTATTTATTTACATTATGCATCCGTGTTGCAGTCAAAGATAGACTATATATGTATGTATATTGAATTTCAACAGAATCAGTCTAAGAGATCTGGAGAAAACGGACAGACTGACCGAGGGAACAACACCAGATTTGATTCTATAAGGGTTCTGTTTTTTACGGATGTATGGAACCCTAAAGTGTTTAAATACATTATGTATTGAAACACTGTAATATCATGAGTAGAGTTTCTTATTGTTGTCTATTTAATGTCATAGGAATATTATTGTTTTCTTGTTAGATTTTCACTATTATTATTTTTCTAGCAACAAAATGTTATTGTGCTACACAAGTAACAATTATCAGGAATGTTATTTTAAGACCTACTATAAGCTAAAATTACAGCTCAGATCAAAGTCCAATTAAGTTCTTATCAGAACTTTTGATAACAATAATTGTTGTTGACAGAGCAAGCATTCTCAAAAGGTAAAATAAATGAAAGAAAAAAAAATTGTTCTACAGAACTAAAAAAAAAACTATATTCCCTTAATGATAATATTATTAGTAGTTTGTTCATACGAATATGAGAAAAATATTGTAATAATATTAATTGATTTTAAACCGATACAGTTAATAATTACCTTCGATTGTACTCCAGGCAACATCAATAGAAGAAAAATTCAGATTCAAGTTCTTCCCAACTCTCAAGTTACAAACTTCGGAAAATTCATTTTCGCCAATGGAAAACACTTTGAAAACTGTAACAGAAATTATAAGTAACCTTTATAGGGAAAGCAAGCCATTTTATGCAAATTAAACCACTGTTTTATTTTATTTGATTTACCATTGCGCCCAGCTATGACTACTTGTGAGCAGTCTTTATTTAGGGCCAAAGCATTTGCCGGCCCCTCCTGGGACACGCATATTGTGTTCGACGGTATCATTTTCAATAAATTAATTTTATCAAAACAATAAACACTACAAATTGTCACATGATCAATTTATCACACAACGCTTTTCAGCCACCATCACAAGCTGAAACCCCGTTTGTTAGTGAGGGCTAAAGATAGATAACTTATTTATTAAATTATTAAAAATATATTTCAACATTACAGATCGCTTGTTTATTTTGTTTTCTTGACTGCTTTTGTCTATACTATAGGCTATAGTATTTTGAGGTTGCTTGTCAACTTGTCATTAGAGATGGGCGTTGAATTAACGTTTTTTTAATTAGTTCATTCAAACGTCGACGAACAATTAACGATTAGACGGTTCACCGTTGATCAACGGACTAGTTGAATTCGTAGACGGATAAACTGAGACTTCATTACCTACGTTGATGTCGACGCGAGAACTTTGTCAGGTAATACTAGTTCATTCGTACAAAAAAATAATAACTATGGACTAACAACGAGCAAACTAATTTGACCTCTAACTCTAGTTGCAAAGAGTTTATAATTCTATGGGCTGAATGCCAAATTGTAGTAAAAATGCATTGTGTTCTAAGAAGAAAAGGATGCCAATAATGTGTTTAACGTGTGTAAAAGAGTAAGACGAAGAAGTATACCGGTTTGTATTTGTTTACGTTCATATTTATTTTAATGTTTTGATGATTTGGAGAGCCCAGTGCAAAAAGAAAGTTGCAAGGCAACGACGTTACAAATACGTCACGGAATATATTGAAGAATAAATTGCGATTTCGCTCAAGGTCAAAGTTCATGTGGTGAATAATACTTATCGTAGGTATCGATTTTATTAAAAAGTTGGGGAGTTTAATAAAATTAATGTTAACAATATTTTTAAATTACTACATAGTTAATACTTAGTGTAATTATTAAACAAAAAAGTAAGTATAGCGTGTTAGTTTAGGACTGTAGGTTATATATAAAACGTATTAAGTGTAAATGTTAAAAATAATATGGGTGGACGTAATACCAATTCAAGTGAATTAAGGCATTACTTCGAAAAGGATGTCTCTAGAGGAAAAGCGCCAATATTATGTAAAGAAAAATTGCAATATAAATCCACTATGGCGAATTTAAAAAGCCACCCAAAAAGGAAGCATATTTCCATTTTTAGTTTAAATTCTGAGGTACTTAACCATTTTTTTTTAAATAAATGTAACGAGACGCTACGCTAGTCCACCTACAAACTATGTTGAATCGTTGAGCCGTTGAGTGTAGACGTCGCGCGTCTCATCGTTGCGTCGTCGTCGTAAAGTTAACGAAAACCACGCCGTCAACTAGTCGACAAATATAACTAGTTGATCGACTCGTTGAGGAACGGCAATTAACGGTCTAGTTTCGTTAACGGTAAATACGTCGACGACCCATCTCTTCTTGTCAATTCATAAACATTCCGATTTGAGTCTTATATGACACTGGCAGATGCGGAACGTTCTACGCATTTTATTTTGAAGCTAAGTGCGACTGTGACCAAACATCTTTCCAACAGTGCTTTTATAATTATCTATTTGGATCATTGTCATGTATTGCACCAGTAATGCAAATATATTTGATTAGTTTTCTTTTTACTGTTTGATTATATTGCTATCAATCAAAACAACGTGTTCTGATAACAGTGAGCGTTTTGAATCTGCGTAATCAGCGCTAATTAAAAAATCAAAATGTCAGAACGCAGACGTCAAACGCAGGTTTTCTTTTTTCATGGATTTTTCGAAAAAACTCATTAACTGCGTATAGGTCGCGTAATTAATGGCTATGGTATTTCGAATACAAAAAACAGTATGTGAATTATAGTGCGAAGTTCATTCATAAAATTAGTACGATGGAAAGTGGAGACAGGATTTTGGTGGCTGCGGGGCTGACGGCGGCCGTAGTGGTCGGAGCCTTCGTGCTGTGGGGTCCCGGCGGGGCTCCGAAGGTGCGCAAGAGGCGCGGGCAGATCGCAGGGCTCCAGAACCTGGGCAGGACCTGCTTCCTCAACACCCTGCTGCAGGCACTCGCAGCCTGTCCCATTTTCATCGACTGGCTCAAAAAGTATGCTAAAGCTGACGGCCACAACAGTATGATCACTACATTGTATACAGTTATTGAAGGTAACTTTCTCCCAGAACACTTTATTCTTAATTAGGAAGTACTTAAAAAGCATAAAAACAAAAAAAAAATCATATAACAATTCAAATTGTTTTTGTTATTTAAAAATTGTGTGTATTATTTAAATTAAATTTAAACTGAACTAAAATATTCCACAACACTACTAAAAGGCATCAGAAAATAGCAGTAGGTAAACTAATAGAAAGATTTAATTATTCACATTAATTATGATGAACAAAATATTATGATAGACTGCTCTTTTAAAACCCAGAAACATCAATCATGTCTCCAAAACCAGTTCAAAGACTGCTACCTGTTGACTTAAAGTTTCTTACTAGTCACAGAAACATTGATTTTATTATATAATTTCGTGGTTCAGTTGCTTTGTTTTAAAACATCTACTGTTATTAGACCAAGATTAAATATTTATAGAATGAATTCAAATCAGACTGGTACTGGAAAACACCTTAGGTGGAGGACATTGTACTCATATCTTCATGTACTAACGTTATACATGTATGTACTGATTTTATTTCACTAGCTGTCCTGGCATGCATTGTTTTGCCATATAAATGTCACTGGAAAAGGCAAACCCTGTAAAATTGTAAAATGTTGCATGAAATTGGAAACAATTTTTTCTATATAAGTAATGGATGTATTGGAAACTATTGACTTCGGATGGGATATATTATTATAAACAAAACAATTTTTTCAAAACTTTTCAAGAAATTATATTCCAATCAAGATTTTTTACAATCTTATGGAGTCTGCCACTTTCTTGAAAAGTACCCTACAAGATGAGACAAGTTGTACGACATTTGTTTGAATGTGCTAATCTCTAGAACTACCAGTCAGTACCTAGTCCTATTTAGAAAATTGTTTTTGAATATTAAAACCACATTCATGAGGAATATATGTATACTATACTTTACGCCAGATAAACGTGGAATAAAGTACATTGACCCACATACATTCAAAATCAGAAATAATGACATAAAGCTGTCCTGAATTGACTTCTATCGTGATCCTTTACGTTTTCTAATAATGAAAATCAGTTCTTAATTTATTGTTCTAGTATCTACGAATAGATATTAGGGAAAGGTCAATGTACTTTATTCCACGTTTATCTGGCGTAAACTATATATAGCTTCTGCCAGCAGCTTTGCCCGCATGATCCCTAGGAATAATATTCCCAGGATGAAAAGTAGCTTATGCGCTATTCCAGACTATAATATTTCTCTATTCCAAATTCTATCAAGATCCATTCAGCCGTTCTGGTGTGATTGATTACCAAACATCCAAACTTTCGCATTTAAAATATTAGTTAGATTAGATATAAGGAACAGAAAAAAACAGGATATGCTTGTACAGTGGGAAAAAGCTAGAGTACATATATTTTGCCAAATATTCCTTATCCTTGGGTTGTAGTATGAGTGATGCAATACCTAATCCTGTTGAAACTGTAAACAGGTGAAAAATACCTAACACTATCTATCACAATATTGACAATATTGTCTGCATGAAATTAAAGATAGGAAAATCTGCAGTTGATGTTATGTAGCCTGAGGAATGTAATAAATAATAATAATAAATAAATAAATTTATTCACTAAGAAGTATGTACATGGCACACAGAGTAGTCTTACACACTAAAAAATGGAAAACAGTACATTCAGTATAAAGTAGGTCATAGGACTCCCTTTCCTAAACTAGGCAGAAATTCTGTCTGTATCTTAAGAAAGAATATCCTGTTGTAGGAGGTCGTATTACGGTAACAAAATAAAAAAACTGGTATGCAGTAGGCGAACAAAGTACTTATGTTAAATAATTATGAGTATAATGTATGTGTGTATAGGTGTAAGTTTGTGTGCGTATGAGAGTGAGTATGTGTGTGTATGAGAGTGAGTATGTGTGTGTTAGGTTTTAAGGATATGGTAAGTGTAAGCATATCTCATTTAATGTGTTGTAGTTAGCAGCTCCTCGGTATCATTATATGTTTATGTGGCAGGTGTGTTCAAATATTATGGCATGGATGTTGTTAATCCCAAGTTCATTAGTTTTCTACATAGCATAATATCACACATTATTTTCAGCCAGGATTGGAAAGGGGTGTTCACAATAAAAAAGTAAAAATAAAGATACAGAAAGATCATGATAATGTGGTTGAAAAAAGATCCCACCTGACTTAAAATTATTCTTTGTTAGTCAGTTTCCTACTGCCAGTGGCGGATCCAGGATTGTTGTTTAGGGCGGGCTTAACCCTAGCGAGCGACGTTTTACGAAAAAGAAATGCTTAATGCATAACAAGCCACTTTTGTTAGGTTCCTCATTGACATTGTTAGGTTGTAGACTACCAAAGATATCTCGGTCTTTTGGGGCGTTGGAGCCCCTCAGCCCTCTGTATCTGCTAGTGCTTAAACATAATTAGTGTTTAATGTTTCTCAGATTCAGAACTTTCTTTGAAAAGGGTTATTGTTCATTTAATAGCGAGCCCTCCGTCTTTCCCCGACAGTTGTAAACGGCACACACGAGTCAGCGCGCGGCACGCCAGTCTGCCCGCTGGGAGTGCTGCAGTCTCTCCGCGCGGCCGGTTGGGTGGTCCCTGCAGATCAGCAAGATGCTCACGAACTGCTCCATGTTCTACTGTCTTGTATTGAAGAGGAGACCACGAGCATGTCTAAGAAGGTACAGTTGCTTGGTGACAGTCCCCTCCGTACATTCATGTGGATGGTGCCTGAAGAGTAGCAAGACACTCAAGAAATCTTCTTGGGTACTGACTTTATTAAAAAGGTGACCAAGACTACATAACTTAAAGGCGATTTGTGGGATCAGGAACAGCAGCATAAAGTAGTACAATGCTACAGTTGCATCCTTATGAAGTTAAGTAATTTCCTTCCTAGAAAACCCTGATTCAGAAGGTCTGTAAACCACAGATGATTCTGTCTTAAACTTTCCTAGACTATGCATGCTTACTACTTACTGATGACGTATTGTTACCTATTGACACCTATTACCTAGCCATAGCTTACACTTTTAGCCATGCTTTACCCTTGTTCGGGTCGGCATTATCGTCCCAGGCAGGCGTCAAAAACTAATATTATTATTAAAAAACTTACAATTTTAGGCTCAGTAGTTTCAGTAATAACAGTGGTGGAATGGTAATTTTTGGTCTAATTTCATAACTTTCAAAATATTTATTTTAAAATTATTAAAAAAATATAATTAAAACCCTGACAGTAAGCCCTTTCATTTGAAATGTCTCACCACACAGTTTGAAGTAATTTTTTTTGACACCCAAAAGTGACCCCTATACCAAAATTTATTTATTTACGTAACGCGTCCGTGTATGGGTCACAAATCCATATGTATCTATACCGAATATTAACACAATTAGTCCTGTCGATCCGGAGAAAACTGGATGTGACAGACACACGCGAGTGACCCTGTAAGGGTCCCGTTTTTCAAGGATGTTTGGAACCCTAAAAAGACAGCCAACCCGCAAAATTCAGCAGCAGCTATTGTTTTTTTTCCACTCAGCCGGGCTGCCTGTCGGACGCGCTGGGGCTGGGCGGCAGCCGCGCGTGGTCTGCGCTGGCGTCGCCCGCCTCCCCGCCCGCCGCGCCGCACCCCCTGCGCGCAGACTCCACCCCGCCCACGCCCTCCGCCCTGTCCATGAGGCCGGCCTCGGCCGCGCCCACTGATGAACCCGATCTTGTGGAGCCTGGTAACGAACCTACATGAGAACTTACTATCAGTTCAGTAGAACAGTAATTTAGAGTGGGTCCTCACAGAACAACAAATATCGGCATATCTTACTACTACTATGAAAATTTTTAGTTTACTATTTGACCAAAAAAAAACTATTCATTTCAGGTAAACCATATATATCAGATAATTTGCATATATTATTATAATAGATAACATCAATGTAATACGTTACAAAAATCATCAATAGGTAAATTTATTAAAATTAATTATAACACACTACAGTAGTCATCATGTGCGTCACTATAATGTAACTAAAACACACACACAACACATCATGTTGTGTTGTTGTCACGTTGTGTGTACAACGCTATAAAGTTGAGATGGATGGGTGTCAGTAACATACCGTGCTGGTCCCCAGAGCCGATGATGGAGGCCCCGCGGCTCACGAAGGGCGTGTCCCGCTCGCTGTGCCAGCTGAGCTCGGTGGGGCGGCGCTGGGCCGCGCCCGCCGCCGCGCGCCCCCCTCCCGCGCCGCCCTTCCGCGGCACGCTCGCCTCCAGGCTGCAGTGCACCGTGTGCTCGCATAAGGTATGTGGCGGAGGCCCCGCGGCTCACGAAGGGCGTGTCCCGCTCGCTGTGCCAGCTGAGCTCGGTGGGGCGGCGCTGGGCCGCGCCCGCCGCCGCGCGCCCCCCTCCCGCGCCGCCCTTCCGCGGCACGCTCGCCTCCAGGCTGCAGTGCACCGTGTGCTCGCATAAGGTATGTGGCGGAGGCCCCGCGGCTCACGAAGGGCGTGTCCCGCTCGCTGTGCCAGCTGAGCTCGGTGGGGCGGCGCTGGGCCGCGCCCGCCGCCGCGCGCCCCCCTCCCGCGCCGCCCTTCCGCGGCACGCTCGCCTCCAGGCTGCAGTGCACCGTGTGCTCGCATAAGGTATGTGGCGGAGGCCCCGCGGCTCACGAAGGGCGTGTCCCGCTCGCTGTGCCAGCTGAGCTCGGTGGGGCGGCGCTGGGCCGCGCCCGCCGCCGCGCGCCCCCCTCCCGCGCCGCCCTTCCGCGGCACGCTCGCCTCCAGGCTGCAGTGCACCGTGTGCTCGCATAAGGTATGTGGCGGAGGCCCCGCGGCTCACGAAGGGCGTGTCCCGCTATGCAAAATATACCCTAATACCATTGAAAAGTCAAGCGAAATCAAGTGTCAAGTCAAGTAAAATGCCACTTTAGGATAACGCCTTAAACCATCCTAAATTCAACCCGAGGCTAAACTAAACAAACTAGGTAGGTATAAACTTGACTGAAATAATTCCTGTATGAATTTGATTTCGCTGAATCACGGCTAGAATGTGCAAGTATACAAGTTATTGTTGTATTCCCGCAGAGTCCGATCCGGTACGACAAGTTCGACAGCATCTCGCTGTCCATGACCAACGCCAGCGTCGGCCTTACCGGATCCTTCAGTCTCTCGGGTGAGACAACGTACCTAATATCTTTCTTACCCTACAGTTTTTGGACATAATGTATAATATGTGTGTCAACTTAAAAACTTACTTAAACTTGACCTGCTTTAAACACTTTTAAGCTCCCTAAAGCTGTGAAACAAACACACCTTTCAAGAAGAACCCGCAAAAATGTATGTAGCCCAGCCTATACGAGTTTCCCAAGTCTCGAATCACTCTGTGAAAAGAGTACTTACGAAGTTTCTTTTTATTTGACCATACCATTTTTTCGACAGTGATTCGAGACCTCCATAGTATAAGTTGTAGAATATAGAAAAACCTTTCCAACGACATCGCTTCGACTTCACGTCAGAACAGCAGCTCAAACTCTATCAAGCGCAAGTTCGATCGTGTATGGAGTACTGCTCCCAGGAAGGATCTGCCAGATACCAGCTTGATGCCCTTGAGTCAATTGAGAAACGAGCCAAGATAATCATCGGCAGTGAAAGTCTCGCCGAGTCGAAGCTCCAAAGTCTTGAGCATCGACGCCGGGTTGCTAGCCTGTCGGTTTTCTACCGGTTGCATTTTGAGGAGTGTGCGATGAAATTGCATAACTTAATTCCGCCAAGCCCGTTCCATCATCGGACCAGTAGATGAACAGCGATGCGCCACCGGTACATGGTGGACATCCCACCCACACGCACAAAACGTTTTGGGAACACATTCATTGTGTGTACAGCTGAGGACTGAAATTCTCTGTCAGAGTCTGTGTTTCCTGATAACTACATCCTGGAAGCCAAGAATGAATAGTTTACTTATAGGCAAGGGTGCTCCATCTTCAACCACATCAGCGCTTACCATTAGATGAGATAGTGTTGAAATGCATGCCCATCTATCTACACTAATATTATAAAGAGGAAAACTTTGTTTGTTTGTTTGTTTGTTTGTTTGATTGTAATGAATAGGCTCAAAAACTACTGGACCGATTTTAAAAATTCTTTCACCATTCGAAAGCTACATTATCCACGAGTAACATAGGCGATATTTTATTTTGGAAAAAAATAGGGTTCCGTAAGATATTTGGGTTTTTCGGACACAAGGTGTAAAAATTAACCAGAAAAGTTACTTATTTTGCGTACGCTGCCTAAACTATAAAAGATAGAACCATAAATTGTTCTAATTAATTGTAGATCTTATAAATATCTACAAAAAAGTCCGCGATACACTATACCTATCTATGTCGAGTGAGGCACAACAACCACTTTTTTATTTAAAAATCTTGATTTTTTTGGGACTACTTTTAAACGCGTTTATTTTACTCATGCTATTAATCCTTATCAAAATAAAGCATTTCATCACTAAGTACAGTTTATGTAGATAATATTTGGTCTTTTAATGATCAAAATCGGACGTTTGGTTATGAATTTATGGCGAAATTAAAATATTACGATTTCTGCTGCACGGCCCGTTGCGAAGTGGACGTCACCAAGGCGGGGGTGCGCGTGCGGGACCAGTTTAGATCTATGAGTAAGGCACCCGCGCGGCTCAAGCGCGAGGTCGGCTCCCTACGCAGCGGTCGTGCGCGAAGTCTCATAACTTTCGTGCGATTTTTTTTAGATTTCGTTCTTAAAACTACACCTACGCAAAAGTTCTTCTCAGAGCTAAACAACAGTTCTTCTCAGAGCCAAACAACAGTTCTTTCCAGGGCTAACCAACAGTTCTTTTCAGGGTATAACCAACAGTTCTTTTCAGGGCTAACCAACAGTTCTTTTCAGGGTATAACCAACAGTTCTTTTCAGGGCTAACCAACAGTTCTTTTCAGGGTATAACCAACAGTTCTTTTCAGGGCTAACCAACAGTTCTTTTCAGGGCTACACAACAGTTCTTTTCAGAGCTAGAATATTACACGCTATTAACATATTCTTAAACATTTGAAAATGCCTAAGAGAGCCAGGTCTCAACTTACTAAACATAGTTCTCAAGCACGGGCAGCAAGAATACGCCGTATGGGAGAATCTTCACCTGAACGTTCACAACGCCTTGCTGAACAAAATCAGAGAAACTCTCAGGTACGCGCATGAGAGTCGAGTGTCGAACGTTCGCAACGCCTTGCACAACAATATCTGAGAATCTCCAAGTTATAATAACATTATTAAGCAGAAGAGTTTGTTTGTTTGGTTGACCACGCTAATCTCAGGAACTACTGGTCCGATTTGAAAAATTCTTTCCGTGTTAGATAGCCCATTTATCGAGGAAGGCTATAGGCTATATATCATTAAGATAAGTCAAAAAGGAGCGCAGAATTAATGGAAAATGTGACGCAGACGAAGTTGCGCGGGTCAGCTAGTACTTAAATATTTTAAAGCTGTAGAGTTTGTTTGGCTGTTCGGTTGAATGCGCTAATCTCAGGAATTACTGATTCAAATTTGAAAAAATATTGTAGTGTTGAATAGCCCATTTATCGAGGAAGGATAAACAAAACATCACGCTGTGGCCAGAGTGCCGAATATTATGAAATGTGACGGAGACGAAGTTGCGCGGGTCAGCTAGTCTATCTATATAAATAAAAACTGGCCAAGTGCGAACGGACTCGCGCACGAAGGGTTCCGTACCATTCTTTCCGAAATCATCATCTGTGAAAATTTCAACTGTCTAGCTATCGCGGTTCTTGAGATACAGCCTGGTGACAGACAGGCAGACAGCGAAGTCTTAGTAATAGGGTCCCGTTTTTACTCTTTGGGTACGGAACCCTAAAAATTAATCGCCGAAATGTATGTACGCGCATAACTTCGTAACGACTGATCCAAATTGGATAATTCTTTTATAGTTGTGGTCGTAATTGTCAGAGCGAGGTTTGCATGAAAGAAAATTTTGAAAAAAAATACATCCGGGCGGGACGCTATCCTAATATATATTATGTTGGGTCCTTGAGGAGTTTAAGGGAGCTCTAAGAGAGAATTTCGCGAAATTCCTACGGGAACGGGAACAATTACGGGCAAAAATTAGTAATAAAAAAACTTTTTACAAAAAAATACAACCGACTTCTAAAAAAAAAAACACTACAAAGTAAAAAATAACTTTAATTTCGGAAGTCGGTGTTTTTGTTAGTTTCTTCGTATTTTGACACCGACTTCCGAAATTAAAGTTATTTTTTACTTTGTAGTGTGTAGTGTTTTTTAGAAGTCGGTTGTATTTTTTTGTAAAAAGTTTTTTATTTTTCACTTTTTAGTGGTGCCCCACACCTAACAACACCACTACAAAATCGCAGAAAAGCAAAATACGCAATTTCGATTATCAAAGAATCATCTAAATAGTCAAATTCCAGCTATTTCGTTAAAATCCAAAGTTCGTAACCGATTTTGATATGATTTAAATGGCAACAATCTGCAAGTATAGGTATCCTTTCAGACAAACAAAAAAAAATCAAATCGGTTCATAATTGTCGGAGTTATGAGGTAACAAACATAAAAAAAAACATACAACCGAATTGATAACCTCCTCCTTTTTGGGAAGTCGGTTAAAAATTACCGGTCCTACTTTGGATGTATACCATTCTTGTTTCCTAGTATTGGGGCTCACGCAAGAAAGTAATAACATAGTTTCGGCGTTATCGCAGCGATAACTTTGTAGTAAACAGCTGATAAAAAAATCAGTTTAGGTTAATCTATAACAACTATGTTTTGCATATAACCCAATATTTGTCGGCATACTCACCAACGGTCAAAAAACTCATTAACTCTGCCATAATTATAGGGCATTTAACTGGATTTTTTATTACATTTCTCAAAACCTAGAGACTGGCAAACAAGACAGTTAAAAAAATTGCCTAAAAAATCAAAAAAATGGCGGTGTTGTCAGCGTTTTAAAATCTGTGATAAACAGAGACAGCACTAATGGCTTGTGACGTTACTTACAAATCCCGCCATTTTGAATTGAAGACATCCAGTACAAAAGATATTTTGTGTGACAAGGGTAGAAGAATAGATTCAAAAGCGTATAAATTCTATGTTTTTCCACCAATTTTATTTATTATGTTCACCAATCGTAGTAATAGAAATCGTAATAATATACGTGAATCTGTTTTAATTCATGTATATTTTTCATAGTAGTTCAATACCTTATTGTGTTGTGCCTACTGCTTAGTCAAAATGTTTTGTTACAACCATGACTGTGTATGGTCAGAAATCTTTTAGTAACCCAAACGTAAAATTAACAGAGCCTTTTGGCCTAGTTTTTCCTTTGAATTCAATTTTCCTTTCATCATACTATTCATGAAAGAAGCCTTTGGGGTAGAAAGGCTTTTTATAAGAAAACAAAATTGAACTTTACCACTGCAAGTTACGGTTGATATTTCTATGAGATATTTGCCTTTTACTACTGAGACATTTATAGATGGTGGTTAGGCCTGAGGTTGTTTGCCCAGTGAGTGTGGGTCTTCTATTTATTTTCTATTGTCTTATGGTCCTGTCTATAAACAGATAAAAAACATAGTACTCGGATGAAGTGTGAAAGGGACACAGTGTGCGTTCTTCACTACTAGGAACAGTTGCATTGTCTTTTTTAACGGAGAGGTTTATTTTAAGAGAGTATTGCCCAGTTCATGAGCTGTATATGCTGTTAATTGTTGACAGCTAAGAAAATAAGCTATATTGAGAAATATCTATACCGCTGCAAACACTAACGTAGCGACATCTATACCTCCAGCAACAAACTACGTCAAACAAATTCTATATCGTGGTATAAGAGTTTTCCGTGCGATTTGAACATAATATACAAAAGCCCAAATACCAAACATTGGACAGTTGCCCACCAGACACATCACCTTTTGAAAGGAGGTTTGCGAGACTTTACACCCTGTTCCGTATGTAATGTCCCATAAGTGAAGTGTTGCTTGTTCCTCCAGGGCTGCTCCGCGCGTTCACAGCGCCCGAGATGGTGAAGGGCGTGCGCTGCAGCAAGTGCTGCCCCGAGCCCGCCGAGCCGCTGCTGCAGGCCGCGCCCGCACCCCCCGCAGCCCCCGCAGCGCCGGCCTACACCAAGCACATCCGCACCGTCAGCTTCGGCAAGGTACGACAGCATACAATACTCTTTAATATGTACACCATATAAGTAGGCGAGCACACACACCTGAGCCGCTCGTCCAGCATACCATACATCCGCGTTTTCAGCTTCGATATGATACAACATATCTATAAAAACGGATGCAGGTAGCCTTGTTAATAAATACTAAAGATTAACTGCCCTTCGCGCCTGATCTATCGTTGTCTCAACCTATGCATTTATGTAGCGACAAGCCCAGTGCTTAGATATTCGGTAGCTGACCGTTTTGTCTAAAGATTTTGATAGAATGTTGTTGTTTCGTTGTGTGCCAGCTGCCGCTCTGCCTGTGCCTGCACATCGGGCGCGTGGAGTGGGTGGGCGGCGCGCTCAACAAGCGCGGCGAGTTCGTGGCCTTCCCCGAGACGCTGTCCATGGCGCCCTACTCCGCCGTGCAGCAGCCCAAGGTACTGCCCATCATCATACAGCATTGTACCTGCCTGTGCCTGCACATCGGGCGCGTGGAGTGGCAGGAGTTCGTGGGTCGATATCCATTGACATCCTCATTTTTTCCCCCATCTTACAGCAAATCACAAGTAGTAGAAGCACGGCATTATTCAAGTGTCGCATGTCGTATCCGCAGCAGATGGAGCTGGTGTCGCTGGTGGGGTCGGGGCGGCTGCGCGGCGGCCTGTCCGCGCTGAACTCGGAGGCGGGCGGCGGCGAGGCGGGCGCGGCGCTGTACCGGCTGGCGGCCGTCGTGGTGCACGTGGGCGGCCCGCGCTCCGGACACTTCGCCACCTACCGCCGCGGGAACGGCTTCGAGGCCAAGAGGTACTGCACCATTTGTTATTTTTCTTATTTAGTCTGTTAGGCAACACTTAAATTTCAAAATTCACGGTTGACGGTTAACCATATATTGCAGTATGGCCGAGCGCGCCTCCGCCCTCAATGTCAATAACGGTTGAGCGCATGAAAAAGGTTCGTGATACAAATTGTTGCAAATTTTACGCTCTACAATTTTGGTCATAGAGTGATATTAACATCATTCGAGATAATCGCTAAAAATCGATTTTAGTGACATTTGACCTTCAAATTACAACACAGACACTATAGATTTTATGAGACTTCTGACACAAAATGAGAGTGATACGAGTTTCCTCATTCCGAGCTTGACCCATTTTTTTGCTTACTCTACTGGATTATACGTGAAATATGACAGTGTCGCAGTTTCTTAGCCTAAATGATTGATTTGAATAAAAATGATAGATTGGTGACCGTTTGGCAGATGGTGGTACACGTCGGACACGCTCGTGCACGAGGTGTCCCTGCAGGAGGTGCTGCGCTGCTCCGCCTACATGCTGTTCTACCAGCGCGTGCGCCCCGAGGCCACCATGTCGGCCTCCACCAACTCGCACCACTTCTAGACCGGACGCTCCGGACACGCGCTAAGGCCGGACACCAGGGTCTATACACTCTTGAGAATATCCACTCTCACGTCCGGACGGTATGTCCATTTCAACCAGGGGGTACTCGATTTTCAAGCCGAAAAAATTGGACGGTAACATGAATATCCCGGACACTTGGGTTAGGTGTCACTTACGAGAAAATATAGTTTCAAACCTAAATATGATTGTTGTATAAGTTTTCAATATGTGTTTATGTTTATTGTTGAAACTGGAAAATTGCGCGAATCTAACTTTAGATCTACTTCGGACTAATGATAGGGTAGGCTATGCACAGCATCAAAATGAGTCGTAAAAGAAATTTCACTCTGAACAAATAAAAAAAAAACATCTTATTGAAAAATTACAAAGGTCTTGGAGTTAGCACAGGGGCGGGATTGATCCATCCCCTCTTGGTGTCGCCGCAGTTTTACTATAACAAAAGATCATCATATCATCACAGTAACAAATCAGTTTGCTTACAATACCTCTGTTCAATTGTTCAACACATTTGAAACTATACTTTCGCAGAAGTGACAAACTCATCACTAGAACTGAAATCCCCAAAAAAATCGAAGTATTGAACAAAAAGTTTTAAATTATAAAGTTTGGCTGTGTCTTTATCACTTGTACAGAATTCACTCACTTAAAATTACTTACTAACGCTCATTTTTTGATAATATCAGTATTACTTTTTAAGTCTGTCTTTTGGCATTTGATATTGTGAGTACACTGGCGAGAATAGCTCACCTTTCTTTTATAAATTCATGAGTAAAGGGGTTTGAACTTTTTTCCATGGGAGCTGGGATAGTCCCCCGCCGCCATTTTGTTTTTTATTTTTTCAAAGTTGCGACGCACGGTCTAACATGCATACATGGGTAGAGAACACTTGAAATATACAAAAATGTTACCGACATGGTGCCCTGAAGTGGCTCGTTGCCGAGATATTTGAAGGTAAAGTATCTATCTATCTACATGTATGATTGTTAAATCGTGCGCCACAACTTTGAAAAACAAAATGGCGGCAGGGGAGCTATGCTACAATAGTTCTATGCCCTTTAATAACAATTTTGCCCATACCAAGATGGATGCTTTGGAAAAAAATATCGAAAAATTCACTAAAATATCTTGTATCCTTTGTCATCATGACTAGAAGCCAAATACTTTACTCTCAACTTTTTACTATTTCTAAAAGACTATGCCAGTGTACAATGATTGAAACTATTTCACAAAATACTTGAATTTGATCCATTTTCTCTCGCATTCTCGAACACTACATATCCTAGGCGTGATGTAGGCATGTAAAAGTCTCTTATAGCTTTTGACTTGAACGTAGCGTGACGTGCTAGTTCCTATTGTAGATAGCTGATACTGATTCCATGACAACTAAACTAAAAACCACGTAGTCGTATCCAAAGACGAGTGTGTGTCACCAGAAAAGTATTACAAATGTTTTGTAATTACAGAATTCTGATTCTATAAAAAGTACGCCTTACACCCGCCAATATTGTGTATATTCTCGGGTGAAGATTCTTAATAAATAAGTAAACCAATTTCAAGGTCAAATCTGTAAACCACGTGCGGCATGGCAACCCCCACTGCTATCGGGCACCCTCAATCCTGTCCTTAGTTCACAACTCTTAGTCCAGTACTCGTGCTGGTCTATTCTGTAATAATCGCACCGTGGAAACTTCGATGAAGGGAGCTAACAATTTAGCAGGGCGATTCTGTAAACAACTTACACGGTGAGTGTGTAAGTTAAGGCAAAGCGAACACGAAGCGAAGTTAGCCGTCCATCCATACAAATAAGACAGAATGACAGTTCAATTTGTGCTCACTTCAAAGTGTACCTACAGAGTGAGGTGTCAACTGAATAGGCCGGCTGATCAACTAGGGATTGACCGCTCACTTCACCTCTAGTTATAAAGGTGATATTATTACAGGATAGCACTACAGCCGGGAAAATGTAACTCTTCATCATCATCGTCCATCGTCAAACAGTGGATGTCTCCCCCAAGCAACTCTCATCACTTCTTCCATATTCAAATCTTTATGAAGTCAATCATATTCTTGCGTCGGTGGGTCAATCTCTCAAATTTCTTTAATAGATTTTGAACTTTATGTCTCAAGTATTACGTTCAAGATTGATTGGAAAAAAATGAGAGATTGACCCGCCTACTGGGCCTAGCCGTTCACGAATTTAAGCGAGACTAACGAACAGCAATTTATGTTTTGGGTTCCGTACCCAAAGGGTAAAAACGGGACCCTATTACTAAGACTTCGCTGTCTGTCTGTCACCAGGCTGTATCTCAAGAATCGCGTGTATGTTACTGGGCCCTGACACACACTCGTCTTGAAAATTTCACTCTCTATGTGAGTAGAAACATAAAAAATCGTTAGTCTGTGTTCAGCTGCCGGCGCGCTACGTTCCCTAGGTAGAACCCTAAACTTTAGGAAGAGTCTATTTTTCCACTCGCCTGATACTTTCAGTGTATACTCTTTTATCTACCTTTTTGTACAGATCTACACAAGCTAGCGTTTGATCTCTAGAAGGCACCCTCTTCCTTTTGATAAAAAAAAAACAACTTGGATGCCCTGGTGTATTGTAGGAGCTTACATAAGTATTAAACTGATTTGAATATACGGGTATACATGTCAAATATGCAGAAGACTAACGCTCAGTTTTTGGAACGAGAATTTATCTAAACATTATGTAACAGCGTGCAATAACTGTTTGCGCATCAATAATTGAGCTTAATTTCGTTCCTTAAACCAGGCGTAATAATCCTGAGTATTCTACTCATTGAATAAAGGCCGTGGTGGCTCGTGCGCAGCTCTTATAACAATGTCTTGTAATGTCGAGTGACTTACATAACTTCTAGAAGCCTCTCCTTGCTGCCGCCACCACTGACCTAACCGCAATAGATTTGTAGAAACCATAACAATAACTTGTGTATTAATACTAGTCGACCAAGTTTTATACAATTACCGTCAGTTGTGGCAAATGCATTGTACGGCCAAACGCACATTAGAGCGAACACCGAAACGCGAAATCCGACTTTACTGCTCACGACAGAGAGGTGCTGCCATTCTGAATTGACTGGCATGCAGTTGTGGTTCTCCCAGACGAAACAAGCGCTGTGCGGAAATGTTAGTAGTCTTGGTCGGCTAGTATGGTAATGTCTCTCTCCAAAAGTGTGTGCCATGACTTCGAGTGATATTTTAGCTTTCGCTTCTCTGTGTACTTGAAATATACTTGTGTCGGTCAAATGGCTGGTCCATTCTTTAAATTGAGGGCGGAAATAAATTCCAATTAAATCGTAGAATATAACGTCTCGAAAAAGTAAAGTGGACCTTATTTTTATGTTGGTAATGTTGAATATGTCTCCCAAGTCTTCTTTGAGTATGGGAGAAATATAATAGTATAAACCTGAGTGTAACCAAAATTAAAACGTATTGGTAGCCGATCCAAAGTTAATTATTATTACTATTGTCTATACATTTTATGAATTCATTGTAACTACATATAAAGAACCATTTGTCGTCCAATCCTGTACGTACCATAGGTGTATGTCATTCTTCTGTGCATTTTGTCTTTAGGCGGTAGGTCACAGTATCTTCGGTATATAGAACTTTATTTCTCATTAAGACAATCGTCACTTACATGAGAACAATATTATGTGTATTGTTGTATCTTATGAAGTAATAATATTCGACCTATTAAGTTTTATTTAAATTTCGAAATGGCTTGTAAAATAGAAGCAACACAAAAAAAAAACATATGCTTTAACGCGGGGAAAATTAGGTATTGTTGTTTGTCATTGATTTTAAAAAGTAACTGTATTTAATTTCCGCGCATTATTTGAGAAAAGTACTAAACAAGCCTTGGCCACAACCGACGTATGTATGCCTCGGTCCACATTTCCACGTTCGTCCATCAATGGCTCTTTTGCTGGCCGCTGTAGTAATGTACTATTTTCTGAAATTGCATTTTTACCACAGTGTACAGACGCCAGCACATCAACCTACAACAATCTGTCAAATTTCTTCAATAGATTTTCAACTTTATCGCTGAAACATTAGGTTCAAGGTTGATTGAGAAAGTTTGACAGTTTCGAATAGCTTGATGTGCTGACGACTATACTTATGATCGACGATTTTCTTCGCCGCAGTTGTAGGTGTAGGACAGTTGTAGCACCTTGTTTGGAAGTGTCTACCTTCCCATGTCTGAAAAACGCACTACCCACTTGAAGTGATAATGTTATCAGCAGTTGCGTGTGACCTACCGCCACCACTTAGCAAGTACTTACTATGCATTTATTTTATACGATTGACTTGTCCACTTGTGTCCTTCCTGTACATAATATTATAAGAAACTGTAACAGTTATCCTATCTTTTCGAATTATAAAACTCGTTTTGTTAAATTAAACGTTTTTGGAGGCTAAAGTTGAAGATAGGAGGGAGTATTGGTGCCTAAATTGTGGCCATTTGTGACTATGACTGAACAGTGTTGCCATTTTATATCGTTATCGCATAAACATAGCTTTAGAGTTAGACGTTATTTATTATGTTCTGACAGTTGAGACTCGGCGTTTCAGTGGTACGGAATATAGAGTTCATTATTTGTGTGAATCTTGCTTTGTTACCATATTTCGAGTTTCGTGGAGCTGTCATATTTAGAGTTTTGTTGAGCTGTACACGATATGCTTAGTCCCAAGAGACTACCTGAAGATGCTTAGAAATCCTGGAATATGTTCGACTACGAAGCTTATAAGCTGTTATATTTATTTTGCTATTTGTGTAGACCATCTTCTGAAATTAGCAGAAATAATGTATTCTATAATTTGTACTTCTGTATAATATTTTAGTTATTGACGAATATTAGGTTATTATTTGTAAAATATGTTGCAAAAGAATGATTTAAAAAACATAGTAAAATATAAATGAAAAAATTGCATAATTATGTTTGTTGTTAAAAAGTGTTTAGAAAATTGCTTTATAGAAACAGTTTATTTTTATAGAAATATAGTTTTCCAGCCATTGTAATGAAGAACTGTTGAGCCCTCTCAGCATGAGTCATAGCTTGCAAATATGTTGTGCAACAATTTAAGACTTACATCTGTTTACAAAGTTTGAAGATTCTAAGTTGTTGTTCTTTTAATTTAGAAAATTCTCTGAAAAGTGAATGAATTGAGTATGTGTTTCATAACACAGAAATATCCTTAATTTATTCCCTTTCTTGCACAAAAGTTACTTAATATGCAATATATATGTATGTTACAATGTTCTATATTTTTATGTTGTAATGCTTTTTCAGTAATTATGAAAAACAATTTGATGTAAAAATAAACAGCCAGGGCTATTTTAATCATATTGTTCAATTGTTTTTCTTATTGATTTGACTATTCATGTGCAAAGGTTGCACATTCTAACATTGCGCAACAATTCAAATTGGAACTTTTGTATGAATTTACGACTCATGGCTGAGTGTTTTATTAAAAATTTAGTGTTTGAGCTTTCAGTCTTTTGGAATGTAGTGTATAGGAGGATGACCAGAGGATACTGTGGAAAAAACATTTTCTTGCAAGATTCCTATTTACAACTGAAATAAAGAATAAAATGTACTACATCAATTTGTTTGGAATTAAAAAATCAAAAGGGAAATTAATATCTGCATCCTTCCTTAGACCTCCTACACTACATTTGATTGGTGGGAAATTCTAGGAAATTATGTAAACTTGTGTTAAATTTGAGGAAATTGCTTCGCATAATAGTTTGGTAATTATTTAGATTGTTGTGTTGGCGATGATTGAACTTCCAGAGAAACACTTGTGGCAACTGTAGATAGGACGGATTGTATCTAACAAATGTTTATAAATAAATTGTATCATAAGTGGCTCTGCCTTTCTATTAAATCACCCCTTATATTGTAACTTCATAATTAGTTTAATGGATGTACTTTTTAGCCCGGTTCTTGTCTTCTCAACTACATAACAGCAATGGTGGTAAAAACAGGCGATAAACAGAAAATATATCACTTCAAAGGAATATTATTTATTAACAAACAAGTTCTTCAATTAGAAATTTGAAATCAAAAAATTTTCATTAGTATTCACAATTTATTTTCTTATGTTTACAAAAAAAAACATAGACAATATTCAAGACTCATTGGTTTGTATGAAATCTGAAAAACAGAATTAAGTTTTCTTAGATTTTCTGTGCACTGTGTGTGTATGTTACACAAATAATATCACAAACAGTCTGATCTACACGAAGTTAGATGTTAGGACATGCTGTCAATGAGCGATGCTCGCATTGTCGATGTGATTGCTGTGGGCTTGGCATCATTCAATTTGAACACACTTTCAATAACTGAGATTTCTGTTGATGTGGTGTCCAGACCACAGAATGCACACCAGTCGTTGACCACCATCCCCGCCGCAATGACGTCACTGCCTCTGTTCACTGTGCCTGCCACCAGTGGCACTTGTAGGAGAGATGACAACTCGTCCTGGTCCTGAATTGTGGTTTTAGGATGCACGAGCCCGCCGCGATTACTAAGCGCGGCATAAGATCCGACCAAGACGTTCTCTGCGACCGTTTGTCTGAACACCTCCACATCGAGTGTGTCTGCGAGGATCTCCTCTGTGTCGCGGTCCAGGTCGGGGTGCACAAGCGCCACGTAGTCGTTACAGGCGATCACATTACCAAGGGCGCTGAGCCGCTCTTCCACGCGTTGCACTTTGATGGTGTCAGGAAGACTGTTTCTAATGTGTTGCAACTCTGTGTCTGTTGTCGATGAGGGAACCAGAAGTCCGTTTTTGTTCCCTACAGTCATGCGGCCGATGATCCGGCACCCTGCGACGCTCACATGCACCACGGGGATGGTCTCTGACAACTCTGCCTCGAACACGCTGTAGAAGTTCTCCGATCCGCCGATTGCGACGAGGCAATAGGAATTTGTCAATTTACTAAAGACTCCAACCTCATTGTTGTTTTCGAATTGGACGCGAACTGCCATGATTTTTGATTATTCAAAATTTACTTGTAATTACAAAGTATTTCACAACAATAAAGCTTCACGTGGGGAGAAATGAAAAACACGGGGATCTTCGTTTCAAATGGTTACATTTACGTCAGTTTGACAACTACATTCGCAGTTTATCTCGACGTTGTGTTCCATTTGACATAACAAACTGTGAAACATTTTTACCTTGTGTCTCTGTCTTACTTGAATAGAAATCGCATTATCTTTCACTTTCTTATGCTTTTGAGTGATTTTGTATAGTTTTCTTATAAGAAATAGCGCGTTCAGAGAGAAAATTTACATAATATTTTGGTTTGTTCAAGAAGTGTGGAATACATTCAGCACTGCTAGAACTATTCAAACTATTTTACAGCAATTCATAAAAGATAAAAAACAAATAATTTTGACAAAATCTATGAGTGCTGTCAATAATTGACATCATTAGTAAAAGTTAATAAAATGGATGAACTGATTTAATTTTTGATTTTTTTTACAAAATTAAAAAGTATGAAAAAATGTATTCGCGATGAAGATGAAAGATGCGTAAATTCGTAATACTGAATTGTTTAGTGGATTGCAATGATACGGAGTTATTTCCAAGTGATGTTATTCAAAACCTGAGGCAGGCTGTGTTTGCTCCAATCGCATACACGCCGAAGATACAACAAGCCTTACAAAGAATTAATTTCAAATATCATAGGACTTGTAGTTACTCGAGTTTATTACGGGTAAATAGTTTGCAAAAATCAATTATTCAACTTATAAGTTTCAAAATGGTCAAGTTGCTATCCAAGTAGCATTTGATTCGATTCGGAAAGAAGTTACATACATAAAAGTTCACAAACAGGTTACGAATTGATAGTTTATTCAGATAACTATTCCTATAGGTCTAGGATTTTCATAAAAAAGTAATCATTGCACTCTACACCAGAATATATGTACACCTCTTTTTATTTTTTATTTAATTCCAAAAATCATGACAAACTTATTATCCAGGAATGTAATGTTGGTGAGGGTGAGACCCTGTTGATGTTCTGGGGCTACGAGCAAGCAAGCTCTGACAGCAAGGCTACTATAAGCATGTCCACCGATAGCTGCACATCTTTACATTTACCGGTAAGAAATTTTGGACGCACATTTTTCACAAACGTACCTGTCCGGGCCGTGACACAGACGTAGGTGAACAGTTCACGTTCACCCACGTCTGTGTCATGGCGCGGACTACAGTTCGTCCATGTCCAGGGCACGGCCCTAATATATTTAAGTGGGTAACCTTTATTGATCGTTTTCGGCGCGCGTGTAACATGCTCTTCCGTTTTGTATAAATTGTTTGTCAACCTACTTTTTTGCTTGTGGAAATTCTCACGGATATGGCCATGGACTTTACTTACCTACTGATAAAACAACACGGTGTTTACTATCTTTGGCCAGGGGCGCAAGTACCTACTTCAGCAGCTGCTGAAGTACTTGCCCAGCTCATCACACTTACCCTGCCCGGTATTGGCCCGCATGTAGACGCTGTCAGCCTGTCACCCTCTGATGCAGTTGTTTCTCTTATTCTATCATGATCCATTGGGGTGAGCGTATGTATTTTCGAGTTGGTTTTAAACCCACCTGAATACTCACAGAACATGTAACTTTCTCGGAATTGGATTAAATCGGGTGTAATTGGTCTCTTAGGCACTGAGCTCTGGTCTGCGTGATAAGGAGTTGCGTTCCACTGCACAACAAACGGATATTAGCTGCCGTTACTCCGGCATTACCAGCATCTCTTCACCAGGTTCGTTCTTACGTTGATATGAATAGAAGAAGATATCAAAGTGCAGAATGCCATCAATCATTATATTTACCCGCGCTCTAAAGCCGGATCCACACGCCTGCCAAACCTCAACAAACCGACACAAACCCAAATGCTTGTAGCCGATCCGATCTATTGTCGATGGTTGGCACAAATCAAAGAAATTTGCCGCAAGCGCTTTTCTGCTGTATGACGAATGAGTGACTAGTCAAATTAAGACATTTAACTTCCTGCAATACCAGGCCGAGCGCTGGTATTTTTTTATAATCAAAATACGTTAAGCCGAACCTTGTAGGCGACACTAGCCCTTTGTCCGTCCTGAACGTCATGCGTCGTAAAATATCTGATATCTCAAAACCTAATTTAGTCAAACCTTTGTGGTTTGAAGTTTGCGGCAAATGGCAAGTGTGTGGATCCGGCATAAAATGGCAACATTATAGAGAAGGTAGGTACCTAATTTCCGCGACCCCATACCCCGCGTGTGAATACGTAGCTTTCTTGCTACCGATTATTACCGATTGTGCTTGCACTATTTTTACAGTGGTAATGGGGCATGACTCGTGTACTTATCAGTTATCACTACATCACAACATATTAAAAAACAAAGTCCTCCACCGCAGACGTCTGTTCAAGATAAACTCAAAAACTTCTGCACCGATTTTGATGCTGTTTTCACACTGGATAGAGTGGTTCTCTAGGAAGGTTTTAGTACATAATTTATCAAGCGGGCGAAGCCGCGGGCTTCAGATAAATCATTAACATCAGACCTGTTTTTTCAAAACAAGTAGCTGCGGGATGGGGGGTTAGGTATCTTTGTGAGATATTATATCAACATTCTGATAGTCATATTTAAGTCTCTTGTAGGTTGTGAGTATTAAGGGGAGTGCCTATTGCCATCAACACATTTAGACTCCGGGCTGCTAATTGCTAATTCAATTCCTAATGGAAAATGCCAAAAAAAAAACCTTGCTTGACCTAGGAATTGAACTCAGGAGGACTAGTACTAGGGGCAGACATGTAAAGAATTAAATAACATTGGCAGCGAATCCAAATGAAACGGATGAGCAGCGTCAGATGCGCGCGCGCATAGCAGACTCGCTGACGTTCTCGTCGCCCGCGTCGTCGGTGCTGCAGCCAGCCGGCCGCTCTATGTCCATCCTCAGCTCCGTGTGCGCGCTGCTGCTCAACAAACAGGTACCAGCTAACTCTCGGCACCAGCTTGAAGCAGCTGCTGGAGGGGGGGCCTTTTCTATTGCACTACTAAATGTTTGGTAACGACCTTGATAATGAAACTTCAATAAATATTAAAATAGTGTGTTTTGTATTTCTAAGCTAATTTACTTACACTAATAAAAATACAAAATAATAATGCTACAAAATGCCTGTGATCTTGGTTTGATTAGGACTCCGGTTTGATTATATTCAGAAACGCCGTTACTTTCGAAGCTGGTACTACTGGCAATATTTTTTTTTCGACTTTGTTTACCTAAAGCTTTTCATGTGATGTATCCAACTGAAAGTAAAGTTTAGTCTTGCATCGCTAGGGCTCTCATCCCGCCGCGAAGGAGGTGTCCAGCTTCACGGGCAGCATTCGTTCGGACAACATCTGCCGCATCTGCTTCGGCGGCGAGTCGGCGGAGCGGCTGGTGCGGCCGTGCTCGTGCCGCGGCACCATCGCCGCCGTGCACCGCACCTGCCTCGAGCGCTGGCTGCTGCAGGCCGCCACCTCCTACTGCGAGCTCTGCAGGCATCACTATGTCGTCACCAGGAGTCATAAGTGAGTCTTTTTGAACTTCAAAGTTACAATAAACCAGCTCGTGCTTTTCACATTTCGCCTGAAATGCCGGAAAGGTTTTAAGTGTTAATATTAGGCCGGTTAAATATACTGGTATTCAGCTGAATCCAGTGTTTTTATCCAGGTGATCGCGTACGGGTAGGAGCAGCTTTGAGGATTTCTCAGGCCACAAGATGGAGTTAAGGGAAGGTCTATGTCCGGCAGCTGATGTTCTTTCGGCTGTTTTGTTGGTGATGACGATGTTGAAACACTTTCCGGGAGTCTATTACAAGCGCTCTCGTCCAGATGGTCGTGGATGCGCTCCATGGCGGAGTGGGCCATGTCGGGGCGCGGGCGCGCGCTGGCGGCCGACGTGTGGCGCGCGCTGGCGCTGGGCACGGCCAGCGTGCTGGGCACGGCGCGCGCGCTGCACGCCTGCGACGCCGTGCTGCAGGCGGGCGCGCGCAGGGGGGGCGGCGCCGCGCTCGCCGCCAACCTCTTCTCCTCGCTACTCATTGGTGTTATTGGTAAGTGAATGGCTAATAGGGAATATGCACGCGATTTCTTTATTTATAAAATGAATTACTTATAAGCTCCAGTAAACACTCATTTTTTAAATATCAGCGATGAAGTTATAACGCTTCAAAGATTACTTTTAGAACGAGAAGTCCGACATGGAATTTGACGTCACATTACGTGACGTCTATACATCTGCCATAGAAAACAGCGTTTTCGCGAGTGGGACAGATATATTTGTTTAAAATAATTATATCTCGTTTGTTTTTCGAGCAATTTTGATTCTATTTCCACTGTTAGTAATATATTTTTGTATATTTTTATATAAAGTGTTTAGATAATAAATATTTTTTTTATGCATATTCCCTATTGCCTATCTGTCAGCCTCATGTTTCTTAGAGATGTATAGCAATATAACGGCCTATGGTAGACACCAGATAAATGTGCAGTAACGATCATTGACGCACATATCCATCGACTTTTCGTAAAACAGAAATAAAGACATGCTTATAAAGCTGTCCTAAGTCAACTTCTATTGTGATCATTTACCTCTGTTCTCTAGAAAATCGTAATGTTATGAAAATAGGTTCATATTTATTGTTCGAGTATCTACGAAGGACTATTACGGAAAGGTCTAAGTACTTTATTGCAAGTTTCTTTGTCGCATACCGTATTAGTAAATTTCCTAAAAACTAAAGAATGAGAACAGTGCAGTCAAAGCAGGCGATCGTATAAGGGTTTTCGTTTCGGATAAGTACCTACGGAGGTCCGATACACATTTAGGTACTTCTTCCATTTCCCCTATCAAGCATCCTCTGTCTATTTATCTATCAGCACACTTTTCATTATATCGTCCAGGCGCAATTAATTCGTCATCCCTCCCTCTCCATTCATTTTCTGTTATGTTTTTCGCACCTTTTGAAACCACCTTTCTTTCTTTGTTTTAAATCTTACCTACCTCCTTATTTATTTGTGAGAAATAGAAACTAAAATCAGAAGACTGAACGAAAGCCACAAACACGCCTTGCCAGTCAATGTCTCATTGTCTGAAATTCCCCACAATAAGTGCTGCTTTCCATGGTCACACCAGGCGCTCTCAACGGTCTGCTAACTACATGGATGCTGCTGAAGATCCAGGAGCACCAGCTGTCGTGGCAGGCGTGGCGCGACAGCACGCTGCACGTGCACGTGACCCTGGGCGACGAGGAGAGGACCCTCACGCCGCACACGTCCGAGGCCACCGTGGTCGGAGACGCGGACGGCAACGCCACCGCTGACCGGAGCACCAATGTTGCTGACCCCTTTATGGTTTCACTCCCGTATCATCTGCCTGAATCGTAAGGTCCGCATTTTTGTTTTGTGAATTTAGAAAGAAGAAAGAAAGAAAAAGATTTTATTTGCGGCCAGTGTGATGCATACCAAGAATACACAAAAATTACTCGTGGCTAAATGATAACAGCCACACGGGTCGACCATTACGGTTAAGCAACGCTTGCCAAGGTTGGTCTGTGGATGGGTGACCATCTTAACATACCGAGTTTCCTCCGTGCTTCGGAAAGCACGTAAAGCCGTTGGTCCCGGCTGTCATTTGTAGATCTTTGGCAGTCGTTACAGATTGTCAGAAACCAGTAAATCTGACTCCAGTCTGGCTAAGAAGTACCGTGTTACCCAGTTAATGGGTTGTGGAGGTCTGGTAGGCAGCCGCTCCTCGTAAAACACTGGTATTCAGCTGAATCCGGTTTGACTGGAAGCCGACCCCAATGTAGTTGGGTTAAGGTAAAAGGCTAGGCAGATGATGATCATCATCATCATGTTTGTGGGGCAAACTTGGCCAGAGATCGCCCACGATGCCTTTGTCTGGCAGTGGGACACAAGTATAGACTAAGAAAAGTCTGAATTGGAGAATGGCGATATAGGATGGGTGCGGAAGCTTGACGACTGGTGTTGTGGCATAGGTAATGACATTTTCATATCTTTTGATTGTGATGGCATTGGTGATAGAGTTGACTGTTTTCTACTTAGTTAATTATGGTACTATCAAACTTACTGAAATTTCACGTTTAACATTTTTATCATAATTTCTATGTCTATATCTATCACTTTAAGTTAAGTGTTGTGTTGTGTTGTAGCACATAACATTGACGTAGACCAAGATACGTCATACGACTGCAAAATATGCAACTCACGATCGCCTGTGACGATGTCTATCAGCAAGATTCAATAGTGCACCGTCATTCACCTAATTTAGCTTCGGTAAGTACCTATGACGTATGAGGCACTTGTCTCATCGCCGGCGATCAGCGAGCAGCGGATCAGATTACTCGCAATACTCGCTTCGGCCTGCACTGTAGGTATAAGTTACATTTTGCTCATTGTCGCTGCGATCAACTAGTGGTAAGAGCCGTTCGCCGGCAGTATGAACAGCCTGCTATCGACTCACACGAGATCTATATCTTTTGTCCCTTTCCTCTGCGAGCAAATATTCGATAGTTAATGGCTTCCTCGCCGGCGGTGAGACAGTGCCAATCTATGTTCTTTATCTATAGCATTCGATTTCCGATACCAAAGTACTCAGATAAAATTATTATTTTGTCCACAGATAATTACAAGGATCCTAGGCCACTAAGATATCAAATTGAAAAAATAAAAGATTATAAATACATTCGGCCACATTTAAGAAGAAGTCGTTCCCCATCTAGATCTCCGAAAAAGTAATTTAGCTCGAGCAATGGTGTCGCTCTCGTTTTTATGCTTCGTGCTGACGACCGTCCTCTGTTTCATCTTTCTATCGGCTCTGGTAGCACTGCAGTTCTTCAGAGATAGACCAGTTGTCGCGGAATTCATAGAAAACCATGCAAGTAGATGAGTTAGGGAATTTGGTGTGACTTTTTAGGGTATTTTGCTTTCCATAACCTTATTTATCAGTTCAATGATATCAATTATTCTATTTTGACTTTTTACACCACTTTTCAATAAATAAAATTTCTGAACACCATATTTGTCTCTAATTAAATACTTAGTTAATCACGTATTTAGTTTTACAGTAACAAGTATTGGCTATTTTAAAAAATAAAAATTCGTAATTTCGAATCTCGTTGATGCATCCTCCTTCATGCATTTGCTTCCTTAAATAGGTACTAAAATATAGTTTTCTCAAAATGGGGGTGTGATAACTCACACCACGACAGTGTAGGTAAATATAAAAATAGCAATAATACACCACTGTTTTGTTAATCAATATTTATTTCATTATCAATATAAATTAACATAATAATCATATAATAATAATAATATCAAATTTCATAAAAAATCAGTAGCGAATACATCAAGCCGCTGTTATTATTAATGTCAAATTCATATAATAATGTTAAATGTAATCGTGAAACAGTATGTACACTGATAAACAAAGGATTCTACTCTCTTATGTGGGTATATAAGTGCAAGCGATCCTCCGCAGTGCGTGCACTATGACCTAGCAGTATCGCTCGATATATAAATGTTAGTAAAGACTTACAAGCTAACGTAGAAAAAATCACATCTTGAGATTATAATAAATAGGAGGACTGTATCGAGACAGCGCTTGGAGATACGAGTTGGGCGGACACTGACATATAAACATTTATAACAAACGAACAAATCAACAACATACGCTCTTTGGATTTATAACACACTTCGTACGAACTATTTGTGACTACAGCGCTCAACTACTCGGCGCAGGCGCCTGACTCCCCGCGAACGAGGACACCGTCTATTGTCTGCGCAAAACGTTCTAAAAGGATGGACCTACTAATTTATGAATGGAAAATCGAATGACTAAACCATTGGAGCCTTCTAAAAATAATCGCCAACTTAGACGTAAAGGAAGTCTAATCAATTACCCCTCGAGGCTTCAAGTGTTTGCGCGACAGTAGAGGGTGTGCTCGTTGCTAGGTGGCGTCGCGGCGACGGTGACGTCAGTCCTGGTCCTTGAACCGGCGGTAGATGGACTGGACGTACGTGAACACGCACTTCCAGTCCGGCTTGCGCATCGTCACCATGTCGTCCACGTCCAGCAGGGGGTAGATGCCCGCCTTCTCACTGGAAACGAACAAACAAGAAAACTTGTAAGCAAAGAATTGGTCAACACTGCTTGATCTCATCAAACTCAGCGCTATCGCATCAAACAAAATACTTTCTAATCTACAAGACTATGAGCCGTTCCTATGTTTACCATTTTACTCTGCATTACCAAGGATGCCAAAGTGATTGTAGTCATATCTTATAGCAATAATAATAAAACCAATGTTGAAGTTTCCCCATTAAAATGACAGAACAGCATTGCGGTTCTGAAAACATCTTACCGTCTTAGGTGAGTTAATATGAAGTGAGCTATAAATAAACAAGATGGAAAGACAGCTCACTTCACGCTTATCCTACCTACGTTGACGGAATAGAGCGGCTGATCCTAAAATTGTTTTGTATACTCACTCGGCAATTTTGAAGGCGAGCGTGAAGTTGTGTCGGCGTTTCTCAGGCGACAGCTGTGAGTAGTCGAAGGCGTCAGGCAGGAAGTGGTGCACCAGTGCGCAGAACGCCAGCCCGTCCGCCCAGCTCGTGGAGAAGTTCTCCAGCTTCACATTCTGCACGAACAGTTACACGAATATTGTACAAGGTGGACAACAAGGAAGAATTACTTCTTTCAAAAATCGTTAGTTCTTCTATTTATTATTACCGGGGAATTGAGATTTTAGCAGCATCTTGGAAGACTGTGCACAATAAAGTTTTCAGTACTTACACATACGTAAGTCAATTTCAATTTTTTCTGCAAGATGGTTCCTTAAAATTATTGTGATACTTCTTTTTTTATTTAATTGGATAATTGCTAATCTAAGTATTATCTATACAGTGGAGGACTGGAAGTACAGTGTTACTAACTAATAAGGTACTTGGAGTGTTCAGATTGAACCAATTTATTTACAATTCCCCACATTTACTTGTACATTTCTTTACAAAGTTAACAACACAAAATCATGCATAACCCTTGAAATTCATATTCACACTTCGATTGACGTACTTTTGTTTATAAAACCCATGCTTTTTAATTCAAAATTAAAATTGATTATTAGTCATTTTTGGTTTGTTATTAAATTCACACGAATCACATATTCTGGATTATGAGTACAATTCGTCCCAATGTTTGGTATTAAAATATACATAGTCCATGTATATACATGTAAAAGACATACTGAAACCAAAGCAATATAATTTGGTCGTAAAGAGACAGATGAATAAATAAACAATAACTAGTGGAAAAAACACAATGTATAAAATATATACAGGAAAGTAGCAGCCAGAATGAAGCGATAAGAGAAGCGTGGTATGAGTGGTAGTGACGTCATTGACGTGTGTGTTAATACTAGGTGCGCGTGCGCAGCGTTTGCTATCAACATGCTACATCTCGATAACGCGGTTAAATCCGTTAAATCCGAACGCCCTGACTTTAAGGCTGATGCAAATTTTCAAACATCGACTTCGGTTTGGCTTTTTACCAATTGGAAATTTCAACGAAAATATGCATTTGCCTAATAGAACCGCATTTATAACCTCCCCAATACGTTTATTTACATTATCTAAATACTAAAAAAACATTAATAAACAAGTAATAAAACACAAAAAATATTGCTATTTGGTGTGCAGTATAGCTACGTAAGCTACGTCTATGTAGACGACATGACAGAGTACGCAGTGGGGGTGTTGCGTGCGGACGGAGGGGAGGGCGGGAGGTGTGCAGTGTACCTCGTAGTCCCGGGTCTTGTCGCGACACCACTTCAGCAATCGTTCTTTAATAGTGACGGCGCTGGCTTGCAGCGCGGGATCCGTGAACTTGAAGTAAGGCTGCGCCGGAGAGCCCGGGCTCTGCGGGGTCTTGGGCGAGCTACAACCGGGCACGCATGTTAGTCACCGAGGCTCTCCTATTGCGACCTCGCCGGTTAGTCGTCGACGGTCAAACTATTAGTTCGTGTGTCACATCGTGTGCTACGGAACGCGTGTGCTATTAATGGGGGTCGCAGGTTATTTACAAGAACGCGTGCTGATCTCATGTCAACTATATGTCAAGCTATCAGCCGGGCTTCGTCTATGAACGATACTTTGTTCTTATGACAGGGTAAGTACACACGTGCAATTATTGACAGAGGCCTCGTATGTACTTAGCCTTATATGCTTCTCGGGAAAAAAATGATTACCGTGTTAAGCGACTAATATTCATGTTATATGCAAATCATTAACTTGTATATTTACTTGTATCTAATCCTTATTCGTATCCACAGATATGGCTGCCAAAAATAAATAAAATATATTGCATTACATTACGTATGAAGCGAAAGGATCTTATACATAGAATATAGTACTTGAATGATAAGGAGTCTCATGTATTGGTATTTTCTTTCATGTATGGTATCGTCTGAAGTTGGCGCGTGGTCGCTGGTAGAAAGAAGGATGGGACTTACTTGGGACTGTTGGTTGAGTTTTGTTTTTCGAGCTGCCGGAACTTGGCAAATGGCGAGACGGGCTTGGGCGCCGGCCTAGTCATACTCTCTATCACTGTGAACACACAAAAATGTTAATTTTACTACTGTCTATATTAAAACTACTCTCTTTCTAAAATTATTAATGCAAAACTAGGCCAGCTAACCTTTAGATGTTTTAGTGGTGGTAGTGCTACTGCTAACAGTTTTTTCTGACGAGTTCCTCCTCACGCTCGATGTCACAGTTACTTCCTCTTCCTCTGCAAAGAAAAACGTTCACACACATTAGTTACCGTCCCTGACACGTGGACACACAAATCTAACACTAACTCGAAACACTTGGAAAACAATCAGCAAGACAGTACAACGATAACCTATAAGCTATTAGTCAAATAACACGGTTACAGAGGGCGCGGATGAAGATGGTACGAGGTTACGAGCATATGTACATCGACGTGATAGCGCGGGCGCTGGCCAGGGGGCCGGGGGGCATGCGGGGCGGGCACAAGCACAGACCCACACACACACGACTCACGCGCGTCTCGCTCGTCTCCCGCTCCTAACTAGTGGAATGTTGCGACGCTACGCTACGCGAGCGCCGACACCAGGTCTTCGAATGCGTCCTCAGTGTTGCTCTCGTCCAGGAACTGCAGCTCCGACACCGTGGGCATGGTGCGGCTGCGGCCCAGCGAGTAGGCCTGCGGCGGCGCGTACGACTGCCGCAGCGCGCGCGGCCGCGCCGCACCCGCGCCCGACGTCGGCCGCGTCGGCTGCTGCTGCTGCCCAGAGAAATACGCTTCCACCGTTCGCTTCTTTTCCGTTACTTCCTCACGGGCGATCCCACCCTCAAACAGCTTAGGCACGGCTAGCAGGTGCATGGACTTGGCGCGTGCGACCACTCGGCGCGGTGAAGCCGACTTGGGGCTGGCTACCATCTGGTGCCACGACCCCGACCTGCTGAGCGGGTTGGAGCCGAGGCTGCCTGCCGACTCGCTCGACAGCACGGACTCGCGGGACGCGGCGAGTGCGCCGGGGGACTGGGGGGCGTGCGGGGGGGCGGGCGCGAGCAGGGGGGAGTGGCCGGTATGTACAGGGGCCCGTACCTGCGACCTCGCCGTCTCGCGTTTTTTCCGTTCGATCTGCGCGATGACGTCGTTTTTCGGTGACGAGAACTTGTCGAGTGCGCCGCGCAGGCTGTCAGCCGCTGTACCTCGGCGACCCTCATCGTTGCGCGTGCGCACGCCGGTCGTGATGGTAGCTGCGCCGCGCACCGGACCACGCATCACGCGAGTTACCACACTATTGTGCTCCGTCGTGACGCCTTCTACACCATTAGTATAGGGCGTGTCACCATTCTGGTAGGCGTGGGGCGACTCTATGGGGTTGGTGGCTCGCGGTGAGTACGGGCTGGTGGGCGCGCGTGGCTGCAGGGGCGAGGCGCCACTTCGGAGGCGGTCCGTGTCGTTGGTGACGACGTCTGGCAGGTAGTCAACCTTGTGGGCGCGAGCCTTCTCTATATCGGGCGTGCGCTGCAGCGGGACGAACGTGGAGATACCGCCTGACGGCGTGTAGTCTGTGATGGTATACGCCGGGGGTGCAGGGGGTTTCCGTTCTGCGGGGTCACTGTGGCCGTTTACGACTCCCTCACGCCGGTTCTTTTCGCGAATTTGTTTCTCATAAAACTCAATTTGCAGTTTCTGAGCATCAACCTTGGGCAAACATGCGTCTTGTGCTGGGAATTTGGTATCATCTATTTTCCGCACTAGTTCCGGAGCGGAAAGGTCATTCTGACTTGGTATGCTGTTCACCGGATAGTTTTGTGTTTGCGGGAGCGCGTGAGTCGGCGGTGCAGGTGGGTGGAACGCGGACGGTCTCTCCCGGTAGGGGGCGGGCACCGGCTCGGGTTTGTTGCTCTCGAATTTGGCGGCAGTTATGCCAACTACCCTCCTTGGTTTATCTGCGTCTGTGGTCCAAGGTTTGCTTGGCACCGGTTGGCTTGGGGCAATAGGCATTGGATTTACCGGAAAAGCGGGTATATGGTCAACCGTAGGGGACGTCGCGTTCAAGACGGACGGGGGACTCCATATGTAAGCGGGAGCCGTTGTCGGTGACGTCACTTTAGTTGGTGGCTTAAACGCAGACATAGGCGCGTGAGAGAACTGATTGACGGGAATAGGTCGCGCGACGAACGGTTTGACGACCATCGGTTTTGTGGGGGACTGCGGCACCGGCGGGTGCGGCGGTGGTGCGGCTGGTGTGAGCGCTGGCGGTGCGGGCGCCGGGGGGAGGATGGGCGCTGACGCCGGCGCCGTGATGGGCGCGGGGCGGTGTGCGGACAGAGAGGAGGGCGCCGGCACCTGCGCGGGGCGATGCACGGGCAGTGACGCGGGCGCGGTAGCGGGCGCAGGCGGCGGCGGCAGCGGGTGTTGCACTTGTCGCGGGATGTGCACACGCATGGGCTCCCTCCGTTCGTTCACCCACGGAGGCTTTACTATGTCACTATTATTCTCGTTAAAGAACTTCCTAGGTCGCGCGGCGGCCGGGTTCACTGTCGTCTCGTCTGCAGTGCGCCAGAAGCGTCGCGCGGACGACGCACTGGACGACCTGCTATTCGTCATGCTGTTGTCCTCTCGCTCGCGACTCTCGAACGCGTTCTTAATGTTTCCGAACCTACTGCTCCAGTTAGCGGGGCCGGTGGCGGCTGCCTCTCGGTCGGCTGCTTCGTTCTTTTTCATGAACGCTACAAACTTCCTATCGTTCTCGGTCTGAGGCCTGAACTCTGGCACGATGGGCCGCGGAGATGTCTCATCATCGTTGTCGCTGTCGATGCGATACCCGGCGAGCGGCCTGCCTATGTCGATAGTGTTGGCGCGTTTCATACGTAACCGTTTGTTACTACTATTTCCGTATCTACTGAATGGCTTGGAATCATCCTGAGTTGCGGTCGGCGGTGCCGCAAAGTTGTAAGTAGGCGGGAGTGGCATGTATAATGGCGCACGTTTTGGGTCCTCGCGCTTATATTCCTTTTGTTGCGTAGGCGCGGGCTCCACCGGCGCACGCCGCGGTATGATTTCCTTCTGAGCGTGCGAGTCGAACTTGTTCGCGATGGCCGCTATGCTACTCTTAGTGTCGGAGGGGCGGCGCTCCATGCGCGGCTGCGGCAGGTACGACTGCTGGAGCGGCTGCGGCTGGTACAGCAAGTGCGGCGCTTGCACCGGCTGCGACTGGAAGGCGGGCTGAGGCGCCGGCGCGGGCTGCGGGGGAGGGGGCGCCTGCTGACGCGGCTGTTGCAGAGGTAGCGACTGTTGGTAGGGTTGCGAGCGCTGGCCGCCCGCGTCTGCGACCGAGTGCCGGAAGAAGTCGGGCTTACGAGTGGTCGGGGCGCGCTTCTCCACGGTGACGTGCGCGTCTCTGTTCACCTTCGGAGCTTCGTAGCTGACAGAGTGTGCTACTGGGTTTGGTTTCTGTCGGGACGCGACGGCGTCGTGGTAGCTTACATTCTCGTCAATACTTTGTTTGCGTTCAGGGGTGGAAGGTTCATCTGTGCTAGTTGCCATGGAAGCTGTGGAGGTGGCGCCCGAGGACGAGGGGCCTTTAGCGCCGAGCGCGAGCTGGTCGCGGTCCACGAGGCGGCGCGCCTCCTCCAGCTCCTCGTGCGTGACGCCGACGGTGTGGCGCGCGGCGCGACTGCGGCGGCGCGGCTTGCGGCGGCAGCCGTCCAGCCGGTCGGCGGCGTCGAGCGCGTCTTCCAGGCGGTCGGCCAGCGACAGCAGCGCGCGCGCCTGCGGGTGCTCGGTGGGCGGCGCCAGCGCGGCGCGCAGCCGGCCCAGCGAGCGCCGCACGTCCGCCACCACGTCGGCGGGCGCGGCGCCCAGGCCGGCCAGCAGGCGCTCGCCGCCGCCGCCCAGCAGCCCCTGCAGCAGCGGGAGGAGGAGGGACTCACCGCGCGTGTCGCCGTCGGCGCCGTCCGCCTCGCCCGCCGCCGCCAGCGCCTCGGTCACGGCGCTCGCGCATGCTGCCGACATTACATCAACGCTTAGAACACGACCTATTAGGCACTCTCGTAAGATATTAAGCTGCTTCAGAAGTAGGTAGATAAAGGTTTTATGTGCGTAATTTATATAGATAACATTGGAGTGCGAAGAGAAAATATTATTAATTTTACCTTGAAGAATGACATTTGTGAATTAACTCTGTAAATAAAGATTAGCAAACAAACAATATCCAAATAAACACGAGGTTCAACCGTAGCTGAAGGTTTTACATGTAATTCTGACTTGAGTTTATTGTTTTTGTGTTAGTTACCAGTACCTACTTAGATCAATACAACTCAGTTAATGAGTTACTTTCCTGGGACCGAACAATTAGTTTAAAACTCAGAAAGTATGAGTACAAGTGTAATTAAGTGATTGGAAAGTAGTAGTCGCGTATCATGGTGGTCGCCTTGTCATGGAATAGAGGTATAAAAGTGGTACAGGTATGGTTTACCTTCTTGTTCAGCCATTAGTGTGCGGATGCGCGCGCGCAGTCGTCGGCGTTGCTCGTAGTCGTTGCACTCGTCCAACTGGAATTACAACACAGATAATATTTATTATGCATTCAGAAGAAACTATCGAAAACTTTTCGTGAAGGAGTATGAATATTAAGTTTCTATGAGTCAACAACAGCAGTCGTCAAAGTATGCATTTGTTCAATATTCAATCATCATCAAATACCATGTATCCTATATAAAGAAGAGAATCAACCGCTAACTTTGCCGAGTGTACATCAGGAGAAAATAAATATTGTAAACATTTTAGTCAGATAATTATGGGGGGCTAAAAAGACCCCTTCAGGAGAATCATAATATTAATCACGCGACAATCAGTCAAGTTTAATTTTTATCTATATCGCTAACGAATTAGGTTTAAGGTTGATTGGGAAAATTTGACAATCAGATGTCAATTTGACATAACGCTACCCGTCACTGTCAAATGTTCCCAATCAACCTAAAACGTTAGCGATAAATATTATATATTATATTATTTTGTTTAATTTTCTTCTTTCAAAAAATTTTGTTTAGTAGCAAGTTTTTCGAAAGGTCCCTCTTATAATTTTTCCTCTGCTCGTATTTATAAGATAAGATAAGATAAGATAAGATAAGATAAGATAAGATTTATTTATTTTTCTCACCACAATACATAATATAACAGCACATTTTAATAATAGTTTAGACAATGAATATTTAGAATAGTGATAGTATATTGTGGGGAGACTGGTGCCTAAGCTAGACGGAAGGTCTGTATTTCAGGACACCAGGTCTCCGCCCCTTAGGTAATGGCACAGACATGGTAATGGTAACATTTAAATAATTTTAAAATTTTGAAAGTGCTCTAAAAATTTATTTATGACAAACACAGTCTAATAATTCGTCACACACAAACTCACGCATATCTCTTGGAATCCCCTCAACATCGCGCCACACTCTGCTCTCACAAACAAACAAAATTATTCACTAAATATTTCTAAGAGTGTGTTATTCAACTGTTCGTCGAGCCTGCTACGTCGGCCACAGCTTCGCGGTAACTGTGTATCCAGTGTCTCTATACTATTTGCACTGCGGTTACTCGGGTAAGGCTTCGTTTGCACTGGAGAAGCGAAAATCAGAACTGGATTACATTTTTGTTGAAAGTTGATGAGTAAAGTTATAAGAATTTAAAATGACTTACAAAATAATGAGGAATTTCATGGAAGTCCGCTTCTGTTATCTAACCTTTCTATTGTTCTATCTAAGATAGTTTGTTACTGGAAGTTTAATTTGACATGAGTCAAACGATACGTCAAGAAGAAGAAACAGACTATTCAAATTTTCTATAGGTAGAGAATTTATATTAAGAATCTGCAAATCAGTTTTTAAACTAAGCATAATTTTTTAACAATGTATTATTGTATACCTATTTTACTTTGTCGCTGTAGTATTGTGTCTGTGCTCAATAAATGTTCTCTTATCTAAAAAGTTGTTACTAATTGGGCTGATAAAATTTTCGCTGTGACTCGTATATGGCAAACTATGCTCCAGTATAGACAGCGCTTACGCGAGCTTTCTGCACGAGTGGCCAAGTTGTCAATAAGTGACGTTTGTATCGCAGGCGGCAACCGGTTCGAGTCCCGCGCCGGCCGGAAGTACCCGCCATCGCGCCAGCCGGAAGCCGGAAGCGAGGGCTGCCCTCAATCGCGCGGCTTTGTTGCCGACCCCATTTGACAACGTGTGCTTGTTTCTCATCACAATGAAGACTTGTTATAATCGAGGTTTATTTGATTTTAATTTGTCTGCGGTAATTATCGGTGATGGTAGTTTGCTCACTGACCGCAGTGAAAGTTTCTATTGTGGGAATTTTTTTTTTTTTTTTTTTTTTATTTAAAACGGGGAAACTCTTGGCCCAAATCTCACCTGATGGAAAGTGATGATTAGGCCGAAGATGGAAGCGAGTTTCACCCGGAATCCTCTAACATAGAGGAACTGGCTATCATATCTCTAATTGCCGGAACACAACAATGCTGTTAACATTGTTGTTATGGCGACAGACTTAGACATGATGGTGGTAGCTTGCCAGGCGGACTTAGAAGTCCTACCACCAACCAAACCGAGCAAAAAATTTGCCCCCACTGGGAATTGAACCCGGGACCTCTGGGTCTGAATCGAGTGGTATAACCACTAGACCACGGAGGCGGTTATTGTCACCTGTTTAGCACCACCCGGGGACCACGTGTAGGGATTCGCTGAAGGGTATTCTCCTACGGACGCGGGTGACTCGGCCCCCAAAAATCGGGAATATTTGTTTGTGACCTTTTTAAATGGATTTTTGTAATAAATCTGCCGACTACTGCTTTTACAGAGGATACCTACTCAATTCAAACTTATATTTAATTAAGCAGATCATTTTATATGAATTGATTTGACTGCAAACATTCTGGACTAAAATGATTAGTATGATTACCATCTGATAAAATATCATCCTATGGGCTTACTTTTGCATGATCATAAGTGGAAACAAAAACCATGTAACAATACTCGGTATTCTTAAAAGCACATACACAAACAGTCACGATTGTCTCGTTGACACAGCTACCGTCAGCATTAGCATTGTTGCACAGCGTCAGTTGTGACACCCCGTGGGAAGTACGAAGACGTGATAGTATTTCACAACACTACACGAAGGTACAGTCGTGTCCAGTGTCAAGAACACGCTGCCGAGCGGTTCCCAGGCTGCCGGGCTGGCTCAGTGGAAGTGATTAGTAAGTTATACAAGCCATAAGCGGGCCAGGGGCAGCGATTTACTGCAAATGCTACAAGTAGTAAGCGAGATGCTTCCCGTGAGACTTGAGCACGTTAGGTAAAGGCTGGGTTTTTTTCCTGTGTCGTCGGGTGTGTTCACAAAAATACAAAGCCACGAGCACAAAACAACCAGACCCGGAACAACTATCAGCAGGCCATACAAATTTTTGTTCCGTGCGGGAATCGAACCCGCGACACGCGGCGCAGCAGCCAATCGCTCAAGCGCCCTCAAGCACCATGCCGGGAACTGGCATGGTTTAACAATTCCAGGAAGCTCTACTATTTCCGCTATTTTCTCAATAGAAAAACGAGAATAGAGAAAATACTACTTAGATTCGGATTAGATGGTGCAAAAACAGCAAGAGAAGAGATAATTATGAATTTAATTTAATTTACAGCAATAATGATTACCTAACTGATGCATTTAAATTATTGAATTCAATTAACGATAGATTTCTTGACATTGAAACTGAATCGCTTTTATCTTGTGGCACACGGCAGACATGCGCACGCGCAGTCCGAGGTGTCAAGTGTCACGCGTGGAGCTGCGCGTGAGTGGACTTTGCGACGTACCGTGAAAGCCTCCTCCGACACTTTCCTCGCAATGACTTGACACTATTTATACGGCTAATACACTTTTTTAAAGCTACCACCTCAATGGCAAGCTTCTTGCTGGATCTTGTAAAAATGTGCAACTTTTAAATTGGAAATTGGAGTGAAAATTGCTGGTTTCAAAGATATACCCAACGTTAAGCTATTAAATTAAATCAAGCTGTAGTTTGTCAAAACATTGATTGATTATACAGTACCTAATGTATTTCAGAAAAACCATTAAGTAGTCAGTACAGTATACTATACTGTTCAGTTCTTCAATGTGTATTTATTTCAATATAGCTTCTTGGAAATCCTCTTATAGACGAGTCAATACACGGCGCAAGAGTCGAAGCGTTAATGTTAATTTGTTTTGAAACGCGACTAACCGGTGGAGGACCGGTGTGAGTCAGTCAGTGGTAAATGAATGAAAGTCGCATATGAATGGAGACGAGACCGGTCGGGACACTCGGCAGGTAGCTATTGGAGAGTGACTCACTCAGTCTAAGAGTTAATGCGATTTACATGGAGATCATCAGAAAGTACTTGAATGACTCACCCATAGAAACACTTATTGTGTTGTACCATTTTTAAGCTACAGAGAGGACACATGAAGCCAATTTTCGCCGAAAATAAATTTTGTTTTTATTACACCTGGAAGACAGAAGACTAACGAACACTGAAGAATAAAAGAAACCTAATCCTTATGTTTTTGGTGAATCTTACGAGTGAGCCCTGTATGTGACCTTAAGGAATATCCAAGGAGTTACCCTACGTATCAGTTTACTGTGAGGAAAGTGCAACCGCTTATCTTTGTTAAATAGCTTTTAAAAGTTTACTAGTCCATTGCAGACAGCCCTAAGCTTAAGAACGAAGCGTCGCAAACAGCTTTCTTAGAGCTTTCCTGTTCAAGCGCATGGGATGATGATCCACCGAACTTACTCGTCGCATTAACACACTTCTCACTTCAACCAATAATTAATTAGCAATCAGGTTTAGGAGAAAGGATGGTTTCTACAAAGACGACTCAATTGACACTGCTGCGGGGTTCAATTGCAAACAATGCAGCAATCATTTATTTTATTTTTTTTAAACTTTGCCCCACACTAGGAATTTCTCCTGTATCGTGGGTGCGTTTACAAACATACAAACTCACATACACAAATAGCCAGACCCGGAACAACTATCTGTAGGCCTTACAAATATTTGTTCCGTGCGGGAATCGAACCCACGACACGCGGCGCAGCAGTCGATCGCTCAACAACTTCGCCAACCATGCCGTCAAAATTGTTTGGAAGAGTTACCGTAGTCCTGGAACGTAAAGGGCATTTGAAGGAACACGGGTGGGGTTTAGTCAGTAAGAGTTTGACACTCGTTTCGGAATTTGTTCGGAAGAGTCACCGCGGCCCTGGAACGCAAAGGCCATTAGGAGGAACACCACAGATGGGTTTTAATCAGTAGGAGTCTGTCACTACCTCCTGCTTTACCCAGAGTGAGAGGAGTCATTTGATGTTTTTCCCATCCTTAAATAAAAAATAGTCTATCACTCCCCAAGATCGGGAGAAGTAATTTGGTTGGTTGGAGAAAAAAAAGTCAGCAAAATATTGGAGCCATGTCCAACAGTGAACTGTGTTAGACTGAGTTGACTACTTTATTGCCACAAGATGGTACCGTGTGGGTCAATTATTTGAAACACGTAAGTAAAATGGTACGTATGTAATATTTGACTCACGAGTTGCCTGAGAAGACGCTCGTCCCAGCACTGGTCGACGTCGAAGTCCTCGAGGGTCCTGGTCTGAGAGCTGGTGACCTTGCCACCGCCGCTGCTGCTTGTGCGAACTGTCTCCTGAGGGACAAAGAGAATAAACTTCACTAGTATGTGTTGGTTGAGTGAGGGATACACACAAATGTCTTCCTAAGCTGTCAGCATTCGAAGGGCACCTTTCGAAGATTGCTTTCCAGACTCCATTATTTTCAACTAATTTGATCTTACGACCCTAACGAAAATTAGCAGTAATGAGCCTTTCCGCTGCTGTAGCATGTCATCTTAAGTGAATGTTATAAGTGATGGGTATGGGTTTCAATTCCAGCTACAAATATACGTTGCTGTTCTTCATTCTACATTGCATTTTAAAGTTGTACATTTAAAGACCTTGGGAAACTTTGATATTCCCGCATATATAAAAGATACTGAAGTGACTGTTACACAACCTTCTAATAGTGACTCACACTAGATCAATGTTTCTATTGCAAAACGAAGTTATTTTCACGTAATAACAGCGACATCTTCAGGAATAGCTCGACCTGACCTTGTAGAGAGTTGGTCAAAGGCCGCTGCGCCGGCGCGGCGCCTCTAATTTACATCGCTGTCAATGAATCATTAGCGTTCCGTGTTTGACATGTTGATGGATGAGTATCGCGGATTTTGAGTGCTTTCTTAATGCTTTTTAGTACTGAATTGTCAGTTGTTTATATGTATACTTAGGCGATTCTAAAAACGCCTGTTTCTCAGGGAAGTCTTGGATCAATTGTATCTACAGTTTTTTCGAATTGACTTATGCTCTTTCTAAAAATTTTCAAATGGTTCCGCTACATCTATCAATGTAACATCGAAACACATAATACCTATAACTTGCAAAATTTTCAGCCCATCATGTCATCAAGATAAATCTTCAAAAATAAACATTTCAATCTCAATTTCATCTGAAATACGATGTCTGCGGTCTTTTACATATTTCACAAGAGAGCCAGCTGTTAGAAAACATGTCGTTATAAATTAAAAAGTTAAAGAATTTTAAAATTCATTGATACGGAGAGATGCGGTAAAAGCTTGCAGCTAATTCCGTTCGGAGCCACGAAAGAGATAGGTATACGAGTACGTTTTGTGTCGACCTTGACTGTGCGGCAGATATGTACAGGGCTACCCAGTGGTACCCGTTAGTGGTTCATAAATTTTATGGCGATATTGACGTCATTTCGTATGAGTTGCAGATGTTTTATTGAGGAAAGATAGTTGTGTAAATACTGCTTTTAAAAACAGGAAGCGCTGAACTTCAGAGTAGTAAAAGTCAAGAAAAGAAATGAACGGGAAACTACGTTTGTTTCGAAAGCCGGTCGTGGAACACGTGATCAATAACTTAAAACAGTCAAAGAAGAAGACGTGTACGGTGAACACGAAATAAATTGTGACAAGAGTAAGGGAATTCGCGATGGTGATCTTAGAACTGGAACAGTGTGTTAAGGAGTTTTCATATTTAGATAAAATAGGACAACGATTAAACTATCACTCACAGGTAATTGAATGAAAACGAGCATTGACCACTGAATGTTACAAGATGACAACCCTAATTCTTCCACAGTAGTATTTCAGTGTAACGCTTGAATAGTTGTATAGGCAGTCTATTTCTGAGATTTGCGCAACAATACACACACAACGGTACGATAGCCACATTTTTCAGTTCATTAGATAATCTGCTTCACTAAATAGTTTGTTGTGATAGTACTCTAAACGCTGAGTTATTTTAGGAATCTTGAAATAATCTAGGTTTCTATTAACGTAGATTGTGCGAAGTTACTTAGTAGATGCTGAAAATAGTTTTCAGATACCTACATTAATTTTCTTAGGAATAGATAAGCTCGTGCTGCTTACTCTAGAGGTGAGAATTAAAGAAACGCACAACACAATCAAATAAAGGTGCAGCAATGTGGTGCAGCAGACTGTGGATATGGATGACCTCCTCCTTTTTTGGAAGTCGGTTAACAAACAGTGATACTCAAAGGTGATTTAAATATATCTCTAGATTCATCTAAAACAGTAAATGAAACAGAATCAAACTTTATGTAACGGGACGCGGCGCCGGCAGCGCATACAATTTATTGAATGTCTAATAAAAACATGTTGCAGCCGTTGGCAAGCGTTTTGCATCAACAAATATCGGGATAGACGAGATTAACAGCTCATCAACTGTAATTTCTAGCACAGTTTCAGCTAGAATGATTCTTCCAGTACTACCACGAACCATTTTTTAAAGCTACGAAAAAATCTCTTCGTTTTGCGTGCATTTGTTTATTGTGTGGTCAACTGTAATTGCCAATACAATTAATTTGAACCTGCGGGTCTAAAAAGGCCACTTTAGCAGAATCAGAAAGCACATCACGCTACCCGTCAATGTCAAATTTCCTAATCAACCTTGAAACTAATGCTTTGGCGATAAAGATGAAAATTAAATTTGACAGATTGTTGTGTGACTATTAATATTATGAACTAACGTGGCCTTTTTAGACCCGCAGATTGTGGCTAAATATTTCATTGTATTCTGTCTGTATCATAATTATATAAGTTTTCGCAAAGTGCTATTTGTTCTTTTGGCTTTTCTAATTTTAATTTATAAGACAAGCAGAGGGCACCTTGTTTCTGATCGATGAAATGGTTCATCATTCATTAGGAAAAACAAACACTTGTATCATTCTATTGAAAAGTAATTTTATGTGAAGCATCTTTCTTCTTCAGATACATTACTTTCGATAAAAGTGTTTTGTTTGGCAAAACATGAGCTGATATCTGTAGGTATTAATTAGAGTAACAGGCTACTGAATGTTTTTGCTATATTATAATAAAACAGTTTGGAAAACATGAAGATATACCACTTTATTGCTACTTGAGCAAGTTTTCAGCTTTCTGCATAAAGTTCAGCAATATAACAAGCTGTGCGACTACGGATCTTGTGTTACCCACAACTAGCACATAATGTTCATGAATAAACTTTATGACAGCGTGATGAATGCCGCGTGTTTATCCTGCGCGGGCGTCGCTCCAACGCGGAACTAAACACTTTTACGTTCGGCCACTAAACTTGTGACGTGGTCTATATTAGTGGCCATGTCTCCGGGGGCAGGACCGTTGTGTTTACTGGATGCACTAGGAAGACGCCCAGCCTCAGCTGCTGCATGTGCGGCCAATTTGTCACCAGCTGCTTAATTGTCTCGTTTATGTCTCTCTTATGATAAATTGGCCCAACTGTTTGATGTATTGCTGTGTTATAGTCCATTTGAGCAAGAAATTTTCCATTTGTAAATGCTTTTGAGAGTTATGTTGCCTCTAAAAGATCCCGTAACGTCATTTTCGTCCCACATGAAACGGAAGGAAATGGCAGAATCTATTTCTAGTCAGTTTTATAGCATCCATTACCTAGGACATCAGTCCATGCAAAACGCATTTCAGAGCACTTATACTAAAACTAGCTTGAACTAAACGTTCTGAATGGTTTATTGCCTACTATTGCCATAAATACGCGGTTAAACTCAAATACTATTCAGAGGGATTTGAAATGGTGAATATAATTATTGCTTGCTAATTTTGAACGTTATTCCTCATATCATCTAAACAAAGGATCACAAGACATCTATATTACCTTTAAAATCAAACGGTTTGCAAGAACACAAACACATTCGAATCAGTTAAACCAATTTCTGTTAATTTTCTCGTCAGTAGTCTCCCGGGCGTCTGTCGCAGTCTCCCAGCTATTTACCAATTGCTTCGTCTTGTCAGTCAGTGGACTATACTTAGCTCATGAGTCAGCAGGTCAAATGGCCCAAATGCCCGAGGTCTACGTCTTGTTGCATTCCTGGCCCGCCAGCTCGACCCAGGCTAATTCCAGCAGGGACAATGTCTCGTGCCCTTGCATTAGAATGCAAAGAAACTAATACTTTGCAAGAGTTCTGGATATTGTTGGGTGCGGTTATTTCAGTTGGGGAGAGGAATTTTAAGAATTTAGAAATGGACAAAGAGGTTCTCAAGGATAACGAAAGTTTTAGTTTTGATGTGGCTTTCGTTTCAAGAAGTTAACTTTGTCTTGGTAGGTTGAGGAGGTAGACATCCCATATTATTTCTGTAAGACGTGCTTTTTGATGCTTTGATTCAAAGGTCACCTAGACATACGTATATTACAACTAGCTGTCCCGCGCAACTTCGTCTGCGTCACATTTTCCGCTCCTAAATAATATTGCAACAAAAAATTGAGATTTAAACTATCCTATCTCTCAAGTTGGATCGAACTGCACATGGTGTGCGAATTTTATTATAATCGGTTAAGTGGTTTAGGAGTCCATTGAGGACAAACATTGTGACACGAGATTTATATATATTAAGATTAAGATAAGAACTCGACTGAGAGGAGAAATTCCATACAAATCGAATTCTAAATCGTAAGAAATATAGTCTAGAACTTTCATCCAAATGACTTCTACTATATTTAAACCATCATCACTCAATGATTGACGACCAAAAACAAAGAAACGCATACGTAGGCGTTCGTTGACATCATCTCGTCAGAGATAGGAGATATCGACATGAGTCAGTCATTGAGCAGCGCGTGCCAAGTAGGCAGGCCCTTTGATGTGGTACCTTGTTTAGTCTAGGCGGCGCCGAGAGTGTTCACTAGTAGTTTAACAATAACATATCGTTTGCAAGTATTGATGACCTGTATAACTGCTTTATTGGTGGTATTGGCAGTCGGCGCGGTTTTTATTGTAGCCCTGCAGTCTGCAGTAAGATGATCTTTTGTTTTTGTTTGTCATTGATTGGTTTGCAATATGAATTGTTGTTCTAAAAATATATTTTTATATAAACTGGACTTGTGATTTTTCTCATCAACTGTAATTTCTGGCACAGTTTGAGCTTGACTGATCCTACCACTGCTCAATATCTTATAAAGCTACGAAGAAATCTACGCTAAGCTACGTTTTGAGTGCTTATCGTATGCTCATTTGTATCTACCGTATCATTTATAAAATTAATTTAAACCTGTTTGTTGCTATACATTTCCTTGAATTTTGTAGTATTTGACTTTGCAGTCAGATATTCTTTTGTTTTTGTTTGTCTTCGATTGTTTTTCAATATAAATTATTATTTGCTGTCTCTATAGCATCTGTTACTTTCAAAGATCTCTTGTCTGTTATAATTAGCAGACCACATTAATTAATTATAGTATGTGTTTGCAGTAGTCTCTTGCTCAAGGAGCTTTACTTTTGTTATGGCTACTTTCTTTCTTATGGCTTCAGTATCTATAGCTGTTAGTTCAATTTTTATGTATATGGTACCTACGCAAACATTTTTATTATCTAGGCACATTTTAAAGTTTGTGTGTTTATTGTGATGTGTTTGTATATCCACGTCGAAAACGATAGCTTGATGTTATGATGGTTTATTTACCTACAGACAAATCTGTGTGGGAGTCTAGAAATACGAATTGTAATGTTCTACACACGTTTTATTTTATTCGCGAATACTTCAGTTGAGAAAATAAAGAGAATGAGATAATCATCTGTAGTAGCTGTAACAGCTGTTCGGGAGTGAGATGTTGAATGATCTGCGGATGATCGGTTACAAAGCGCTCGATATTTCGCATATGGTCTGCTTTGACATAATAATAAACAGTTATAAGCTGGCTATCTACATATCTTAGGTTTTAGATCTGGAAATATCTAGTTGTACGTAGGTTTTTCTACGTGTAATGGAGCTGGAGAATTTAAATTCTTCAGTATCTTCGTATTTGGGACATGGTACAAGTCACTATCATTTCTGAATTTTCCAAAAGTTTTCTAGAGCTCATATGAAATACTCCTCATTCCTTACGTCATCCTGACATTACAACCTGACCCTATTCCACAGCATCTGATCCACAATCTCGATCGTATAATAATAATAGGCGCGTTATATTTCAGAAGATCACTGGGCCACATTTTTGGCAGGTCGCTCCGAAACTGCGTTGTAAAAATAAAACTGCGCGCGCGCATCTCCGCTTCCAATAGATCCGCAAGAGCGGGAAGTGGCTGAATTGTAAATAAATTGTGCAAGATGTAAGGTGATACGCTGTTTACTAGCTAATGGAACATGAGCGTGCTCTAATGTGGGATTATGTTTGTTACTCGTTGACCTTCCTTTCTTTGTGATGTAGTTATAGTGTTTTCAATATTTTCTCGTTTTTGATAACTAAACTAAGTAAATGAAGTCCAAAATGGTGTGTGAAATATGAATGGTGATTTCGGGACATATTTCAAAGCAAGAGTTTCTCTCTCTTCATATTCTGATTCTATTTTCTTATGGTATTATTTTTTGCTATGTTTGCATGTTTATGTGTGTGGATTAAAATAGAAGTCAAGGATTAAGTATAATGAGCAAATTTAAGATCTTCATAAAAAATGCTAAGTAAGAAAACATATTATGCTATAATTAGCATAATATGTTTTCTTACTTAGCATTTTGATAAGAGGCAATGTTTTGTTATTTTCCTCAATATACCGTCAGTACTTTAACGAAAGTCGCAAAATACAGATATAATAATTGACACAAACTGTTAATCCGATGAAATATGTAGCCATAACTGTTTCAACCAATAACTGAACGAAAATGGACGATCGTATAAAGATAATAATTATAAGAAAGTGTTCCTTAATCAGAGTGTCGTAACGAGAGGGCTCGTTAAAAGTGAATTACGGAAAAGTGGAGTTTTATGAACCATAGTTGTTGGATACTGGTAATGTTAATGATGTAGATATTGTGATGGGCGATACAGATAATATGTTAACTGTTGACGTTACTATAGAGTCATTGGATTGTGATATTAATATGGTAGTGATTTAGTGAGGTTAAATAATTCTCCTATTACCGTTGCAATTGCTTCTTAGAACAATGGAGCAGGTTCCGTATTTTTACATTTTTGAACATTCACATTTGGATCGCAGTATCAAACTGTTTGAAAACCCTTATTTCATGTTTATCGTTATTGCCTATAATATTGCGAACGTAAAGTGAATGCTTTTTATAGAAAAATTCAGAATTGGCCTTTAGGCTGATAAATGAAAAGTAATAACAGTATTATTTACTTCGTCATTTTTGATCATGTTTATTTTAGGAAAATTGACGTTTGGATTATGAACATTTTGAAGTTCGAATCGAAATGACGTCAAACTCAAAGTTATTTTATTCATTCCTCCAACGATAGCTTTAAGCTCTATTTTCTAATCCTTGGAAAATCGTAAGATGAAAATCTATTAAACGTTTGATAAATGAAAATTAGCATGTGCCAAAACAAACGTAGCTGTATCATATCATCTAAGTATTTATATTTAGACGTTCTGTTGCAGAGTAGTAAAAACTAGCAAAACACCAACATTCTGGATTGCATTCGCTTATCCGACTAATGTGTTTGTAACATAAATAGGTATTGCATTAAGGTCTACTATTACGTTTAGTTGTTTACGCACTACTTAGAAATCAAACCTTGTTTGTACTATAACTTCAAGTGCAACCAGATTCAGTTAAATATTTGTATTTTTCATGGAACTGGTTTCAGTTAGATTAGCTATTTTTCCTAGTTTCTTCATTATGTAGATTCTTTTCGCTTTCCGTAACAACTTTCAAAGGTTTAAGTTTAAATTCTAATCCACTTACGATTTTCATTACAATCATCGTAATTTTACTGTAGGTATCGTTGTAATGTAATATTGTTTTTCTCTTTTATTTTATGTTTGCTGCAGTTGTATGTCGAGTAAATATTGTCTATTTTATTAATGGTATTATGGTAAGTATTTGATTTGTCACCCGTTGCCCTTGAGAAGTAATGGCAGATGTCATTATAACAGCAATACATACTCAACTGTATGTTCATACAATTAACACACCTATGTTTGCAGCTGATTACAAAGTGATGTTTGTTTGCCTACGGAAACATGCATGAGAATTACCTAATTTACTCGGTACTTCAAACTAGCCAATTCGATAATTCTCATGCAAAATGTAGGAGCAATAATAACAAGAATCATTCATTAGGTACTATTATTAGTCGGTGGTAGATTCTTTGTGAATATGGTCTGAAAAATTGGTTGCTGAAAATATCAAAGATTGTAGAACACAATAACGTCTTTATCATGTTTCAACTAGATTATATTTCAACTAATCATCTAGAAATACTGAGATCGAACAACAGACTAGGCTGGTAATCATCAATTCTTTAACACAGTGGTTGACAGGCTACACTCATGGTAGCTACCACTGCATCATAGTAACTGTAGTGTGTTCTAGCGCTTGCCCCGATGCGTCCCACTGCGCATGCTTGCGGAGATGAGCACGCGACTGCCATTAGCACGTTTAAGCTTAACGGACGTTTACAGCGCAGTGGACTCTATCGGCCCGTGCAGAACTAATATTAATGACATCTCGAGACGGAAAACTGACGTCATTTCTTTTCCCGACTACGGAGATGAAAGTTGGGTAATGTTTTCCGTAGAAGTATTCACGAAAAGGAAATATGTACACGGAAATTATAAAGGTGCAAACATAAAAAGTTGTTACCGGTGGCAATACGAAATAAAGATTTGAGATTATGTAACGCAGATTGACATGAAACACCAGAAGATAGTAGTAACGATTATCGAAATCAATCCGTCATCTATCCGTCAGTTTTTTGAGCAGCACAAAAAGCGACAGTTTAGCAAAATCGCAATATAATATTACACCAGAGTAAAAACTGGTAGATTGTGTGGATACAAAAACGACACGATACAATATCATAGTACACGACAGAAGACTCACTGAGATATAGACTTTTATAACACTATTTTTGAAATTGAAGATAAGCCAGATGATGAGATGAAGTTTAATTAATGTTTTTAAAAAGACCTGGAGATGAGAGAGAGAGAGGGATAAAAACGTTAGGGCTGAAGAAAAGAAAGATAAATCAGATCAGTGTGGATGCTTATGGAGACCGACCACTGTGATGACAACTAGAGAGGTAAGGAAGAAGGAGATATACCTATGAATAAATCGTGATAAGGGCAAGAGTATGATGATGATAAGAGGATGCCGATGGGCAGTAATAAGGAATCAGCCAAAAGTCAGCAAAAATTTAAAATTTGAGGGGAAAATGAGCTGGTGGTCTGCTTATATTTGATTATGTGTATTTACCTATCTACAAGCTGCTAGACTTCACGGGAATTGTAGGTAGCCATAGTATGGAACTTCTGCAGTTTTTTATTTCTTAAATAATATTGTTATAATTGGCAGTGAAAGTCGTAATGGCGGGAAATCGTACTAATATCATTACGAGACAGTTTTACTGCGCTGTTTTTATGTTTCCCTCATAATATTGACTCAATCAAGTTTCGCAAACTTATTTTGCTTTCCGTTATTGGTTTAAAGCTACGCAGCGTACGTGCAGCTTTCGTTTGTTCCTGTTTACATTATTTGAATTCTCTATCTTCATTATTCAATCATTGTCAGGTCCGTGTTTGACAGTAAATGGTTTGACTGCTAATGTATAAAATACAATGTCAAAACCATCAAAGACACTGTTGTAGAGATAAGCCGTATTACAATTTGAATTGTCACACATCACACATAATTTTAAACACCAAAATCGGCATCATGCCTACAATAGGAGACACAACTTGGCATCGTATTCCAAACGTCTCGTCTGGCTGGGAACGCTGACCGTTCCCACGGGCACTTACACGCCTTTTGTTTAATATAATCTTTCTATTTATAGTTATTACAGTACTGTCCCATTTGCGATAGTCAGTAGTCTCATATCGATATGACCGCTAAGTCGAAACCGTAATTTTATTTCTTTCAACTTAAATCTTTGATGAGCATTCATGAGCACTACATTTGCAGTACGACACGCACCGATTACCTGCTCATAATTGCTGGTATAAGCAATTACGCCAATTGTTATTATTACATCCATATACATGACTTGCTCCGTTCCGCGGTTCTGCTCACATTCTTGCTATCTCCTTAGAACGGTAGCAGCAGCAATGAATATTCATTTTGACACAATTATAGATGTTATAGAAGGTGCTGATTTCCATTTTAGATGTTAAGAGAAAATAACCTGCCATTATCTAGATGTTGTTATCTCTTTGTGTGGTTTTATGCTCGGTTAAACTAATGAGGTTCGTTGTATTCCAAGCTTTACAATTACTTGAGAATTTTTAAATATTCTCTCGCTTTTAGTCATTAAAACGTCTGAACAAAAATTATTCGTTGCCACTAGGGACTCAAAATTAATTACAATAATAACTGATAGCACAAAAACAGTCATTCAATTAGTAATTTATATGTGTTTTGAGTGACGTTCGGAGAAAATTATATCATTGCCCACGGGGTATGAAACCCTACTCCTAAAGCAGTAAAGTTTTTATTTCGCCAGCGTTGTAAATCTGTAGTGATTTATTAGACTTTCCTATGATTGATAGGTGCTAACGAACATAGGAACATCCTGGGGAAACGTTATGTATGTGAACGTCGTGCTTTCTCATTTGATGGAAAAAAGTGATGCTAATTACAGCAAGCTTTAGGCGAAAAGGCCTGGAATAGTACAGAAAGAAAATAAAAAAAGAAATCTCATTACAGTTGTTGATAGAGTAGTTTCTATGCAGGTTCCAAAAGATTCGTATTATTCTCACACAGTCAAATAGTCTACAAATATTATAATATCAACAGCCGTAAATATTTCGCGAATTCTAAACAAAAATTTGGCACACGAAATCAGGAAAAGTCGAAAGGAGTCAATGCCATGATACAATTTAACAAGCTTTCATTACAACTCCCGAGAAAGTCTAAACGTTCACTGTTGTCTCCTCATAATTTTCTTTATAAACCTTGGCCCTTTTGCTGAGAACTATCGCGCTCCATATGTGGATATAGGGGAAGCAGAGACGTAAGGTCATTAGCTTGTGTTTGTACGCAGTTTGGCACGAGACCAACTGAAATGGCGTGAGCGCAGGGCTGACGCCCGACAGATTTTGAATAAGGAAAATTGAGAAAATGTGTTTTGTGTTAGACATTGTTTTGTCGTCTGGCTGTGTCATCTGTCATCGTCAAATTAGAACCTATGCACAGAGTGATGGAGATGAAATTCTGTATTATATATGTGTATTAAATATATATGGATGAATTCATAGATTCTTTAAATATTGGACATTTTGAAGTCTTTTTGAAATGGAAACCTGGTTTTGAGGATACCTACGTTAGAAATCCATGGAAGTTGTTTTGCAGTTAGTGTTCCAAAGTTTCATGATCGATTTTATGATGAGATTATTACGATCATGGTTTCCTTACGATGTGTTCAGTCTTACGTAGGCAGGCAAAGGTAGAACGTGGCACATGTGGCACTTTCGTAGGTGTGAAATATATGGACAGACGGATGCCAAACAGTTGCGTGGATGTAGCAGATTGTTTCATTCCCAACTGGTGATAAGAAGGGCTAATTATAGAAGAGATTGGAGGAAATAGATTAATTTATGAACACTTGAGGATCTTAGATAAGGATGTCATAACTTCCAGCTGGTCGATTTTGTAAACTAGCTGGTGTATTTGTTATGAGGTGTACAATAAAGTATATAATAAATAAATAAATAAATAATAAACATTTCCAAGTGAAGTTTTGGGTGATCACGAAGTGAACTGTCAAACCATACAAACAAGATAGCATGATAGCTCACTTGTCATTCACTTCACCTGGTGAGATGCCGATAGAATCGATCGACTGGTTTAAAATACAATCAAGGGGATAAATTCTATTTAAAAAATATGACACTCGTAAAGAACACGTTCGAATAGAAGATCCAAAAAGTGGCTTTGTTGCAGACGACAGCAAATATCAAAACACTGTTCAGTTCAGTGAAATTGAACACAAACACAAAAAGCTCAATTAAACGTCCATTTCAATCATAAACGTGCACATAAACAAACAATGCGACCCTTTCCCCGCATGTCCGACGTACGCACAAAGTCATCGCACGCGCCCCCCACGTGCCAGTGACTAGGGACAACTGCCACATACGTCACAGCTGTATTTCTGGCGGTCACACTTGGACAAAGGGACTGATCCCACGACGGAGTAGTTCCTTGAGTGATGCAGCGAAAATAAAGGGTTTTGTTTGTTTTTAGGACAGTTTTTCCTGGTTGTGCAAATTCTACGTATTGTGTGACATTTTTTGGCGTTAAAACGTTTTCCGTGTTTTAGGAGGAAGTAAAGTTAACATTGTCACCTGCACAAAGAGCTATTGCATAGACCGGCTGGGCTGTTGCATGAATGACCTAGCTTTTACTTCCTGAAGTTACAGTTTTCCGTGAGTTATGAGTTGGTGGGGTTCTATTTCATTAAGCATAGCCCTTTTTTGACTTTAGGTAGACCATTCCCACAACGCATTTGACAGATTCAACTTTTCCTGCCCTAAATGAAGAGCAATCGCGTTATTTCTACTTTCCTATCCTATCAAGTACTAAACGTATTTATTATAGGCGTGGAGCTCGCTTCACCTTGCACTACTTGAGGTATTAATAGAGCCCTTGTGGACCAGAGCATGTGTACGATGTACGGTGAGCGTGGAGAGGCACCGCGTGCGCTCGATGTGTTCCAAATAGTCTGTATTTACTTGATATATACAAGCCCATTTATGTTTGCGAGTTCAGGACGCAAATATTCTGCAGTAAATTTTAGTGCATGGTCGGATAAATTGTGTCTTTAAACAGTCTCCATAATCTTCAGACACAGAAACATTAACAAGACAACAAAAGGGCAAATTCTAATTCAAAATATTTAGTTAGATGACACAGACATCGAAGAGGATACTGCAGAGAATGATGCAAAGATGTACTATATATTATATTTCTGAAGATAATGTAAGAAACTATATCCAGCGGATGATAGGGCGACAGATGATGAGGAAGAAATGGCACCAATTGGCAATCTTAGCCCAACACCTTTGCAACTCCAAGAGACCTAATAACCGTGGTGACCCAGTTGTGTTGGCGCAAGATTGGCGTGCTATTATAATCGGCGCAGGCGCATCGGTCAACGACCGCTAACCGCACGGACTGGCCTGAGACGAGATGTGGGGACGCGGAAGCGGATCACTGGCATTTGAAGGTTTGAATGTCGATTTCGATTGATGCTTGGTCGTTCGAGATGCAAATTTTTACTTATCAAGGGGAGCGGTTTACTTTACTTGATACATTAGCAAACTAGAACGTAGAAGGGAAGCTGGTGCAAGTGCTAATCTGTCAAGTGTCAAGTCAACATGTATTTAAGATTTGATGTCATTTTAATATTCAGAAAAAACGCAGGGTTGTGAAAACTGAGATACAAAACGTCATTTTGATTGCAATGTTATCGTTAGTGCCTTCCTACTTAGGTATTCAAACTTTATTTTATCGTTAGTCTAATCTTTTTATCTCCCTGTACTCTTAAGACAATTAGCTTAGCTTTGGGCAAAGACATCTTTAAGGTTCAAAGCTGAACTGTATATCTCAAAATTAAGGTTTTATACGGTTAAAAATAGTTGGTACATCAGTTTTCATCTTTATCCGCCCTCGCTCTCTCTAACACTTAGCCCACATCCTGTACTCACTTGGCAAGTGACACAGCACTTCAAACCATTCAATCGAGCTTCTAATTGATGGCTCTTTGATTGCCAATTAATTACACATTTTATGCTTGTCACCATTCGTGCACTATGTTGTGTAACATCATTGTTTCAGGTAAATAAGTGTTATAACAGTGAAGTTCCCAGTTACGACGGACGTGAGGGATTATCTCACAGAGAGGCAATCAATAGTCGTAAGTATAAGAACTTTTAAACTGAAGATACATTGATGCTCACGTTTTGCAGTCTTTGGTGCTAAAATGCTTATTTATAGTAGGTACGTATACAAGAAGTATGTCGACGAAGAAATATGATATGATACCCTGACATGATTTTGATAAAGAGAAAATGTAAAGTATTCAATGATTAGTGTAAATGCAGAGCAATCATGAGAGCGTACAGGTTAATGCTCTCAAATTGTAAGATCTACACTTTTTTATTTACTTCCAAAAATTCTGCTATTTATATAATTCTAACAAAGTGCCAAAAGACATCAACCTTGAAAGAAATTAATAACAGTAAGACATGTGAAACATTCATCCACATTATAATTTGGAGATAAAACGTTAATGTCGTACGATTGACGTGCGCGCCGGATACATAAAGTTCGCATTAAATTAAAATCAAAACAATGTAATGAGAACTGAGATTATACAAGGAATATTAATGATAATGTCAACAGTTTTCAAGAAATATATTCATAAAAATATACTCTTTCATGCTTCAGATTCATTTGGTTCTGTAGTGGCATTGACTTTGTGCTCTTTATTTATGTATTCGTGCACAACTGCATAATGATGTTGTTTTATTTTGTTAGAAATTATCGTATTAACAAGGGTTTTCAATTCTAAATAAACTCATTTAACAATAGTAAGGGTCTCAATATAGTGCCCTCGGATACCCCAGACGTGATATGCCTATAGTTGAAAACTATTGATCACTTTCTTTAACCAATAGATATTTCAAAATATTTAAGTTCCATAGAACAAGTTATCCATAAAACCTGTATAATTTAAGATTTCTAAGCTCTTCTTGGTATGATTAAGCAAACGAAGGCTTATCTAAGAATCGTATTTATTACTGCGGCTTAACTATAAGTGAAAGACACGTGAAAGAGTTTTGATAAGTGTCAAGCTTACACCTATTGCATCATGAAGATGATGAGGCATGTATCACTTCCTGTCTCGAATGAAACTGCAGATCATCGTGTGAGGACACATATTGTGATATAGTGAAAGGTATTGCATGGCATGAATTGTCATTGGCAATTCATTATTCAATTTATTATGTTGTTTACTTGGATGACTTGATTTGCAAAGTAAGTCACTAAGTATTTTAATTTTGCATGTGCTGACGGTAACTGTGTAGTGAGACTAAGGTCAATGTATCAATATTGATAGTTCGATTGGTATTTTCTTGAAACGAATCAGGAAAAAGTTAAAATCTTCTATGAACGGCTACTTTCTAAAGGTCAGTTTAGCCTGTTTCTCATTTAACCATCAATCCTGCCGATATGTATCTGCTCTGCCGTCAACTATCTTGCAAGAAATGGATGGAGTCGCCATTACGGCTGCCTAGATAGACATCGCCGTTTACTCGAGATGCCAGCAAGCGGAGAAAGATAATAACCCTGTAATAATATTGTGAAAACAATGTAATTTAACATAATCGGTGCTGTCCGCCGGGGATAAGGGTTTGTGCAGATGGACTACGGTTTTACAATTTTCTGTTGTGCTGTGAATGGTCATCGTAGGTTGATGTTAAAAAAATTACCAACCATACCATTGTATTGACTTTTTTGATTAACGAAGTACCTTGAAATTACAAAGGATTAATTTCTTAATAATAAACTTGTTCTCCTTTCACTAATTTCATTTCAATTTAATCTGCCTATCCTATCCTACTAATCCCTAACTTTTTACGTAATATTATAAATGCGAGAGTTTATGAGGATGGATGTTTGTTACATTTTCACGTCAGAACGCCTGACAGGATCATCATACAATTTGGCACAGAGGTAGATTATAGCCTGGAATAACACATAGGCTATGTATATCCCGAGAGTATGTTCCCTAGAGATCTCGCGGGCGAAGCCGCTGGCAGAAGCTAGTATCGCATACGATAAAGTTTACTTCGTCAATTAGTAAGTGAATACGTAAGTGATGTGCTTTTATTGTTGTTATAGTTTTAATTGCTATAAATTACCTTTGATAGACATCAATAACGATACATTAGAGTTTTACAATTGTAGATTTGTACAGTTAGCTCCCCTTCGAACACGAACATTGTCGTGACATTATGATGGAACTTCACTTTGTCTTAATCTTTTAGCACAATCATGATAATGAAGTGATCCCGTCTGAACACAACTTTACCAACAACAAACTTGGGATGATGTAGTTAAATAAATAGCAAGTATATCATTTGTTTAGTGCTGTTCGCGAGCTGCATGTAATAGCTGTGGTTTGTGGAGCTCGTGGCGAGCTGTCTCGCAGCTTATTGTGGACAACAAGCTGTAATTGTGGAGAAAATAAATAATGATTATATTATTCTACTGTGTAGTTGCTGAGCTAGTGAAATTGTTTCATGGTATAAGTATTTTCTTCAAGAAAACTATTACATATTGTATTTGAAAACAGCATAGCATTTTCCAGTTTTCTTATTTCAACACTAAGTTAGACCATACTAGATGTTTTAAAATATTTTGTGTACCTTTGGTAGGTCATTTAAAAATATTTTCTTTAGTTTTTCAGCGGAGGAAATATCGTTCACTGTCACACCAAATATTATTTTAAGAAAGTGTTCGAAGTTAAAGAAGCCCGCCCTTGACGATTGCCCAACATTTCTACTCTACACTCTTTTATTTGTTGTTCACTTCTAGCGGCAGTGTGTCGCAAGCGACCTCCGGCTGACATGCGCCTGACAGACGCACGGTCATGTTTGACAGGTGAATTGACCGTGTGTAGTGTAGGTCACAGGTAGAAAAAGAAAATGTACTTTGGTGATTTGGGTTTTTTTGCTGTATGTGAGTTTGTATGTTTGTAAAAGCACCCACGATAAAGGAGAAATTCCTAGAGTGGGCAACGTTTATTTAAAAACAAAAAATAAAATTGAGAAGCTGCTAAACAATAATCAGCATTGAGATATTCATAAGTCCCAAATGCCCGGATTTTCTGAGGTATTTTATCGGTCGGTTATCTCCCCGTTAACCGCTAAACAACCAATGGTGTTACGAAAAAAAGGTTATCGTACAGATAAACGACCGATTAAGTACCTCATAAACCGGGTATAAGTGTCCCATTTTTCAAGTTAATTAATCTTCTGAAAGCTTTTTTTTCACTATTGGTGGCCTATACGTTTGATCACTATCTCTCCTGATGGTAAGCAATGATGCGGTCTAAGATGGAGCACGCTTGCCTAGAAGTAACCTATTCACTCTTGACTTAAAGACTCCCAGACTGTAGTTTCATGACTTTTCAGGGGCTTTCAGGAAAGCTTACACCCGTGAAACAATGGCTTACACCCGTGGAATCTTATTCAGAAAATACATTTTGCAAGTAACTTTAAATATGTATACCTACAAAGAAATCTTTTATATGTATTTAGATCATGTTCCACTGAAATTCAGTTTCAGGAAGCGAGTTATGATTGTATCTATTGGTGTTTATAGGTGACGGAACTATTAGCGTACAAACAGTAGGTGGGTTTGTTCAACTACCTACTTTGTTTATATAATTAGGTTCAATTCGTATACGTACATATATTGAAAAACTGGAAAATGGCACCAAGCTTTTCGATTGAAAAAACCACAGTTTGTGCTGAAACCGTGGAGCAAATAGTTTCAAAATAAATACTTCAGTTTTCAGTACGACGTAGATATATTTTATGAAAATAATTCAATATAATAATTATCTATTTGCGTGTTAAAGTTCAAAGTCCGCTGAAAGCTGGCGTGACGTCAACGACGGATTTTAACTGAAGCCGACAAAAGACGATCGGTAAAAATATAACCGACTTAGTGGTCCACGGAATAAAATGTTTTAGTAATTTTCACTGTATTTGTACACATAATTAAGAGCAATGAATTAATTTAAAATTTAATAGATTATTAAAAAATCCAGTCATGCACAAAACATATTTCGAGTGTTTAAAAAAAATCAAAATTAGGAAAAAAAATCGTCTGAACTCACCACAAAAAGTAGAGCTGAAAAAAATGTTGCAAATCCTGAAGTTTTCCGATTATCACTTAGAGGGGTCTACACCGGTGTCGTACAACACGCGGTACTACTGCACTAATTAGTTAATTACTTAGACCATAATATTATGGTTTATTTGATGTCTACCATGGCATCGCTGCGCCTGGCGTGCGCGGGAGTCGGGCACGGACTGCGCGCCCGCAAGCCGTGACGTCAGCGCGCCAAATATAGGCCCGCGCGCTCCACACGCCATTCTCACCCCCGCAAAATCGAACCCAGAAGCTATTAGAGTCAAATTTTGCTTGGTGTGTGACGTGAGTTAAGGCGTTAAGTAGTAAATGGTGGTGAAATGTCGGGCCGGGCGTGTTATTTTTGCATAGGATTTTCATCGCTTTCCGCGCTAGAACGCGTGGCTTAAAACGGCAATCCGCCGGCGCTAGCGCATCTGCTCCGAGAGCTTTTGTTTACGAGAACGGTTCGATCGTAGTAACGTGGATGTGGGGAACAAGAGTAATGATTGCACGATATTTGGACCACATGTGGGCTGGTAGTCTGTGACGAAGATTTTTCAGCGTGGGAAACTTTAAATCTGTCGTTATGAGGCTTGGCGCTCATTGAGATTGGCGTAGGTTTTCAGAATTGCTGAAAGAAAATTGAATACTCTTCAGATTGTATAATACCCTCGCAGTTACAGATTTCTGGCGTGTTTTTAACAGAAGAATGTTTGTTTACTTTTCGATGACCTTCTTCAGTAATGGCTGAAGTGGGTCACAGTTACGCTCCGTGAAGTAACCTTGCGGCCGGATTTAACAGGGCTCGGTTAACTGATCGACTGCGGTCGTGAAACTCTTGCTGTGTAGAGATTGATACGATATTGTAAATTACGAAATTTTTATTCGATTCTGTGTAACGGAAAAGGGCGTGAGTATGATGAGATTGTATGTTTTTAAAAAACTGGCTGTACTTTATGGATGAAGGTTTTGGTACTCATTTTAATTCCTGACTAACTAATCTGACCAGATGCTACTTGACCTGTGCTTTACGCCTAGACCCGACCTTTATATAAATTAAATTAAGGTTTAAATTATTTGAAGAGTAGGAGCTATAGAGTTTCTTGTCCGTTCTTATACAATCTATCATTATGAGAGGACAAGAGAAGAGTTAAGTACTTGATTGTTATTTTACTGTGAAAATGTTGACGTTCAAAATTAATAAATTATTTTGACTTTGACTTTGGTCTGACGTAGGTACTATCCCACAGGAATCGTATAATATTCTGGGAAAAAACCTCTCAGGAAAACTGCGCTGTCTTTCATTAGATTATTATAATTTTGTCTAATGTAAGTTTATCTAACATTGCTAACACATCCGTATCAACGATAATTGTTACGCTTAGGTACACGCGTAAATCGCCGAACCGTTTTGATGAGTTTCAGAGTGAGATGAGTACAGGGATAAGTGGGACCCAGCGGGTCTAAAAAGGCCACTTTAGCAGAATCATATTAGAATCATAATATTAATCACACGAAAATCTGTCAAATTTTATTTTCATCTTTATCGCTAACGCATTAGGTTCAAGGTTGATTGGGAAAATTTGACAGTGACGTGTGGCGTGATGTACCTTCTGATTCTGCTAAAGTGGCCTTTTTAGACCCCAGGAGACGGTTACAAGCTACTTTATAACGGACGAAGCAGCTGACAGAAGCTAGCAAATCTATAGGTATCTATCTATATCTTATCTTATCTTAAAAGAAAGTCGTGTTAGTTAGGTACACTATTTATAACTCAAGAACGACTGAGTCGATTTAGCTGAAAATTGGTGAGGAGGTAGCTTAGAACCAGGAGACAGACATAGGATTTATCCCGGAAATCCCACGGGAACGGGAACTATGCGGGTTAAACGGGAGCGAAGCCGCGGGGGACAGCTAGTAAATAAATAAATAAATAAATTATAAACAAGTGACACGCGTGCGCAAAACGCGTGCGATCTGCGACCGCTGCGCAGTACACACCCAACTGATCATGAACGCGTTTGGACATTATCCTTCTTTGTCATATGTATTGATGACCTTATTAGGAATTTTGGCGATTATTTATAGAACGTTTAGGGGTGTCGATTTTGATATCAGGGCCAATTCTACTAATTTTCAAGCAACATTCGCATACGCATCTTAGCCGCAATCTGACAAAAATGTACAAAAAAACGATAACAAAAAATTTTGGAAGTCAGTTTTTTTTTGTTGTGAAAGTTTTTTTATTTTTAATTTTAAGTGGTGATACTTTGACAACGTTTTCGTATACGCTGAAACTGATATAAGCATAAATGCTCATAAAATAAAAACTGAATTAAATGCTTACGGGACCAAATGGCATAATTATATTATGCTGCATTGAACTAAAAATAATCACGCAAATCGGATCAGAATCTTTAGAGTAATCTTACACACATAAAAAAGAGAACCTCCTCCTTTTTGGAAGTCAGTCAAAAAGAGGATTTTTTGACAGATTGTGACTGAGATGCGTATGCACATTCTCTTAAAATAAGATAGTAGAGTGGCCTTAGGTTCATGAATTCCGGCTGGTCCCAGGAGTGCGATATGTCTTTGTGTTTTCGGATACGGCGGACTCCCTGTTCTTATTGGACAAAATGATTTTGACTTTCGTCGTTGATGCATTTGACCCAGTCGCGTTGATAGCTAGCGAAGCTAGTTGTCAGTTGTTAGTTAGTACAATAATGACACTGTGCTCTAAAACAGGTACCTATGTCAATCAATCAATCAAAATTATTTATTTCGATTTTGTTAAGTATTAATAATATTGTTAATATACTCACATGTATGGGTATCTTGCCTGAAATTTTTTTTTATTTAAGTAATTCATGGCAGCATCTAGTGAGTTTTTTCGATGTAGCTAGCTCAAACTCTAATGAGTGTTAGGTATTCCTGATTAGGAAACTTGCTACCGAAAAGCTATCCATTTTGAAGGGATCCCTTGAGAAGAAGTGCCGCTTTGGTAAGATTGTAACAGCCACGAGTAGCTTTAATTTTTGTTTATAATCTTATTCTATTTGTTTCTGCATCCCCTAATTGCAACTGCGAAACGCCCGCATATCGATCTGGCCCACAAATCTTTGCTGCCAATCACACGCCGCCGCACTGCGTCGATTGTATTAAAACCGGATCATTAGCCCGCCATTTATGCGTTCTTCAAATAAATAAATAAATAAATCTGTGCGCGCAGGCGCATGTGCGGCGTGCGCGATTCATGCGCGTCTCGTGCCAACCACACTGCACACGATACTGCAATTGTGCCACAATGTGCGGGGATGGCAGAAGGTCCTCTGCTACTCTGCATTCATTTATTGACAATCCACATGCCCCCATTTTTAAGGAAAGGCATGATACGCTACGAGTGAACTGTCTTGAGGTTAGCTCTAGCTAGCTTTAATCAATTTGTCTAGTCGAACCCTACGGTATTCGGCTATGAAACCAACCAGAACATTATAAAGGTACCTACAGGAGAATAAAACCACGAGTTTTGCGCTATATAGAACACTAGCTGACACGTGCAACGTCCGTCTGCGTAACATTTTTCATTACTGCTCCGCTCCTATTGGTCCTATAGCCTTCCTCGACCTGGGCTATCTAACACTAAAATAATTTTTCAAATCGGACCAGTGGTTCCTAAGATTAGCGCGTTCAACCAAACAAACAAACAAACTCTTCTGCTTTATAATATTAGTATAGATAGTATAGATATAGTATAGAAGATGTGACAGCGGGAAGCAAAAAATGACGTCATAAAGCTTGAATCTATGAACGGCCTTGTTTTATAAGTGGCAATGGGACTAAATCCATTTAGCTATATCAAGACTCCATTTAACGTGCTGAAAAATATCATTAAAGACATCTCAAGATACAATTGAGTCCCAAGGCAGATGTAGTGCCTACTTCGATACTGTTTCGTTTCATAAGCACAATGTTTATGTGCGAATTTAGATTATTTTAAGAAGTGAGACTTCTGCTAATTCTTATAGTACGATTGCACTTGCAGTGTTGTATTTAGCGTAATATTGTATTGGGTTAACACCTGCATGATGTATGGTTACCGGGTTACACGTTAAGAATAGGAATACGCTGCGCTTTTCCCGGGTGTAGCTACAATACAGTATGATAACTCTTTGGTTCAGTTTTCGAACAATGAAAACTCACGTTGCAAAATCAGAAAACATTGAATTTGCCAAAATAGACACTGTTTTGTAGCAAAAGTGGATCTGAATGAAGACAATGTAGTTTTTGTTTCTACATACGCATTGGTATATTCATTTAGCGCGCTTCCGCGAAATTTGTTGAAAGTGGGGCATTTACACCATAACTATTGGCACCAAAACAATTGTGAACTTAGTTCCGTCTGCTATTCTCGCCGAAAAGTATGGACAGCAAATAAGTCAAGATCTATGTGTTGCTGAGGAGTTTGTTGCACTACTTCTTCCCAGATTTAACTTAAAGAAGTGGTGATAAGCGTACTTTTTGAGGGACTGTCTTTTTAAACAGTCGTTTAAAACTTGTTTTATGATTTTGAATTAATCAATTGGAAAACATAAATGTGGATGGATGGAGAGGAAGACCAAAGAAAAGATGGATGGATTGTGTGAGGAGCGGTATGAAAGAAAAGGGAGTTAGTGATAGTTTGACGGCTGATGGGCAGAGCGGAAGAAAAAACGTGTTGCGCCGACCCCAAGTAACATGGGATAGGGGCAGTAAGATGATGAAATTGGAGAAAAAATTTAAGTTAAGACGAGTTTTTTTTCTAGCAATCCTTATTCCAATAGTTTAAGTTATCTATAAGAATGGAAACTGACTGACTGATATATCTACGCACAGCCGAAACTATTGTCTAGAAACAAGAAATTTTGCACAAGAGCTCCTTTTATGCTGTACCTATGTGAGCACTTAGAAGACATTTTTGGAAATTTAATCTATAAGGGGGTGAAAATGAAGAATATTTGCTTAGACAAGTTAGTCCTTATCTACGACATACCTGCTTGACGACGATCTTGCCGGTGGGCTTCTCGGTGACGTAGCCCTGCATGCCAGCCATGAGCACGGTGGCGCCCAGGAACTTGTTGAGCAGCGCGCGAGCCTCGGCGTCTTCTGTCGTGTCGCCCTCCTGGATCACTGTAGGAGGACAAACGGTAGGAATTAAGCTTATGAGAATACCTACGAGTAGCATAACAGTTTTTGGGTGGTGCTAGGCTGGCTAAAATAGCCAGGATCCCCGGGCACACTGGTAGTTTAAGTGTGGTCTATGGATGTAGTTGTGGCGGGGCTCATCATCGTCATCATAATTTCAGGTGATAGACTTCCACTGCTGAATAAAGACCACCATAAGAGTCACCATAGCGACGTCGCTCCGAAAGATGCAACGTTGAAAGGCCTCCCACAAGGTGGACTCTAATTTGGTCGAGGCCTCGGGAATTCGCTGTCTACATTTAAGAGCGTGTATTCCGTCCACTAGCGCCGCCAATCGTTTTTTATTATTTGTGGTAAATTGAAGACACGTAGATAAAAAACCGCTCTGTAGTGCACTGAAGAAATGTATTTATTATGTTTTGAGAGTTATGTTTTGTACTTTAGAACATAAATAGTTGCCAAAGTCGATATTTTTGCTAAAAGTGGCCACTTTTAGCAATAATTGCCGTTTTGGCTATTTAGCCATGAGTTATGTATTAAAAATACAACACAGGAAAAACTTACCCTTAACTCTTGGTAAAGTATATAATAAATAAATTATAAATAAAACTTTACTGGTTGTTCAAAACCTCCACTCCTGGTAAAAACCGGTTGTAAGTTTTCTATTTTACCTTATTTTGTTAGGCTACGTGTTGGTTTGCGGAATTTGTTCGAAAGAGTCACCGCGGCCCTGGAACGCAAACGGCATTAGAAGGAACACGGATGGGTTTTAGTCAGTAGGAGTCTGACACTCCCTCCTGCTTTACCCAGAGCGGGAGGAGTCATTTGATGATTTCTCATCCTAAAAAAAAAAGGGTACGTGTTGGTTTTAAAAAGAATGGCTACAGCTATCACGAGTTGCGGTCATGATTTACGAGAACCTTTGACAAAATAAGTGTTATGAATTTGAACGGGCCCATAAAATGAATGTGTAATGGAGGATTGCGGTTTTGGGATACTACCGAAGTACCGATTCTACAATACCAATTTCAATCAAGATGAGACTTTTATTACACTGAATGTGTTCTCATTTACAAACGGAAGCGTAGTTTCTTGTCTTGAATACAATGATGCATCTCTTTCCAATATTTATACCGCGTGTATCTGACATCGACGCACAAACGATTTCTACTCTCTGGACACCCCAGTGTAGGAATTTTTCGTCGGTTCTTTTCTCATTTTTTTTTTTTTTTTTTTTTTTTTTTAGATTGCTCTTTTTAGTGAAAGTAGTTAATTAATTATTATTTTATTAAAAATCTCATTGGGTTAGGTCAGAATAACGATTATGAACGTAGCGTGTGAAGTGTTGTCCAGTTTTTACAAGATCGTGTTAGTATCAAGGCGATAGCTACTTAATACCGTGCCCAGCCGACCATGTGAGACTATTAGATTTTTAAATTGAGTTAATTACTGGCCTACTGACCAATATGATCAAGACATGTCGCCTAAGTTAACATACAGACTTGGGTGATAAAAATGTCTTGAGAAAAGATCATAGGAAAACGATTTTGGAATTCTAGGAGAAGGTAGACTTAGGGCGGATTTCATACCGCCTTCTGCGAAGCAGTCATGCTAGCGAAGGAGGTGGCGGAGTGGGAGAGGGAGAGAACCTCTCGTCCCGGCCTCCGTGTTTCATATGAGAGCGATGGGATGCACCAGTGTTTGCGCACATACTTACTTGTAAACTATAACATATTGACACATGGACATATTCCACGCCGATGGCTAATCTCGGTTGAGATTGGTCGCCATGAGCGGAATCGGCTTTATTCTGTAGAATGGCTCTCGCCTGGACAAAGATGGGGTAACAGTACATCCGCCTAAATTCGATTCAGATATCAAATCAAAGGTAGAGAATCGCTGGCAAGATGTTAAAATTAAACACCCAGGTACGTACCAATGGAATGCACGCAGGTGCTTAATATTATTGATAGGAAATCAATCGGTCTGCCAAGCATGACTAATGGCACAGCCATCACGGCAGTAGAGAGTGATAGAAATCACTTGCATGTTGGCAACCTAAGAGATTTCATCGACTTTCCATCAAACTTGCTGGTTCCAAGAGTGGTTTCCAATTCCATGAAGAATCATTATATTTATGATCGTATCTCATCGATCAAATAAGTTACTGAAAATGCATAACATCTGAATTTTTGCTAAATTATTCAGAACGTATTCAATTTTGGAGCGAGATTTTCACCCTTAAAAATATACAGTTATTTAAAAGACGACAGTTTAAGTTATAAATTTGTGATCGTCACCGATTCGTCAGCCAGTTAAATTCGAAATCTGTAGACATGTTTTGGCTGTGAAATGTTCTTGTATGTGAAACTAGTGCATGAAAGAGCACAAGTAGCTTGACATGAACATATACTATATAAAAAATATAAAGCCATACTTTTTCAGAAGAAGATGTAGTATTTATAGAGTTAGGCTTTCTAGAATTATGGGGGTTTGTTGTTGTTCGATTCCAGATCTGACAACTTTTTGTCACCATTATGAGCTGGTGAGTCTTGCCAACCAATTGAAATGAAAAGTTTTTGGTGGAATAAATATAACAACTAACCTATATCAGCATTCTTCATCCTGGTCAGTATGTCCTGCACGCCAGTGACCTTAGTGCTGCTGTCGAGGAAGGACTTCTCCTCGCGGCCCCTGGTGCCCTGGTGCGTGGTGGTGGTGCCGTGGCGGCTGGTGGTGGTGGTGACGGTCCGCACGCCGCCATCTACGCGCTCCGTCGTCACCACCGTGTCCTCAACCGAGCCCAGACTGTGCTCACTGTCTGTGCGGGTCAGACCTACGGAACAGGGATGCGTTATGGATGGATTAGTTATGTAGGGTAAGCGAGATTCTGTATAGATAGGGATAGGAGTGAATATGTAATGGTTAAGGACGATCCTAATCCTAAACAAAATTATAAATGGCTACACCGGACACCTTAATTATTGTGTCTTATCTTTTAGATTTGTGCTTGTGTAAGGCTTTAGGGTGGGGGTGATGCTTACCAGCGTGCGCCGAGGAGTCACTGGAGACGCTGTCCTTCATGGTGGCAGTGCGCAGGATCAGCCCCGCCTTTGGGTACGCCGCGCGCTCCGCCTTGGTGCTCTCATCTAAGAAGATAAGAGAAAATTAGATCTTGAAATATTATCACTTGAGATTTTCAAAATATACGGGTACGTCTTTGACTTCTTTCTATGAGAGTTGGCATAGCCCCCACCGCCATTGTGTTTTTTTTTTAAAGTGCTATCGATCTATTGCACGTTTAAATAGAGGACACTTAGAAAAACAAAAAAGTTGAAAAATGGTGCTCTAAAGTGTAACATTACCATTTGAACATCAATATCAATACTTAGAACCCATCACATTAGTCGAGTTTCACATACAGGTAGGTACCTAACAGTCGCTAAACTCCCAAAAATATTCCATCGATTTCCGACATCAAACCTGTTGTAAAAACAACAACAAAAATGGTTGTATTTAAAATCATGAATGGATTGTACGATCAATAACGTGAAACCACGTCCCCGTCATACCTCTAAAAACATCCTGAATCAACGACAAAATTATCACAACACCAAATTTAAACATACAGCGACACAAAAGGCATTTATTTTAAAGTATTTGACAACTTCCTGTAAGCAATCAAGTCATCATGTCTTTACGCGGGCAACGTCGCGGGGCAAGGCATACTAATGACATTTGAATAGGTAGTTGACCTCTGCGGTCACAACACAGTGGGATGAGTAATCACCCGTGTGAAATGACGATAAGAGTACCTACTTGATACTCGAGTGGTGTGGAAATCTGATAATAGATGATAACAGCCGAAATATTTGAGGAATGTAAACATTATTGTAAGCATCCACGATAGTGATTTGTTTTATTATTTTGCTAACTAGGAATGAGGGCTACCGTTTGTGTAAAATCTGAGACCCAACTAGTCATGTCATAATGAAGTATTTGAATAAGTAGGTATTTAAATATGATTATAAAAAAACATATTATGATTTGTTTTGTCATTATTTTATAGGTGGAATGGTGGCTACCGTTTGTGTACAGCCAGAAAAAAAAACTGGCTCTTTGGCTCAGCAAATAGTTCATGTCACAAAATAACTATTTAACTATATACATAGCATAGTTATTATGAATTGTGAATTCAGCTGTTATTGTACTGACGAAAAGCTAGCATGAAAAATGACAAAAACAAGAAATAATTTCTGAAAAACGAAAAGTTTTTTAAACCTTTAGTTTTTCACTAAAATAAATATTAGGAGTCCCGTGTGCCCTTAGTAAGCTAACTTCAAGGGTCTTTTTTAAAGTGCGTAAATTAATTAACTAATTTAAAAAACAAGCAAGCCATATATTACTGTTTACCTACTTAAATCCTTTTACAAGTCGGTACTCGATAAGTATCTGTATTTGAATAAATAAACCACAGCTGCACAGTAAACAATTAATATTCAAAACAAAACAAAACGTAGTTAACGCATTGTTATGATAATTAAAAATGCCGAAAAACCCACTTACCAAGTCTCTGGTAAATACTAAGCAACAGTTTAAAATTATAACTACAATCCTTGTTTGAATCCATTTTCACGAAATATTCACGAAGCACATGTAACGACTAAGTAAGTGCGTACTCGGTACTGCACTTAACCTCGTCGGGTTAGTCCGAGAGGCAGTTGATGACTGAAAACGTAAACGCAGCCGGAGCAATATGAAAGTATGAAAGTTATTACGTAAGGAGCGCACGCTAACGCGCTCGCGTGCGTTTACGTTGCGTTATTATTATGTGATATCACGAAACTGTTGATTAATTTCCATAGAGGTTTTGGTGGGAAAATTGGTTCATGTGTGATGCACTTTGTGCTGCATATCCTCCGGGATTCCGGGTTGTTTTTTATGTCGCAAGTCTAGTACCTATTTTTTGTTATTAACAGGTTTTTTTTTTTTTTTAAGTGCAAATCGCTGTAGGTAAGTGTAATTTTGAACTTTGGCCTTAGTGCGAGTCTTTTAATGTTCTCGATCGCGTTAGCGTTCAATTTATTTGGAAATTGAGTTAGCAACGTATGATGACAATAATGGAAAACCTTTTTTTAAGTTTAACGTTTACGTTGAATTAAATCGATCGAGTGCTTTAAAAACTCGCACTAAGCCTTCTGTATAATGGACGTTAACATAACGATACGTAAGGTTGACTAAGAAGGGGTAGGCAGAAGTGTGTCTATTAAAAAATTCACTATAGTTTTAAAACATCCATTAGTCTCCTGTAAATATGAATCTAATAGGAAGCGAGTTCATTATCATCATATAAGATTCAAAACTGACCTAAAAGCGAGAATTTTCCAATCAAAAAAGTAGAAATTCCAATCCGGGAATCGAACCCTGAGCCAACGGCCGCTAAACCTAAATTAATATAAAAACCTCCAGAATTTCAGGTAGGTACCTAGATATTATAGATTTGGTTATTTTTGTCAACCTAGCACTTTAAAACGGCTAAGTCTTGTATTTAATTACTTAACCGAATTCAATAAACAAGTCTTTATATTGTAGGTACAAAGTTAACACAATAGATTTATTTTCTATTGCGTCGTCATTGCCATAGTATTTCACTATCCGGTGACAATAAATAAAAGAAAAAAATCGTGATATTTAAGCAGTGTTGCAACTGTTTGTAACAAAACTACGCTCCGATTCCCTTCATTAGATCGACGCAAGCGCAGGCTTGTGCTGTCGATTCTGTTGCCTCATTGGGCTTGTATAAGAACTCCTGGACCTCGAAATGGCTGATTCCATATTTATAAACCAACGTAATCTACTAGGTTACTTGATTTTCCAATGATAGTAATTTTGTCTTTGCAAACTCAATTTATTGCCAAATGGCGATGGAGCGACGCGTTTCTAGGTACTAACGTATATACGTAATTCGTAATACCACGATTTGATTCAAAACAGAGGTCGCCAACTTGGGCAACAAATCTGCCAGGCTGAAGTGGGATTGGGCGGGTCACATAATGTAGGATGCACCAGGATAGATAGGCCAGAGTCGTTACGCTGTGGGAGCCAGAGGACGGGGGTCGTCGCCGAGGAAGGCCTTGGAAACGCTGGCGTGACGACTTGGAGACGTTCGTGACGGACTGGTCGGAAAGGACTGGGAGGGAATGAGGGAGACTTTTGCCCTGCAGTGACACGATATTGGTGGAAAAAAAAACTTTTTCTAAAAAAAATACAACCGACTTCCAAAAAAAAAACACTATGAAGTAATAAATAACTTTAATTCGATGTTTTTGTTAGTTTCTTAGTATTTTGACACCGACTTCCGAAATGAAAGTTATTTTTACTTTGTAGTGTTTTTTTTTTTGGAAGTCGGTTGTTTTTTTTGGAAAAAGTTTTTTAATTTTCACTTTTTAGTGGTGGTTTGCAGTGTTGTTAGGTGTGGAGCACCTAACAACACTGCAAAATCGCAGAAAAGCAAAACACGCAATTTCGATTAGTACTTGGATGACATAAAACCATCATCCAAGTAGTGATAAAATTTAAATGGGACCAATCTGCAAGTATATCCTTTCAGATGAAACAAGATTTCTTCAAATCGGTTCATTGTTGGAGTTATGAGGTAACAAACATAAAAAAGAAAAAAAAAACAACCGAATTGAGAACCTCTTCCTTTTTGGGAAGTCGGTTAAAAAAAAGTCTTTTTTGCCTACAGCCGGCGTGCGCGTATGGCCAAGTAGTGGTGTTTTAATTTACATAGGCGAAGCAAAAGAATTACCTACGTGGCTATGTAGGTACTTTGTAAGGATAGCAGGTGACGTACGTGTATGCTCTGCCTACCCTATTCATGTATGCGTTTGTTTGAATGTTTACTTGTAACCACAGTTATTTTCCCATTATCTCGGGCAAAAAGTATTTTCCCATTTGATTGGGCTATGACTAAGTCTACGTTTTTTTAGTGGTAACGGTATTTAATGTGTTGCGGTCATCGGTTAATTGTACCTGCTGATTCACGTATTGTTAATAAAAGTTATGTTAAAGTAGTGTGTGTATTGTATACTCACTCGCACTCTTGATGTATTTCTCCGTGAGCGACTTCACTGAGCTCTGCCTGACCGTTTTCTTATCATCTATCCTCTCTATCCGTTCCTTCCTCTCCTGTGTCCTGTCCCCTTTCTTCTCCACCTTCTCTACTCGTCTCTGCATCCTCTCCGTTTTGTCTTCCCTCCTGTCTTTCCCACTTTCTAGAATCTCTTCCCTTGCCTGTCTACTTCTGTCTCCTATGATCTCCTCTCGCCTACTCTCAATGCGTCTGGTTGATGACTGTTCTCCACCGACTTCTTCCCTTCTGCTCTCGATGCGTCTGGTTTCTCCCAAGATCTCCTCTCGCCTGCTATCGAAGATCCTCTCGGTGATGTCTTCTATCTTGGTGTCGGAGACGCGGCGGTCGCTGTGGGTGAACTGGTCTATCGCGGCGCGATCTTCTCTCTATGGGAGATAAGGTGCATATTTGTAAGATTGGAGATTCTGATAAGATGATATTATTAACATATCAACCGGAAGAGATTTCGTAGCTAGCATTCTCTAGATTGTGTGTAGGCGGTTTATTTAATAAAAAAATATTAGTTTTTTTATAAAGAGCTACTCCTTCACCAATCGATCGATGATATTGATCGACACCTGTCAATCGGCACGACTGATTCTTTCTATAAACTTAAAACTGTTCTGAGTTTGTTACATTTAGCAAGAAGACACACGATAAACAAAACAAAACGTGCCTTTGGGTCACACGCTTGTGCGTAGAAAAACGAACAAATAAGTAAGTATTTCTATTATCTAATTAGGTACACCACATGGCTTTAATACTCTTGTAGAAATCTCAGTAGCGAATATAGCGCATTAACAAAGCATCGCTATAAGAAATCCATCAGGCGCTTACCCCGTGAGCTTCCGTCAGCGTAGTCCCAGTATCTCCTCCGAATTTCTTGGTGGTAGTGATGGCAGCCAGGCCGTGGATGCGCGAGGGGGGTTCACCCTGCCCCTGCAGCAGCCGCTCCAGGTCTTCAGGCTCAGTAGAGTACGCGGTCACGGAGACCGTACCCTCAGGCTCGCCCCCGTTGCGGGAGTGGTACTCTTGGCGGATCACTGTGCCTTTCACTGTAAAAAGATATTCTGTTAGTTATCTTGAATTTTACCGATGACGGCTTAACCGAATGAGGAGAGTGAATCAACTGATTGTGTAGTTACATATCGTTAACATCTCAACCGGTTGTAAGAGGATAATGTCAAAGAAATTGGACGGGAAAACTACTGAAAATATTACTTTAGTAAAGTAGGTAAGTAGATTGTAATATGCTATATTGTAATAATAATATGTCCTTTGTAAAGATGAACAGTATAGACGTAGCAAGGCAGACGAGGCTACAATGTAAGAACCCGGAACATTACGAGCAGTCTGCCGATGTGTATCATAGTTGCACTACAAATATTTCGCTACAGCAACACTTATATGGATTTTCAAAAGGTACAACATGACTAGTAGTTAAAACATCTTACTAGAACAGTATAACAATGAGCCATCGTTTAGAAACAAAGTTAACATTAAGTTACTTAACTTAACTCACCAACGAAATCAGTCAAGACGGTCCCACACTTAGACAACTACTGTACTCCTCAGAGACAGAAATAGTCACATTCAGCTGAGCTAACATTTACTTAGTGAACAATTATATGATTCAAGAAATACGAGATGTAGAGCGCTTAGTAATCCGTATGATTCTAGTGCTAAGGACGCGTCAACTTTCAGCCGTTCTGAAAATCGACTCGAAAACTAGAAAGTTGGTGACGTCATGTGTTACCGTTTTCAACTTCTTAACATTGACCCCGATACAATTGAGCGGCACCGATAACATTATAAAAGCAATTACTGAACGGAACCTGACTCAACGTCTTTTGATAAGGCATTTTTTACGAACATTTCAGGTGTTTTTGCTTAGCTCACGTCATGTTTCTAAAACTATTATAATTTAAGCTCCGTTTTAAGTAAGTTTGTAACGACGATTACAGAATAACATTTTACAGAGATAGATGTGACTGTGGAGACAGTTATAGGCTAGGTATGCGAAAATTTATATCAACGTAAATGAAGCCGCGAGTAAAAGTTAATCCTAAATAAATCCTAAAGACGTAAACCCCATTTCTACATGCAACAACCCTATACATCATTCTCCTTTGTGAATAATGTTAAATAACTGCACGTTACAGAAAACTGTGATAATGCCAGTTATCTCTTCAAAATTGTCTAGTTACGAGGAACAATTTATTTGTCAAACAAACAGCTCGTTTGTTTCTGTAACCCTATTTAAAACGTTGCGAAAGCAGGGAAGTGATAACCTAACTAGGCTAACAGCATTGCGATTCAGTAAACATGTCGAAGTGAACACTTAGGTGAAGTGAACGACAAGTGAGCTGTCAAACCATACAAATAGGATAGAATGACAGCTCACTTGTCGTTCACTCCACCTAAGTGATCACGGTGACATGTCGACAGAATCGACCGGCTGTTATTCTATCTTATTTGTATGGTTTGACAGCTCACTTGTCATTCACTTCGCCTAAGTGTTCACTTCGACATGTTAACAGAATCGATCGGCTGATTCATCTTATTGCAAAGAGTCCAAAGAGATCATGTGTAAAAAAATAGATTTAAGTACATTTATAAAATACAGAATATAGCCTGAGTGACAGAAGAAAAAGTTTATGCAAGGAGTGCTTACCTTGGTAGTTAGAGGCGCCGTTCCGCAAAGCCCTGATACCGAAAAGTGGTTTCCCGTCGGAGTCCACCGGCCCAGGGCCATAGCTCGACGTGATCACATCGATCGGCTTCGTGATCACCTTGGACGGACTGGGAGCCCTGTACTTCGGCTTCTCCTCTATCTTCTTGCTGCTGAACGTCCTGGTCTCCGAACTTATCTTCTTGAGGTTCCTGTTCGTCACCCACGACGGTTTCTCTTCTTGAACCGGCTTTTGTGGAATCTTCTTCTCAATTTCGTACACAGTTTTTATGATCGTCTCTTTCTTAGAGGGTTCTGTTCTCAGCTGCTTATGTGCGGGGCTCGGGGTGCGGTCGTAAATTCGCTCTGGGCTGTGAGCCTTACGTTCCGGGCTTTGGGATTTTCGGTCCAGATATTGTGGTTTCCGTTCAGGGCTTTGAGCCTTTCGCTCTGGGTAATGTGACTTGCGTTCTGGGCTCTGAGCCATTCGCTCTGGGTAATTTGACTTGCGTTCTGGGCTTTGAGCCTTTCGCTCTGGGTAATGTGACTTGCGTTCTGGGCTTTGAGACTTTGGCTCCGGACTTAGCGCCTTCCTTTCTGGACTCTGTCGCTTTTCTGGTGAAGACGACCTTCTATTTGTTCCATTCATTTGAACGACCTCTATTACGTCCTTAGAAGAAGTCCTCTCAGTAAAGCTTTTAGCCGTAGAGTATTCTTCCACGATTTTATGTTCTTCTGTGTGTTTTACTGTTCTTTGTTTTTCTTCTGCCGCCTTCTTAGATTTTGCTTCAGCGAATCTGATCTTGTCAGCTTCGCTCAAGCCCACTTTCTTCATGTAAGCGGATGCATATTCATTGAAACGGTTCGGTTTTGGCTTTGGAGTAGCTGATTTGTTGGGGGACTGAGTCCGAGTCTTTTTGTCCGGACTGGGATGACGAACTGGACTCTTTGTTTTAGGCGCAGATTTTGGAGCGGGCTTCTCAGGACTGTGGGGTCTCGGGCGCCTGTCACTCACAGTTCTACCCGGCTCTTTAGCGTGTCCGTTCTGCACGGGTTGCACATGTTCCCTAGGTTGAGTGCGGTCGGTAATCGATCTTTGAGGAGTTTTAGTGTGACGATCAGGGGACGTGGTTTTATGGAGCGAAGATTTAGGAGCCCGTTCTGGAGACCTTGTCTGGAGTCGCTCAGGAGACCTCAGCTTTTGAGTAGTCGTAGTCTGTCTGGTTGTTTTCGTGTAAGTGTTAGAGTCAATGTGTTCGCTTTCTACCTTCTTCTTAGCAATACGAATTTGAGATCGGATGCGTCGCCTCTGCTCGTACCCAACGACCTTTTCCAACTGAAAATTAGAAAATAGTCAGCAAAAGTATAAATATAACACGGAAACATAAAAAACAAGGATGAGCATGCAAATCCTGTGCTTACTGACCATTTGTTCCAGGAGGTCCAGGTCGAAGATGTCTTCGATGCAGGGGTGCTCGACGCTGCGCCGACGCTCGCTACTCGTTGTTGATCTCTCAACACTAGTCCTTCGAAGCTCTATTCCAAACTTTCCGCTTCCTCGCCTACTGCTTACTTCGGTTTCCTCGACAACCTTTGTCTCCTCTTTGATTTGGCTGGTCTTTGTAGGGCGAAGATAGCCGGGAACCTTATCAGGCTTATCATTCTCGGGCCGCTGCCTCGGGGATTCAGCTCTATGCGAAGCTGGATATCTTGATAAAAGAGTTTTAGTTGTAGTTGTAGTTTCCACAGTTTGGCGCATTGGCGATTTCAACCTTGGTACTTCAGGAGATTGGGCAGCCAATCGAGACGGACTGCTTCGAGGCTTATCATCAGATCGAGGATAGTGAGGCCGAGTAAGCGTGCCACTGGTTGGGCGGTCCTTAGGTGTATGAGGAGCGGCATCCACCTCGCTATCCACGTCAGTGACATTAGGAGAGCAATCTTCAACAGAAGGATGCAGCACGGTGGTAGAGTCAGTTTTGGGAGACTTCTTCATCACACCGATGTCTGTCAACTTTGCAGTCTTAGTGTGAGTGGTAGTATCTTTTGTTTTTTGAGTAGTTGTTGCAATATTTTCAAATAAAGCCTTGGCTTTCTTTACCGCCTCACTACTGCGGAGAGTAGTTATTTTGCCAATAGGCGTTCTTTCTGGTGTCTTCGTGTTGGAGCTGCTATAATCTTTGACCTTTGGAAGTGATGATGTAGTTTCCTTCGGTTTAAGAGGCTTATGGTCACGGTGTCCGTGGTCTGGTGTCCTTCTATTATCGGTCACTTCGACATCTTCCGTATAAGTAGTTGTCTCAATCTCGTATTCCTCGTCATCAGCGTCATCGACTATCTTTTGCATGATCTTGTCATGTTGCTCCTTTATTTTTTTTTCTTTCTCTTCAACCTCGTAGGTTTCCGTCATAAATTGCTCGGCTGTTTTGACAAACTTATGTACTTTGTCTGAAACACTTAGCAAACAGTCATCACTCTTTAATGAATCATCAACGTTAGTCAAGTCAGGACGTTCAACCTTTTGAGGGGTTGGTTTTATTTTAGGTGTCTTGACGTTTTCTGCAGTCTCGACAAACAAGTGGGCTTTATCGTGTACACTAAGTTTTGTGTAGTCATCTGTATAAACAGTATTCTTATCGTACTCATCGGTGACTCTACGCGCCGGGCTCTTACTATCTCTTGTGTCTCTGGGCCCTTTAGCAAATTTGTTGACTTTCTCTGATACAGACAATAAGCATTCATCGGAGTTTAACTTTTCATCGGTAAAATCAGAATGAACTCTTCTTTCAGTATCTTTGAACGTTGTTGTAGTATCTCTAGGCTTAGTCACTGTATCGACTCCTTTTGTGAACCTGGATACCTTATCCGTTACGCTAAGAAGGCTTTCATCAGCTTCAGTGACGATATCGACATCAGTTTTCCTGACAAAGAGCTCGTCATCTTCACAGATTTCAACGATATCATCGACGATGGTCTCAGCCTCATGGATGGTGTGATGTGCTCGTCTGCTGAACTCATCGTCAGGTTCGCTCACTTCGTCAGGGTAGCGAGGAGTACCGACATCCTCTCCGAAATTAACTGGAGTTGGACAGATCCGATCCGGTGAGTTCTCCCTAGATGATTTAGATTGTTGCACATCAATAATAATATCATCTTCATCAGTGGAAGTGTTCAGTGTCGTTGCAGATTTTGGTTTGCTTGGCAATTTTGAATGCGGTTCTTTTAAAGTAGACTTAGTTGTCTTAGTCGTTTTACTAGACACGTCACTTACTGTAATTTCTGGTTTTGATTTCATTCTTTGAGGTGATGTTTTCTTCGTCTTCATAGTGATATCGCTAACAGTGCGCGTGACTTTTGTATCACTGTCTTTCTTGGTAGGAATCACACTGTCTTTCTTGGTAGGAATCACAATGTCTTTCTTGGTAGGAATCACAGTGTCTCTGATGCCTTTAGGAGTCGGGGTTCTCTTATTTTCGGGCTCACCTGGACGACCTGTCGGGGATGAAATGGTTTTTGTAGGGGTTCTACCTGTTGTAGTACGAGTAAAGCTGTTCTGCTTGGTGACAGAACTTATATTAGTAGTCTTTTTCGAATCAGTTGCTGTTTTATCTACTTTTGTTACATTTAAAGTAACAGGCGTCGGTTTCCTAGTCAGATGGGACGGTATCTGTTCTTTAGGTTTGATGCCACTTGGTTTTGATATCTGAGGAGACTGCGGTCTTTCTGACGGCGAGATAGGTTTTTTCGGTGAAATACTTCTAGTTTTCGTCGGAGAATCTGGTTTATTGGGCGTAGCAATACCTGAAGGTTTCTTTGTGGGTGAAACAGTTCTGGTAGAAAGCTTGCTTGGTATTTTTTGATCTTTAGTCTTTTCATCGTTAACTTTTTCTGGATGAGATGTTATTTTAGTGGCCGAGTACTTCTCTGTGATTTCAGTTAAAGATTCATCGTCTATTTCAATGTGGCTGGTTATATCTATATCTTGCAAGCTGGTTGTTGTTTTTCCCGGGCTCCTCTCTCGACTAGGTGATTTTTCTTTACGATCAGGAGACAATTTTCTGAGAGATTTTTGTACTCTGTCCAAAATTTCCTGTTCTCTCTCAGACATAAGGAAGTCTGTGCTCACTTCAGTGACTTTAGTTGTTTTCTTCATTGGAGAAGGAGTGCGGAGCTGTCTCGGCTCTTCTGGCTGCTGCAGGTAGCCAGGCTTTGAACTTGATGGTTCAATAGGAGCATGCCGAGTCGGTGATTCTGATGATCTTTGTGACGGATGCTTTTCTACGATATCTTCAGTGGTCTCATATTCTTCTGTAGTACAACTGGTTTCAAACTTAGACGTAACTGAAGCAGTCGGCCTCATGTAGCTTGGCTTTCTATCCGGGCTAGAGCTTTTCCGAGTAGGAGATTCCTGCGGATATTTTTGTGCGGGTTTTTTGGTTGGACTATCTTTAAGCGTGGATGGTTTCTTCACAGAAACGTCAGGCTGATGCTTGGTAGGTGATTGAGTTCTTGGACGTTCAGGCGTAGACTTGGAATCATCTGAAGGTTTAGGTGCCCTTCTTGTAGGCGAGGTGCCTGACGGTCGAGACGGGTGATCTTCGGTGATTTTAGACTTCGTAGTTTTCTGAATATCCTCAAAGGTAGATTCATAAGTAGACTTTACAGATGTTTTTGATTTCAAATGAATAGGTTCCTTCTCATCAGGAGCTGGCTTTTTCCTAGACGGTGATGTCTCTTCACTTGTTTGTCTTGTGGGACTAGCTCGTGGTGAAGTTTCATCATATCGCGGCATGCGGATGGGGCTTCTGTCCAAATGAGGTTTATTCGGAGCACTGTCTTGTTTTGGGATTTTCTGATCAGGCAATCCCGAAGGGCGCGAGTGTGGAGACCTGCTTTGCATTATATGTGTGGAGGTATCGTCTTCGTGAACTTCCGTAGTATCCTCTTTAGTGGTGACAGAAGTGGTGGTTCTCATGTAACCAGGAGATTCTGGCTTGGTATTTTGCTTGGAAGGAGTCTTTTCTCTTGGGTGCTTATCAGTGTCAGGCTTTTTGCCATGGGGCTCTAAGGGCTGCTGATGCTCTAGCTTACGGTCAGGACTAACACTTTTCCTAGACGGAATATTTTCCGATGGATGAGGCCTAGACGGCGAAATATTACGAGGATAGTCAGATTCTGGCTCATGCTTATCGTCTGGCCTAAAGGGTTTGCGAGTTGGTGAATCAGAGGAACGAGGAGAAGGATGCTTCCTTTCAATGGTTTCTGTTCTACAGGTTTCCAAAAAGTCTTTAGTCGCAGATACCGTGTCTTGTTTAATGACATGAGTTGAAGTTGTCTTCGTAAATCCAAGTGTTTCCTCGGTGATAGGTTTCTGCCTACTCGGAGACGGTTCCTTGGTATATTTACCAACGGGTTGTTTCTCAGGACTAAACCTTTTTGTTGTTGTATCGTCGCTAGGTTTACGTTGAGGACTCTTATCTGTTGGCAGAGTAGTCCTAGATGGGGAAGTGGTACGATGATAGTCTTCAGGTTCCGAAGCTTCCCTTGTTGGTGTATCTGATGGACGTTGAGATGGACGTCTTTCTGTAGTTTTTGACGATGTTTCTTCAACATCCTCAGTTGTAGATATCGTATCATATTTTGATGAGACGGACGAGGTGGTCTTCATATAATTAGGAGTTTTGTCTGGTTTGGCGTTAAACGGAGAAGAATCTTGTGGATATTTATCTGCAGGCTTTTTCTCGGGGCTAGATCTAGTAGGAGATGGTTGCCCGCGACTTTGCGGCTTCCGATCAGGGCTCTGATCAGTTGGATAAGCAGGTCGTGGCATAGAGTCACCCGAAGGTTTGAAAGTTTTTCGTGTAGGCGAATCAGAAGGTCGACGAGATGTCTGCCTGGTTTGAACTGTCTCGGAAGTGGTGGTCTCATGGAGATCCTCAGTGGACGTAGACTCAAACTTAGACGTCATAGAAGCAGTAGTTTTCATGTAGCCGGGTGCCGATGGAGCTGAATCTTTAGGCTTCTTCTCTGGACTTTTATCGGAAGGATAAGTGTGTCTAGTTGGAGCGTCTTCTCCTGGTTTTGGGACTTGGCGTGTAGGGGACTCTGAAAGACGGGAAGATGGCTTGGTTTTTGTACTTTTGGTGGTCGTAGAGTCCTCTAAATCTTCAGTTGTAGACGAGGAATCGTATTCAACTACCATAGATGTTGTGGTCTTAGTGTAACCAGGTCTAGTGGGAGACGTTTCTCGTGGGAAATCGTCAGTATTTTTTTTCACCGGACTCGTTTTAGTTGGCGCACTTTGTTCAGAGCTAAGCTTGCGCTGGGGACTCTTGTCAGATGGCTGGGCTGGCCTCACAGGTTTATCAGACGTTTTTCTTGTTGGAGACTCAGAAGATCGTGAAGGTTTTCTTTCAGTAGTTTTGGATGTTATTGTCTCATTAATATCCTGAACCGTTACATCATATTTAGATGATACAGCTGATGTGGTTTTCATGTAGCCCGGAGTAACTGGAGTAGGTTGCTCTGGGATTTTATCTCCAGGTTTCTTCTCGGTTGGTTCATATCCTGGTTTTCTTTCAGGGCTCAAGCTTGATCTAAGTGATGTACCGGATGGGCGAGGTTTAGATGGATCAGTACGAGGATACTCCGAATCTTTTGGTGTTCTTTCAGGACTCTCTCGAGTTTTCGGAGTATCGTTCTTGTGGGTTCTATCAGAAACTTCTTCCGAAGGATGATATGATGGCTTTCTTTCAGGGCTTTGTCTTGGTGAAGGATACTTTGTCGTAACTGTTTTTTTTATATCTTCTGTATCTTTAGTAGTTACATCGTATTTTAATTTAGTCTTGTCTTTTGTTATAATGTCTTGAAGCTTCGTCGGAGAGCTCTCTCGGGGAGTCTTAGGTTTCTTATCTGTGGGAGCATCTTCACGACGAGTGGTGGTCGTTTTGACAATGTTTTCCTGTTCACGAGTTATGAAATCAGTCACATCAGTTTTAGTTTCAGTAGTTTTCTTGACTGTTGGATATTCAAAAGGGGTTTCTCTTGGAGCTGGACTGCGACAAGGGGAGACACTAGGCGAGCTCAAGTTTGTTTCAGGTTCCTTTAAGTAAGTCGTTTTTTTAACAGTTTCGGTCGTAGTAGTATCATCCATCATGCCAAGGATCTTACGGCAGCGGTCTTCATAAGTTTCTCTACGTTCAAAAGGTGGTTTCTGTTTGCCAATGGGAGCATCAGACCCAGGCTCTTCCGGGCGGTCTTTTTTCACTACTTTATGATCAGGCAAGTGTTTTGGTTCTTCTGTTGGTGAAACACGGAAACTTGAAGGTGGTTTTTCAATCGGAGACGCTTGGGTTATATCAGTTATAGGTTTCTTTAAGGAGCTCTTTCTTGGTAGACTGTCCTTTAAAGGAGATACATGTTTCTCGGGAGATGGAGACCTACAAGGTATCTTAGAAGGAGATTGAGATCTATTAACATCGAGGCTTTCGGGTCTTGTGTGAGTTGTGGTAGTTTCGTCTATTGAGTGTGTTTCAGAATAATATTCCTGGTCATCTAAGTCAGTAACAACGGTTTTTTCAGTTCGTGGAGTGCTAAAGTAAACAAATCCACTCACTGAAGTAGTAGGAGAGCTTTGACCAGTTGATGGTTCAGTGTCAGTAGGTTTAGGCTTTCTGGTGGGGCTAGATGATGGAGTAACCAATTGCCTTGGACGCTCTTTAGAGGTCTTTTTGTTGACCTCTTCAGTAGTTCTCCCAGTAGAAATAAAATCAGTCGTGTGCTTGAATTTAGTATCTTTGGAAGGAGATTTAACCGGAGACACACTGTCTCGTGGTGTTTTCTTGGTCGGAGATGAAGGTGGATCTGGTGTTTTCTTCGGAGATTTTTCACGTCGCGTTACAGAATCAAACTTGACATCTTTAGTGTCCTTAGTAGTTATTGTAGTTATTTCAGTGTCATCACGATCAAAAGGCTTTTTCTTATCATAAGTCCCATATTTCGAAGGCGATGGTTCCCTTGGACCAGTTTTATCAAAAGGAGTATCTTTATCCTTTGGGGTACGACCATTTGTTGTTATTTCTTCAGTAAAGTTAGTTGTTTTGACTTTAGTTGTATCAACCTGGTCACGTTGATCAATAAATGTTACATGCTCTTTAGGTGAAGGCGACCTCTTTCTTGGGAAGTCAGGAGAATCTTTACTAGGACTCTTCCTTGTGGGAGAAGAATCCTTATCTCTTGGAGAAGGGTGATCAAGACTAGACGGTAAATGCTTCTGATAGCTGGTGTCAGTTTTATCAGTACGAGTGTACATTTTTGTTTCCTCGTCAATAAACTTGTAGTGGTCTGCTTGTATTTTCGTCGTGTTTTTAGTGTAGTCATGAGGTTTGCGCTCAGGGCTTTGTGAAGGTGCATTTATTTTGGGTGATGATTTGTCCGAGGGTTTTGTAGGAGACTTCTGGTTATCAGACGGTTGGTTTGCAGATGTTGGTCTCATATAGCCCGGTTTTCTATCAGGACTCACACTTCCTCTTTTTGGAGTACCATCTTGAAGATGCTTGTCGGTAGGCTCATTGGGTCTATCAGTAGACGGCTGATGACCAGGCTTGCGGTCAGGACTTGTGCCAGGTCTTTTGGTACTATCTGTGGGATGATAACGAGAAGGAGAGGAAGTTCGCGGAAACTCTGAGGTAGGACTTGGACGGCTGTCATTAGGCTTTTGATATCCTGGTTTCCTGTCCGGACTCTGACTTGGTTTCTTGGAAGTATCCTTAGGGAAACTACCCGTGGTTCTGTCGGGACTAGGGCTTGTTCTATTCGGCGTTGTGCGTGGGGATCCCGAACTAGGAGAAACTTGATGAGTTGGTTTTCTTTCTGGGCTAGCTTGTGGTCTAGTTGGTGAGTCACGACGACCTACTGGACGGGTCGGAGAGCTGGTTTTAGGGTAGTTGTCAGTTGGAAAACTTTTCTGTGTTGGTTTCCTATCCGGGCTAGCACTAGGTCTGAAAGGTAAGTCTTGAGGTCTTTTCTCCGGACTTGAGCTTGGTCTCTGACCGTGATCTTGAGGCTTCCTTTCAGGGCTATATCCAGGTCTAGTTGGAGATCGGCCGGTGGGTGGTCTTTTATCATCAGGACTTGTATACTTGTGAGTCTTTACTTCAGTAATGGAATGCGTAGAAGTAGTGGAAAGTCTGTCAGAGACTGTGCGAGTCGGAGAATATCTATCAATTTTGTTGGGGCTACCACCACGGCTTGTCGGTTTCCTCGAGATTTTATCAGGACTTACGCTACTTCTTAGAGATGATGAGCTTGATTTAAAAGTTCTGCTACCAGGAGATGAAGCCCTGGTAGATGGTCGAGTAGTCGTGGGAGTATCAGCACGGAGCGTGCTAGCCCATGCCTGATGTGAGGGACTCCAATCGTTGCTGATCTTCTTTTGAGGGAAGTCAGTTTGGTATGTCGTTTGATAATGGTCAGTGCTTGTCTTCCTCTCAACAGTCTCTTCAACTTCTTTGTTTCGAGTAACGTGATGGACTCTCTCCTCGGTGTGCCTAGCTTGCTGGGGTACGTCATCCCTTGGTTGAAGCGGGCGGTCGTCGCGCGGTGTATCTGAGCCAGGGCGCTCATTGCGCGTGGTGTATGTGTCAGGGCGTTCACTGCGCGGAGTACCAGTGACAGGACGTTCACTGCGCGATTTGTCTGTGTCAGGTCGTTCACAGTTTGGAGCAAATGTGTCAGGGCGTTCATTACGTGGTGTATAATCGTCAGGGCGTTCGTTACGTGGTGTAAAAGTTGTAGGGCGACTGTCACGCGGTGTATAAGATTCTGGACGATCACTGCGCGGTGTATAAGATTCTGGACGATCACTGCGTGGTGTATAAGATTCTGGACGATCACTGCCCGGTGTAAGGGTTTCTGGTCGTACATGGCGTGGTGTGCATGTTTCAGGATGATCATTATTTGGTGTTTTAGTTTCGTGCCGTTCATTGCGCGGTGTAAAGGTTTCAGGGCGACTGTCACGTGGAGCCACTGGTTCACGGTCACGACGAAAGTTGGTGGTTTCATACTGTCGGTGATGGGTCCGTTGGACATCTTTATCCGAGGATTCAATTACTTTATTGACACGTGACACATGGCGAGTTGTTTGTGAATAATCATCGTCGGCTTTAGAATGATCTATTACTTTCTTGTTAACTCTAGTTTCATGGCGATGTGCATCCAAATATTCTTCATTATCCTTCGTCGTGTAGTCTGCTATTTGTCTTTTGAAATCATTATCGTCAACGTGCCTTTGAGAATCGACGATGTCAGTGGTGCGATTGTCAACTACGTGCCGAATAATCTTGGAGGATTCCTTGGCTTCAGCCCGCTGTTGGGTAGAGTAGGACTTGTTTTCCCTTGTCTGGTATGATTGTTCAGAGCGGGTGCTTTGTACTGGAGCCCGGAATTCTCTCTTGGTGCTGGTAACTCGGGTGCCGTCAGGCAGGCACCGCGTCTCCACGATCACTCTGGTGGTATCGTCAGGGTAGTCGATCTTCCTGGACACAAGCTCTCCAGTCTCGTAATCACTTCTTGTCACATTTTGTTCGTAATCATTTTTCCGAACAATATTTTCATATTCATTCTTTCTTGCACTTTGCTCGTACTCATTTTTTCTTACATTTTGTTGGTAGTCATTCTTCCTCAAATTTTGTTCATTACTATTGTTCCTCAAGTTTTGATCGTAGTCATTAGTTTTAGTGATTTGTCTTCTTATTAGGGAGGACGCGTCCTCATTGCGGTTAGTATCATAACTTCGTAGGTCATAGTCGTCGTTGGTTAAATATGGCACTGATTCATGTTTCGTCGAAGACATCTGCTGGAACTTGGACGAGGACGTCGAAGAACTGGTGGTCGACGAGATTTGTGTGCCGTCGTCAGTCTTGCGGACGACGTGCTCTCGGGCGGCCGTGTTCGACGACGTCTCGTTGCGCTTCAGACTGCTGTTATCGTCGTGGTACTCGGTGGCCGCTTCTTTGTGGTGGTCTACGGCTGCGAACTGTCCCTTGCCACCGTCAACGTCGTACCTGCCCTCGATGTTGGCATGGACAGACTTGACGTGCGTGTGCCCGTCGTCAGTGGTCTTGTTCTCCGATTCCACGTTCCACCCAGCGTTGGAGAGCGCCTTAAGATCTGCAAGGAGAGTAGTACAGAGCATTAGCATCGAGTTTTGAACTGTGGACACCGTTACCGGTTAATAAGCGTTAGTCCTGTTAGGTTAGGTAGGGTGTATGGTGCAGGCACCTTCGCCGCGGTACGTGAACTCCTTGGGCGGGGAGCCCGCGTCGCGGACCTCCTTGCTCTTCATCGACTGGAAGCTCTGGTCCGCGAACGACTTGACGTGGCCTTGCGCAGCACTGAACTCACTACCTGTTGAATTCAGGCACAACTACGCTAACTTGTGGTCTTTGGGAATATAGAATTTTACATTTTAAAAATATATTTTGGGGAAAACGCTAATAGTAAAAACACATCAAACATACTAAACTAGGTATTAAAAAATAATCATACGAATAATGAATGACTAAAATAACACTTCAAATCAAGATAAGAAATCTCTGCGACTTTTTTTTTTTATACAAAACGGGGAAACTCTTGGCCCAAATCTCACCTGATGGAGAGTGATGATTAGGCCGAAGATGGAAGCGAGTTTCACCCGGACTTATTTAAATCCCTCTTTTTTGTTTCATTACCTCAATCAAAACCCAAGCTTTACTACCAAACAACATCTAATACCAGGTCATTCAAGCTTTTCTATCTATCTACAGACACTACGTTTACTTCATCATCAGCGATGACTTCTACTTCTTTGATACATACCAAAGCCTCGATTCGTGGTATATAAAAGTTTCATGGTTTGGATTTTGATTCTGGAATTGGAAATTTGTTGCTGGCAACGTGATTTGGATTCTGGAAATTTGTTGCTGGCAACGTGGACTATGCAAGTTTGCAGATAATTTAGTTTCATATTGCTTTTTGCAAATTATAGCTTTGGTGTTTGAACGGATGCTTATCAGCTTACCTATGTTTTACTTTCTGGAGTAACATCTTCGATGTTAATTTCAATGTCAACAAAATTTTTGCCAGCACAAATTCGGTAGGAAGCAATGTTCAAGCAATTGTTTTCCACTCTCATGTACCACGAATACGATCTATCCTTCTAGTTTTACTACAGTCACTACTCAAGACACTTGACTCAAGGAGGTTGCGTTACCTTTCCCATCTCTGGTGGGCTCGGGTGAGTACAGGTTGCGCAGGCGCTCCTCCCGCAGCCGGTACATGTGCGCGCGGATCTCTTTCTTACGAGAGAAGTCCTCCGTCTGCTGCCACTGGAATCATACGGGGAAATATATTTTTTATTGAAGCCTTTACTTACTAGTTTTGTACCTAAAGAGTTTTAGTTTTGGTTGTTTTTTTTTTTTTATTGGAAATAAATAGTATTGCTTCGACATGGCTTTTTCTGTTCAATAGTTTAAGTTTAGCTTTAAAAGACGATATATATATACATAAAAATTAATTGCTGTTCGTTAGTCTCGCTAAAACTCGAGAACGGGTGGGCCGATTGCGGTAATTCTTTTTTTGTTTAGTTCGCCAGAATACAGGGAAGGTTTAAATGCAAAAAAATGGGTAGTTAGGGTAGCCAGTTGACGGGAGCGAAGCCGCGGGGCACAGCTAGTAAGTCATATAAATCTTGATTAGATTATAATTTTCTCGTTATATTATGAAAAAATCGTTCAGTAGGTATACAATAATTCCCATCCAAATTCAATAGTTTCCAATATTTCCGTGTCGTATTTATAAAAAAAAAGTTTACAATTTCACGCTACACTTTACAATCTTACGACGTTTGCCATTTTCCGGTGATTTAAACATGTCACAAGTCAAAGTTGCTATACCTAAGTGATGCGCCTGTCACTTCTGTACATTGTTAACTACAATAACACGTATGTTGAAAACTATTGCTCGAGGTTTCTGTCAGGCGCTCATCAAGCTTTTGCGATTTTGTCTCGGTTTCATTTTTATCAAGCACACCAACACACACACTTTACATTATTTGTGCATTTCAATGAATGTCATAAGAAAAAAAAAAAAACAGCACGAAATTATAAAGCACGGTCCGAGCGTCGTTTCCGTGAATATTTTCTTTATGAAACCGTGTAGGTGCTCCCATTTCCGGATAGGTATCAATATATTTCGAGTACTGCTCACTACGTTCCTTCATACTAGTTCCTTCCATATAAGTTACAGAAGAAATAGTTAAAGGAAATATTAGGTACATAAGGTAACGAAATGAGCTGTCGTAACGCTAAAATCTAGGTATCTTGCTATATAAAAAATGTTATCTCACCATGCGGCGCAGTAAGTCCTCGTCTCGGATCAACGTCACGTCACCTTCAGACATTCTGGAAACAACGAGAAACACTGTTCAATATATTATTCTCCAGTTAGGACGAAAACACCCTTTTTTTTAGGGATGGGAAATCATCAAATGACTTCCCCCGCTCTGGGCGGAGCGGGATTCGGGAAGGAGTCTCTTACTGACTAAAACCCATCCATGTTCCTTCAGTGCCCTTTGTGTTCCGGAGCCACGGATAGTCCCGCAACTCCGGCAGGGACGAAAACACCCTCAACAAAATCAAGTTGCTTTTAAACCGAGTAATGCATTTTTAGTTTTCATCAAAATAGGACCAGAGATTCCTTCGAATATCTATTTGTCAATATTTCATGAGTAATTTCAGAGTGGCCCGATCACGCCCACCTATACCTTCTCGAAAAAAGCGAATAGTACGCGCACGAAGGTTCCGTACTATTATCTATAAAAACAGCAAAAAATCACGTTTGCTGTAGGTATGGGTCCCATACAACAAACTTGATAATTTAAATATTTATTCCACCCGCAAGATCTTCAGTTACTCCGTGATCATGGCGCTTGCAACAGTGCCGAAATATCGGAAACTCGCAAATAAAAAGGTACATGGTAGCAATCCCGTCATAAACTATTGTAATATTTATTACTTATTGTGTTTTTTAGTATTTATTGTTATAGCGGTAACAGAAATACATCATCTGTGAAAATTTCAACTGTCTAACTATCAAGGTTCATGGGATACAGCCTGGTGACTGACGGACGGACGGACAGCGGAGTCTCAGTAATAAGGTTTCGTTTTACCCTTTGGGTACGGAACCGTAAAAAGCGGGATAATTGACAAGTGGTGTCCTTTTCATTGTAAACCCTGCACTAACTAAGCTGCCACTTAGGATTACATTCAACGTTGATAAAATAATTCAACGTAGTAGGAAAAAGAATAAAAAAGACTTAGACCAAGACTAGAGTCAAGAGCAATCAAATAAAAAAAAGAATGTCAAAAATATCACGTGACAGAACAAGTAGGTAATAATGAACATTCAGAAGGCCATTTTAAACAAATTTTTACTAAACTTTAACTCAATTTTCAAAACACCAGTACCACGTAATCCATTCTCTAATCCCAAGGCTCGTGCCCTATCGGTCCTGATCTAACCTATTGATATTAGTACCAAAACAGGCAGCACCTCGTGATTGTAATGATGACATTCTATTCAGGGAATCCTAATAAAGGCTATGAGGTTGAACCTAAATTGCATCAAATCCTACGCGCAACTCAAGTCATCACAATAAAACCAAACTAGGAAGACTCAGACATCTGCCTAGCCTTTTCCCAACTGTATTGGGGTCGGCTTCCAGTCGACCGGATTTAGCTGAATACCAGTATTTTACGTAGAGCGGCTGCCTACCAGACCTCCACAACACATTAACTGGGTAACACGGTACTTCTTGGTAAGACTAGAGTCAGATTTACTGGCTTCTGACAATCCGTAAAGACTGCCAAAGATCTACAAATGACAGGAGGAACTAACGGCTTCACGTGCTTTCCGAGGAAACTCGGTATGTTAAGATGGTCACCCATCCACAGACCAACCTTGGCAAGCGTTTTAACCTTGAAAATCGACCCATGCGGCTGTTATTATTTAGCCAAGAGGAAGACTCTAAGTACAGTGCGAAATATTAAGCGTAGCCAAACCGGCTAAGTGCGAGACGAACTCGCATCGTAACGAAGGGTTCCTACCATTAACCCGACAACACGTTTCAAGACCCGCGAGTTGCTGAAACAAGGCCAGTACATAGGTACCTACTGATTAATTGATGAGGTTTGTCTTTAAAGATTAGTTATGTAGGGCATACATTTGCCTTCAGGGTGTTGCTGGGGCTCCCACGTTACTGCAGTGCTTCAGGAATGTTTTCCGAAGCACGTACTGATGGCTTCACCACCATCCTTCGGAAAAGGATGGCCTCCATGATGCGCAGGGTCCGTGGGAGCGTCAACGACATTCTGAGGGTCATTAGTGATAAGCCGTGTTGCGCCATCATGGCGCATTGGGTACGTACACATTTATTTATTTATTTATTTATTTATTTAACACTTTCAGCACAAAAAGAGTACAGAGGCGGACTTAATGCCATAGGCATTCTCTACCAGTCAACCTTTGGGTGATGCAGAGAATAGTGGTAGGTGCAATACAGAGAATTTAATGTAAAAAATAATTAAATGCGATTAATAATGATTAATATTCAAATTCAAAGTATAAAAATAAAGTAAAGTACCTAGAAATAAAGTATAAAATCAATTGCGTCAGGTGGAACCACCAGTCCACCAGTGGATCCACCGCCGGATCTAACCGGTTAAAATGAATACTATACACAAACTAACTATACCTATAAATACATAATAAATACTCACATTAACAAGATAAATATGTAAACGAAATACTTAAACAATAAATACGAATAAGTAACTGGAAAACATTAGCGCTGTGATGATACTACTGCCAACTTCTTCCGAATGTGTTCACGAACTTTCAATTTAAAAGTTAATCGGTTGGTGGCCATCCTGATCTCCTGAGGAAGCGCATTCCACAGAGAAATAGACTGAACGAAGAAAGAAGAGTGAATAAAGTCAGTACGGTGAGTGGGACATTGAAGGAGACGGTTGTTTGATGAGCGTAGATTGAGATTGTGGCTGGTGCAAATGTATTGAAAGTGAGGGGCTAGATAACTGGGAGAGTTGGGAGAGACAAGAAATGAAAACAAGGTAGTAAGAGCCCTTAGCTCTCTACGCTCGCGTATGGGCAACCACTTTAAAAGTGACCGATGCGCAGAGACATGATCATATTTACGCAGATTGAAAACAAATCGAATGCAGTAATTCAGAAGACGGTCAAGTTTGTTGAGGAGATCTGCATTCAGGTCATAGTAACACACATCGCCATAATCGATGATAGGAAAAATTAGGGTCTGTACAAGCATTGTCTTCGTGTTTGCTGGTAAAAAGTTTTTCAAACGATACAGGGCCCGTAACGTTCCCGTAACCTTCTGACTGACACTAGCAACTTGAGCTCGCCAGTTTAAGGTACTATCAATGCGCAAACCTAGGTCCATCACATCAGTGTTAAATGGGACAATCGTATTGTCGAACAGAACATTTGGCAAAGCTGTTTCATCGACTTTAGCGATGCTTCGAGAACTTCCAATGATGATCGCCTGGCACTTATCAGGATTTACAGCCACACCAAATTTATCCGACCATGTTTTTATGGCTATCAAGTCTCTATTTAGTTTGCTGATAGCGTCAGGTAATTCATCGACCCTCCCTTGATGGTACAATTGCAGGTCATCTGCATACAGATGATACGCACATTGAAGTTCAGAAGTTATTAGATTAATAAAAATAGAAAATAAGAGAGGAGAAAGAATGCCGCCTTGAGGAACGCCAGTTTCCAAATCACGCCAGCAAGATGAGGAATCCCCAACGCGAACCGACTGCTGACGTCCCTGAAGATAAGAGGTGAACCACTCCAGTGCTTCGGGAGAGACCATAACATAGGAGAGAATGGCTAGAAGAATGTCGTGACTGACGGTATTGAAGGCATTTGAGAAATCGACCAACACAAGTACAGTTACCTTGGTGTCTTCCAGTCCTGCCCTTATATCGCCAGTCACTTTCAGGAGAGCGGAAACAGTACTGTGCCCGGGCCTGAATCCAGATTGTAGAGGGCTTATGAGGGAGTTACAATGTACAAAGTGTGAGAGCTGTTTGTGTACGCAGGCCTCGAGCACTTTGGATAGGAACGGAAGTATAGAAATTGGGCGAAAGTGGGTTGGAAGTGTGGGATTGGAAACTTTCGGTAGAGGACGAACATAGGCTTTACACCATAAGGACGGGAATACTCCGGAGAAAAGGGAAAAATTAACAATGTGAGTGATGGCAGGTAAGAGGTGATCTAGAATAGTAACGATCATGCCACGAGTGACATTATCACAGCCCACCGCTTTGGACTTTATGGATAGAATGATCTTTTTGATCTCTCCCGATTCAACTGGAACGAAACGAAAAGCACTGATTTGAGGACGCTTTAGACCAGAGATTAGGGACAGAGTAAGTTGTTTGGCTAGACGATCCATAGTAGGTACAGTTGAGAAATGACAATTAAGATCGTCTAAGTCAATAGCATTTGGAAAGTCTAAATGTCGCGGTTTGCCGATACCAAGAGTTCCTAGGAATTTCCAAATATCGGCAGCAGAAGAAGAAGAAATATTTTCAAGAATATGGCGACGTTTAGCGTTGCGTATCATCTGGTTGCATCTATTCCTTGAAACCTTATATAATAACCAGTTCTCGTCAGTACGATCCCTCCTATGTTTACGGAACGCACGGTCCCTGCGTCGCATGGCCATCCGTATTCCTCTCGTCATCCATGGTGCAGGAGGACGTTTCAGCTTTATTTTTTTTTTTATTTTTTTTTATGGGAGCGTGGCTGTCATAAATGTGGGTCACAATATCATTAAAGATCGCAACCTTATCGTCAACTGAAGTGGCCTCAGTCATAAGCTCCCAGTCAACAACGGACGCATCCTTTTTGAGTTTCTCAACGTCCATCCTCGCAAAACAACGCCTGTACAGAACCCTGGGCTGAGGTTTAGGTGGTTTAAGGATATATGATATGAAGATCATGTCGTGATGAGAGAAGCTAGGAGCGTCATGTTGACCATGGGAGGATACGAGGGAAGGATTCGAGGTGAGAATAAGGTCGAGCCAGGTGTCATCGTTCACAGTGTTGTGATGAGTGGCTCGAAGTGGTAGTACGTGCAGACTAGCTGACTCGACCAGGTGGAGAAGCTTACGGGACCGAGGGGAATTAGGGGCAAGGAGGTTTGTGTTAAAATCACCCATTATTATGTGGTGTGCATACTCAGAACCCAAAGATTCAAGAACTGATTCGAATTCAGTGAAATAATCAACAGTGGGGGGACAGTAGACAACACCAATAACGGTTTTGGCTCCTTTGACGCAAACTTCAAGAAAAAGATACTCAGCAGAGGCAGAATAGTTTGAAGAAGAAGAAGCAAGTATTTTATGAGGAAAATCACTGCGGAGATATATGGCCACACCACCCCCTCCCTTACCGATCCGATCATTCCGAATGAGAACGAAACCAGTAAGAGGGTATGTGGTTGACAGAAGGTGCGGCTTGAACCAAGTTTCAGAGATCAAGATAGCGTGAACGTTGCAATTATTAAAGGCATCGTACAGTTCACTGTAATGACTAGCTACGCTTTGAGCGTTGATGTGACACACATTCAGCAACCGACTAGACTCGTCATTGAAATTCTGTAGCAAGAAGTCACCAAGGTTGTCGTCAAGAGAACAAAAGCTTGGGTGGCTTGAAGGGGCAGTAGAATCGTTAGCTGAAAAATATGACTCATTGTCTGACATGAATAGAAGAGATTAAATTAAATACAATTATATATATAAATATACGAAAAACTAATAGGGGCAATTCACGCTACTCTGCACCACCCGCCAGCTAATATTAACTTAGACATTAAAACAATAACATAAACACACTTGAATCTCAGAAATTTTACATAATTTAAAAATTAAAACACAATTCTTCGAAAACAGTAAAAGATATGAACGAAAATTGTAATTCCCTAACCCCAGAATAGAAAAAACATAGTTTTAATGGAGAACAAAAGCATTACAACTTTTTAAAGTCACAGTTAAAAATAATAAGTCACAGTTAAAGTTAAAAATAATGTCACATCCAAATGCGGGGTTTGCGCATTGCGCATCGTGGACAAAGAAAAAAAAAACAAATGTTTTACAATTTACAAACTAGAAACAAACTCCCTGCAATATTGGTTGACAAGTTTCCAAACGAAATCTAAAATGTCAGTTGTATAACAAACGTCAGTTTTGACACAAGGATGTATAATATTATTTTGTATTTGTAACAAACTGCGTTGAGGGTAATGAATATTTAATAAGTGGGTAACAAATACACATCCATAAAATAACCAAAACATTTAGGCAGAACAGTAATGAAGTGATAAGTCACTATGGGACGGGGAAAACACAAACGGTAAGTAGCAATTAAATATGAATTCAATGACAAAATGACAAATTATGATTGAAAAGTGACATGGTATCATTAAACAATCACTGCTATTTACTTGCTTTTCAGGGTCCCCGCAACATTCGCAACTCTTCCGCTCGCAGATGGAATCGCAGCTGGTGCCTTGGGATATTTGGTTATCAAGGGCTGGAGCTCGTCAGTGGAAGTGACCTTGTACCGACTCCCGTCGGGGGCCTTAACAAATATGACGCCGTCTTGACTCCAACAGGACCGCATACCGAAGTGCTCGCGCGCCTTGCCAAACACAGACTGCCTGGCCCTTGTTAAGAACTCCTTGACAGCTATTTTGGAGCCTTTCAATCCGGTCTTAGCCCTCCAGACCGAAGCCTTGACATCCAGACTGGCGAACCAGACGAGAATTGGCCTGTGATGCTCGTTGCTGGAAGTCCCAAGCCTGTGACAGGCTTTTATTGATGTCACATTAAGATTCTTGAGGCCAAGCTTTGAATTCAAGACATCCAGGATAACTGCAGTACTATTCTCCTGTTCCACTTCAGCAAGTCCTTGGAAAACCAGTGCTTTCCGACGGTTCCTGGTCTCTAAGCCATCAATTTGTTTGGCACATTCATTGATCTGGTTCCGGAGCAGACCGAGCATTGAAAATATGAGCTCCCGGAAAGTGCGAAACTCTTCAGCTATCTTAGCAACCGTATTTGCTTTGGCAGGCCCGGCACACTGGATTTGCGTCTCAAGTTCTCCCATCTTCTTCAAAAAGTTCTCCTCCAGGGTTTTTTGGGCAGCAACAATTTCGGCGTACTGAGACATTCTGTGTGTATAGTGCAAAGTGCTGACTAAAAGTATGATGACAGTTAGTGATCAGCTGGCAGGTGGTGCTTGTGAAGTGCTTAATTAAATATCACATTAAATGTGCCACAAACGTTAGTACCAATGTTATACTAGTTGTAGACTTAGTACTGCAGAAAACTTGATCAGTTTATTGATTAATTATATTTTAATTAAAATTCCGAAAAAAACCGTACGTCTGTACTTTTTTAGCACCTACCCGAAAGCACATGCGCATGTGCCCGGTGCGTCAGGTGAGCGCAACAAATATATGAATTAATATCTTGTGTATTGTGTCTGTTACTAACATAGTTTTTAAGTAGTGTGTATTACTAACATCATATGGATCAAGATCTGAAATAAAATTATTTTATTTTATTTTTTTATTTATTAAAAGTTAAATTACTTCAAAGAACGTGGCCGAGTGGTTTAGGTGTTTCCCGTGTGACCCGGTGGTCGTGGGTTCGATTCCCACGGGAAGCATACTTTGTAAAGTTGTTTCTACTTTGACTAGGACATTGCGGGTTGCAGGTTTGAATCACCTGATTGTCTGATAAAAAGAATTAAGGCACACGTATAAGGCGGTGGTCCCGGCCGCCAAATGGCGGTCGTCAATTAAACCATGTCAGAGGCCTTTGAGGCGGTTAAGAAACCCTGACACTAGGGTTTTGGGGTCTTTAGACCTTACTGTCCACAAGCTAAGAAGTAGAACCTAGATTATAAGCCAGGCAAAAGATCCTTCATTGTATGACCTAGCCTCACATATACAATATGCCACATAGTTGTAATAGCGACGATGTGAAAGAAAAAACAATCTAAGGGCGGATTTCATCAATCTGAAACTGAACGCGATCAACATATGAATCACGTTTACGAGCTGTCATTATTTTCTATGGAATATTGACACTGACAACTCTTGAAAGCAGCTTGATCGCGATTTTCATTGGTGAAATCCGCTCTTGCTAAAAATATAGATACCAAATCTTAGATCATAGACTGAGAAAAACTCAAGTTCCACAATCACATTACCAAATGCCGGCTGTAGGTACCTATACTACCTACTACAGCCGGAATTATAAGCCGGGTGATATTCAATAACAAACAACGTCGTCACCCGTATACCTATTACCACAATAAAATACTTACACATTCAAGTGACAGCTAACTAAACAATCCCGCCTTGCGATCGGTTCCGGATTGATGGCTTGCTTGCGACACACATTAAATACATAATAATATGTCTGCTTTTCTGATTTCGTTTAACGAGATTTAATTTTATGAGTGTAGTTGGAAGCTAAGGCTTTTGTTTTAGCTAGCAAACCAAAACTGCCAAAGTGCAAGTCGGACTCGCGTGCAAAGGGTTCCGATACAATTTCATTTTTGTAACACGTTATTTTTAACACTAGGTACAGACTTCTTATTCTTATTTTAAGCTCAGTAGTTTCGGAGAAAAGGGGGGAATGGTCATAAGAATATAAGAATTAGAATAAGAATATTTTATTTGTATAAAACATGGTACATATAAGGTCTTATTAATATTTAATAAGACCTTATATGTACCATGTTTTGTGTGAGTGGAAGATCTGACATGTTTCGCCTTTCACTGCGTCTTCGTCACAATTTCCATTAATGCTCCGCTCCTATTCTGTCTTAGCGTGATTAGCGCGTTCAACCAAACAAACAAACTCTTCTGCTTTATAATATTAGTATAGAAGTATAGATATTACGTAATGTCATGTCTAATTTCTTGAATAACTTCAAAACCATTTTTATTTTTAAAATTATAAACAAAAATAATGAAAATCCTCACAGTAAGCCCTTTCATTTGATACCTATGTCACACTCGAAATTGAAAAAAAACTTTTTTTTTAATGTTCTAGGTTTACCCCCAAAACTGACCCCCATACTAATAATAGAAATTAATCATTTACGTAACGCGTCTCTGTTTGGGTCACAGAAATCTATATGTGTACGAAATTCAACTGAATCGGTTCAGTAGATCCGGAGAAAACTGGCTGTGACAGACAGACAGACAGACACCCGAGTGATCCTATAAGGATTTCGTTTTTTGTTCGGAACCCTAAAAATGTTTAACTAAAGTAGTTACAAATCTGACAAACAAACAGAAAAACAACAACATTCAGGGACTACTTGAACGGACCAAAGCTTCTTATCGAAAAAACTAAAGCACTGATTTACTATAATTATACAATACTGTATACGGCAACAGTATAGTTACAAGTTGGAACATCCATCAGAGGATAAAAAAATAGAATCCTGATGAAGATAAAGAATACCCTACTGATGTAATCAGGTAAACGTTGATGATACAATAACGATCTAATACAATCATCGACTCATGCGCACACAGCCCCCGTCAAGCAAATAGAGCTATTTATAAGCACATATATGATGACTATATCACTGCCAATTAACACTCAAGTGATCGCTAAATGGACTTGTTTGAATCTCGCTCGTGTCACGTCGACCGCGGTGCAATTGACGGGCCTTGGCGACGCAATTAGTGGTCGCCGAGGCACGTCCACTCCTCATTGCCGGATTTATGGGAGACCTTCGAAGCTACCCGTGTATCAGGAAATGCATATGAGATATAACATTCATGTATAGAATTAAAGGCTAGACGACATTGGGACAGGATAAGGCTTAGTTAGGGATGAACTTGACTGCTACCGAAAAGTTTTTTCGAATGTGGAAGAGTACAAACCTATGGACCTACTAGGAAACGTGAGAAGAAGGCCTTTCTCCACGTAGAATACATGACAGGCTGCTGAGGTTAGAAGAAAATAAAGTCGTTGGATTTCAAATGTCACTGTCATGGTAAGTGATTCCAACATACATATTCTGCTGTCAGCTGAAGTCTAATCATTGAACCAATTATGATAGCTGACAGATGTGCAATAAAAGGAATCTAGTTTACAAAACAAACACCATTTTTTCAGCTCTGCATATAAATCTCATGAACACATGTCCATTGACACATTCCTAATAGCTAACACGTCGTGAGCCATCTGTCAATGTGGCTCAGCCTCGATCCCCGCGCCATATGGCCACTGGCCCAAAGGTCTGGCCATATACGGTCCACAGTCGCCACCCTGCTGCCCTTGCCCCTCTTACAGCAACTTATAAGGAGACATAACTTTTATCTCGCGACCACTCGACAAAAACGCGTATTGAGTTTTTTTATTTTGCTTTATTTTTAGTTATGTGTCCTAGATACGGAGGTCGTGTAGCTGTGGTTAATCTGTTTTTATTAAAAGGAATATGTTTTTTTTGTGGTTCACGAAACTGTTCCAGTTTTGGACACATTAATCGCGCATTTCTCCAAACGACTAGAAAAACTAAAATTGATCTTCGAACACAAAATTACCAAGAACCATTATCGAGACAATTACAAAGAAATGGAAGTATAACATGATCCATACTTTAATATCATTCCATGAAATTCTAAAGAGGCGGCTGTGAGAAATGCATGACTAAATAAACCGGCTGGATACATGTACAAGACATTCCGATGATACCAAAGCCACTGTATCTTTCTATCCATCACCAACATGCACTATGGAATATTCCAGAACAATTTCGTCCTGATAGTCAAATGTTAGTGCCTCAATGAACCATGATGTCACCTAATGGTCGTCTATCTGTCACCGGCGATTGGCCCAGACGCCCAAACTAATGGTAAGTGATAAATGAACAGAGTAGCGGGGCTGGACTAGTGTTGCAACTATACTGGACATTAATGGGTTTGGTGATGGGAGTGACAAATGTTGTCTGTTCTAGTTTGTTGGCTGGCGTTTTAGCTCTCATAAGTAATGAGCTTTACTTCAGCTAAAACTTTGGTAACATATATTGACGAAATTGCGGGACCAGACAAAAAACCTCTACGAGACAGTTTATAAATTTGTGACTTATAGACACTTCAATGTGTTCATGGATCTCAATGTTTCTCTCCAAAACAACACTATTGATTTTGTCAAAAAAATAGTTGATATTAATAAATGAAAAGACAGACGCATCTTCAGCAGTCCTTAACAGTCCCGTGCAGAAGGGAAGCAGGTGAGACACAATCATTTAGCTATGGTTGGGCAGTAAGTAAGGCACGTCCAAAGGTCACAGGACTCGGGCGCAGGCGCAGGTAGAGGCGGGCACAGGACTCGACTGGTGGGACCTGCTCGTGACTCATGCGCATAGATCAACTGTGAAAGGGAACGCGAAACTGTTGGTAAGCAGTTAGAGAGAATTTATGACACAAAGAACTTAGACGTGAAAAGACTCTTGGAGATAAATTGGTGTCTTGTTCATTGAGTAAAGAAAGCAGAATAAAGACACTATCTTAAGGCGTCATCCGTATTGGTGATTTCGTCGCACGACGAGATTAAACATAGGTACATTTCTTTAGAGTGTCCTAATGCAAATCATCGCGTGAACACAGGAATCACCGAACGCCACTCTCGAATTGATAAAAAGTAAGGGATGTGGCATTTCCGCAGTGTCTGTCAATCCCATTCATTTTTGACGCAATTTGTGCCAATTCTACTAATTTACAATCGCAAACGTTCTGTCAAAAATTTATGAAAATTAAGGCTCTTTTGACAGTTTACGATTGACATGCGAATGTGAAAGTTGTTTAAAAATTAGTAGAATTGGCCCTCAGCTGTCAGAATGTTACTTGTAAGTTGTATAGAGCCTCTTGTCGTGCTTTCATTCTTTCTTAACGTGGATAGTTTTTTTTTAACGAGACGATATTCAATATTTTTCATTTCATCGTATAAGTTTCATCGTAATTGTTTTCGTTTAAAGACCTGTTTCCGTCAGCATTGGCCAGTCCTCTTAGGCTAAGACCTCACGGAGCGATTTTCATCCGCTACCGCCGCGGTTGCGGGCCCGCAGCTTAGATCGCGTAAATCGTGTCGTGAGTTGTGCTTTAATTTTTAACATATATATCTGCTTTCTACAGAAGCTGCGGGCCCGCAACCGCGGCGGTCGCGGGTGAAAATCGCCCCGTGAGTTCTTAGCCTTAAACTTACAGAAGGCAGAGCGTAGTCACTTCTTTTTAATTTAGTTCACTCTTATATGTAGCTTTTATCCGCGAATTCGTACGCGCATATCCCGTCTTTTTACGTTCAAGTATACAAAAAGAATTTTCCAAATACGACTGGTATAGTTACAGAGATTACAGAGTTCAAACAAAGAAACTCTTCAGCCTTATTAAATTCTAAGAATAGATATCACCCCTAATTCGGCAGACTAATAAAATTCCCTTTCTCCAGTCCACAATGATCGTAAGGGCCGCTCCTGAGGTCAGAGGACTCGGGTAGGGCCGGTCGGCGGCGCCCGCGCAGCCTGCCGTGAGTCACGCGCGCTGCGTAGAGCGGGACAGGCAGAATGCCTAACCGATGACCAACTCTCTGAGGACAACGATTATGAACGATTGCAATCGGGATGTCTTGGTGCTTTCATGTTTTTATTTTGTTGGTACTGCTGATAGGATATTGTTGTAAATGTTATTATGTTGGTAAGTAGTATCTTGAGACTTTTTGTTCCTGTAAAACACTGAATTCCAGAGATGGACAAACGGATTTATTACCTTTGCATGGTTAAGTTGGATATAGTTGGGACAGAAATGAAGATTGGCATACGAAAAGGTGAGGTAAGTTTGTGGCGGAGGCAAAGTGAGAGTTTGAAATAAAAACATTGAATTTCAGATACACACACACAGTTATCAGAATAAGAGGTGCTTTCATTTTATTGTTCCGTAACCAAAGGGTAAAACGGGACCCTATTACTAAGACTCCGCTATCCGTCCGCCTGTCTGTCTGTCTGTCACCAGGCTGTATCTCACCAAACGTGATAGTTAGACAGTTGAAATCACAAATTATATATTTCTGTGGCCGCTATAACAACGAATACTGAAAAACAGAATAAAATAAATGTATAAGGAGACTCCCATCCCCCATACAACAAACTCAGACCAATAAATCGTCTGAGACAACAAACGTATTTTTTTTTGCCGTATTTATAGATAATGGTACGGAACCCTTCGTTCGAGAGTCCGACTCGCTCTTGGCCGGTTTTTTTTAAGCTAATAAAGCTCATACAACTTCTTGAAAGTATAAAAAAAACCTTTCGAGCCATTTTAGGCTTGTCTAATCTATGACCAGATACGTGTAACACGGTGACATAATAGAAGGCAACGACATTCACTTACAAACGATTATTAATACGTGAACAGGTTCCCAAACATTGATGTGCGGACATTCGGACTATTGGACAGGAGGATTAAGCTTTTTGCCGGCCAAATTGAAAAAATGTGAATAACAAGTTATTAATGTCAAAGATGTTTACGTTACATGGCAAAGTCACCTTAGACAAGATAAACTAGTCCTAACAAGAATCAACTTAAAGTGGATGACCCTTTTCAACACGGCAAAGATCATTTCACATGTCAATGTTGAATCAGAGACTTTAACTACGCCGAATCACTTTGCTACAGTAAATAGGGATGAATCAAATACACAAGTTTAAGGAATAGGGACTATCACTACATATTATAAAACAAAGTTCTCTGCCGCGTCTACCTCTCTGGCTGTTCGTGATAAACTCAAAAACTGCGGGACCGATTTTCATGCTGTTTTCACCTATGGATAGAGTGGTTTTCAGTGAAGGTTTCATTTGTTTATATAATTTGTGAACCGGGCGAAGCCGCGGGCATCAGTTATCTACAACTAATATTATAAAGAGGAAAGATTTGTTTGTTTGAATTGAATAGGCTCCGAAACTACAGGACCGATTCGAAAAATTATTTCAGTGTTAGATAGCCCATTTATCGAAGAAGGTTATAGGCTATGTATCATCACGCTACGACAAATAGGAGCGGAGCAATCATGGAAAATGTGACGCAGACGAAGTTGCGCGGGTCAGCTAGTTATTCTATAAGAAACTACCTCCACACCAATCGACTCAGTTGCTATGCCAACAGAAAAATACAATGAATAACTGCAAGTAACTTATAAGGCTATAACAGTCTGCTTATTGGATAGAGTGGTGGTAACTGCTTAGATTTTATAGAGGTAAGGAAGAGCTGAGGCATCCGACCAAGAAAAAGCAAAAATGAATTTTAGTAATAAAATTATTACTTAAATCAGGCTGTATCACGCCTTGTCACAAGATTGTGAATCTAACTTCTATATTTTAAATGAGAAATTTAGGATGTTTGTTACTCAATCACGCCAGAACGGCTTAACGGATATAGATGAAATTTGGAATAGAGATAGATTATAATCTGGAATAGCACATTGGATATTTTTCATCCCGGGAATATGTTTCCTAGGGATCACGCAGGCGAAGCCGCTTGCAGAAGCTAGTCATACATAAGACTATGAACCCATTTCACTGGTGAACCCATCGATAGTGAAAATTTATTTGAGGTGTGTTTGCCCTTGACTCTGGTCTTGGTCAGAGATGACAGACACGAACTCTACGATGGAGCGAGCTTACCCAGAAGGAGCCTGTTCACTCTAACTTTGAAGAGATTAGGGACAGCGCAAGTCAGGTAAACAAGCCCGATTTACCAGAGAAACTCCTCATCACTATGTAAGCGGCATCTCTTTGAGAACGCCACCTGATTCAAGCCACATTTGACATCCGGCATCGGCAGGAGTTTGCTCAGAGCTGTCAAACACACGCGTGCACTTACGCGCCCTGAATGCGAATGCTGCTAATGTGGTGTGCGCAGAATTGATGAGGGCTTGAGAGTGAAAGCATTGCTGCACAGGCTTGGGAGCAGGATATTGATGGTGATAATCTGGGGTAGCGGCTGTGAAGGCAGCAAGAAAACTAATGGGTCTGAACAGCTGTGTCGTCTAAGGTGGTACATTTTTTTGCATTCCGTAAGCACATAATCTGACCATTATGGTGTACATCTGTGTATTTTCGGCACCAAAGACCTATTTAACTTAAATAGACTGTTTGAAGGTTTTTATAAAAAAGTCAACACTAAATAATATTATTTATCTGCAATAAGTAGCGAAGTTACTTTTTCTTGAAATGTAAATGATTTCAGCATTATTTATTGTGTAGTCTAAAGTTTTTTTACAGAAGAAAGTGACGATTTCCTCACAAACGGGCAAGCTCCCAACTACCAACAAACGAAAGTTACCACTAAGTTTAACTTATTCTTGTCCCTCACGTGTTTGTTTTTGAACACTTGGAAGTTCAAGGATAAGCGGATTCAGACTGACATATAAACAATTTAGTTTTTGTTAACTAATTTAATACTACAGGAAATGTTTTTAAATGCAGTTGTCGTTCTCTAAACGTAGAAACAGTTATAATATCTGCAAGTAACTTTGATCACATCTGATCTAATCTTAATGTCTTAATAGGTAAAGATCAAAGGGCGTCGGTTTGTTTACATATTACATCTAATGTTTATAATTGAATTTGCCGCTATGCGATAACCTAGGCGGCCCGGTAGATTAGTAATTAGCACGTAGTAAAAGCAGGCGATATTAGTCGATGACATAAATATAGTTATACATAATATAGTTGTATTACGAATGGTTATAGTAATAATCACAATTCACTGATGATCCCAGAGTAGGAAGTAGGTACCATTAAAACAACTACTTAGAAATGGAAATAGTTGGGTGAAGCCTGACATAGCCCTTCATTTTTGCCATTATACAAATCTATACTAATATTATAAAGCTGAGAGCCTGAGAGTTTGTTGGTTTGTTTGCTTGAACGCGCTAATCTCAGAAACTACTGGTCCGATTAGAAATTCTTTCAGTGTTAGATAGCCCATTTATCGAGGAAGGCTATAGGTTATATATCATCACGCTAAGACCAATAGGAGCAGAGCACGAATGAAAAATGTGACGCAGACGACGTTGTACGGGTCAGCTAGTGTTTGTATAACAGCCAGTACCTATGTCAAATATCTTTGCGGTTAATCTAAAACGTATCGTAAACCAACACAAATTGCTACCTCCCTAGATATTTCCTTGGTTGTAAATAGACGCCATGACCATATACAAAGTCTATTATTAAACAATGATATAAACAAATACGGCAGTTTCTTTCTACCACTTATTATGGCGTCCACACAATGGCGCGAGCTGGCCACACTCCAAAGTGTATATCATTCGATTTGTATACAAAAGGCCTAGGTACCGAAGTGATTTGTAATACATTGTAGGTAACACTAAATGTACATTTACAATTGCCTGCAAGGACTTAGGAATTAGAACCTTAGTCATAAACATAGAGTATGTCATAAAGGACCACCCTGTAGATAATTTTCTTAAACATTTAAGATAATAGTAGATATGGTTTAGGTGAGGCAAAAAAACCTTTCGCTTCTTCTGGGGCAGTCTGGTGAAGAGGTGAAAAAGCTTCGTCGTTCAAGCCCTGTCCAATAAATAGCCTCGTTCAAGTCCTATCCAATAAACAGCCTCGTTCAAGTCCTATCCAATAAACAGCCTCGTTCAAGTCCTATCCAATAAATAGCTTCGTTCAAGTCCTATCCAATAAACAGCCTCGTTCAAGTCCTATCCAATAAACAGCCTCGTTCAAGTCCTATCCAATAAATAGCTTCGTTCAAGTCCTATCCAATAAACAGCCTCGTTCAAGCCCTATCCAATAAACAGCCTCGTTCAAGTCCTATCCAATAAACAGCCTCGTTCAAGTCCTATCCAATAAATAGTTTCGTTCAAGTCCTATCCAATAAACAGCCTCGTTCAAGCCCTATCCAATAAATAGCCTCGTTCAAGTCCTATCTAATAAACAGCCTCGTTCAAGTCCTATCCAATAAACAGCCTCGTTCAAGTCCTATCCAATAAATAGCTTCGTTCAATTCCTATCCAATAAACAGCCTCGTTCAAGTCCTATCCAATAAACAGCCTCGTTCAAGTCCTATCCAATAAATAGCTTCGTTCAAGTCCTATCCAATAAACTATGATTTCATATCGTTTTTCATGAGTTAGGTACTGAACTTATAAAGTACAACTACTTGCTTTTCATGACCCCTAGCTAAATTAATTTTATTTTTCTTAACATAGGTAGGTCACTCAAAAACAACAAAATTCACTTCCAAGAAAACCTGCAGAATCAGTATCCGCACTAGAAATAGAAATGCATCACCACCAAACTAGTTTAAATAAATTATAAACTTTATTAAGAATGTCACCTTTATAATAGCTATCAAATCAATTAATTTAACACCAAAACCAGTCAAAACAGACAATGATGACATACATAAATATCGCTCATATTGGCATTGGTTCGACCTTGTCAAAGCTGGCGGTGCAGAGGATGCGTCTGCGACGGTGACGTCAGCCCGAATTGGCCCGAAGGTCCCCGAGGTAACACGAACTGTGATTTACTTAAGTGTTTGTATTTTTAATGCATAATGCATGTTAATCTTATATCTTCGTGGATGACATAATAAGGTATATTATGCTCATAATCCTTACATGTATTTAATAAGTTACCTACACATTGCCTTTAATAGTTTTCTGTTAAATAGGTAGGTAAACCTTTTTAGCTGTGATTTTGCGAAATCAGACAATTTTTAATTGCTTACATAAGCAATTAAAATTCTCATGAATTGGATTGCCTAGAATGTGTTTACAAAATTAGTTCCAAATGGGCAAATTCTTAGTTGACAATGAAACAGTAGTTATGGCCGCGAATGTCTTTAAATATTGAAATAGGTAATCACCAAGTCGTCTATTTAATTCAAACATTTTCTAGGTATTTTAATAAAGTCAAAATTTTCTTTTAGAATAGAAAGTATCAAGACGTTCATGTAATCAGGCTCTGCAAGTGGATTCACGGCAATCTAGCATCAACACAATTCCCACAAACGACTACAATTCAGCAATTTTAACATCAAAAACAATAATTCCTTAAATCGTTCAATTTATGCACCACCCACTGTGTTAGCTCTACAATAACATGCAATAAAAAGTTACAAGCTTCCGGTGCGTGACGTCACTTCTTAGAACATGAGATCAATCTTAGCTTTATCTGTGCAAACTAAGCTAGAACCATTTCCGTTTCCTTGGCTATATTTATTTTAGACTTTGAGTACGTAAGCTGATTGAATAAGTGGTTCAAAATTGCTACCTCGTTGAAGATGACATTAAGGAATGGTTAATGTGAGGAGGATCATCTTACTGATTAGCTGGTGTTATGGTAGGTAATGAGTCCTTGATTATCCACCATTAGCTCCCAAGGATACCAACACCACGCCATCATAAACAGCCAGTCGATTCTGTCGACATCTTCCCGTGATCACTTAGGTGGAGTGAATGACTAGAGCTGTCATGCCATTTTGATGTATGGTTTGACAGCTCACTTGTCGTTCACTTCGCCTAAGTGTTCACTTCGACACTTAGGCGAAGTGAAAGGCCAGCGAGCTGTCAGACCATACAAACAAGATGGAATGACAGCTCACATTGTCGTTCACTCCACCCAAGTGTTCACGGTGAGATGTCGACAGAATCGACCGGCAGAATCGTACGCATCGTATCTTTAGTACACCCAGTTATATTTAAGTCCCATGAAATAGAAGGCGACCCTGTTGCCATCAATTGGACACCATTCTTAGACTGCAAGCTGCTATTGTGAGCTACTATACTCTCAAGAATGTGATAATAAATATGCCATTTAACTATAATCCTATCTATTGCAGTCAGAGTGGATGATACGAAAACTCCAAATAAACAAATGACAGTCGCACCACGTCGAAATAAAGGTCATGAGAAAACAAATGAAAGCACATCTACTGAAGAGTACAAAAGTGTGAACTTCGAAATTGTGTCATCCAAGTGTCTCTTGTGTGACCTTGTCGCCGGTAACATAGGAAACAAACAAACACTACTGGCAGTGACTCACCCGCCCACTGGACCTGTCCATCTGGCTGTGATCGATCAGTCATGATCAATTGGGTTTAAGTGCTAATGGACAGGTCCTTATAACTGCACGTAGGCAACTGTGAACATGGAAAAGGATTTGCGAAAATTAACAACTATTGTTTTGGCGTTGAACCACATTGCCGCAAAATTGCAACAAACTTTGCAAGCCGAAAAGGCAGCGTAACACCTACTTTTGAATGCCCAAAAAGTTATAGACATCATTACTAGCCCTACTATACTAGAATTTGCTAACACGGTCCAACTTAATACAGCTTAAGATAACACCAACATGGAATTGCCTAAAAAGCTGAAGTTCAAACTGAAATATTCTTGCTGCTAAACAAAAGTTTTGATTAAAAAAAACCTAGAACTTTCAGAATCAGCGCATCCTATCGTTGCCTGCTACAATAAAACAGGCCTACAAGCGTTTTATAGGCTATGTGTAGACATTACAAGTACTATATGGTACGTCTAGGTCCTGAGCAAACTGGTTTAGCCGACCGTGGGACGCGGCCAATCGCTTGCCAAACTTTGTGTTGGATGTTGGGAAAAGAATTGTGGCTGGGATGTGTTGGGCCAATGTTTGACGAACTTGAAATTATGTAAGGGCAAATTATTATGAAGGTAGAAGTTCCAGTTGATGAAGTGATTTATGTAAAGCTAGATGAATAATTGGACAAGCTCGTGGCTAAACATTAGCAGCCGCACAAGTCGATCTTCCAGGTTAAGCAACGCTTGCCAAGGTTGGTTTGTGGATCATTCTGGTGGTGGTGTGGCCTCGGAAAGCACGTTAAGCCGTTGGTCCCGGCTGTCATTTGCAGATCTTTGGTAGTCGTTACGGATTGTCAGAAGCCAGTAAATCTGACTCCAGTCTTGCCAAGAAGTACCGTGTTACCCAGATAACGGGTAGTGGAGGTCTGGTAGGCAGCCGCTCTACATAAAATACTAGTATTTTGCTAAATCCGGTTTGACTGGAAGCCGACCCCAATACAGTTGGGAAAAGGCTAGGCAGATGATGAAGATGAATAATTGGTAGATGATGAATGACTAGAAATCTAAATATTGTTTCTGTATGGTAAAAAAACAAACATGAAGATATAGAAAGTAATAAAATTAGAAATGTGAAAATAATTGGTAATTGCAAGCTATTATCTTGTCAATAGTTGTGTGTATTATATTAATTATGAGTAGAACGCTCGCGTGCATGCCGCGGTCGTGGTAGCACTCCACGGGAGCGTCAAATATCATTGAGATGTCAATAATACGGCTTCTTATACAATCTTCTACACTTACATTACATTTTTATAGAGATTTTTCTTTTTGTTTCGCGAAAGGAGAAAAGATTCAAAAGATTTTCCACAACCAATGTGGACAATTTTGCCAATTGTGCAAACAGTGTATTGACTGAGCGTTAAGTTTTGAACCTATTAAATAATAAATACTTTTTAAAATATAAAGATACAACAAAGCATACAATACAAAATTGAGAATCAATCCTTGACTCGTGAAATAGAACTGGATTACGAACAAGTTACCAAAACTGGCGAAGATACTGAAAGATTTAAAACAGTCAACCCGTACAAAACTAACCCTTACACCATCCACTTAAAGCATAACTTCCTCAATCATTGCAGGCTTCCTTTAGAGGTGATGGTATTCGGAGGATCGGCAAATAAAAGTTTATTTGGTGCGTCTCCTAATATGGCGGCTAAACGCCTTGTAAGTGTTTAGTTCCGCCCACAATCAGTTTGGAGTTATGAGTTAATTTACCCGCACCAAGAGACCGTGACACTGATGGCGGTCATCTGAAAGTCGTTACTATGCCGAATACTGGGAACTAGAAGTCTGTAAACCTTGAATTTGATTCTGAAAAAGCTGTCAAAAATTCTGAAGATGATGCAGAAGGAGCTCACAGTGAAACAAATGAGTTGAAGTATAAGACAGATATATACAATATAAAAGGTTATGCATTGTTCGATTTCGAATAATTGTGGTTTTCACTTAAAGTATGGCAAATTCATGAAGTAACTGATCGCATTTCAGTTACAGTAGCACCTATTTGTCTGTTTCTACATAACATACCGTACATATTTTAATAACCACAATATTTAAGCCCAACGTCTCATCGATGCATGCTTTGGCATTAATTTTAATTCTGCGGATACTAAGTGTGAGGGCCATAGAGGTATGTGATGTGCTGTTGTGTTATTCAATAATTATTATAATCCAAGGAATGCAGTGGACGCCTTAACATTAATGCAACAATGGCATGTGGCACAATTAGAGGGTCAAACGAGTTTTGCTTGGTAAAATCCTACGTGCGATTACGTCAATGTTAAATACCATGCATAGCGTCAACTTTTAATTCGAAACTAAGAAAGAAATGACAATTTATTTTAATCTTCTAATTAAAAACGTAGACGATGAACTGCTATTTTTTAGATTTTCGTTCTCCTAAGTCCAAATGACCTAGTGGAGGTCGCGAGATGCGAGGAGCATATGATGAGCGGTGTGGCGACTCTAGAAGCCTATGCCCAGCTGTCTTTGACTAAAATAAATAAAGTCCAGCTTTTTTTATTTTAGATGGGTTTGCTCTGACTCAAGTCTTGGTCAGAAATGACAGAGACAAAGTCTACGATGGAGCGAGCTTACCCAAAAGGAGCCTGTTTACTCTAACTTTGGAAGAGATTAGGGTTGTAAGCGTTCGGAAACACAGACGCAGGCAGAGAGTTCCACTCCTTTGCTGTGCGCATTATACAAGACGTTTGTAATCGCTTAGTGCGAATTCGTGGAATAGCAACAAGGTAGGGATGGTAAGTTGCAGTGGTCCTAGTAAATAGAGTAAACTTACAAAACAAAGAAATTCATATATTGACTGAACTCATTGCCTAGTAATCTATTAGTACCTACATTACGATTGAGAGTAGATCCGTGCCCACAGCGTTCGTGTTCCGAGAACCCGGCGGGCGCATGTTTTGGCGGACGCAACCCGACGCGACGCTGCGTCCGCGCACCTCGTTCTCAAAACACGACGCTACGTCTGACTCGGCTAGACTTTCTACTGGGAAACTAGCATTGGGAAGCGAAATACTGAGAGTTCGCAACACTTATATGTTTTGATAGTGCTAATAAGTGTCTGTTTTCCGTTGAATTTGGCCACTGGGTAAGTGGGTACCTGTACCCTGTTTTGTTTAAGAGTAGTAACACCAAGTAAAAACATAGCCATCGTCTTGTTTTTAAACGATGTTACACAATAATGTACCTACAGTCGACTAGGAACAACTTAAGTTGTTGTAATTACGCCCATATTACGACCTACTGCGGCAGGTTTAGAGAATATACATAGCTACCGTTTTTGCATAAGACATGGCCCTACTAAGTGCCCATCCTATAAATACGTCAGTGCAGCCCATCCTTACTGCCCATCCCACCAGTACCTGCCACATTAACCTGTAAGTCAACTAGGCACTTAACTATTGTCTCCAATAACTTCAATGAGATAATGCTTGCAACTATCTAAACAGCCTTTTAGTACACAATGGTGTTTTTTGATTTGGGACCTTATGTGCAAAGTACGACCTCAAAACATGGAAATAAGTAATAGGTACATCCTATAACTTATTCCCATGCCTTGAGCACTCTATTGGAAATGAGGTTTGTCAATCCCATACATTTCTGACGTTTTGACTATCACCATCGTCACTGTACCGCTGACAGAATGCCACATGTCTATCGAGAGCCTCTGATTGCTCGATGGTATAAATTTGTGAACGCTGCCGAAAAAGACATGAAAGCCAGGCACACAAAAACTCATAGTTCTTGGAATTTCGAAACTGGAATTGAATACTTAAGCACTAATCACAGTTCTCATCCATCAGCATACTTAGACTAGGAACCTGTTTGTTGTTAATATACGGTGAGGAAACCTGCACTAAATTTATGTAACGAACAGGGTTTGCCTATATCAGCCTGTATACTCTTCCCTGGGCTACCAAAACTATAGCAGCCTACATTCTCCGTGGTCTGAGTACGCGTAGCCTTCACGGCGTGTCGCGCAGGAGCCGGTCTGCGCGCGCTGTCCGCTGACCAGCCTGCGCGCGCGCACTGCACGCTTCGAGGGACCCATTGTGTTACTACGTAATTAGGGCAGATAGGTAGGTTCGAAGGAGGATAGCTTGTCTTTTAGTTGTGGAGGTCTTGAGAGGTGGGCTATTTAGCCCAACACGAGGGTTATGTATATGAAGGGAGTATTTATTATATGACTTTTAAGAAATGTTGAAGTTTTTATTTCTGCTAATTAACAATATATTGTTCTCAAAACCTGGTTTCCTGATTTTGAATAGCTAGAACCAAACTTACTATAGTGAAAAACAATTGATTAAAGTGACATAATTGTATGGAAGACGATATTGAAGAAAATGTATGACTTGCATGAGTCACTTCACAAAATACATATGATTTTTTCGAAGAATCCTCAATAGCTCACGTAACACAAGTCATCGATATACTAAATCAATCATTAAATGATTCACAAATTAAATCATCAGCTGACCTAGCTATGTGACTTTTACTAACACATCCACTAGAACTTGCAAAAAAAGAATACTTACTTCAAAAAAATATGAACACCAATAGTGTTTGAAATCAATTATAGAGCACTAATCTATTTGATCTAGTTCAAATCCATTGTCCTTAACACACCTTATTTGTAGGTACTTAACCAAGTGCACTTGAAAATTAACTTTTATCACTCACAAACATCATCACAAACTACAAAACATATCTAAATTACTATTATTTAATAAAAAAAAACATTACAAGTACACGAACAACCGTTTTACATAATTTCCTTTGACACAATGTGGAGTGTTTGTTCACTGCACACACACATCGAGCACTCTTGCGCACACTGACGGAGAGTATACAAATGTTGGCGTAAATATACATAATATTATTAGTCATAAGGACAGGTTTCAGGCTTTAGTGTCAAGGATTACTTGTGACGTCATTTAGGTAAAGCCTTTTCTCCAGAAGGAGGGCTTATAAAGTTACAATGGTTATAAAATTCGTTTTTGGGATGACAATGAAAATTGCAGTTTTAATATCTACGTACAGATATATGATCTATCTATAGATGTTGCATGCATCTATGCAGTGTGAAGGTGATTTTGAGGTGCACCTTGAAGACAAAATTGAATAACAAAACAATGATAGATGATTTTGAATATAAAGCAGATACAAATGTAGAGCATGATTTCAAAACATTTGTAACAAACCTGGATATGATTTGTTTATTGATAGATAGTAATGGAACAAACGTTTAGTTCCCCAAAAGACAAAGAATAATGAAGGTCTGCATTTTAGACAGGATTTTGTTGTTATTCCTCTAAGGGTTGGTTTTCCAATATTCTGGCACTTTTAACTGGAGGTAAAAGTTATCTGACTATTGAAAAATTGTCCTCCTCTTTGAAGACTTGAACTAACTGTAAAGTGTCAATTCAGTTGAAGTGAAGACCACGAATAAATAAGTAATAAATATTTGATCCATAAGCCCAAATGACGGCTGGACTATATAATTTTGCAGCAGTATCGCAAAAAAATATGGAAGAAAAACTGAACTGCTTAGGTACCTATGTGTCATATAAATAAATAGTAACAAACAATACAGATTGTTTTCTAGACATAGATATAGATGACCTGCATTTGCCTCACAGGATAAATACCTGGAATTTGATAAAACAGCGAGTACCAACACAAATACCGATGATTTTTCGAGTCAGTGTTTATTTGTGTCAGAACATAATTCTTGGTATTTATAATGGTACATCGGAGTCAATGAGCAAATCCTCAAAAGTATGAGGAAAATTAAAATTAATTTGGTTTCGTCCAATTAGTAACCAATTACTGGTGTTAATTGTGGATACAGGAGAAATAATTACAAATCAATATCAAAAGTACTCAAGTAAATTTACGAAACAATAACATCTGTAATATACCTAAATATAAAAAATCTCAGCTGCCGGCGTCACGGGAATTTCTAATTTAAATTGTGCTAATTCCTTAGCACGTAATTTTCGTAGAAAGAATTTATCATCTCTATGAAATCAATAAAAGCCGATGCTTTTGACATATCCCTTGATAACAGATCGTAAACATTAAGTGGGGAGGTACTTTATACCTTTAATTATAAATACGATCAGCCAGCTTCAATCACTGCTAACAACAGCAGATAGAATGACTTCACACAGCAAAATATTAACAACAATCACGACAAAGGAAATAAACTAGTAAATGAAGCTGAATGTTTATTGCTTCAGAGGACATTTGACATTGAGGAGATGAAGTCATGTCTTATTCCGACGCCATCTTTGATAAAGAGCCTCTGTGCGATACAAATGATCAAACGGCGATTAGCAGGAAAAGGCTATGTACTGTTATATGATACCGAGATCAGTTAACGACTCATGTCGCTGATGATTTGTCGATGGGGGGGCAGAAGGAGCCAAAGTATTGATCAAAACTAAAGTAACAGATACGTTGTTTGAGAGCATCTGACTGTCTATCGAAGAGCCAAATGTGATTAAAAAGAAGAGTTTCAATTCATCCCGAAGACAAATAGTTGAGGATTATCAAGAACAAAAGATGTACACACTGAAAAAAACAAAAAAATGTGAGGATTGCTTGAGGAATGCCATGATAGAAAATACATTGAATTATAGCATGACGATTGAGGAAAGAATGGAAATGAGGAATTATATGATAGAAAAGGCTGTAAATGATAGCATGGAATGGAAAGAAAACGTGCTGCGAAATCCCAAGGAAGACGATGAGGTTACAGTTACAGACTAAGATTAGGCTACCATATAACAACAAACAACACCTTACCTACAATAACTTATCTATGATAAAGAGCAGGAGGTGGTGATTGATTTTCAACAGTTGCTAACTTGTTCGTTTTAAACAGGAGCCGATAATAACGACAAACAATTTGAATATGTAAGTGTTGCACATAAACTATCACGATTGGTGCTGATCATGTTATTAGTAACTTTGAGAAAGATTCGTTGATCATTGATGTTTACTTAATATTTCCTAAAACACAAAATGGTCTAACCAGTCTTAATTCTGTTTTGGTAAGTCAACCGAAACGGGCCAAAGAATTCAAGTGTTAATTTATAAAAACAATATTTATGTAGCGGATGACAAGATAAATGCTAAACCCACAAGCAAACCCACACTCATAGATTTTAAAACAGTTTTTTTCTCAATTTATCCTAACAATAGACGAATAATTTTCGTGTCACTACTACTCACTACACATTTCTGTCTAACCTATCGTTATTATTTATCAAGACGTTTCAACCTGACCGGCTTATGTGAAGATGGGTACAACAGTCAGAGGCCCTTTGGATGGAGATAAATTTCAGAGGAGGCAAGCATGTACGGTACCTACTCAAATTTCCTTTGGTTTACTGTAAAATATTTAATCTTGTAAGAAAAAAAAAAATATTAAATATTATTATTGTTCATTGATTTGATAGAAACGGCTGAAGTTATACGATTCGCAGTTTTCTCATTTGACTTTCAACAATATTATAATAAACATAATCAGCTGTTACTAACTCCATACTAACAACTTATAGTCTACTATTTCTGTAGAGATAAATAATTTATTTATTATCATTTAAACCTGTAATGCACTTTTCCATCAACATTTTCTTGCTTCTTTTATCCTTGTTTTTATTCTGATCCTTTCTAACCTTCTCACTTTAAAGCACTACATTTCTATCACTCACCAATGTTAATCGAAAACAGAGGCTCCGTCTCTTGCTAGTGGATCCTGGAGACTAAAGCTAGGCCTTCTAGGCTTGCTAGGTTGTCTAGGCTGGCTAGGGTGGGCGCAGACGAGCGACACTTGTCCGGGCGGGCGACAGAATGCGCGTCGCCACTAATCGGCGCGGGGGCGCTAGATGAAACAATCGCTCGATCTGTGCACGCGGCGCCCACGCTAAGTCTCAGCACAGATGCGGCGGTTTTACTTTTGCAAAATATTTTGCAATTTTTGGTAAAAATCTTAACAGGCTTTTGTTGATAGACAATGCATAATCTGTATTCAAAGTAACATGCAAAAGCAGTTAAATAGCACCGAAGAAATAAATAAGGGATGGACTTGGTGAAAGGTAACTTCTGTATCTGGGTGACTAGCAACGCACCAACGCACAGCCGCAACTACTGATCGTAGAAAGCTGAAAGGCATGTAGGCAGGTCCCTTAGTGAGTGTAGAGGAGCGCTAACACGAGGATTTCATTCGAAATTCCTACGAGAACGGGGAAGAACGGGATGTATAACTAGAAAGGGATGACTACTGATTTTATGGAATAAGAAGACACCACCATAACAAATAAATCGGGATAAAGAGAGCATTATGATGATTGACATCAGGTAATTCACTTAATGCATTATGAATTTATGAATTCAATGAATGACATCGCCTACTCATAAACTTAATAATTCAAGAGACATCGTCAGGGCAAAAAAAATAACTCGAGAACTAGCAGCGTGTGGGTTGAGGTGTTTATTTTGATATAAACAAAGCAATAAGGTAATAAAATAATGTGTTCTGATATTATTTGCAGTCACGTAGACGTGTATGTAGGTACCTATAGTTTTATGTCAAAATGTTTGAAGGTGATGATGTTCCGTAGCTAGCTAGTATTGCTAGTACTGAAGTTGTCATTGTGATCATCGAAATAACTTATTTGTAAAGTGCTGCTTCTTTTAATCATTGCCAACATCATATCAGGCGAGAGACGTTTACTGCTGAACATAGGCCAAGTGTCGCCACAACAATCAGTCCTGCTCTTTTAATAGTGAACGAATATTTCCCGAAAGGGATCTGCCGGTCGATTCTGTAAACATATCAAAGTGAAGACTTAGGTGAAGTGATTCCATCTTTATTAAAAGGATTAACAGCTCACTTCATGCTCACTTCACCAAAGCCTTCACTTTGACATGTTTACAGAATCGCACTGCAGGTTTCAGGGTGATGGTTGCCAGGAATGGATGACGAAAGCCGATTGCACCAATCCCAAGTACCTACTATGGGTCCCCAAGTAGAAGGGGAAGAAGATGATAAGAAAAACAATATGCCAGAAGGATACATTCCTCCATTTACCACATAAACATAACGTAGCTTGTAGGTAGGTACATACTTCGATAAGGAAAATTAAAACGAAAACCAAACTTTAATTTGTTAATTTTGGCAGTGAATTTGATCGACAAAAATAATGTTATCAATCTAGGACAGTCGAGTTTTATGGCGGAATTGACTGAAAATTAACATTTACTTGCTGAAAATTAATTAATTGGCGCAATAAATTCGATGTTTTATTTACATAGATAGCTTGTTTTACGTCACTTTCTGTATTTAGAGCTAACTTACTTAACGATTTTAAAAGGACTGGAATTACAAAAATAAACAATTTACTTGTCCTAACAACGTTAAAGGCCCCAAGAGGCAAGTGTGACGCGAATATACGACAACGCTGGGACCACGCCTTTTAGTACAGAAATTTTTCTAAAATTGATCTAACATTTTACTATGAAAATGCATTGTCGCCTTCTGCCTTTGATTTTCGTAAGTAAAAAAAAAGGAAATTGTGGTCATTCGGTCAACCGCCTACTGCAATCAACGTTAGGGGCCCACCTGATGGCTACTTCGACGCGTGCGCCGGTGACGTCACCAGTTCGATACTAATCGTCTCTTACGCTGAGCGGCGAAGATGATCCTGCGACACCTTGCACAGGGTCTGTTCAACTATAAATTAATATTTTAAGTTAGGGATATTTAAATCTCATGTTTTTTTATAATACACATTTTAAGTCCGCTTCATAAAAACCATTTTGCCCGCCTTAAGGAATTTACATTTATACATATGCTATGCTTGAAGGATAAATACATCGAGAAACATATTCTGTAAGGAACAACTAACCCTGACAAGTTAGATAAGTCGTGTTTCACGAAGGTCAATAAAATCGTTTGTAGTAAAATTCAAAATTCAAAAGTTATTTATTCAAATTAGGCTGAGAGCCAGCACTTTCTGGACGTCAAGTTTTACAAAAGACAGTCCCCCAAAACACCCGCCCGTCACCACTTCCTAGTGTTTTAGCTGTGGTGGAGAAGTCGCCAACAAACTCCCCAGCAACACAACTGTCTGCTAGTTTAAGGAACTAGAATTTTACTATAAATAGTATGCAAAGTTAATTCATGACACAAAAAAAAAATGATTTATCACTTGTCAGCTAGCATACTATGACACTAAAACAAAATACACACTTAGGCTAATGTTGACGAATGTGGATTAACTAAGTATTCAAAAATAAATTGACCTACAGTCAGACAAATAAATAATAAAAAGAAATAAAAAAAAAACAATAATATATGAACACATATTTATAACCTGTCATTAACTATCTACTTATTCACAAAGAACATGATAATTTGTCTTGCTTTCAACACAGCGACCAACTATTTGTATCGTCTAAATAATCATTAATAGAATCGTATAGTATGCATGCAGTAGTAAGTATTTCATATTTTGTTTTCTCATTTTCTGCGTAATCCGGAGATTCTCGTAGCACTTCCGTGGCTACGAAACGCTACGACGCGCTACGCCGTAACCAAATGCTGAATTATTTGGAAAAACAAATTTCCAAATAATTCAGCATTTGGTTGGAAAGGGTTGAACTTTAAATCAATTGGTTACCGTTCAAGAGAACTTAATGAAATAGTGCATTAGCATGTCTCGGTGAAATACCTCGCATCAGGTGACATAGGTTATTGAATGGACATGAGTGGAAAAAATCTAGTCACTGAATGATATGTGATGCGGTAAGTGATAGCAAATAACAGTGATCAAGTCAATGCACTTTCAAAGACAGCACTTTACAGTTTTGGTATTTATCTTTTCGCCTAACGTAGTTATGAGATTTTAAGTATTGCTTATGTTCTACAATAAAACTCGCTCTGCTAATTAAATGATATTATTATAATTATTTACCAGTGGTTTAGTGAATCACCAATAGATAAATATAAAGAAATAATTCGTAATACATTCTAAATGGCGGTCTGTATTACAATTGTCACAAGACAATGCCTAATAATATATTTTCCTCAATCTATAGCGAAGAACATACTGACTAATGTTTAAATTTTCTTCTGACTTAAAAAAATGCGAACTTAAAAGTAGAGGCTGATTTTATTGATAAGATAGACTTTGTTTGATTTTTACTATATTTTTAACCGAATTCATAACTCCGTTATTTATGAAACGATTTGAAAAAAAATTGTTTTAGCTGAAAGGATATACTTGCCGGATGGTCCTGGATTTGAGTTTGATCAAAATCGATTAGGAACTTTATCTTTTATATCGAATAGCTGGAATTCGTTTACTTGCATGATGGTTTTCTGTCATCCAAGTTAACGAAATTGCGTATTTTGCTTCCGCGATTTTGCAGTGGTGTTGCTAAGTCTGAGGTACCACAAAAAAGTGAAAAATAAAAAAGCTTTTTACAAAAAAATACAACCGACTTCCAAATAAAAAAAAACACTACAAAGTAAAAAATAACTTCAATTTCGGAAGTCAGTGTCAAAATACGAATAAACTGACAAAAACACCGACTTCCGAAATTAAAGTTATTTGTTTATTTTGTAAGTAATGATTTATTTTTATTTGGAAGTCGGTTGTATTTTTTTTCTACTCAAACTCTATAGCTGAATGTTTTTTACTTCTTAACATCTGAAATAATTTGATTGCTCATACGCTGGAGGAGCTCGTGGCTAAATAATAACAGCTGCATAGGTCGATTTCTAAGGTTAAGCAATGCTTGCCAAGGTTGGTCTATTGATGGGTGACCATCTTAACATAATGAGTTTCCTCTGTGCCCCGGAAAGGACGTTAAGCCGTTAGTCCCGGCTGTCATTGAGATTGTAGATCCTTAGCAGTCGTTACGGATTGTCAGAAGCCAGTAAATCTGACTCTAGTCTTGCCAAGGAGTACCGTGTTACACAGTTAATGGGTTGTGGAAGTCTGGTAGGCAGCCGCTCCACGTAAAATACGGGTATTCTGCTGAATCCGGTTTGACTGGAAGCCGGACCCCAATATAGTTGGCAAAAGGCTAGCAGATGACTCTGGAATAGGACATAGGATACTAATCTAACTAGGTAATCCAGGAACTTGGGATTTTCGACCTTCAGAGTGAAGTCATTCAAAATATGCAGTTTAATTCCCCTATTTTACAATAACTGGTGGGAACCCTGCAAATCTTCGGCAATGTTTAAGTGGCAGTAATGGCATTGCATCAGTTATTCGGTTGCGGCGTGTGTGGGCGCAACGACGCGTAATGTTCTCTAAGCGCGTGATTGATTGCGCGGTCACCGCCGATAGGAAACGATAGCCGCGCTGCACAACCGGCAATGATGCGGAAAATACATGTTAGAATAGAGTAAAAAATGTTGGGGTGGTTGGTTATATCCAGGTTTTTCTTGTCTAGTTCATTGGTCTTGGGAGGGGACGAACCGGAACCGGATGTTTTTTGTGGTCAGTTATTGATAAGATTGTGTCAGGTATTTTCACAATCTTATGCAATCATCCATTTCAAAAGCCGTTAATTGAAGACCACAATCCAATCTACATTTTGGCTAAAAGGAAGCAAGAAACTTTGCTAAAGCGTTTAAATAACAAACATCATAGTAAGCATGTTTAGAAAAAAAAAGTTATTGCCATCGTATAGGATCTTCAAATCTGAAAACATCTAAGTTCCTCATAAGTTTCAATCTGAACATTTTCCGTATGTTAGAGTTCGATGTTCACACAAAATATATTGAAAGTACTCTCACTAGTCTCGGCAGTATGCAAGACATGTACTTAGTTGCGCCCGCGCCCGCGCATGTGCTTCTTGTATCGTCTAATGACTGTCATGTACGACGGGCGCCGTGTGTGGTGTGCTTGTGCCTTCGTAGCACTCTCTACATGCACACCTGTCCACGAGCTGTGGGAGCGCCTCGAGCTGAGCTGAGCTAAGCCGAGCGAAAACAGTTTTGTATAAAAGAAAATCTGTATGTAATGTCTTTAACTCCTTAATTTAATGAATAAGTCTAAGATTCTTTGGAATGAGTGTCGTCACCGAAAATGTCTTCATAATATTAACAAATTCACAATTATAATTAGTAGTCACTGCTGTTTTTATGCACAGGCGGCGCAGGGCGTTTTGGGGAAAACTTGACGTTTGAAAAGTGCTGGCTCTCAGCCTAATTTGAATTAAAGATTTGAATATTATTGTCTTTTTAGTTGACGTTTTTGTCAGGCACAAAAAAAAACTAAAAACAAAGCTAGTACAGCATAGCATCATCCAAGAAGTCTGCTGCACTGCTGGGACACTGGTCACTTAGGCTACCTCCATCAATCTAATTCCAAAACCAATATTTCATAAGCACACACACACACAGCTCATCTCACCTCGCTCATTTTCCACTGAACTATTAAATTAAGCTCATCAGCTTGGTAATGGCCCCATTACGGCGTGGGATCGCTCGTGAGCTGCGCGCGCGCACCGAGGCGGGAAGCGCGCACATTTCTACGGCGGCCACCACGGCTGCTTGCCCCGGCTTCCTCGCTGATGGGAGTGATGGGGCTCATTGTATACTAATTATGTTGTTAGAAAGTTTTTATTTCGTTTTCTTCGAGTTCGTTCAGCTTGTCTTGTAGACAAATTGATTTAGATTGTTGGTGATGTTGATGTATTTATTTGTAATGGGTGCCTACTTATTTATTTTATAGCTAGGTTTTATTTCATTTGTACTGGCTTAATGGAATCTTATATTTGTTGATGTGCTTAATGGTGAGCTGTGTTAAAGCTCAAATTAAAACCAATATTCTAAATCCCCCAAAAAAAGAACTCGATTTGACAAAGCAGTTTCATAAAAGAACATTCAAGTAAATAAGAGAGTAGCCCTTTGCAATCCCTCAATCAGAAATAACATAAAAACTTGACATCGTATTATAAGCTGTGGATTTCGCAACAATAATACAACGACTTAATTACAAAGTATAGTTATTGAATGTCTTAAACAAGACTTAATTAAATTAATAATATTTATTTTATTATAATTAAATAGTTATATTGTAGTTTATGTAAATCGTGCAATATATTATATAAAAATTGTAAACATAACTTGAAACAAAATATAGAAATACTTATTATAAAATATAAATACCATGGAAGAATTATTATTATTTTAATGATAGTATATGAATTTTTTTTTTCCTAAAAAAAAAAGTGCTCCTTCATCCGCTCTCCTATTGTAAATAAACTTTGCTGTGCCCGACAGGGTCCATAATTGATTCAATTTTTTAAGATACCAACTATATGTACACATTATGGAATGCAATAAAGTATTGAGTAATTAGTAATAGAGTCAGAGCAATAAATAAACTAGACAAATGTCACGTTCATAGAGTACCTCTACTTGGCTAGGTAAACACGACCCGCGCACTATCAGGAGAGCCCCTCCCTAGACTCTCTGCTGTGAGCACACTCTATATGTCATGCACCGAATTAGACATGATAATTATACGCTGCTAATTAATTCTAATGCTCAATTAGGCACAATTTGTGGCTAAATAGTTGTGAGTCTAGAAATAGAATGCGTGCTGTTTAATGTTTAGGACAAAGTGGGCTTTGTGTAAAGCAGTCGTGCTCAACCTTTTTTCTCTCTGGATCACATTGCGCTTCTACTACTTTCACGATGAACAGCAATAACCTACAGTAAAATAAAATTCTATATTATTCTGTAAGTATTCTACATGGATGGGACTTTTGGATTTGTGCATAGGCCAACTTTTTCAAGTGAGGAATAATCACAGCACATTGTCAAAGAGTGAATCAGTACAGTAGGCATTTACATAGACATTGATACACTGACTTAATAAAGCATCGATATAATTAATGTTCTAAGCAACAGGGCCACACGGAAAAGCTGTGCGGGCCGCAGGTTGAGTATAGCTGGTGTAGAGGATTCTCGTCCTGAACGGAGATATAAAATTAAAACACTACATTAATTGCATAATCATTATGTTTCTAGTTCAATTTACCATAAAGTAAGCGAATCATCGAGATAATTCTTGGAACGGAAATTAGCTATTTAGACAGACTTGAATATAACGGAGGTTAATACATGGATACCATTAAATTATTTCAATTAAATGAATAAATAAGATCACTCTGTGATTTTCTTAAGAAATAAAGTAACTACGTTAACCATACAGAAAAGAAATATAAAAGAAATAAAAAAAGACATTTGAGAATTAGTTGAAAACAAACTGAAAAATCTATTCCCCATATGGTCAACTCATCAACAAAACCCTCCTCCGATCAGAAAAGTCAGTTACCCAAATCCCAAATCAGAATGCGTGACGTGAACATATGCGTTAATTGGCCAAAAGACACGTGCACTCGTGCGATAACTGTTGCGCTAGACATCTTGCGACATGTCTTCTATGAGAGATAGACGCCGTCTGCACACGTTACATGTGACTATTGACTATTGTGCAAAACTGAACTGATAATAAAATGTGGCATATCAATGTATATTGATAACTATCATTTAAAGAAGGCTTTTGCGAAGATAGAGCACTAAATAGTAAAGATTTTATCGACATTTAAAAGTACCCTTATCAATGGAAAATCGTTAATTAGTTACGTAAGTTTAATAGACATTTGTAACTGTACTACTTCTTCTTCTTTTTACTAGTAACTATTTGAAACTCAAACCGATATTCTCTTAAATGGTAATAAAAGAGAAAATACAAGGTTTCAAATTAAATACACTACAAATTAAACCTACTGCAGTTGACAACGTCTGACATTATCAAAATACTCATCGGTAACACTGTCATCATGAATGATAATAAAATATATTTGTTACGTCTCAAAATGTAGTGAGATATAAAAAGAAATTACTTCATTTACCGCAAAACCAACAATACGGTTGAATCACTGTATGCAAGGAATATGTCACGGTCAACGTGTACCAGTCGACGCACACAGACACACAGACAAATATATTGGTAACGAAACCTACACTTTTAAGGCTGTGCTTACGATATATTTGCGATAATAAAGCGATAAAGCTCAAGGGTGAAACACTAAAAGATTCATTCATACAGAGCATACCTACTACACCTGAGGCGTAGCTACCGCCATATCAAAGATACGTGGCCCCCGGACTACAAGGCCTCCGACGTATGGGCGCAAGGCTATACATTTTGTCCCCATACCCTTCGTGGCCTGCGAAGACAGTTCAGAGCTAGTCAGAGCCAGTAAGGCCTGATTTGTTTAGAAAAACAATACATCTAAAAGCGCCCCCCCCCCCTTCCATGTGTTTGATACAGGGTCCCTTTAAGACTAGCTACGCCATTGCACATACATATTTCGATAAGTAAGGACTACGGTATATACGGGACGAAATCAGAAACGAGGATAAGGATTATTCTAGTCAATCTTGATTTTCCTTTTAGAATATTAGAATAATTGTAAAAGGAAAATCAGTTTCTACCTTCCACCAATAAGACAGTTAACGCAAAATAGAAACACAAGATAACAGTTTAAGGAGCAAAAGCTTACGATAATATTGCTCTCATTCATGATGATAACTGCGAGATGCTTCACCCAAACATGAATGTACGAGTAATTACAACTTATGAGAGAAACGATGTAGAAAGTAAAATTGAGCTAATTGCCATACATTTTAGTACAGTTAACAGGAAATCTTATTGGATCCCTTTGACTGAGTGCTCTAAACATTAAAAGTAAACAATACATACATTTTAACAAAAGCAGAGCCTTGGGTTTGAGAAAGATGATGTCATGAGCATCGAGTGTGGCCTGCACATCTCGTGTGTAATTATTATAATTACTACTGTTATTAATAAGGCTTAACGGGTATTGTTTCAAGCGTAGGCAGATGTTGATGAGGTTTTGAGATCCACTAATTGGAGATGAAACCTTCAACTGTGTCGAATCACCAAAAAAGGCTTGTATTAAACTACAGTTCATCATTATCTTCCTATGCAATTTCATTTGGATTTTATACCCTTCTATTAGCTTTCATTCTAGTAGTGGCCACGTGGCCTGTCGCCATTATTTGCATTGTTTTCTTCTAAAGATTTATATTCTTCACTCCTTTCTTTAATAAATTATGAAATTTAGTCGGGTCACGGTTATAATCAGAGACGTATTTACCAAGGAAACCCTTTTTTTATAGAAATCAGTACTTTTATTTTAAAACTGTTTTCAGTAAAGCTTTCTATACATTGCACTTTACGTGATTACACTTTATAATAATTGCAATGTTAACCAGCTGTGGTGGTTAGGACTGAAGGACTTCTAATATTGCGCAACTCGAAAAGGAGTTCGCTCCAATGGAAAGCGATGAAAGTCTTCTCTTTGCCATTTCAATATTTACGGAAACTAAGGAAATGTCCCAAAACAAACATCTCAAATTCACTTTCATTCATAACACGGAATCTTTTATTATTATTTTCAATAATTGTTTTATTAACTCGTTTAATAATGGCTGCGTGGGAACGGTGTTATTCAACATCGCGTAAGATTATTTCGAGAAACCAGAACCTGATTACAACCCGCCGCACAGGTATGCTATACGTGCCATGTAGGTATATGGTCCTCTGCAGTCCTTTGAACATCATCAATGAGGACAGTTTTATCCAGGGTTTATTCAACTTCCAGTTGATTTTAAATTTTGATTTTACCAAATCACGGGCAAGGATTCTACAAAGCAAAGTTGACACCTTAAATAAACGATTTTGATAACTTTTGTCATTGTCATCGAAATCTGTCGCTGTTGCATCATGAGATTTGATTAGTTGTATGGATGATGTACCTAGTGGATGAAAATAATTTATTGACTAAGGTATAAATTGTTGATAGGTAGGTATTTTAGAAGTCGTGATTTTTAACTTAGCATTAAACGTCATCGATATTCTTGTATATTGTACCTGGGTGATGTTGAGTGCGACTCATTGCGGTGCTCATTGATTCGTGTTTGTTTGTTTCTAGTTATTCATAAACAGCGATTTCATTCTATGAATATGACTAGATTAACTTGTGGACGTTTGTCTTTTCATTGAATTGTGTGTTGTGTTTAGGTTAGTAGGAATCTTATTTGAATAGATTTTTTTTCTCTCTTAAAGTGCCTACCTGTATACGACTATCATAAGAACTTGATATATAGGTACTAAAACTGTTATTACTTAGCATATTTATTTTAATGTGGGTGGCCTAAGACTAAGAACAAAAACCGTGACTAATACAATAACCTAGAATATCGTTCCGTCTAGGTTCAAAATATGGAGACAAAGATATAAAGGAATAGAGAAACAACGAAAACTTAAATAACTTGATGATGACTCAGAGTTACCACCTAAAGGCAAACACACGGACATTGTGTGTGTCCTCCAAAATAGGTGATAAAGACAACAGCGAGTTTATTTAGGATAACAACGATCAAGTGTCGGACAAACACAAGCTACTGATGACAAACTCAAGGAAAACCGGGCTTAGATAGAGGGTTTCTTATGAGACGCCAAAGATTATGTGAACACAAGAATCCAAGAAGCAGGTGTGCAAACAAGAGCATCCGAACCTGCCGCACACCTAGACGCGGAGATATTTCTTGTGATGACAACAGTTCACAACGCACGCGGGACAAAGCCGGCGCATTCCGCTAGAGAGACAAACACTAGCATCAGCAAACAATCACCAACACTAAAAACATTGAATGACTTTGATATTACTCATACAACATAAACATATCAAACTTGATAGAAAAATGTGGCTGTATCTCAATGAATACGTGAGCCTACTCCTTAATTTATGCGTGGACACGTTTAAAAAAAATACACAAGTCAAATAGCCCGCTATCTGTAGCGCTCAGCTGAGCGAAACATGAGATCGTAACTTATAACTTAAGTCAAACTTACCTGTGTTCGAGCACAGCCACCGGCCGCTAACACTGCTCGCCCGTTACCATTTAAATTTTAAACAATCGCTCAAAACTCAGATATCTTCCAGTGCACAGTTCAATTTCCACCTTTATGTTAATTATAACTTATATTAACAGTTAATAAAGCTCACGTGTTACTGCAAAGCGTTAGTGTTAGATATTTTTATTGTTTATTCGCGAAGTCGTTTCGTTCGTGTCGGCCGCTCGGTATGCACTTTGGGGTCACTCGGGGTCGATTGGTTTTATTGTGTTTTTTCGCGTTATGCGGCTTTGAGCGTATGAGCTAGGGTCGACGTGGCGTGCGGCGCGGTCGGCGTCCGAGCGATCACTGCGGCCGGAGTGACCCGCACCGGCTCTCGGGCGCCGCGGGATGCGCGCGCGCACCTCCTACTCCTCCCTCAACCCTCTCCCGCAGGCTTTCGTGCCCTAAAAGATAAAACACTTATCGAAACGCGTTCCGAGAAAGCGACGCCACAATACCCATACGACTCTAATTAGTCTAAGTGTGTTATTTATTTTGATGCGATAAAAGCCTGTTCTTCGACAGCCAGCGTTTATGGCTACAAGTAACGATCGACATTTCTGTTCTATCTATCGTTTTAGTATTTGTCAAATGCCGACTAGAAATTAATCGGAACACCTTGGAATCCCATTGGAATACAATTATACTATCAATTCCATTATCCTTAGCGGACACTGATGAAAGTAATGATTCATGAGACGATAATAATCTTAATGCTCCATGAGATGATCTTTAAGACAATAATGTACCGAAAAGTGGTCTTGGTGGCACAATGGCCGGTGGTAGCGATGAAGCCGATATTGGACAATGACACGCCGCCGGCGCCATTGTTGAAAAACCGGAACAAACCGCTGATCCGGCTAAACAATTGAATATTGCGAAGAAATTGGGTCCACATCATTTGTTTTCTGATTTCTTGCGAATAGTATGGAAGTCTTCAGAATGTACTCCGATCGATGGCAGAGGAACAGACTGTCACAGATGATTATCAGTTATTGATGGCTCGAGGTCAACCTTTGTGGAGTAACGGGTCTTGTACTGTGAATCTTGTTTCATTTTCGTGTTCTCTTTTGCGTGCCCTTCTTGGAATAAGTGATTGCTTAACTCCCACATATCCTTATGGAACTTAAATCAATGCAGATGCATCAAATGTCAAGATATTATCTGAGGGATTCAGAGTATTGGCAAGTAACTGTTCACCATCTTCGTAATTTGATCTCTGTAGGAGTTATCTGAATCAGGCCTCATTCTAAACCCCAGAAACCAACAGAAAAACGCAGTTCAAAGCGTACTTATGCCGCAAATATTAAAGTACGAGTATCCTTATCTTCAGGGTCCAGGGTTTAACATTGTTGATATTGCATAATGAGAGTTGAGAGTCGCACGGCGTCGATAAGGTTCATAAAAATACCAACATTACGGCCACTAGCTACATGACAACTGCCATACTCGACCGATTGAATTTAAGGAATTCGTTGGCCTTGTAAAATTGTTTATGGTGTTGGATTTCCATACTAACCCGAGGAAAAAATGTTTATTAGTCTCCTAGCTTGCCTAGATATAGCGTAATGCGCAAAAGTCGACTTAGTCAATCAATCAAGCCGTGACCTGCAGCAGGTCACCCTAAAAGGGACGTGCCTATGCTTGTAATCTGAGCTGCACCTGACTTGATGGCATGCCTAAGGAATTGTTGCATTCATTATAAATGTTTTATTGCAGGCCATGTATCCCTGATTTCTGAATTAAGCATTTGAAATTCATGTAGCGATTTTCACGATCTTAACTCCAAAGTCTCCAAAAATATTTTTGTCAATGTTTGTCAATAAGAGCGCAGATAGGGGTTGGACGTATTAATCTGCAAAAAATGTTACGCTTGAGGCAAACGTTCAAACATGGTGTCAATTTAATGGTGACATTCTGATCGCCATAGCTTGTTCTTGTTTTAGGATCGATTTACAGAAAGTTCAAAAGTTGTTACCTCATCAACTTGTTGAACAACATGATCTCACAAACAACTTTAGGTATTCAAGGTTTTAACAGTGCTCCTAGAACATTTCGGAGCTAAAAATGAAAGTAGGCGTACGTCATACTCGTAAAAGGCCTAAGACCTTAAGCCTAGGCCACCAAACGGACTCAATGTCTGCAGCCCACGACGAAGTGTTTAAGACGATGACATCACTGTTTTCTGATAATCGCCCACCCATCCGTGCGAGTGGCGCAAGGATCGGTTTTAAACATCACGTAATATTTGCGGTTACTTCGCTCTCGATTTATTTTGTATTTTAAATGTGATGAAGTATTACTGAAACCGTCAATTATGCTGAAATTAATAGTGGGTCAACTTCAAGCTCGATGTCTGATAACACTGTTCAAGGTATTGACAGTTACTGATAGAAGGTTGCTAAGACAAAATAATTGAGGCATACATCAATATAGGTTGGTATACTTATGTATTGCTAGGTAGGTAAAGGACCCTGATAAAAGTCTGGCAAGGGGTGGTTTAGAGTTGTTTAAAAATCCAACTCGAAAGTTCTAATAGAATATCAAAAGGGCCGTTAAGATGAAAAGGGAAAAATAAAAAAAAAAATCTAAAAAAATTAACATGGTATTGTAAGACTACAGACTTCTTAAAGCCCTAACAGTAAGCCCTTTCATTTGATATGATATGTCACACGATATACCTACAGTTTGAAAAACATTTTTTTAAATTTTCTGGTTTGAGCCCTGAAAGTGACCCCCCCCCCCTTCTCAAAATGTATTTACTAGCGTAACGTATCCGTACTTGGGTCACAAAATTCCACAAGTAGGTATACCGAATTTCCACAGAATCGGTACAGTAGATCCGGATAAAACTGGCTGTGATAGACGGACAAACAGACACCCGAGTGTTCCTATTGGGGTTCCGTTTTGTACGGAACACTTGTAAGTAGAATTGGCACTCTCAAAGGTAGAAACCTTATTTATGGTCATCCCATGCCCTAGGAATCAAGAAACAAGGTTTCCTCTGCGCGACCTTCTAAACGTGTGGCAAGATGAGCCTCTGCCTCATTCAGCTCAGAGCCAACCTTCGTATTAACGGCCTGCGTGGACCTAACATACTAATTTATTACTGCACGCAGCTAGAATAATCGCCATTTGTTTCTGAAGTAACGGAAACGACTGATAATTAATATTCATTGGAAGCTTGAACAAGTCTATTACTGAGCTGAGGATATTGAGCCTTTAAAGGTAAAGAATCAGTGTTTTTTTTTTAATCTTTATTAATTTACAGGGTTTTTTCTATAAAGAATATGTCACCCCGATGATTGAACACAAATTATTAACCCATGTCTTAGAATAACCTAATCTACCCGCAACCTTATACCCAAAATAATAATGTGATAAAGTGTTCTAGCCTCATCCGACAACGGTGCGGCTAGAGCGCTATTATAGAAAGCTACATTAAAACTATTGACAAAAGCTTGACGTCTTTGGACTCCAACACGAACACACTCAGATAGGATATGATGGACGTCTTCTATCACTCCACAGACAACGCAATTGGGAGAATCAACTTTGCGCATCATGAATCCGAAACTGTTGTGGCCGGATCGGAGCCTCAAAGCTGTCATCACTTCCTGTCTAGTCATCCCTCCCAGAATCAGTGTTTGCACGTATTATTCCCGTTATTACCGTTTAAATCCTAAGGGTGAGTAGTTTTTTGAGTTGTGAGTCGCGTAAAGTGAGTCCGCGGAATTTACGCTGCATTCGGTTTCATACTAAAGTCCTATTTGAACCACACGGCCCGACGGCCACGCAAAATGAGTTGGACATGGGTATGAAACCTAAATTCGCGGACTTCTAACGCGACTCACAAAATTACGCTCGTCTGGCTTCACTCTAAGAGAAGAGAGCCTTTAGGTACTGTTGGATATTTGACCTGACGACATACTTCAACATCTAATCATCACCTCTTTCTTTTGCCATGCCTCCCAGCTCAGTATGTCTGTCGTTCCGGTAATTCCCACGATTACCGATGCTGTCCATCCGCGACACAGTCGGTCCATGTAAAATACTGGTTCTCAACACCGGATAGATTGAAAGCCATTTGATACCCCGATTAAACTGAAAGCCAATCCTAACATGCCAATGCAAAAAAGCTGGCTATGAAATGGATCAGAAACCGAAATCAAATTCCCTTAAGTTCCCTATTTATTTAAAGCACACACATTTTCCGACCAGAAGCTAACTTAATCTCACCTCAACATTCTTTATGTTACCTTTTTTATGACCTCAAACTCCTCAAAGTAAGACTTAAAAGATAACAAAACCGTGACTGAGTGTACCACATCGGTCAAGTACGTATGATTCAGAATCAGCTTGTTCAAGCTATGTACTGAATGGACAACTTTATTTAAATACCCGCTCATCTTGATCTGAAAGTGGTGCTACCTTATAGAATTGTTGCGAAACTGATTGTGCTTTTGTCCATTATCTCAGGGTTTAAGCTTAATGGAAGCAGAACGTAAGCCAGACTGCAAAAACCATATTTTTTTTTAATAGAAGTACCTCTCACTGTCTAAAAAAACACTAGGAATTTCTACAGTATCGTGGGTGCGTTAACAAATATACTTACAAATTCACATAAACAAATAGCCAGGCCTGGAACAACTATTTCTAAGCCATAAAATTATTTGTCAAATCGGGGTGTGACCGTTCTCCTTTTTGTCTAAGAACATGTAAACGGGTGCAGAATCTTAAGAATGGATATTGTGAGTACTTAGGTACATACCTAATTATATTATGGTTAACAGACCCGTCATGACATTACCTATATAAACTAAAGTGTAAACAAGAGAACCTTGTGGGCGTCGCGATCAACTTGTACCTACTAGATATCATAATTAAAATGTTATGACAACTGGTTTCAATACTCAAACGATTATGTAAACTACTGGAATATTACTAAATAATCGTAAATATATTTACCATCAATTTATACCATCGAGGGGTAATTGGTGCGATCTGTCTTTATTATTTTATTCCATTTATATAATCGATGTTATCTTGGATGATTCATGTTATTTACATAATAGCAGAATATAGGATCAGGATCCTCTGAGGTTTGATATGAAAGAAAAGGGAGGAAATTATAACGTTACGGTTGACTGGAGAATAGAAGAAGAATAGTACATAGTTATCCTAGGTTTGAAAGTAACTTATTTAGTCCCGACACGGCGCCAACAGTTCGAGGGACTAAATAAATCTTTCATCCGAGGTAAACACTGTTCTTTGCATTACGAATAAAAGAAAAGTAAAAATAAAACACGACTTAGCTGTAGAAGTATTCCATAATTATCTGAATCTGATGAACTAATCATGTTAATACAAATCTCTGCTATGAATACGAAAGTATCCGCAAAACTCTGCAACTCGAAAAATCAAATGAAGATCGGATCACCGCTTTCCCGCTTATTTTGTTATGTCCCAGATATTCAGAAATAACATTTTCATATTTGTTTTATTATTTGACGGCTGTCAGTTGAAAATAATTCTCCCTAGGGTTGAACCCCGCTCCTCAGGCAACTTCAGTCCTAATTTCCGAGTATGAGTAATAAAAAGTTACAAGCATGACATCGCCTCCACCAACAATAAATAAAATACAACACTAAAGGGGGAACATACAAGAAGCGTTATTGTCGTTTATAGTACGGAAGTCATGGAACGGATATATTCCGTTCCAGGTAGGTATGCCATTTCTAAAAACGTAAGGGTCGTAGTAGGCGACAATCTATAGCTCCCTTTCGCCCTCTCAAGACAGAAAGATAGACGGAAACTACTAGCTAGTTAAACTTGCACTCTTCCTACACGTACGAGGTGTGCGTATGAAGGTAAAGTGCAGCTCCCCAAGCGTCGCGCACGCAACTTGCGCGGGCGCAGGTGACGTCACGCATTAGCATCACAATCGAGCGCCACAGCAGCCACGCATTGTCCAGCCGCGCCAAACGCAAACAATACGCGTGTGAGACATGACCTGATTGACAATTCAAAATTAATTAGTAGTTTTAGAATATGACTGTATAATAGACCAGTTTAAAAATAAAACAAAGGTTTTCAGAAGTACCTACACAACTGAAACAAGGAAACGTACAACAAGGTAGGGATGGTAAGTTGCAGTGCGTCTGGATGTCCGATGGTAGAAAAGGGGGCTGGTATAAATCATCCCTAAATAATGTTTTGCGTTGCATACCAAACCTATAACATTTCTCAAATGAGTAGGTTCGAAAAAAAAACAGCCATCCTCAGTATGGCTTCCTGTTATGTCACCGACCTGCATGAAAATCGAAAGTGCGTAACTTCTCAGCGGCCTGCGAACAATACTGTGACCTATTTCTCTCACTTTTACGAGTACACGATGAGCCGATAGTTCACTAGAAAATACAATATTATTTAAATTCCCATCAGAACATAAAACTATGTTACAAACTAATGATAACATCAAAATAAAGTGCCTGTAACCTTCGAAACATTTAAAAAAAAAGGTACTACTTTTTTAAGGATGTGAAATCATCAAAAGACTCCTGTTCTAGGCGGGGCAATGTTAATTGCGTCAAGATTTTAAATTATAAACTATAGAATACCGGTTCGTTAATATCTTCACTTACTTCATTAGAAATTGTGATTAAGAATTACGTCACTTATATTTCATTTATTGCTGTAGATATCGGTCGTAGCAGACGACGGTATCGGTCCACGGTCACCCCTGGTCAATCTGTGAAAGCTTTCTATTTGTAAGCATATATAGTCTACATCCAGTCAGATATCAAAAGACTAGAGCCACTTGATCGCGAATTCGTCTTGCTACCTCATTCCCCAGGAAACACGAAGATAAATTATTAATTCTACTGTAGTTATTAAAATAGCTTTCGTTACTTTTTTTTTATTAACCGACTTCCCAAAAAGGAGGAGGTTATCAATTCGGTTGTATGTTTTTTTTTTATGTTTGTTACCTCATAACTCCGACAATTATAAACCGATTAAAAAATTCTTGTTTTATCTGAAAGGATATACTTGCAGATTGGTCCCATTTAAATTTTATGAAAATCTGTTACGAACTTTGGATTTTAAATCGAAATAGCTGGAATTCTTGGTGGGAACCATAATTTGATCGCAAGCACTATGTAGATTCTTTAAAGCCTTTTTTTAATTGTTTGTTTTATACTTTTTCTAGTTTCATTTTTTGATTAGACATTTAAAAATTATTAAACGTGTTACATTGGTGAAGACATATTTTATTTCGCTACAATAGGTAATCGATATTTTCCAGAATTATCATCAAGGTTGAACTTAAAAGCTCTCATGATTGTCACGTCCATACTGGTAAATCTCGCAGTCAGACCTATCAAAACCAAGGGAGTATGTTACCTGCACCACCGGCCACCCGAGAGGGTTTAAAATTCTGTAAGATGTTCAGTTTAAAAATCTAATCATTAAGTATTTCACAAAAATTAACAGCAGATGTTTGACATTTTTGTGGCTTTTGTCAGTCTGGGATAGGAACTAACTGCCCAAATAACAACTGGAACTATAGACTAATGTTTTGCATAACGTTGCGCCCGCGCATCGGTCGTTGTTTTGACACCGGACGCTGTGGGGAACTATCAGCATAATATCATAAATTTTATATCATTGGGAACTTGCTACCCATGAGAAAATGTTAGCAGTTTCTCAATTCCAGTGAAGAAAGGTCGTTCATACAAAAAAGTGACAGAAGTATGATGTGAACAATACGAGTAGGTGTGAAGATCTTTTTACCAAAACTTGCTATCTTTAAAGCTATGTTTCATCAGCCTTCATGTTTTTTTTAATTATTTTAGGTATGTACTTTGTCTCTGTCATCTCTGACCAAGACTGACTGACAGAGTCAAGAGCAAACCCATCTCAAATAAAAAAAAATGTATGTTGTATATACGTTGAAGAGCTAATGATTATTTAAAAGTATAAAAGTACTTCAAATTATGTGTCTAATAGTACTGTTCACTTTTCACCGAGCACAGAAGAGAGCATAAGATCCACAACGTGTAACAGAATAAACTCAATACCTCTTAAGGGTTCATTGTACTCATAATTATGATCAACAACCCCGCATCGCGAAAAGATCAGCTGTTCAGTACCAACATTTTATCGAGTTACGATGCGCACATCAATGTATTGGTCAGTCTTTTTTTTTTCGCGTTTTGAGTGTAGATCTCATAGTGAAAGTGGTTCATAATTATACTTAACTAGTTTCAAGTACAATTAACCCTTTAGAGCTATTGCGTTTATTTTTTAAGCGAAAACTTCTTCAGCGGCGTTTAGCACTTTTCTTGGGATGGGTATAAAATGTTAAACTCGCGTCAGGACACGTGACCTGATCGAAAATTCATAAGACGGATTTCGCGTCAGGACACGTGACCTGATCGAAAATTCGTAAGACGGATGACGCGTCAGGACACGTGAGCTGATCGAAAATTCGTAAGACGGATGACGCGTCAGGACACGTGAGCTGATCGAAAATTCGTAAGACGGATGATGCGACAGGACAAGTGACCTGATCGAAAATTCGTAACGTTAATGTTCAAGTTTTCACTTCTGTCAGCACTCCCAGAGAGCAACCGTTGTTTTTTTTTAACGCGTTATATTTGTGGATCCTTGAATCTATCAATAGCAATATTATATGGCCACAAAATAGAAAATAACAAAGAAGCTGAGCCACATATTATTTACATCATTTCTCAAAATAACTGCAAAATAATTCAACGGGCTTGGTTGTATTAAACGATGCGATAACACAAGTATGGTCATCAGAATTTATGGAATTGGAGCAGAACCAGTCGATGACTTCATGGAGACCTAGTGCTCAGTGCTCACTAATATGGTAGACTCGACAGCCTAAAGAAGTATATCTTATTGGAAGGATTGAATGTCTGCGGTGAAGTACTGATTATTATCTATATCTATATTTAATATCTATTACAAAGCTAGCTGAAGAAGAGAAGATTTTGTGTGATTGTTTGGTTGAACGCGTTATTCTCAGGAACTCCTGGAACGAATTGAAAAATTGTCATTTGGAGATATTTGGCAGTCGTTACGGATAGTCAGAAGCCAGAAAATCTGACACCAGGCTTGCCAAGGAGTACCGTGTTACCCAGTTAATGGGTTGTTGAGGCCTGGTAGGCAGCTGCTCCGCGTAAAATACTGGTACTCAGCTGAATCCGGTTTGACTGGAAGCCGACCCCAATATCACGGTAATATTACCGTGCCAATATAGTTGGGAAAAGGCTGGGCAGGTGATGAATCGCTAAGGTTAGGCGCGCACTGGTGACTTTTTGTCCGCGTGATAGTACATTTCTCTCCTTCGCAATTGTGAAGTGCACCAGAGAGATATAATTATAAACTGTCACGGTGACAAAAGTCCCCCGTGCGCGCCTAGCCTAAGTCAAGATTTTTTTTGGCGGCACGTCATAGTTTCATTATACCTAAATGTTTTTTATATGAAAATGGCATGAGCACCAAAAAAGTTTCGCCATCTGCCTGCTATATAACATCACGCTGCGAACAATGGTAGCGGAGCAATGATGAAAAATGTGTCGCCGACGAAGTGGCGAGGGTAGCTAGTATATTTAAATAACTTGGGAACAAGTACTTCTTATTCGCTCTTGTAAAACTTGTGTTAGGTATCAAAATGAATGTGACAAACGTGTAGCGTTAGATTTTGTGATTGTTGAAATCTCGAAAAAAATATCAGCTGTTTCATACATTTTCATTGGCTAAATACTGCATTTTGTATGAAACAGCTGATATTTTTTTCGAGATTTCGGAGTTTTGCCAAAACAAAAGTTGTTTATAATCATGTGTACTTTCACTGCCTAAGAGGTTGCTGGTGTTTTACAAATAACCCTGTATATTTTTTTCCCAATTTATATACACAACAACAATTTGTAAAAGTTGTTCTTAATGTTAAGTACAATCGCCAGCACATCAGGCTATTCGAAACTGTCAAATTTTTCCAATCAAATTTGAACCCAATCTCTTTATTAATAAAGTTGAACCTCTTTAAAAATATTTTACAGATTGTTGTAGCTTCCTTGATGTACTGGCGTCGGTACAATGATCCCTTTTCAGTATTGAGTTTATTCTGTCATACACGTTGTACTCAACAGTCAACACGTTGTACTGAACACGGTGTACTCGAGTATAAATCTGTATATTATTATGTCGGTATTGCCAAGTTTGCTGGCGTGCTACCTTTATTTAGAGATAGGCCAGTTTACCATCAAAGTTAAGTCAAGAGTGAATAAGTTACTTCTTGGCAAGCGTGCTCCATCTTAGACCGCATCACCGCTTACCATCAGGAGAGATAGTGATCAAACGCGTGCCTATCAAAAGTAAAAATAAAAGTTATACTACTTCTCCATTGTCGTCGGAATTGACCATTTAATTATCGCCTTTGGCCATTTAACCACTTGACCATGACAAACTCGCTTTTCACAGAAAAGCAGCAATTGCTTTACATAAATCCTTGGTCACAAGCTCTAACGAACCAGTATTTAAATATAAACGGATATTGAAAATTAACGCCGAGATCAAACAAATCCCTTACCAACTCAACGGAAAGCAATTCCCATTGAATTGCATTCTGTCATCAATTAATTTCCTTGGTCTCTATAGACTGAGATCCCAGAGCTGCCAGACCTCTCTTATTTTCTCACTAACAAAATATCATGTTACCTGGAAACCAGCCGTCGCGTCGGCCTAAGCTTGCGTATGTTAAATGTACCTACATAATAGTACCACATTTTTGTTAGTGAGATAATAAGAGAAGTCGCCAGCTCTGGGATCTTAGTCTACTAGTAATAAGAACAACATGACAGGTGACTAAGCTCTGATCAAGTATGTACTACTTACTACTTAATCCTTTACCAGCTCGCTCGTATTTCATTCAAGCTGCCATATTTTATCTAATCCCAGATCGCGACGTAAAAGGAAAGAGCAAATTACTCACAGTATGTCTTTGAGAGTGACAGAATAAATCAAATGTTTCATAAATCAGACAAAACTATGGGTGCTGGGTTTGAAGCTGTGCTGTGTCGGCGACATTTGAATACAAGTATGGAGAATATCCATTTAGGAGTTAGCAGTTTATTGAATGCGTTAAATCATCCTCACATAGTTTATTATTGCAGATAGGAGACAGTGATATTATTCAAGAAATACTATATAGATCTACTTATTTACTTCTTTTGAGGAGCTCGTGGATGAATAATAACAGCCGCACAGGTCGATCTTCAAGGTTAAGCCACACTTGCTAAGGTTGGTCTGTGGATGGTTGACCATCTTAACATACCGAGTTTCCTCCGTGCTTCGGAAAGCACGTTGAGCTGTTGGTCCCGGCTTTTGGAGATCTTTGGCAGTCGTTACGGATAGTCAGAAGCCAGAAAATCTGACACCAGTCTTGCCAAGGAGTACCGTGTTACCCAGTTAATGGGTTGTGGAGGTCTGGTAAGCAGCCGCTCCACGTAAAATACTGGTATTCAGCTGAATCCGGTTTGACTGGAAGCCGACCCCAATTTAGTTAGGAAAAGGCTAGGCAGATGATGACTGTATCTACTTATCAGTACAAGTCAGGCGAAACGTTAATTTAGATTTTTCATATTTTCTTTTCCAAGCACATTTCAGTATTGATGATATTTGGTTGAAGATAATTGTAGTAGGTAGGTTGTAAACTTGTTTCCTTCGCCTACGATCAACACTCCATTTTTAAAGTTAATAATATTTCACCTATTAGGTCAACCCAGAAGCAAACTTGGGTGGTATAAATTCAACCGCGAATTCAGCTTATGAAGTAGATTAGAAAAATATTGGCAGAAGCATCTGCGCAATTTTTTTTTCCTCAAGAACTTAATGCGGGCCATACCACGTGTATCTGACATCGACGCACAAACGATTTCCATGGGTCCAGGGCATGATTCTGGACACCATAGAGTTAGAATTTTTCGTCGGCTTTCTTCTCATTTTTTAATTTTTTTAAGGGTTTTTTTACTTTAGACTGCTCATAATCGTTATTCTGACCTAACCCAATGAGATTTTTAATAAAAATGAGATTTTTAACAAATAGATATCAGCTCAGCTGAGCTGATACCTATTTGTGGTACTCTTGAAAAAAATGAGAAAGGAACCGACGAAAAATTCCAACTCTGGGGTGTCCAGAATCATGCCCTGGACCCATGGAAATCGTTTGTGCGTCGATGTCAGATACACGCGGTATACATTCAAACAGGCTGTTTCAAACTGTTTGATCAAATCTAACTATACAAATCTTGTGTCACGGTGTTTGTTATCGAACTCCTCCGAAACGGCTTGACCGATTTTTATGTTTTTTTTTGTGTATACTCAGTAGGTCTGAGAATAGGTCGTAGGGTACTATTTTTTTGGCACATCAACGTTTGCCCGGTCAACTAGAAACGAATTTTTATATTATTTCGTATTTCTTCATGCCATTTGTCTACTCATTATTAATCAAATGTTCTCACAGACATTCATGACAATTTAACAAACGCGCGCGCGTTTAACTTGAACGTATGACCCGAATAGAATCAAATGCCCAGACACTAAAGTCCGAAGCTCGCTTCATTCAAGAATGGAACCTGCGTCCGCGTACAGAGGAGGGAGACACTCCCCCGCTGAGCCTATCACGTCACCTCACCAAATCAAACAATAAAGCTCAGCAGACTGCGAGGCGTTATCTGTAAAGTGATATCAGATCGCATGCATCACCGCACTCGCTTGCCCACGCGCACCAAATACAGCTATAGAACAAATACAAGCTAAATATACAGGATTGACCTTTTTTTTTTCAATTTCGGTGTTCTGGACTGAGAGCTCAGAATCCCCAGACCTAACTTATTTTACAAAACATCCATAAAAACAAGCTCACAGACTTTTAAAAAAAACTGGCCAAGTGCTAGTCGAGCATCTTATCTTTCAGATAAAGCAGCATCCCCAGTGTCAAGTTTGCTAGCCAATCACCATCATTATCTCGTCCTTATTCCAATGTATTAGAGGTCGACGCAACACGTCTTCTATACCACCTATATTTAAACATGATTGTATATATATTCAATATATCATGGGCAACTGCATTGACTATGTCATCTAGTGTGGCATATTCGAAAACGTTAAGAATACGCGACATTGACGCTTCTGTGGTGCCACCTATAGAAACTGCACGCTCCGTTAAGGGGAAACGTGCAGGAAGTTAATTGTGCCATCTAGCTATTCAATTTCGAAACTTATAAGTAAAATATACTTGACAATGACAGTTCAGACTGCCACCTACAGTTCCTGCTAGTCTATTCTGTAAATAACCATTTCGATATCGAACTCACCTGAGTGACTAAGCTTACAAAGTGAACTTTATTTCACACATCATAAGGTCTTATATTTATACGAATTTGAAACTCGCCTCGGATTCCGCTGTCGAGACACGAAAATGTTGTTACAGAATAGCACTGCTGCACGTTAACTGTATTTCTCTATTAGTGGTTATATCTATTAGCAGTCACCGCCTTTCAAAAACTAGTTTTTTGGGGCTGCGCAAACGTAGACACTTTTGTGTCTTGTGTCGGATACAAGACACAAAAGCGGACGTTACAGAACACAGCAACTACGGTTTCCTGTCAGCACAGGAGTGCCGTGTCGCCAACAAACAGTGTCTACGTTTGCGCAGCCCCACGCTTCAATAGCTGCCGTAACCAACAACTTACTTTACATAAAATTTACATTAATTACTGCAAGGATACTAAATAGTTCATAATCGGCCGTAAATTAAACAGTTAACTGGCGTCCGTCTTGAGATGTAGTTTCTCTTGAGATTCGGTTACACAAGTATGAACAATAGAAATGCGATAGGGAAAATGTGAAATTAACAATTGATTACAAGGATCATGGTTTAGTATCGAATCAAAATAGCAGTAGAAGTTCTTAGGAGCTTTTGATAAGATACAGCCAGTTCATGTATTTACAGAGAAGTGAATGTGATTGTGTCTATCCGTGATGCCAAAATAAATTATTTTTCCTCTTTCTTTCATTTATTTTTTCTAGAAGTTACCGAACGTAGGTTTTAACAAAGGTACCAACACTATAAAATGACAGCTGCCTCCTTCTATTACTTCTCTAATACTTCGTGAGGATAAAGACTACCAAAGACTCTCGGTCATTGTCATGAAGACACTTAATACAGTCCTCTACTTAGTTCTTAATCTAGAAAATTATAATAGTGTAAAAATTTTTAGAAAACTCAATAACTCAATCTAATTATTCATACCTACCGAATTCCCAAGAACATGCACCATCTACTTGACCTATGCATGTAGGTCCACCACCAACATGCATGGGTGTGTAAATGCCGACATAGGTGGGTACTGCAGATCCATCGCTTGGAGTGGGTGGATTGAATCAGACTGTACATCTCAATAACCACAAGGCAAGTCATAAAACGCGTATGAATAACTAATTTGCAACATCTCAAGATTATCAGGCAGAAAGACACAGTGGCATAACTGGAAATCAGGTGAACATTAACGACTATCAAGAGAAAAGAAAAATGGACTTTATTGTTTTAAACTTAAGGATTTGTATAGTGGCTGGGATTGGCTAGGATGTCTTAATATTCTCAGAGGTGTAGAGCCTTCAGCATGACTATGGAACTACGCTCTTTGAAGATTTACTTTCACTTTTCCCTTCTCGCAGTCTTTTCAAATGTCCAAGCGCATTTGTATTTCAGGAGCAAACTTAGATTTGAGGTGAGGAGTATCAGAGCTTTCCTCGATTGATGCGTCAGAACGCCAGGCTACCAAGCAAGGAAACGTCTTTCTTAAAGTCCCCTTGATTTGGAACTATATAAGCCGTTATTGGCTTAAGACTTGTAATTCTCGATGGACATGAGAAATAATCAGCGCTTGGTCGCTCGCTAATCGGATTACACAGCGCTGCGCCTGCGACACCGCGAGAGTAGTCGCCATATAAGGGCGGGCGCGGCGCGGTGACGTCACCGGCGCCTACGCCGCCTCGCGAGCTGTGAATGAAATCACCTTATGTAGGGAAAATAGGTGTTTTCTTTGGCGAAGTGCGTAATGTTCTACTTATAGTGCTCAGAGGATGTAGCTGGCGTTGAGGTTTTTGTAATTAAACCTTGACATAAGCCACAGCTTCTGTATAGAGCAGGTACATTTAGGTACAATATTTGTTAATGAGCGGTCTCCAGTCTCCACTAGCAGTCAGGTGTGCGACCATCAATACTTAATATTGGAGAACAAAAACAACATTAATGTACAGAATTGGACCAAGGATTAATCATTGATCCTATAAAGACAGCTCTGCGCTCCAAGTTGAAGCTACCAGGAAACATAGACGCGGGGAATTCCGCTCCTTAGCTGTATACACCTTCGATGAACATATTCTCACACGGTTTGTGCTTTTCTGCTGATTTTGCCTTTCAGGAGTTCAAACGGTTAGATAGCTTACTGATGGCACCCATATCTTACGATTAAACTAGGGCCTCACAAATTCAACAAAGCCAAACAACAAGCGAGCGTTTGGTCATCCACTTTAAAGTCTTCGAACACGCACAATCGCACGTGCGCGTGCAATGCGTGGTGCACGATGATCAGGCACGTGCACACGATGGGCCAGCGCGTGACCATCAGCGCACGCATTGACGATAGCTCTCTATGAAAACTGATGCATTTCTGTTGAATACCTCACTTGTGACAATGACATCATTTTGTAAAGGGCAGCTCCATAAATGATGCATGTGTCAATGATGTTCGCTCTTGAGAACCTTTTGAAAAATAAATAAGCGTAAAATATTACAGGGCTATCGGTCCATCTCACAATATTATGTCAAAGGTCACAGATGGCCGCTCCTTCCAGTCGAAAAAAATAAGGTAGGTAAGTTGGTGTTCATTTTCGCAACCTAAGAATGTATTACTACTTAAAAGCTGAGGAATTGTTATTGGAATTCTTCGAAAGACTTACCACGGCCCTGGAACGCAAAGGACATCTGAAGAAACACTGGTGCATTTTACGCAATACGATTCTGATACATAAGGGACTACTCACACTTATTCAGCTTCATTCGCGTTTCGCTGAACGATTTTGGTCACACATAGACAGGGGCCCAAGAATGGTAATCTCATACATAATGACAGATGAATGAAACAACCAAAGTAGTTAAACTTCAGTAAGCAATAATGTCACATTTGACTTTGACAGCTAAACAAAATAATGTTGCGTTTGTATAGTATATTTAATGTTTTTTGGTATTTACGAACTTCACACTACTTCAGATTGCTCATAACACTTTTAAATAATATGCAAAACTGAATATAAATAAAATGACCGACCAGAATTTAGCAGATTACGAACTTTTAGCAAAATGACAATGGCATGACAATGGGATCTTGTGGAAATGACAAATTTATAAAAATGGCAGACTCGGGCCCCTGGTCTGCTTCTATCAGCCGCTTACAGCTTCATAAGAATGAGACGGCGGCAGCGGCAGAACAGCGCTGAACTCTATCATAGCACTCGCATGATACTAACACATTTGTCCTCATTTTATACTTGTTCGCCGCGAAAGCTGAATAGACACGGAAAGCCAAACGGATTCGTACGCGTCTCCATACAAAACCATTGTTTTCTATGGACATAAGCTGAATAGAGCTGAATAAGTGTGAGTAGTCCCTAAGAGAGATTATTTATTATTTTTATTTTATTTATTTAATTTGATGATTTACCATGCACTAATTAAAGTGTAATGAACAACATTTTCTCCGCTAACTCTAATTAGGGTCATCGTATCTAATGTCACACAGTCCATTGACCTTACCATACAAAACACTGAATAACCTACCTCTACAATGATTAATTAAAAACCCAGAATAGCTATAAGGAAAAATGCACTTACCTAGCATAGACAAGAAAGACAGCGGTCATTAATAAGCGCGTGTCGTTCTGCGCATGAATCAAACGGTGCGTGGGCGCAGCCTTGCAGACGCACTGACGGAGATGAGCTGAAGTTGTGATCTTATTGCTTCCGGATAGGATGAGGTTAAGTTTGTAAAATATTTACATTGAAGGAGAGTTTGATGATAAAGTCGGTCGATTATTTCCATGTAGTTGAGTTGAAGCTGAGGGTAGAGCCTAACATGGGTATGTAATCTCAAAGAGAAGCCTCCTGTCCGTCCGTCCGCCTGAATGTCAGCGGGTTATATCTCATGAATCATAAAGTCAATATTATAAGAAAATACGTAGTATTAAAGACGGCACGATGGTACGGAACCTTTCATGCGCGAGTCCGAGTCGCACTCAGCCGGTTTTTTTTTTACGCTTCATCAGTAACCCTTTTGCCATATTATAGATACGAGTAAGATGACTTTCAATTTTATTCTTGATGACTGGCCAGCAGAGTTCTAAACAAACCTATATCCCGTAAAGACAGGCCCAAAGGCTGCCAATGATATCAGTAGGGGGAAACTTTCTCTTTTAGCAGACTTCTCCCGTTTGGTTAAAACTTAAACAATTCGGTCCCTAGCCAGGTACTAGGTACTACCGAAGGGATTACTTACAGCGTGTCGCAAGCGAAGCCGCAGGGCGCGCCGTTGCGACAGCCGCCATCCGACACCGACCGCGAGCTGTCCAGAAATCACATTAGCTCCGCGCCGTTAGCTCGCACATATCTTATTTTGGGGTTACTATTTAGTATGTTATGTAGTTGTGTAGTGAGATAGTAGCTTGTGGCTTAGTAGGTAAGGGAATGAACTTGCCTGCAGACATACAGACTCCTTCGTAGACCTCAGTAGACAGAAAAGTTGACTAGGTACTGTCTTGCCAAGGAGTACACTGTAACCAACTCGGTCAATAATGGTAGGAGTGGATTCGTGATTGCCATTTGGGAGGGGGAGGGCTTGACCCCGCTGAGGGTTATAGTTAAGCAAATACTAAAATGAACATTTTTATTTTGCTTGAAACATAGATAATAATTTAAGCCTCCTTTTCGTAAATATGAATGACTTCGGTAGGTTGTAGTCTGTAGACTACCAAAGATATCTGAATGTTTGCTTGATAATTCGTTGAAATAATCACAGCAGTGAACACGTTTGACAATCTCTCACATTAATTGCACCTATTTCCGCTCCAAAACTGGGCATTTATTTTGTTGGAGTCTGTACTTTAGGTAGGTATACTTATACTGAAGTCAAACAAACTTATATATAACGTTTTCTATACGACTGCTGTGCTATTTTCCATTGAAAGTTTCTTGGCTAACTTATTATAAGAAAAAGGTTGTCACGTATTGTACGTAGATAACATACAAGCGATATAAATACTTATGCATAAATCAAAGATAGCAAAAAACTTACTTAGACCAATATCTAAGTATAGTCTACGAGTGTATGGAATCACGATCGATTCGCATTTTTACCCAACGGGAACCTAGGGTCGAAGCCAAAGGAACCCTCTTTGGGTCCGCCAATTGTTAATTTATTTTGGTGTTAGCATTTGCTTGTAAACCGTTAGTGGTTAGAAGATGTTCGTGATGAACATACACCCAAGGAGACCTTTTTGCTGCCACCAGTTATGCCGTGAAGGGGCTACGTTTTGGGCTACCAAAATCTAGAAATAAACCTGTCTTGCCAGCGACACGGTGAAAATTCGGACATTGCTCATCGCCCATACATCGTTCGCCTAAGAACCAACAGAGACGTGAATTTACTATCTGTGTTTTAAATAATGCATATGTTCGACTAAAACTAAATTAAAATCACGGACACTTGCCAGAATTGTAAAATATCTAAAATGATTTCGGATTTTGAGGTTATAAAACATACCAAACAATAGAAACATACCAAATGGACTAAGATCCCAGAGCTGCCAGACTTTTTATCTCACCAAAAAATGTAAGGTAAGGTGGGGTAACACTAACAGCGGGGCATGACTATCACTTTCAAATATCTCAAAAAGTACCGCCTTTCTTTTGAATTTGCCATGTCGATAAAACAGTTCGCATGTTAAAGTTCTCGACTTAAAACACAGATGGCACTTCTGATCGTTTATGTTGCCAACATAACAAAACGAAAATGTCAGTTGTGAAATAAATTGTTGCACGTGGCAGAGCATAAAGAATTCCTCAGAATTTTGGTGAAAAAAAGCGTTAAATGGAAGAGTCTTGAACGTAAGTAGCATCATATTAATATTGTCTTTTAAATTATCGTATCATTTTAACATTAAACATACGATTTTTTCTAATATTTTCTAAAACCAAAACGTAACCTACAAATATCAAAGTGGGGGAAGACTATCAGTTCGCCCGGGGTAAGACAAACATTATGTTAGTCTTTCCCCAAGTCAGTTGTAATCAACATTTTCGTTTAGGATATTTTTCTTTGGATCCGTAACAATACTTCGAGAGTCACGTGACCAAAATTGAAAAATGTGTATATTCACCCAGATCGTAATTCTGATTTAAAGCAAATCAAAGTAGGCAGTAAGTACACTAAATGTTCCTATTAGAGAGTAGTATTTAAGAAAAAAATATTATGTGTGGTTTGTTAATTGTGTGGATTTTATTTAATAGCTACTGAAATAAAGTTTAATTCAATTTATTCCTGTTTGTCTTTTTAATTTATGTGTAACGCTTCATGCACATTATACTATTGATATCACTCAAAAGGTTCTGCTTCTCTGATTTTGATTGTATGTTTGTCTTGCCCCAAATCGTGTAATAAACGAATTGCCGCAAAAATGAACGTTGTTCCGTTATCATACGGTTCAAATTAAATACGAGTACTTTTATCATTTGCGTTTTTTCTTTAAAAACCCCAATAAGTGTACGTTAGCAGCTAAAATACGTTACTGTTATTCTTACCCCAATTGGTGGGGCAAGACTATCAGTTTTAACGGTCTTACAATTTATTCAAAATGTACGTTCTGGATTAATTAATGGAAATATATCCATTATTTTATTAACGCGTATAGTATTTAGGTATCAGTTATTTTATTATCTCAGAGGTAAGTCAAATAACTTAGCCATGAAAATCGATCTTTACTGTCTGGCAGAAAAGTATGTTAGTCTTACCCCACCTCACCTTATAGAGTAGTGTTACTATGTTCTTCTAGCATACGAAAGCGTGGTAAGTTAGGTCGACGGCCGATTCCCTGGTATCAGGTGCCAAATACATTAGGTACATCAAAGTGTCAACTGTCATTTCATCGACTGTCAGTGTCAATAGTGTTCGTGTCATACAGCGCTTTAATCGCTTTACTCTTTTTGTAGGTAACTAAAAATCTTACAGCGCTGAGAGTGCTTTGTTTCATTTTAAAATAATGGCGCCGGGTTATAAAACCTAAGTGAGTTACTTTTTAAAATGGTTTCGTAATTAAAAAGTGTCCGTTCTATTCTAATCAGTAAAATGTAATTTAAAAAAAAAACTAGGAATAATAGTAAAGGTTTCGCATGTGTTGATTCATAGGCCACTTTTTACCATGTCCTTTCACTAATTAAGCAATATAAATGTCACACGATCATAGGTAAACAACTGCCTAAATTACTTAAAAACCAAACATAACATAACTTATTGCTTTTAGGCTTATCTAAAAGCAATAAGTTATAGGATTATGAGCGGATCCGCAAACTAAGTGGACGTAGAAAGTGATTTATAATGTCACATTAGATGCTTTTATCTTTATCTAAGAGAACTTATTAATTTCACCGAAAAGTCGAAAACCTCTTGACATTTGCCAATGGCCTAAATGTAACACTTTTAATTAATGTAAGTAGTATAAATTGTTGAAGCTGTTTTCTAAGAAAATCTATGCATATATTATGTAGATGCTCTTAATAATATTTTTGTTTGTTTAGTGGGTAAATCTTTCACATAATTATCTGTTATATTGATTACATAGCCATTATACATAATGACTAAATTGCGTAGACAATGTGATAAATTAATCAGTTAGGTAGGTACTCTGGATTCAAATAGCTGGTCAAAGGTCGCCAAAGTAATCAATACAGTCTCGTTTAAAGTAGTGGAATACAGGAAACAGGGAGCTTTAGGGCACTCCGAAACGGATTTGTTAGTTTTGAATGGGACGACGGGAGCTAGAGTGAGCTATCGAACTTACCTATCTCTCCTCATACCATTCATCATGAAGTGGCCGGTGACATCATGAAATTGCTAATTTCTACGATATGTCCACGACAGATTGTACTATTTCACACAGAGTAAACTAAACTTTAAATTCGATACAGAGAGTGGTTTGAAAAAACGTGATCTTTCGCGGATCACGATTACTTGACCAATGATGCGCTAGGGAACATCATTCATTGTGAGCACTTGGCTATGGCTTATCATTGAGTAGATAGATTTGAACAGTATGTTTAGGTGAGTACCTACCTAGTTACTTACTATTCTTTTTAATAATTAGGTGATGCAACATCAGGGGGTCACCTACGGACTTCCGATTAGTCCCAAACCCGATCTAAGAATGAATGACAACACGATTGAACAGTAACTATCAAATCGTGTAGTGATTAATTCTTAGGGCGGGTTGTTTCAACTACACTTAACGCACGCGTAAACGTTAAAAATGGTGCTAACTATCGTCAAATCAAAAAATTGGGTTGTTTCACAAAATGTCAGCGTTAACGCACGTAAAAAATAACGTTTACGTTAACAGATGGTCTGAGCACTGGTTAACGTGACTTTAGTTGCGTCAAATAGAACAATATTGTGAAATTTCTTTTGAATTCCTCAATACCAGTTCTTCTGATGACACAAATAACTGGTGGAATGCAAAAAAAGCTATTTAGGTAGGACCCGTGTCAATAACTTAGCTATTGGGATGAGCAGGAATTTATACCAGAATGTTTTGAAACAACGCTTCTAATTTAACGAACGTCAAACATCGTTCGTAATCGTAACTTTTTGACGTACGTATGTTACGCTAACCAACTGTTTGATACAACCCGCCCTTAGTGGTTAAGTGATACGGACTGGAATACGCCCACAACTAAGCCCGAAACTACGGACTGTGGCATAGAGAGTAGCCCGCCTGAGCCTGAATAGAGCGGCGGTACCTACCTGTCGATTACTGATGAGTAATGTTGAGTAGAGCACATGAATAGCTGCCACCTGTTGCCAAGCATATTGCTTACTGAACGGCCTCATCTAGTTTAAAATTTTCAAAAAAAATTGAGGTGTAAAAGTGTTATTTCTTGGCGTCGCGTGTCGTGGGTTCGATTCCCGCACGGAACAAATATTTGTATGGCCTAGAGATAGTTGTTCCGGGTCTGGCTGTTTGTGTATGTGACTTTGTATGTTTGTAAACGCACCCACGATACAGGAGAAATTCCTAGTGTGGGGCAACGTTTTTTAATAGAAAAATACAAGAAAGAAAATTTACAACCTACTTACAGTTTTTATAAAGCCATTCAAGTTAAAGCAACGCCTTATGTCATTGGAAACGGGGATTTAAAGCCTGATGAGAGCAACAAACACTATCTTGGACGTGGCGCCACGCAGACAGGCCCACGTCATCGTCAGGTTGGAAGCTGTTCTCCGAACAATATTGTGTTTATAAATAATTGTGTGCTAATCACTGAAATGGCCCTGTATCGAACAGCTGTTTGTTCGGATGAGCGCAAACCACAATGACTGCATACTAATACTCCTATTTACAAGACCTTTGCCGCCTTTTCGAGGAACCTTTAAAAATAAAATCTGACGAGTCATTGGGGTCAATGTTATACCTACCTGTGGGAACCTATATTAATGGTATTTGCCTACTAAATATCAGCTTTGAAGAGCTACCACCGGAAATGGCTAGGTTATCATGGATATAATATTTTGTTTAATTAAACACAACGTACAGTTGAAATTCGTCCGAAAAAATATTTGGTGAAATTCAGGCTCACACAAATATACAATTTAATAATTTAAAAAACTATCTTTCGTCTGCGACTTGGTACGCGCATAAGTATCTCGTTTTTTCCCGTTCCCGTAAGAATTTCAGAATTTTTTTTTTTATACAAAACAAGTAAACTCTTGGCCCAAATCTCACCTGATGGAAAGTGATGATTAGGCCGAAGATGGAAGCGAGTTTCACCCGGAATCCTCTTACACAGAGGAACTGGCTATCATACCTCTAACTGCCGGAACACAACAATGCTGTTAACATTGTTGTTATGGCGACAGACTTAGACATGATGGTGGTAGCTTGCCAGGCGGACTTAGAAGAAGTCCTACCACCAACCAAACCGAGCAAAAACAATTTGCCTCCGCTGGGAATCGAACCCGGGACCTCTGGGTCTGAATCAGGTGGTATAACCACTAGACCACGGAGGCGGTTAGTGTCACCTGTTTAGCACCACCCGGGGACCACGTGTAGGGATTCGCTGAAGGGTATTCTCCTACGGACGCGGGTGACTCGGCCCCCCGAAATCATCTCTTAATGCACCCTACGTAGTGTAAGGAAGCTAACATGCCAAACTTCAGATTTCTACGACTAGTAGTATCGGCTGTGCGTTGATCGATCAGTCAGTCAGTTTCTGATTTTTAACCGACTTCCCAAAAAGGAGGAGGTTCTCAATTCGGTTGTATGTTTTTTATGTTAATTACCTCATAACTCCGACAATTATGAACCGATTTGAAAATTTCTTTTCGAAAGTTTTATCTGAAAGGATATACTTGCTACTAAGATTGGTCCCATTTAATTTTTTTCAAAATCGGTTACGAACTTTGGATTTTAAATCGAAATAGCTGGAATTCGTCTACTTGGATGATGGTTTTATGTCATCCAAGTAATCGAAATTGCGTATTTTGCTTTTCTGCGATTTTGCAGTGGTGTTGTTAGGTGTGGGGTACCACAAAGAAGTGAAAAATAAAAATTTATAGACAAAGTAATAAGCATTCGACCTCACCAAGAGTGGGACAGCACGCGAAAACGATTTCTACTAAATGCTTTCGTTTTCTCTGGTCTACTTCTTGCCGAAATGATAGACCTTCCCATAAAACCCACCAATCACTAATTAAAGCCAGCTCATTTGCTTGCCAGAGGTGCGGAATTGATAGAAAGATTTATCGCGGCCCTGGCACGCAAAGGACTTTTAAAGGAACACGGAGGGGGGGGGGGGTTTAGTCAATAAGAGTACCTGACACTCCCTTCCGCTCCGCCCAGGACGGGAAGGGACATTTTGTCCAAAAAAAAGCTCTTTGATGACCCATTTAGCAGCACCACAATAGACCAGCCAGTACCACAATCTAATGAGTCCAAGGTATGTGACGTCACACCGCACAGTGCTCTTCTAGGAAATCAGTTTTCCTGTTAATGCTTGTATTGAAACCAAAAGTGACCCATATAGGGCGAGTGCATACCGACGCACGCGCCGGTGTCCCACGAGTACTAAAACATAATTAGTATTTATAGGAGTGTGTTCATTGCTGGAATATGCAGGGATTCTGTCGTTTCTTTGAACGTAAAATTAGCAATTACTGAGCACGTAGGTATGTGTTTTCAGGTCTAACACATTGTAGGTACTACAAAACAGCGTGTAGGAAACAGACTAGAAAATTACCATGCCTAATTTTTCGCTGTTAGAAAAGATGCCAATAGTGTAAAGAAGACAAATCTTGATTCAATTTCACAATAAGTCGTATTCTGTAAGTTAAAAATATGATGACATACCGCACTTCAAACATCGGATTTTTTTCCCATTATGTTAGAAATTGTAGTTTTAAGCATTTCTTCTTCTTCTTCTTCGTCTTGGCTTCCGGGCAGGCCGCAAGACAGACTAAGGTGGGCTAGAGACCCATCAAGCCAAGGGCTCGGCTCTTACTGAAAACTATACAACCTGCATATTAAGTTGATAAATTATTCAAGGTCATTTTCGAGCTCGCTTCGTACGGTTTTGCATTTTACACTCTCTGAATTCTTGTGCTTTCCTGCATCAGTCATCAAAGTTACTGTAATTGCCCGGGATTGTGGGGAACTACGAGTATGAGCTATAAATAAATAAATAAACTACCAAAATTCTACTTTTGATCATGCACACTGCAACGAATTTTCTTATTGGGTATCGCATCTCAAGTTGGGGGTCAAGTAGACCCTGGCATACGCCAGTGCGTAGTAGACTAACGTATGTGAATATTATAAAATTAAAACAATATCACATAATATACAGGGTTATTTGTAAAACACCAGCAACCTCTTAGGCAGTGAAAGTACACATGATTATAAACAACTTTTGTTTTGGCAAAACTCCGAAATCTCGAAAAAAATATCAGCTGTTTCATACAAAATGCAATATTTAGCCAATGAAAATGTATGAAACAGCTGATATTTTTATAATCATGTGTACTTTCACTGCCCAAGAGGTTGCTGGTGTTTTACAAATAACCCCATGTATATATCTTCCATTCTTTGGAATAGCAAGCTCATGACTTATATTGGTTAGTAGTATAAGGACGGCGAATATTATTTTTGCCCGGAGCGGCTAAATAGCTAGATCGGGCTCTGGGTCGGCGCAACACGTTTCTTTCTTCCACTCTGCCCTATCAGCCGTCAAACCATCACTAACTCCCTTTTCTTTCATATAGCTCCTCACACAATCCATCCAACTTTTCTTTGGCCATCCTTCGTTGGTTCGGCGTAGGTACCTACCTACGATGATAAAAAAACGTGATTAATTTTCTCCCAAAAATTAAGAAGTCATCATCTTCGCAAGCTAACGCGCGTTTGAAAATTGTCACAATCATTTCATGATATTTACATTCCAGAAAACATGGCCTTAGTCCGAACCGAGGTGGTCCGAACGAAGGATATTCCAGAAAGAAAGTACAACTACAGGTACCTTAAAACAATCCCCTAGGCATGTTTAGTTAGATACTAAGACATATATAGCAGCTCTAACCATCTTTGGCGATCCAAGACAGCCCAACAAACAATCACAAATTAATACAACATGTATATTTATGCTCATTCGATTCCTCGAAGCCCGTGGAAATAGGCACAATGTGTACCGGTGTGGCAAGAACGTATCGGCCATAAAGCATACCAGCCCGTGCAGCCGAGAGCGAGGCATTGACGCGCCGTATAGGGACACACGCCGCCCTTGCCCCACTCGAGGGGGTGAATGGCAGGGCTGTCCTCGTGCACAAGCGTGTGAAATAACAGACAGAACTTAAAATATTAAAGTCAGCTACCAAGAACACCCTATTTATTTCCGCAGTGTTAGTATTAGAAAAAAAAAACAACGGGTTGCACTCCCGGAGAAGTGAAAACTTGAAAAAGCTCGATCTAGTCTTTGTGTAAACTTTTGCAGGTGTTGTCGAAGCCACAGTGCCCGGTAGGTATCCAGATAAAGAAGTAGTTTCTCATAAAGCGTTGCGTCTAGATTCTATTAGGGTACAATTTATTGGGCTAATGCAGGGGAATTATACAATTAAGTACCTATACATACAAGGAAATTATTTTCGCCCTCGCAGCCCTACAATATAAGTGAATCATATTAAACGCCATATAAACGTTGCGATGCGTATCGCAAACGACAGATTTACAGTCTGATGCAAGCAGCACGCGACCTTACAGCACTCACGAGAGTTTCGGGCGATAATTAACAATTAAATATCGTTAACTTTTCGTTCAAGCATTCAGTGCCGATCGTTTATATTAATGAACGTGCTTATAAGCTGTCGTCAGTCGATGGCTTTGAAATATGAGGTGTTGACGTGAGGTAGGACAGGTTAACAAAAACAGCTCTGACAACTTTTGTGTGCAATTCAGAGGTGGGACGGAAACTAGGCAGAGAACAATATGCCAACATTTTCACAATTATGTTGAAGTAGGTTTCCCGCGTTATCAGATACAATTGAATACCTACCAGTATTTTACATGAAGCGGGTAACTATCAGACCTCCGCATCCCATAAACTGAGTGCGGGTAACGCTGTATCCGTCTCCAGGAGTAGCGGTCAGACGACTGGTTTAAACTTAGTATACGTCACCGGGAAATGGCGGACTCTGTAAGATTGTAATTAATATTGATTCGATTTTAATTTCTCGATAATTATATTATGAAGATTATTAAGTATTATTAATTAGATTATTCTGTTGGTCGAAGCGTGCTGTTACATAGCCTATAGCCTTCCTCGATAAATGGGCTATCTAAACAAACAAACAAACTCTTCTTCTGCTTTATAATATTAGTATAGATTACTAGCTGACCCGGCGAACTTCGTTCCGCCTAACAGTCGATTCTTTTTTTTTTTAAATATACTTAGCCTAAGTTACTCCTTATAACATCAGCTACCTGCCAATAAAAGTCGCGTCAAAATCGGTCCAGCCATTTCAGACATTAGCAGGAACAAACAGACAGACAGACAGACAAAAAATGTTATTTTGGTATGTTCATGTACATATAGTAAAAAACGGTTATTTCAATATTAGAAACACACTCCAATTTTATTTATATTTATGTATGTATGCATAATGTATGTTATGTATGTAGTATGAATGTATAGATAATCCTACTAATATTATAAATGCAAAAGTTTGTGAGGATGGATGTATGTGTATGTGTATGTATGTTTGTTACTCTTTCACGAAAAAACTACTGGACGGATTTGGATGAAACTTTACAGTAATATAGGTTATTCATCAGAATAACGCATAGGTTACAATTTATAATGATTTTATGTATTTTTGGTCATAATATAACGATACGTGTCAATTAAGTCGGAAAAAAGTCTTCCGTCTGAGAGCTATCTTGGCGTGCGCTGCCTAAACCAATGGAGTTACATAAAGATGATGTACCGCAAGATTGTTTGTCTTAAGTAGATCTAAATAAAAGTCCGCGACAGCATATATCTACCTTTTATGTGCAAGCCAGTATGACCAAAATTGTGAACCATAAATTTAATTATATTTGGTACTATTTTACAATGCACATATTAGTATATAATTAAAATATATATTGGGAAAAGTCTTAGCACAGTACAATGGTGAATCTGTTAATATTTAGGTACCTCAGAATAAAGAAGAGCTTTTTATTAATAAACCACGATTTATTGCTATCCGCATTAATCATAAGGTAAGTAGATCAACAGTTGGTACATCGTTAATTTCAAATTATATCACAGTTCATTGAGAACGTATCGCTCGACGAATTCCTCGGAGATCTCCAGCAGTCGTTCGCGGTACACGACACACTGCTGCGCGTACGCAAGCACGGGCGCCGTGCGGTCCTCTTTCACGTACTTGTCGTGTGTCTCCGGGTCATCAAACGTCGCCTGCGCAGCTTTCGGATGCATCAGTATAAACGGGAAGTTAGCAGCCGGCACCAACACCCCGAACATACGCGCCCGCTCGCACCAATACAAGAAACTATCCTTATCGTAACCCAAGTCCTTCATTCTTCGCTTGGAGTCATCGTTCAAGTTAGCGCTGAACACTGAGTAGTACTGGTCGTAGACTTCTTTCTCATGTTTCTCTCTAAAGCTTCGGGAAGTAGTCATGTACATGAAGATCATGAGGTCGAAGGCGGGTGGAGTGTAACGGATCAGTTGGAAGTCCACAATCATAGCGTTGGTGAGGACATCGTCGTCATACTTGAACATCATGTTGTTCACCCACAGATCCTTATGTATCACGACGTTCAGGGTTCCCTTGTACTCCTTGAGCGTGTCACACGCTACTAAATACTGCTTCGCTAATTTCGTCTCCAAATCTGGCAGGTCCCGGTAAGGCTTTGAAGAGTAAGCTTTGATGAAGTTCGCAGTTAGTTTAGCGCAGGCTTTTATGAACGGGGAGTCACAGAACGCTGGCTCATCCAGCAGGCTTCCACATTCCTCGTTGGTGTTGTAGGGGCGGTTGTTGGCGAGGGTCCTCTGGGTCTCGTAGTTGGTGAAAGCTGCGTGGAAGCGCGCCAGGGTGGCGGCCCCGAGCGTCAGATGCGGCCGGTCCAACGTGTGCAGGTAGTGGCGCGACGCGTAGCCCGCCACCGACAGGTCCGGCATCACTATCATTGTGTCCGTGTAGATGTAGGCCTTCGGACACCAGGGGTTCGGATCTGAAGCAATGCGATAAATAAATATTGAATTAAAAACGTAAACGTAATATAATGTAAGAATTTCGGGGTTTTTATCATTGGTTTATAATGTTTATTTCCTTTCAAAATTGTTTTCTCTAGAGGCTTTGTTTTGTCTGGCGAATAGTTATTACCCGAATGCAGGCCTTACACAGCTAGTCGTTGTTCTTATCTTATCTTATCTTACACAGTTAGTCGTCGCAATAAATTCAAAAATAATATAGCTAGTAAAATTACCCCGTCTTTGATAGAACATGAGGATCCAAATAAAATTTATGAAGCCCTTTTTGATGTTGTGCAAAAAGAATATCACACCACATTTAAGACAAAAACCATAAACGTAACGGGTACCTCTGTTGGTTTCAACCAATGGGCTACTGCAGGTTGTATATATAAAAGTAGAGCGAGATTATACGAGTTATATGGTTTCAAAAAATACAGGTTTGATATCCCTTTTTTAGAGTACGTAAAAAAATATTCTAAATTATATAAAAAAATTTGCGTGATTGTTAAATCAAAATTTTTAAGTGAGAAAATTAAAAATTCTAATAGTAAAGTAAAAGCCACGTGGCAAATCATTAACAATGAAACAGGCAAATTGGTTAAACGAGACAATCAGTTAAAGATTATAGTCGACAACAAATTAATTAGTGAAGCTGCTGACGCAGCTCAGGCATTTAATGAGTTTTTTTTCCAATATTCCTATAACTACTAACTCGCTCCTTGAATTCGTCACCTTCTAAAGCTGAAAACCTTTTGTATAGTAGTGTGCCTAAGTGTAATCAATTATTTCGTTTTGAGCACGTAACGCCTCGTGATGTAGTCGACATATTCAATGCACTGAAATCTAAAAACACAGATGATTTCTGGGGCATTTCCATGAAAATCTTGAGTAATATAATAGACATAGTAACCCCCTATCTTGCTGTAATGTTTAATAAATGCGTGGATTTAGGAACTTCTGATCTCATGAAGAGTAGTAAAGCCATACTTTTATTTAAATCATGCCATAAAAATGACATAGACAACTTCCGACCTATCACCATCTTACCTTATTTAGTAAAATATTTGAAAAGTTAATACTCAAGCAGTTGTTAATTCATTTTAATTCAAATAGACTACTTCATAATGAACAGTATGGCTTTACAAAAGGTCGTTCGACAACAGATGCGGGTGTCGCTCTCCTGAAACATATATTTAACGCATGGGAGAACTCGCAAAACGCAATTTTAGTTTTCTGTGATCTCTCTAAAGCCTTTGATTGCGTACACCATGACACACTTTTACGTAAACTACGTCATTACGGTCTCCAAAGTGAAGCTCTTAACGTGATTAATTCATATTTACATGATAGGCTCCAATGTGTTGATGTGAATGGTGTAAAATCTTCCGGGCTACCTGTGCAATTAGGTGTGCCTCAAGGCTCAATACTGGGTCCATTCTTGTTTCTGTTATACATAAACGATCTACCATTTTTCTTAAAGGGTATCTGCGACGTAGTATTATTTGTGGATGATACCTCTCTTATCTTCAAAGTAGATAGGAATAGACAAGATTTCGATAGCGTAAACAGCGCTCTATCAATGGTTACGGATTGGTTTACGACAACTAATTTAAAAACGAAATGTATAAAGTTTACCTTGCCAAATGTTAGCAATTTAGGACCCAATGTAATCTTAAGTGACGAAGTGCTTGAAACTGTGGACACGGCAGTATTTTTGGGCATAACTGTTGATTCCAAACTACAATGGGGCCCACATATATCAAGCCTGTCGGGAAGGCTCAGCTCTGCCGCATACGCCGTTAGGAAAGTTAGACAATTTACTGACGTTGACACAGCTAAGTTAGTCTATTTTAGTTATTTCCATAGTGTTATGTTCTACGGTATTTTACTGTGGGGAAAAGCTGCTGATATACAAAATATATTTGTCTTACAAAAACGTGCTGTGCGACCAACATATCAGCTGGGGTCAAGAGTTTCATTAAGAAAAAAATTCAAAGAGATTGGAATTGTCACGGTAAAATCTCAATTTATTTTTGCAAAAATTTTATATGTTAGGCAAAATATACATTTAAACAGTAAAACGAGCGGCATCACAACTTTAACACCAGAAACAAGCACAAGCTACATGCTCCTTCACAACGACTTCGTAAGGTCCATGATTCATTTGTGGGGCTTGGTATCCGTTTATACAATAGACTTCCAATTTCTTATCTTGATCTGCCTTTTAACTCATTTAAAGCTAAAGTAAAATCTAACCTCTCTTCGAAGGCATACTATTCTATTAATGATTCTTTAGACGATAAGAATAGTTGGTCGCTGTGTTGAACGCAAGACAAGTTATCATGTTCTTTGTGTTTAAGTAGATAGTTTATGACAGGTTATATGTGTTCATATGATATTGTTTTTTTTTTTCATTTCTTTTTATTATTTATTTGTCTGACTATGTAGGTCATTTTTTTATACTTATTTAATCCACATACGTCAACACGTGCTTGAGTGTGTATTTTGTTTTAGTGTCATAGTGTGCTAGCTAACAAGTGACAAAATAATATAATATATTTAATAATATATAATATTTGACGACACGGTTGGCGCAGTGGTTGAGCGACCGACTGCTGCGCTGCGTGTCGCGGGTTCGATTCCCGCACGGAACAAATATTTGTAAGACCTACATGTATTTGTTCTGAGTCTGGGTGTTTTTCTATCTATAATATGTATGTATTTACAAAAAAAAAATGTATATAAGTAGTTTATCAGCCATATCGTTACCATAACACAAGCATTAGGTTGCTTAGCTTGGGACTATATGGCGTTGTGTGAAATGTCCAAGGATATTATTATTATTATATTATATTATATATTTTTTGTGTCCTGTAATTTTTTTTCCAAAAACGTAACAGATAGTTGTGTTGCTGGGGAGTTAGTTGGCCACTTCTTCTCCACATCTAAAACACTAGGAAGTGGTGACGGGAGGGCGTTTAGGGGGACTGTCTTTTGTAAAACTTGACGTTCAATAAGTGCTGGTCCTCAGCCTAATTTGAATAAATGACTTTTGAATTTTGAATATGCCAGGAGTTTTCTTTTTTTCGAGTTCATGTATATTATTTCTTTGGCACGCTCCACAGCCGAAAGGGCTTGATGGATTTTAGCTTGAGAGGTGTCGTGAGATTTGTCTGACATTGGATGAAATTAAATTGACCTTTATTTGGCTCTATCGAGTGGGGTATCAAAATCAAGTGCTAAAACTGGAGTAATTAAATAATTTACTAAATCTAAAATGCTTACCGCTAAAAACGACTAGACCTGTAAAGTTCCAAAAAAAAAGTTCATTCATTTAACTTCCACACTGATATGATGCCTTTTATTTAAGGATAGGAAATCATCAAATGACGGGCGAAGTGGAAGGAAGTGTCAGAACTGAACTGAACTGAACTGTGTTCCTCCTAGTGCCCTTTGCATTCCAGGACCGCGGTGACTCTTTCGAACAAATTCCGCAGCCCTGGCAAGACTTATATGATGCCACCGACTGCGTCAGACTGCCTGAAAAGTGATTTTTTGGAAATTTATTTATAGTCGTTTTCGCGGTCGGGCTTTTACAAATATTTTTTTATATGTTGCATTGCTTGCAAAAAAAAAGGAATTGCAAAATTTTTCATTTATTAAAGTACTAATTGATTTGGTTACAAAGCTACATCATACAATTAAAATTTATTTAAAGTCGTTTTTAGCGGTCGGGCTTTTCACATTTTTTTTTATTTTTTTTTAGCCGAGCTTAGAAAAAAAAGCAATTGCATAATTGTTCATATTAAAGTACTGATTTGGTTACAAAGCTACATTAGGTCTACAATTTTTTTTGGACTAGAAGGATCATCCTACAGATAAACATCTAGCCATAGATCACTTAAATATAAAATCCACTTACCATTGTCATCCCGAATCTCGTCCAGCAATTTGAAAAGGTACCGTTCCCTCTTAAAATAATTATTATTATCGATGTACTCCGCTTTGGGCTTATTGCTCATCGGAATGCACTTTATGAAGAGATGTATGTCCTGCAGTTCGCCGTCCACTGACACACGCAGCGTTGCCCGCATGTGCTCGCCCAGGAAGCCGGACAGCCCGTCCGCGGCCGCTCTGACGTCACATCCCTCCAGCGACCACACGTCCGCCCCTATCGCCTGCTTCACTACATGATGCACCTGCTTCTCACTCAGGATACTCTCCAACGAATATTGTGTCCTATCACCGACCATCTTGATATGTCCTAAGTATATTTCTGGGTAAAACAATCACTTTTATCTATAAATACTGTACCTTTTTTGTTCTTGGATAACAACACCAAAAGGATAAGATAAGATAATATTTATTGGAACTAAATCACAAAATACAATAAAATGATGTACGAAAATGACTGCATTAGTAATAAACTGTGTCGCAGCTCCAACGTAAAATAATATTTAACTTATATAAAGAAAATAATAATAAAATAAGTCAGGTCTAGGCTATCGGTTGAGAAGAGGTGGTCAGGCCATATCTCACCTTCTTTACTCTCTTTCTCAATAAAAGGCCGAGCGGGCAAATTGCCCGCAGAAAACATAGTGACTGTACTGGGAACGCAGTGCCAGATCAAGCCAGCGCCCCAAGCTTGCGAAAATGAAAACGAAAATATCCATTAAAACAATTATTTATATCTCCTCTATTATTTCTTTATTATTAGTGATACTTCTCTTAAAATGTTGTAAGATCGTAAATAGAACCCGTCGTTGAACGCTGACTCCGAAAATACAGGTAGCCTTCGTTGGTTGGCCTTCTTTGGGGGTTAGGATCAGGTTAGTGCAATACATTAGTGTGTCATTTAGTTATGATTGGCTTGTAAAATGTATTTAAAGTGTCAAATAAATAAATAAAAAAATCTTTCAGGCTCATGTAGCGCCTGGGTCCATAGGTTTTGCCTATATTGTATTTATAGACCGGATCGGGGGCTGTTTAGACTTCAGGTGGCTTGAAAAAAAAAATAGTTCGTTTTCGCGTACCCATATCATAACAAAGAAGCCAAATTAGTGACTTCATCCGCACAAAGCGGCTATCACAGTATGGCACGAGTTAGGAATCGTATATGAGATAGATCGAAGGCGCTCTGGTTTTCAGAGAAATGTTTTTGTAAGTCCAAGTTCGAGGCCCCCCAATGCGCGGGACGCGTAGCTGTTATTAGCATTTGCTATTAGTATTTGCTACTCTTACTACGTGGCTAATCCGGCACTGCTGGATTGGTGACTCCGGGTTGGACCGGGGACCTGGTGAAGGCCGTGAGAATCAGCTGGATTGTAGACACATCTGCCGAGCCTTTTCCCAAGTATATTGGGATCGGCTTCCAGTCACACCGGATTCAACTGAGTCTCAGTATTTTACGTGGAGCGGCTGCCTACCAGACCTCCACAACCCATCAATTGGGTAACACGGTACACCTTGGCAAGACTGGTGTCAGATTTTCTGGTTTCTGACCAGGCCCGGACTGGCCATAGGGCAATTCGGGCAAATGCCCGAGTTCTGTGGCTATTAAAAAATCATCGCAATACATCGATTAGGATAACGTCCTCTACCATCAAGGTGAAGACCTAATACAATACCGCAGGTTGGGCACCCACTTTGAGATATCTAAAATCACACTTTAATGTGGTCTTCAATCGTTAATTTTGGTTTGATCGGGCCCAAAAGTACTTAAATAAGCAAATCTGCGAAATTTTGGGCTTTCCCCAAATTGATGTCTTTGAAGACCCCGATTTGGACAATTTTTAAAGAATTTTCGTGGCGAAGAAAGTGTAGAGGACGAAGATGGAAGAGAGAGGAGGATAAGATGTGAAATGGGGGAATTTTTTAAAATATCCTCCATTTTCTATGACGTTAATCGATGACATTCTTGTTTTTAGCTACATTTTAACAATACGGTATTTTATCGGAAAATTCTAATTAGTAGTAGTTAGATAGATTTCCAGAAATGATTGGACCCGTTTTCACATCGGGCTATGTAACACTACAAAATTGATTCTACGCAATAGCATCGAATAAATCATGTCATGTTTGGGCCCACCATGTCTTCGTTCGATTTGCCTACTTGTCATTTTCCATTAATTATTACTTAGCTTTAATTTATGTGTCGATCAAGGAGTCTTTCCGGACCTAATGAAATTCAGTAAGGTGATACCACTTTTTAAATCTGGGGATAGTAAAGACACAAATAATTATAGACCAGTATCCGTGTTGCCAGTGTTTAGTAAGGTATTTGAAAAAGTAATGCTAAATCAAATGCTCAGTAATTTTAACACGAATAACATCTTACATGATAAACAGTATGGTTTCATCAAAGGACGTTGTACAACTGACGCTGGTGTCACCTTACTAAAACACATCTTTAATGCGTGGGAGGACGCACAGGATGCCATAGGTGTCTTTCGTGATCTCTCTAAGGCGTTTGATTGCGTTGATCACGATACATTACTCCTGAAGCTCGAGCATTACGGACTAGGCAAAACAGCGTTAAACTTAGTCAAATCTTATTCGAATGATATACAACAATTAGTTCAAATAAACGGTGTCAATTCGTCGGGATTAGACGTAAAAATGGGCGTCCCCTAAGGCTCGATTTTGAGTCCTTTCTTATTTTTGGTATAAATTAATGATTTACCTTATTTATTGCATCAAAATCTGTATGTGGTGTTGTTTTCTGACGATACCTCTTTAATTTTTAAGATAAATAGAAGGACGAAAAATGTTAATGAAATAAATAACGCCCTAATGCAGGTCCAAAATTGGTTCACGGCGAATAATTTGGTTCTAAAAGAAAAGAAAACAAAGTGCATGAGATTTGCCTTACCTTATGTCAAAAGCAGTGGTTGTGAAATATTATTGAACAGGGAAAAACTAGAATTCGTCGATAAAACGGTTTTCCTGGGAATTACGCTTGACCTCAGGCTACAATGGGGTCTTCATATAACATCTCTTTCAGGACGGCTAAGTTCAGCAGCATTATGTTGTTAGAAAAATGCACCAACTAACGGATATCGATACCGCGAGACTGGTATATTTTAGTTACTTTCACAGTATCATGTCATACGGTATTTTACTATGGGGACGGGCCGCAGACAACGAGTCTATTTTTATTCTGCAGAAAAGAGCCATCAAAACGATATAATTATTATCTCCGCCGGCGCGATTCTCTTAGGGAACTGTTTAAGATTATTAACATCATGACGGTACCTTGTCAATATACATTTACGAAAACATCCTGTTTATCGTAAGAAAGAATTTACATCTTTTTAGTAAAAGAGGCGAGAGACATAATTATGGTGCTAGAAATAGGGACCAGTTGCATTGTTGTGTTCCGGCAATTAGAGGTATGATAGCCAGTTCCTCTGTGTTAGAGGATTCCGGGTGAAACTTGCTTCCATCTTCGGCCTAATCATCACTTTCCATCAGGTGAGATTTGGGCCAAGAGTTTCCCCGTTTCGAATAAAAAAAAAAAGAAAAAAAGTTAGTAGTAGTAGTTCAACCAGGCTTCATGGGGTACTGTTTAAAATGTTATAATAAGATACCTCCCCATATATTAGAACTAAATGAGACGAAATTTAAGTCTTGTATCTATAGTAAGAATTTGTTCAAATAAATCAAAAACAATACAATTATTTCACTTAAATTCTATCTTATTCCGTTCCCAAAAAACTAACAATAATGGTAAAAACTTCACTGTGACACAAATCTTGTAAACACCTGAGAAAATTTAAATGTTTTAACGAGCAAATTTCACACGAATTTGGGTCAATGTTTTGTAGTACGTTTTTTCTGTTAAATATTATTGACAGGATGTCTGAATGTTGTCAGATTTTAGAAAAACGATTGCAAGCTTCAATATTAAATCACACATAACGCATGAAATAAATATGTGAATAAGGTCGCAAATAAATCTTTAGATTTGTCCCAATTCACCTCCTAGACCCTATTCCCCCCATTTTACGTAAACGCACACTATGCAGGCAAGCATATTATAAGTTGGGGGATTAAATTGAAAATAAAAATGCTTGGCTGAATGCTGGTCCTGCTCCACAGCCACTAGGGAGCACAAACTAATCTGTAAATGTTTTGGAGACATTGTTGGACCGGTTGAAGATTGTAAGAAAAATTTGCATTGTTTAGAATCAATTTACTTAGCATTGTATAATTTCAGCCATTACCATTAACACAGCACATGTGTGAGTACTGTGTACCTTTAACTTAAAAAAAAAAAACAAATTGAAATATAAGCTAAATATAATATAAATGCGTGCCTATCAAAAGTAACAAAAAAAATTGTTGGGAAAAGTCTAGGCAGAGTACGATGGTGAATCTGTTAGTATTTAGGTACCTCAGAATAAATGAACGAATGAATGATACATTTATTTGCAAGAATATAGGTAGGCTGACATAAGTTCTTAAAATCTATGAGTTTCACTATATTCGGCATTTCTGCTGTGCAAATATTTAGATTTTACTTCTCGATTTTACATGCAGTAGGTACACATTTAATAAATAATTAGCAAAAACATAAAGTACAAGTATCAATTTCATAATTAAAGAAGAGCTTTTATTAATAAACCACGATTTATTGCAATCCGTATTTAATCATAAGGTAGTAGATAAAGAGTAGGTACATCGTTCATTTCAAATTTTATCACACGTCATTGAGAACGTATCGCTCGACGAATTCCTCGGAGATCTCCAGCTGTCGCTCGCGGTACACGCCGCACTGCTGCGCGTACGCAAGCACGGGCTCCGTGCGGTCCTCGTTTACGTACTTGTCGTACGTCTCCGGGTCATCAAACGTCGCCTGCGCAGCTTTCGGATGCATCAGTACAAACGGGAAGATAGCAGCCGGCTCCAACGCCCCAAACATACGCGCCCGCTCGCACCAATACAAGAAACTATCCTTATCGTAACCCAAGTCCTTCATTCTTCGCTTGGAGTCGTCGTTCAAATTAGCGCTGAACACGGAGTAGTACTGGTCGTAGACTTCTTTCTCATGTTTCTCTCTAAAGCTTCGGGAAGTAGTCATGTACATAAAGGTCATGAGGTCAAAGGCGGGTGGAGTGTAGCGGATCAGTTGGAAGTCCACAATCATAGCGTTGGTGAGGACATCGTCGTCATACTTGAACATCATGTTGTTCACCCACAGATCCTTATGTATCAAGACGTTCAGTGTTCCCTTGTACTCCTTGATCGTGTCACACGCTACTAAGTACTGTCGCGCTAATTTCGTCTCCAAATCTGGCAGGTCCCGGTAAGGCTTTGAAGAGTAAGCTTTGATGAAGTTCGCAGTTAGTTTGGCGCAGGATTTTATGAATGGGGAGTCACAGAACGCTGGCTCATCCAGCAGGCTTCCACATTCCTCGTTGGTGTTGTAGGGGCGGTTGTTGGCGAGGGTCCTCTGGGTCTCGTAGTTGGTGAAAGCTGCGTGGAAGCGCGCCAGGGTGGCGGCCCCGAGCGTCAGATGCGGCCGGTCCAACGTGTGCAGGTAGTGGCGCGACGCGTAGCCCGCCACCGACAGGTCCGGCATCACTATCATTGTGTCCGTGTAGATGTAGGCCTTCGGACACCAGGGGTTCGGATCTGAAGCAATGCGATGAGAAAAATATTGAAGTAAAAACCAATATAATATAATGTAAGAATTTCGGCAGTTTTATCAGTGGAATGTTTATTTACTTTCAAAATTATTTTCTCTTTTGGCCTTGTTTTGTCTGGCGACCAGTACCCGACTGTGCCAGAAGGAATTTTTTTTTCGAGCGCAGCCTAAAGGGCTTGATGTATTTTAGCTTGAGAGGTGTCGTGAGACTCGTCTTGATTGAAAGAGTGACACTGGATGAAATTAAAATGACCTTTTTTTGGCGCCATATCGTTTTCACATCATCAAATTTTTTTACCTATCGGTCTATCGAGTGGGGTATCAAAATAATGGTTTCGAGGTTACGATTCCAGAAATGTAACTCTCAAAAATGGAAGAAACAAACAATTTACGTAATCAAAAATCCCTACCGCTATAAATTAGACTGTAAAGTTCAATAAAAAGTTCATTATTTAATTTCCACACTGATTTAATGCCACCGACTGCATCAGACTGCTTGAAAAGTGATTTGTTTGAAAATTTATTTAAAGTCGTTTTTAGCGGTCGGGCTTTTTTCATTTTTTTAATTTTCTTATACGAAACGGGGAAACTCTTGGCCCAAACCTCACCTGATGGAAAGTGATGATTAGGCCGAAGATGGAAGCGAGTTTCACCCGGAATCCTCTTACACAGAGGAACTGGCTATCATACCTCTAACTGCCGGAACACAACAATGCTGTTAACATTGTTGTTATGGCGACAGACTTAGACATGATGGTGGTAGCTTGCCAGGCGGACTTAGAACAAGTCCTACCACCAACCAAAGCGAGCAAAAAATTTGCCTCCGCTGGGAATCTCTGGGTCTGATCAATCAGGTGATATAACCACTAGACCACGGAGGCGGTTAGTGTCACTGTCACCTGTTTAGCACCAACCGGGGACCACGTGTAGGGATTTGCTGAAAGGTATTCTCCTATGGACGCGGGTGACTCGGCCCCCATATTTTTTTTTATGTAGCAGAGCTTAGAAAAAAAAGCAACTGCAAAATTGTTCATATTAAAGTAGGTACTAATTGATTTGGTTACAAAGCTACATTATACCATTTTTTTTGGACTAGAAGGATGGCATTTGTGGCTCATCCTACAGATAAACATCTAGCCATAGATCCACTTAAAATCCACTTACCATTGTCATCCCGAATCTCGTCCAGCACTTTGAACATGTACCGTTCCCTTTTAAAATAATTATTACTATCGATGAACTCCGCTTTGGGCTTATTGCTCATCGGAATGCACTTTATGAAGAGATGTATGTCCTGCAGTTCGCCGTCCACTGACACACGCAGCGTTGCCCGCATGTGCTCGCCCAGGAAGCCGGACAGCCCGTCCGCGGCCGCTCTGACGTCACATCCCTCCAGCGACCACACGTCCGCCCCTATCGCCTGCTTCACTACATGATGCACCTGCTTCTCACTCAGGATACTCTCCAACGAATATTGTGTCCTACCACCGACCATCTTGATATGTCCTTAGTACATTTCTGGGTAAGACAATCGCCTTGCACATTATATACCACACTTTTATCTATAAATAACTGTACCTTTTTGTTCTTGGATAACGCTACCAAAAGGATACACCAAAATAAAATTAGACTTTATGTGTTAGGCAATAAGAGCGGTTATAATGTATGTTGTGTAAATAATATAGATTTTATCGGTAAGACATCATAGCGCAAATTGTTTGTGTTTGCAAGAGGATTGTGAGGAGCTCCTGTGTGAGGTGAAGCGTTCATTGTTCGCGCTTCAAGTTCGTGCCAGATAGTGTGTGACAGTCGGCAAATGTTAAATAATACCTCGATAGCAGTAAAGGCTTATTCACATGATTCATTAATCAAACAGTTTTTTTATTAATTGCTAGTTCAAATACTTAAGAAGACCGGCACGTCATCAGACGGAACGTGTCTTCCGAAAAACCCAATATTTATTTCGGTTACAACCTGCGTAGTTCCATGAGCGTATGTTGGTTTCGCACATAGAGCCCTAAGTACTCATGCCTGTAACTTGCACTAAACTGTGCCTTGCATGCCATTGTGCCATAACAAGTTATAATTGGTCAATATGTATATTTGTACCTATGTGCTTTAAGGCCTTAAAGTCGTGCGATTTCTGGCTAACAGGGCAACAGTATGATACATCCTTAACAATCTTAAATTATATCAATGTTATGATTGACATAATAAGAAAGTTTTCCTACCAGTTCTACGAATTATTCCTAGCCATTACCTCGCGTAACTGACGTCAGACGCAAGAAAATAGATTTACAGAGTAAGCGTGATGTTACGAAACTATAATAGAACGCCAGGCGAGAGCCCAGAGCCCCCAGACGTTAATTATATACCCACAAGGGCCCTTAAATATAGGATGCAATGCAGGCAGCCCGCATGCGGAACAGACAAGCGTGCGGGCGAAAATACGCATGACAGGAAAAGGGCTTTAAGTAACGTCTGATGGCGGCTCTGGGCTGAACACATTTTGTTACAAAAAGTGTGGGGTATGTACAACAAGACTGGTAGAAAAGTGAGTAATTACCTACCTAATTTTATTAATACTCTTTAGGTAGGTACTACATTAGCCATCGTAGGCGCGCTTGCAGGTATCCGTACGTTCATACTAAGACTACTATTCCACATATTTTGTTAATGATACGAGTAAGTAACATCTGGGCGCCCTGGGTTCTAGACTCTATGTGTACCGCACAATGAAGAAAATGGTCTACAAAGTAACCAGCTACAGTGCCCGGCATTTAACTTGGCGAAGTTTTGGCGTAGTGGGGGTAGTTCGCGCATGTAAAAAAGTATGAAATTGTGCGAGCGCGAACTTCCCCCACTACGAAAATCTTTGCCAACTTACGTGCCGGTAATTATACTACAGATAGCATTGATCATCCTCCCCCAGCCCCATTTTGTGTGTGTGTATTTGTAAGGATACCCTCAGGATGGATGAGAGTAAGGGCGGGTTGTATCAAACAGTTGGTTAACGTAACATACGTACGTCAAAAAGTTACGATTACGGACGATGTTTGCCGTTCGTTAAATTAGAAGCGTTGTTTCAAAACATTCTGGTATAAATTCCTGCTCATCCCAATAGCTAAGTTATTGACACGGGTCCTACCTAAATAGCTTGTTTGCATTCCACCACTAATTTGTGTCATCAGAAGAACTGGTATTGAGGAATTCAAAAGAAATTTCACAATATTGTTCTATTTGACGCAACTAAAGTTACGTTAATCAGTGCTCAGACGATCTGTTAACGTAAACGTTATATTTTACGTGCGTTAACGCTGACATTTTGTGAAACAACCCAATTTTTTTATTTGACGATAGTTAGCACCATTTTTAACGTTTACGCGTGCGTTAAGTGTAGTTGAAACAACCCCCCCTAAGAATCACGGTGGACATCATTTATGGTGGACTGCTAGCCTACTATGACGTCTTAAAACGATCATGTATAAGCTGTGGGAGAGAGACAGTTATACATCCCTTTTTTAACTTAATCATGATCGCATTGGCACGTCATAGCAGAGCCCCAGATATGATGATGTAGAATAAAACACTGTTTGTTTATAAATAACTATATTTATGAAACAATATAATATCTCTGGCTACATTGTAAATATTACACGTATCGTTTAGATTCCGGAGCGCTGTCAGTTTGTGTGACTTTGGCAAGCGGTCGATGTCAGTACAAGTATGGCAACATTTGGCGGTCGGCGGTCCAGCGACCTGGTTTTGTGTTACCAAGTATTTGCTTAAAAATAAGTCATTTGGAATTATTTAGCAGTGATCATACAAATATTTGCTGTGTGTGCAAATTAATAGTCTTTATTACACTCATGTTGTAAGTAATTTTGAAGGAAATTTTCTACAATTACACTCAGAAAAATCTTTCTGAGATTACATTAAATGTCACTGGAAGAAATGACTTAAAATATGGATTAAATTGGAGCCACCTTGGTCCAGCAAACTGTATGTTTAAAATACTTTCTTTACAAGTTTCTAGCGGTCGTATAACTAAACTTATGCTAGAATTTGTAAATAATAGCGGATATCTTAAACTAAATAAATGTATAACAATAAAGCTAACTGGAAGAGAGTTACATCGGAAGACGGCGATGGCAAACGTTAACTACAACTAATATTTATAATAACTACGTATATTCGAGAGGTATATTCGTATATTATTGAAATAAGACTCACTTTATGTTCAATTAATTGCAGTGTTGTAAAAAAAGCATTAGTACTACGATAAGGCCAGAGCTTTAGGTTATTTGAGACTTTTAATTGAATTTGTCAAAACATAAAAAATAAGTCACATAAATTATATCTTGATGGTACAGATACAATGATTTGGCGTCGAAAGAATAGAGGCAATCAGCAAGTAAACGACGTTTTAAATGTCTTGGATAAAAGAATACTTTTTCAAAATCATATTTTTAGTAACATTCATATATAATTTTGATAACAGCCAAATACCCTATGAAGGGTATGCAACCAAAACAAAACCCTTTAAACATAGCTGCAATATTGGGTCACATTAACTAACTGGTCTGGGTACTCAACAGACAAACCAAAAGCTAATACCTATACTAGAAAAATAGGCAGCGATTTCTTACAGAAACCCGAACAGCCAATACAGTAAAGTGTGTCTTATTTCAGGCGTAACCTACGAAGGCACCGAGGAGCTCGAGCGTGTCGCTAGATGGCGCCAGGGTCGCGGGAGGTCCTCGCGGGTATTTTACTAATAATTACATTACGTTGTCATGCTCAGCTAACTTAACATAACGCTAACAAATATACGGCGAGTAGTAGGCCATGTGTACACTTTGGTATCTATGTTAGAGAATGCGTGGGTACGATGTTGTTCGCTTGAGTTTTGAAGTTACTGAAGCTATAATAAAGGATCTGACATGAAAAATGTAGCAAGGTCGTTATTAATCGCGTAAAATTATTGATTGAATAAATCAAAAGTTAATTTTTTTTAGTTAAAAATTTGGCGGGAGTTTATTATTGTCAGCCTCTATGAGCTGGGCAAAGGCAAAAAACCTTTCAGAAATCCAGACTTATTTAATATTATAAACTAGCTGATGGCCGCGACTTCGCCCGCATCACAAATTATATACTAAAACCTTCCTCGAGAACCATTACATATTCATTGGTAAAAACAGCATGAAAATCGGTGCAGTAGTTTTTGAGTTTATCGCGAATAGACAGACAAACGCGGCGGCGGACTTTGTTTTATAGTATGTAGTGATAGTGATACAGTAACTTTGTTTGGTTATTACGGCTGGATGTATATGGATAAAACTTGGCACAAGGGTAGTCCATGTGCCGCCGTGGTGGACGCCGCGGGCGCCGGGGGCCACCTGGTGACCTCCGGCCACCGTAGGCGCGGGCCTGTGGACGGCGAGCTATGGGTGGCTCGCCGTCCGTCCGTCTAGTGACGACAGGCCGTGTCGACGGCGCGTTAGTGTTCCACGCGCGCCTCAAAGAGAGTCAGCAACACAGAGGGGCCCGAAAGGGCCGACGCCTGCCGGAGTCGCGGGATTATTCGCAAGAGACACCGTGGCTCCGGAACACAAAGGGCAATGAAGGAACATGGATGGGTTTTAGTCAGTAGAAGTCTGACACTCCCTCCCGCTACACCCAGAGCGGGAGGAGTCATTGGATGATTTCCCATCCCTAAAAAAAAAAAAAAAAAAAAGGGTAGTCCATGTCCTGGTTAAGGACAAAGGATACTTTTCGTATGTCCCATTGGGAGAATCCACGTAGGCGAATCCGCTTGAAGGATAAAGCTCTGAATTTAACGACATTGACTAATAAGCTTCAATTTTGTCCACGCCAGATCCTTTCCTAAGTAACTCAATATTATAAATAAGTTGAAACTATTTTCCTTCGTGCACACATGACCTAACAGTCGCGGCGACACTAGCGCCATCTTCTCACGCGTGGCTATATTTATCATCCCTTTTACTGGCAAGACATACTAACTAAACATTAAACAATATAGCTAAATACTGTCGATTGTATTTATATACGTTTGATATGGTTACGAAAGATCATTTATTTGAACTAGAAGAAATGGCAGTAAGGTCTGTTCAAACTGCAGCGCATCCCGCAAGGGTTGGTCGGGGCAGGCGCGGCGACTGTGACGAAGTGTGTGAAGTGTGTAATCTAAATTAATATTAAATAATCAAAAAATAAATACACCTAATATCTCACTACAACTCCCTCCCCCTTGTGATTAAGCCCATCAAAGTTTAAGAGGGGGCTAGTGACTTCACATTATCATACTAAAATGTGACGTCACGCGAGTTTTCAAAGAACTGTATCTTCCTAACTTTTTTGTTTACGTGCAAAAAGAAACAATACATGTTCAATATTTTTCAGAAACCTATCTGATGGACTAATTATTTTTTTTAAGAAACTACCTAATTGACGCGATCGAATTTCAACCTGAGTCCCTCACGGGTTTTGCCTCGATTTGACCAAAGCTGCGCACAGGCTGCCAAGTCACGTAAACGTGTTTAATATCAGTTTTTTTGTATAGTTTTAAACATTAACAAAATCCAAATCAGTTTTCGTAACCATATCAAACTGAAGTAACTTATCATTAAAACGTCTTTAAAACATTATTTGTAACGTAACGTAACGAATATATTCAGTCTCTTACGAATAATACAGCTACCATTAGTATATAACATGTGAAGGAAGACCCATTGCTTCTTATTGCGTCGTTTGGAAGACGAGGAAATATATATATATAAAGATATATTTACTGTACAATACCCGAAATGGGGAATAAAAAGTATATAATGTATAAAAATGTCTTTTAGCTACCACAAATACTGCTAATGTCATGGTTTATAAGCAGTGTCAATTCCTTATACTATTTAACGTCAAACTTAAGACGTCGAAATGATATCGCATTTTTCAATTCCTTTTTAATACATACGAATGTTATTTTTTTTTTAATAAGCAGTTGTGTATAGTAGAATCTACATAATTTGAATTTCGCGGGCTACCCGGGCGCTTCCACCTTATTAAGGTGGAAGCGCCATACAATTCGATTGAATGACTTTTTCACGAAATAACATTCAATCGAGTTCTATGAACTTAGAGGGCTATATTGATGATTCAAACGGTTATAATCCTTTAGATAAATGCTCTTTACGATCGAAAACCGTATTCTGTTTAACATACAGCTTCACACTGACCAGAAAATTGCAAAAAACATAAAAATATTTGAATTTCGCGGGCTACCCTCGAGCTTCCACCATAATTCATAAAAAACATTTTTAGATTATTTTAGATCTATCGATTCTTTTCATATCTGTGTCACATATCATAACTTGATATTTTTTATCTTAAAAGCATAGCGTTTTTACAGATATTTTTCCTACATATTATTTTATGAATTTATTTTTAGCAACACTAGCTAAGTCGAGGCACTTGATTGATAATCCCAATAAAAATTAACAGTGAACGTATTTTTTTATATCCATGACACGGGTAAACTTATACAAAACAGCAAAATACTCTTGCAGTGCTCATTAGCTCATAGATTATGAACTTAAATTTAACTGCTATAGAATAGCAAATAGTGTTCAAGATATGATTTCGTTCAGAGTTTCTCAGTCACGAGGGCTGCTGAGCTCTATCTGCGCTGACTTTTACTTATCATATTGACATGGACTTATAATTGCTCTAACAGTTGATTTTCGCTTGAAATATCTATTTATCACAGGTTAAAGTTAGTTCGTTTCGTTCGTTAGAATATTTTGGTGTTTCAGAAGTGTATTGTCATAATTTTATGGGTTGTTTTCGTATTGCAAAAAAAATGCAAAAAAAAAACATTAAAATGTTTCAAACAAATCATTTTTCAAGCAATTTGATGAACTGTATAACAGATACAGAACAGCATCTATTGTATGATAACGCATTTCTGAAACATTCTAGAGATACATAAATAAAGACCAGTGTGGTGCGAAATGAGTCGTAAAAAACTTTTGCAAGGACTTTAGTAGGTACAGAACAATTTTTTTTATCTTTGCCGCTCCGAAGTTAGATATTAGTGACGACCGCGCAGGTCCCATCGCGGTAAAAAAGTGTTACGTTCGTAGAATATTTTTCAGATTTATACGTTTTGTAGTAGAAACAAGTAAGCAACGCAACCAGCAACAATTATAAGGTCACAAAAACGCATAAAACATAAATGAAATAGTAAGAAAAATCAAAATAAATAATTTAAAACAATAACACTTTTTGCATCAACAGTCGTATTGCATTGACAAAGCGGGACACAAGTATGCATCGAACGTATATGCTGCGTACAACAACGTATAACGTGCAACGTATCGCGCATGCGCTGTTCTATATTTCTTGCCAAATTGACATCCTGCGCAATCAATTGCGACGCACTTCGCATAGGCAAAGATAAAAAAATCGTATTGTACTCCAGTTCCTCTTAGCTTAGGAAGAATGTATCGTGTGTGAGTCAGTCGTGGGAGTGGTGGGGGGAGGCGGGCGGGGGGGGCACGCGCCGCGTGTCAGTCGTGCAGCGGCGGCGGCTGCGGCAGCAGTGCGTGCAGCCTCGCCAGCGAGTGGCGCAGCAGGCGCTCGGGGTGCGCGGGCGCCGCGTAGTGGTGGGGGGAGGCGGGCGGGGGGGGCACGCGCCGCGTGTCAGTCGTGCAGCGGCGGCGGCTGCGGCAGCAGTGCGTGCAGCCTCGCCAGCGAGTGGCGCAGCAGGCGCTCGGGGTGCGCGGGCGCCGCGTAGTGGTGGGGGGAGGCGGGCGGGGGGGGCACGCGCCGCGTGTCAGTCGTGCAGCGGCGGCGGCTGCGGCAGCAGTGCGTGCAGCCTCGCCAGCGAGTGGCGCAGCAGGCGCTCGGGGTGCGCGGGCGCCGCGTAGTGGTGGGGGGAGGCGGGCGGGGGGGGCACGCGCCGCGTGTCAGTCGTGCAGCGGCGGCGGCTGCGGCAGCAGTGGTGGGGGGAGGCGGGCGGGGGGGGCACGCGCCGCGTGTCAGTCGTGCAGCGGCGGCGGCTGCGGCAGCAGTGGTGGGGGGAGGCGGGCGGGGGGGGCACGCGCCGCGTGTCAGTCGTGCAGCGGCGGCGGCTGCGGCAGCAGTGCGTGCAGCCTCGCCAGCGAGTGGCGCAGCAGGCGCTCGGGGTGCGCGGGCGCCGCGTAGTGGTGGGGGGAGGCGGGCGGGGGGGGCACGCGCCACGCCACCACGTGCTCGCGCCCCGTCGTCACGCTGGCGCACACAGTGAACAGCAGCCCGCGCTCCCACGCCGCGCGCAGCGCAGACAGCACCTGCACACGCAGCTTGCTCAATACCACTGCTTCCACACCAAAACAAGAATAGTACCGCTACATTCATGAATGAATCTGCCTAGCCTGTTCCGAGCTATATTACCTGTCGGCCGAGCTGCGTGTCGGGCAGCACGGTGTGTCGCGGGAAGCCCACGGCGTAGTAGGGCGCGCCGGGCGCCGGGTGCTGCGCGCCCTGCCGCCCCGACTGGAAGCTGTAAGTATACAACGAGGTACACTAACTATTCTAAACAAAAGGAGCTACTAGCGAAAATGGGGTCAAAAATCCAGAATAGCGGATATATTTTAAGGAGCTATATAGTACGTACTAGTAGGTGAAGAGTATGGGTACATACCTGTAGGTGACAAGTATCGTGCGGACTTGTAGGTGACGAATATGATGCGTACAGTAGGTGACGAGAATGGTACGTACTAGTATAGCACGTTCTAGTAGGTGACGAGAATGGTACGTACTAGTATAGAACGTTCTAGTAGGTGACGAGTATGGAATCGTACTAGTAGGTGACGAGAATGGTACGTACTAGTATAGCACGTTCTAGTAGGTGACGAGAATGGTACGTACTAGTATAGCACGTTCTAGTAGGTGACGAGTATGGAATCGTACTAGTAGGTGACGAGAATGGTACGTACTAGTATAGCACGTTCTAGTAGGTGACGAGTATGGAATCGTACTAGTAGGTGACGAGTACACACATCAAAAAAAGTTTGTGATCACTAGCATAGCAGCAACATGGCAACGAAGCAACATGGCTTATTGATGGTATATCCGAATAGGCTTGTGTTCCGAAAAAATCTAATTAGTCCATCACTTAGATTGTCAAATAATATTTGATACGTTTTTTTCTTTTGTTACAGGAACCAAAATTGACGAAGTTACGACGCTTTTAAAATTCTCAATACGTCACGCTCTGGCATAATTTTTAGCGGGTCGTGACGTCACGAGCCCCCCACTCCCGAGTTTTGATGCGTTTTATCTCGATTTACAAAAACAAAAAGTACATGTCCATTATTTTTCAATACTCTAACTGACGGACTAAATAGTTTTGCAATTTGTGGATGATGGAAACTAGCCTACAGTTCGATGATAGATATTTTGTATGGAGACGTGATCGCAGTTACTCGAAAACTAATCAAACTATGGGTGGGGGGGGGGTTTTAATAGCCATACGTCGAGAACTAGTTGCTGACGTCCGTAACGAATAGTGCTCGTCTGCCGAGGATCTGTGGGTTACCTTAACTTTACAACAAAAGAAAGCTAAAGTAACCTATAAAATACACTTGTGTTTTTTATATACGAAGCCAGCAGTCTGGCAACTCCTTGATGATAAAACTCAATAATTTTTCTAGTAATTTGGCTGATATTGTTGTTAAACATCCCGCTGATAAGTTTCTAGACCCCTAGTGCATGAGGACTCACATCACAAGGCTCTCTGCATCTCTGCTGACTTTGTCCAACAGTGAAGTAGCTGTCACTTGCAGCCTAGACCCCCTAGTGGATGAGGACTCACATCACAAGGCTCTCTGCATCTCTGCTGACTTTGTCCAACAGTGAAGTAGCTGTCACTTGCAGCCTAGACCCCCTAGTGCATGAGGACTCACATCACAAGGCTCTCTGCATCTCTGCTGACTTTGTCCAACAGTGAAGTAGCTGTCACTTGCAGCCTAGACCCCCTAGTGCATGAGGACTCACATCACAAGGCTCTCTGCATCTCTGCTGACTTTGTCCAACAGTGAAGTAGCTGTCACTTGCAGCCTAGACCCCCTAGTGCATGAGGACTCACATCACAAGGCTCTCTGCATCTCTGCTGACTTTGTCCAACAGTGAAGTAGCTGTCACTTGCAGCCTAGACCCCCTAGTGCATGAGGACTCACATCACAAGGCTCTCTGCATCTCTGCTGACTTTGTCCAACAGTGAAGTAGCTGTCACTTGCAGCCTAGACCCCCTAGTGCATGAGGACTCACATCACAAGGCTCTCTGCATCTCTGCTGACTTTGTCCAACAGTGAAGTAGCTGTCACTTGCAGCCTAGACCCCCTAGTGCATGAGGACTCACATCACAAGGCTCTCTGCATCTCTGCTGACTTTGTCCAACAGTGAAGTAGCTGTCACTTGCAGCCTAGACCCCCTAGTGCATGAGGACTCACATCACAAGGCTCTCTGCATCTCTGCTGACTTTGTCCAACAGTGAAGTAGCTGTCACTTGCAGCCTAGACCCCCTAGTGCATGGCTCTCTGCATCTCTGCTGACTTTGTCCAACAGTGGAGTGGAATTCCCTGCCTGAGTCTGTGTTTCCTGATAGCTACAACCTGGTAGTCTTTAAGTCAAGAGTGAATAGGTTGCTTCTAGGCAAGCGTGCTCCACCTTAGACCGCATCATCGCTTAACATCAGGTGAGATAGCGGTCAAACGAAATGCCTATCAGAAGTAAAAAAAAAATAATTGATTCATAATTTTCCTGACGATGACTGACAGTGGTTTTGTTAAAGCGCTATCAGACAATTTACCAAGAATAGATTGTCAGATGTTGTTCTTATAGTATTTGTGCACTTTGGTACGATACAATACTTGTAAGAAGGTTTTTTAGCTTCTTCCACGGTCTGTATAGCAATTAAAAGTAGAGAATCGATCTGAAAAATGAAACGCCTACAGTGCACAAAAGTAAACAAACACAAAAAATTAAAAAAAAAAACTTGAGATGTGTCAAGGGACACCCGGATGGAACGAAGTTCCTTTCATTTATTATGTACAAAAAACCTGTATACACTCAACAATAACACATTAGTATCTAATATCCTATGAATTTCGATTCTGACTTTGACTCCTGACTTTGACTTCTGACTTTGACTTCTGACTTTGACTTCTGACTTTGACTTCTGACTTTGACTTCTGACTTTGACTTCTGACTTTGACTTCAAACTTTGACTTCTGACTTTGACTAACGAATTTGAATACTGGCTTGCTTTCTATAAGAGAGAGAGAGAGAGAGACAGACAGAGAAACATGTGCACGCCGCACGGCTTTCAATAGCAAAAAGTGTCGTTACAACTTTTCGTCTGAATTTTTTCCGTCTAGCCCCCTTTCGCAACGCGCGATAAGGAACTTCGTTCCAAAAGTTTGTTTTAGTAGGTGACGAGTATGGTATGTACTAGTAGGTGAGGAGAATGGAACGTACTTGTCAGTGACGGGTATGGTATGTACGTACTTGTAGGTGACGAGTATGGAGGAGGAGCAGTGCTGCTGCGGCAGCGCGCCGGGCTGCAGCGCCCACGCCATGCTGCCGCGCGGCTGCTCGCCCGCCCCGCGCGCCCCGCCCGCCGCCCCCCCGCGCCCGTACGTGCGCCCGCACACCAGGCACTCGATGTACAGCGGCTCCTGCGGGACGGTGTAGCGTTAGCGGCCGTGTGTGCGTGTGTGCGTGTGTGCGTGTGCTGCCACTCACACTGTGGGACTCTCACCTGGCTGGCCCGCAGCCTCTCCAGCTGCCGGTTGAGGCAGTGCAGGTGCAGCATGTGCTGGCAGCCGGTCAGCGCCACGGCCGGCGCGGCGCACGCGTCCAGGGGCGAGAGGCAGGCGGGGCACAGCGCCCCCCACTGCGGACACGCCACTGCGCGCACCCACACGCACACCTGGGAGGACGCCTCGTCCACGCCTGAGGGACCAACGTTACCATTTAGAAAAGTGTCATTTTCAATGACAATACTTTTCCAATTGCATACAAAATAGTATTCCAAACAGATTTACCGCTATTTACTGTTTTCCGCAGATTGCACAGAAAAGTTTGAATTTGAGATTAAAATTCGTGCGGGACGTATTTTAAAATAATAGTAAGAGATTGAAACTTTTAAAATAATAGTAAGAGATTGAAACTCTAAAGTTTTTTTTTTTCCAATTAAACCACTTATTATACATTCTAGGTCCATTCTTATTTTTATTATACAGGGATATTAAAACTAGGAAAGGACCTAAAATTGAGCCCTGAAGTACCCCCATTTTTATGTTAAATCCCGACGATATAACACCGTTCATATGAAAAAAATCCTATCCATAATTGAAATAAGATTTAACTAAGCTCAAAACTGTTTTATCAAATCCATAATGCTCAAGTTTCAAGACAATGTTTCGTGATTTACGTAATCAAACGACTTAGACTGGTCGCAAAAGATGCCTATGGCATCTTGTGAAGTCAAGCCAGTCCAAAATTTATTAGAGTTCTAAAGACCAATTTGTGTTTTGTTTCTATAATGACCGAGAAATATAATGTTCTGTGTTACTCACCCACAATGCTTCCGTCCGAGGTGGGCATTTCGGTGTTGTTGTGCAGCGGCATGTCGGTGTTGTTGTGCAGCGGCATGTCGGTGTTGTTGTGCAGCGGCGCCTCGAACACGTCATCGCTGCTGCCACTGCAGTTCAGCAGCTCGCCCACCGACGCTTGCTGCCCACACACATACGTCATCAAGTTAGCATTTGTCTTCAAGTTTACTTGCCACGCAATACCACACGTATCGTGGCATTATGCTGAGCGATGGCTGTGTTTCACAGATGTAACGCATTTTCTGTTTTAGCACAGTAGCAATACATGAGCACTTAATGCAACCAGGCATTATCTACCTTTTGAACTTTTGGGTTAAAAGCCTACACTGTAGTAAGCACACAACAAATAAGTAATAATTAAAATTGCGGAGAAATAGATGGATAGGCGAAATTCTGAAATATTTATTTGAAAATAGGTAAAAAAACATGCCTGTCTCCACTACGTAACCTAACATATCAAGATAGTTTTAGTTAGCTGACCTGCAAGCTCTCCTTGCTCTCGTGGCTGAGGTAGGTGGACACGGTGTCGACACTGTGCCGCCGGCCCGAGCGCGTGCTGCTGCACTCCGTGTCCGTGTGGCGCTGCTCCTCCGCCAGCTCCTCCGCATGCTTGTTGCTGTCCACCACGGCCGCGGTCTGCTTGTTGTGACCTGGCAAGAGACGGTCCTATTACTAACTGCGGATAGCACAGCTGACAATTTTAGAAGAACAACCGAGTCCAATAAACGCGAACGAATTTGACAGTAAACTTCAATCTGAAACTAATAGATATAGAATTTTGACATAACTTGTAAACTGTACAGGCCATAATCGAAACCATTTAGGTATGTATTTGGATAACGCACTTTTCTATAGCTTCTGCCAGTGACTTAAACCGCATGATTGTCGAGATTCTCGAGATAAAGAGTATCCTGTCCTAGTCCTGGAAATGATACGCCATACGCCATGTTTTTGTTTTTAGGGGGGGGTCTGTATGTATGCTTTTGCGGTTGCACAACGACACGCTTTGCTTTGCTTTGCTTTGCTTGGTAGTATAGATGCAGGTCTACCATTCCGTCTCTAAACCCTTTTTCCCGTCATGACCGGAGGGGTCATGACGGGAAAAAGGGTCAACTCCCCTCCTAACTGTGACCCTTCAGTGACGAAGTGGTTTCGGGCTCGGTCGTCACTAAACTCAGCTGACGGCGAGTAGGAGAGCTTAGTCACCTGCGCTAGGACCTGCGCAGTCGAGCGCCGTAAGCGGGGATGAAGGAGTCCTGGGGGGTTGAGCCGATCGGCACTGGCGGTAATGTGTCCGTGAGGCAACACGCCCCCCCTTGCCTTACGCAGACGGTGTAAGTGAGGGTTGTTTAGTTGCCAACCCAAGCGAGCACCCGATGTCGCACTGTAAACCAGCCTTGCGCACCTATATCTTCCTGGGAATCCTAACATTCGCACTCAGTGCGACGTTCCCAGGTGCGGGCTCCATGGAGGGTGGGAGCCAGGTAGATGAAGTTTTGATCTTTTTAGTATGAATGAATGACTGCTCTCATCTTTGGGACGGATCTGCCAGATACCAGCTTGATGCCCTCGAGTCAATTGATAAACGAGCCAAGAGGATCATCGGCGATGATAAGCTCGTCGAATTGAAGCTCCAAAGTCTTGAGCATCGACGCCGAGTTGCTGGCCTGTCGGTTTTCTATCGGTTACATTTTGGGGAGTGTGCGACGGAATTGCATAACTTAATTCCGCCAAGCCCGTTCCACCATCGGACCACAAGACGTACGGCGATGTGCCACCGGTACATGGTGGACATCCCACCAGGTTCCGACCCTAACGTGCGCCAATCGCAGACTGTCAATTGGCATGGGATCGTTGTACGTCAGGTTCCAGGGTCCGAACGGGCGGTTTGTCGACGTCCCTCGGGGGTGGGACCCGGTAACGAAGCAGCTGCTGGAAGAGACAGGGGAGACCATTTCCCCGCCAAACAACCCGGAGGCAACTGTGGCTGAACCTGCTGGAGCAGCGGGGTCGGCCGCCCCTGCCGTCACCGTGGACGCCGTCCCTTCATCGGGGGGGAGCTGGACGACGCAATGTTGTCCCCGGCTTCGGACTTGAGGGAGGACGGCTTCGACGAGGGCGACCTGTTTGTCGGGCTGCGACTGGAGGGTGACGAGGGTCTCACCTGCGATGGCGTCCCTTTCGTCGGCCTGTAAAGTCGTGCAGGCTAACCTCCACCACAGTCAGACCGCGACGGCTCAGCTCCGCCCATCCATTTTTTAAGCTTCCGTCGCGTGTGCAACCTTAATGGTTTAAGTTACACAGAAATCATGTATGACGGATATATTCTCCTTAAAATTATATAAAAAATATCCCACGACAGCATATGTCTATCTTTTAAGATTGACGCACAATAACACGTGTAACTCCCGATAGCTTAGCAGTTCGAAGCTTTCTGATTATATTTGTCTACTCTTATTTATAACACTCTCAGTCATCCCTAAGTCGCCTAGAGGCAGGCGATGCGTTGCGATATCAAAATTTCACGCGAACGAAGTCGCGGGCAGAAAAGCTAGTTCGAAAATAAAACTCAAGTATTAATTTCAGTTCAAATTGGATATCGATAAATTAGTAAGATTATTCCGATGCATAGGCATTTTAGTCGAGAAATCATTTATGGTCACAGAGTTAGATATCTGTGGGACTTTTGTTTCCGGGATGGACTTAAGAAGCATTTCTTCCAAGACTGCAAGACAGACGACATGGAATAGATCGTGCTGCCTTGATTTGACTCGCTGGGTCGAGTTCCTTTTTCTCGCAGCCTGAGAAGACCGATGGAGTCGCAGCCTAATAATTGTTAGGCCTTGTTCTGGAATTTGATGGTAAGACCCACGCACGTGGTTTATTTTCTATTGCCTCTTGAGGTTTGAGTTCTTGTGTCTGATTAGGGGGGATATTGTTCCAGGTTCTGGCCTTTTAACGCTAGCCTGAGGAGGGACGCAGATGTCACGTTTGGTGCATGCGGATTCTTGGTTCCGGCGGGTGTGCGGATGGCGTGGCCGACCCATTTGCCGAGGTAGGCCACATGCATTTCCATCTCGTTCGAGGAGGTCCATGAAGGTACCTGCGTGTTTTATTCTTCTGTTCCCGTTCTGAACGATATCTTCCCCCGTAGGTACGTGCTATGCGCGTGGCTCGTGTGATAAGCACAGAGCTGATGCCAAGGGGTTATTGACTCGCTATGCAAGACCGCTATGTAAGATCGCTATAAAGGACCGCTATAAAAGATCGCAAGTAGGAGCTAATTTAAGCTATTTTGAGAGAGAAAGTGAACCTCACTGTTCACTTATTGGTAGAAAGACCATGTAATTGAGGGGTTGGTATAATTTACAGTGTATGTTGTGTCTCGAGGGTTGAACATAGTCTTTTCTGCATCGAGCACAACTAATATTTATTTAATTAACTTAAACGATTGAGCTTAAAGTTATTGGCGGTTTACCTCACGTTCCCATACAAACGTCCCTGAGTTCGTATACTTTTTATGTCTCATGTTGATTATACGTTCACCCTGGAACGGAGACAGGGTGAGCGTGTATTCATGTGATTTTACAGGGTTTTAGGGAAGAGTGTAACTTCTGTATTGCATGTAAGTACCTGCATATGTACTGTTAACAATAAACTTTGTATTGTGTAGCAAGGTACGTGTTTAATTGAATCTTTCCCTTATTTATGTATACCCTACAAATTCACTATAGCACGGGTAGGTAATAAAACACGTCTGTGTCAGTTGCCGTGTTACAATTAATATTTATCTAATTAACTGTAACAATTTGTGACCGTGTTATAATATCCCTGATCCAGGAGCCGTGGATTAGGGGAGGCCAAATACGAGGACTATCCAATCTCGGTGGTAAGCTCCTTGTTACTACAGACCATGATCACCCTATACCATTCATCTATGTCACAGGTAACCTTAAAGCACAGCTCTTAAGCGACTTCTGTTGCAGCGATGTCTCTGCAGCTAGGCTGAATATGCAGCGTGGAGCCACAGGGATGGCCGTCGTCTTCGCCTCGATGTATATGCCTTTTTTTTTAGGGATGGGAAATCATCCAATGACTCCTCCCGCTCTGGATGTAGCGGGAGGGAGTGTCAGACTTCTACTGAACCCATCCATGTTCCTTCATTGCCCTTTGTGTTCCGGAGCCACGGTGTCTCTTGCGAATAATCCCGCGACTCCGGCAGGCGTCAGCCCTTTCGGGCCCCTCTGTGTTGCTGACTCTCTTTGAGGCGCGTGGAGCACTAACGCGCCGTCGACACGGCCTGTCGTCACTAGACGGACGGACGGCGAGCCACCCATAGCTCGCCGTCCACAGGCCCGCGCCTACGGTGGCCGGAGGTCACCAGGTAGCCCCCGACGCCCGCGGCGTCTACCACGGCGGCCGGGACGAGAGGGTCTCCTCTCCCTCTCCGCCACCTCCTTCGCTAGCATGACTGCTTCGCTGAAGGAGGCGACGGCGTCCCATTCCGTCTCGCTCCGGACCATGGCTTGGACCAGGGCCGGACGCGAGAGGTCACCGCCGATCGCCGCTTCGAGGACACAGCGGTGCCCCGCCCAAGCGGGGCACACCTGCACAGTGTGCACCACCGTGTCCTCCGGACGATGCCCGCAGTGGTGACACCCGGGCGTTTCCTCCCGCCCGATCGTTGTATATGCCTGAGGCGGAAGAACCGCCCCCACACAATCTTGACCGCCTCATCACACACTGCGAAGGCAGCGGAGATGAGGTGGTAATCGGGACCGACGCAAACGCACACCATCCACTGTGGGGGATGGAGACGCAGAATGAAAGGGGTAAGGCATTAGTTGACTATTTGTTCACAACTAACCTATCCCTACTAAACACAGGTTCGGAACCAACTTTCGTAACCAGACGCAGTCGTACCATCATAGACCTCACTCTGGCAACGGAGGGAGCAGCGGAACTCATCACTGGGTGGCAGGTCTCAAATGAGGCTTCCTGCTCAGACCACAGATGGATCCGCCTCGACATCCAGGTCTGTATACAACTTTAACAACCTAGGCGAAATCCGCGCAATACGGATAGAGCGCTATACACACGCAACCTCGCCTTATGGCTTGCCACACACGACGATCCGGAATCTCTTGCGGACACGGCACAGATCGACACGCAAGTTCAACAATTCACCGAATCGCTGATAAACAGCTACCACATAGCCTGCCTGGAAACGATTCCGCGCGACACACTAGGTAAACAACAGTGGTGGGGCGCGGATCTGGTGCGCAAACGTGGAAAGGTAAGGAAGGCTCTTAACAGAGCCATGAACACATGTAGTGATGAGGACTGGGACGCTTATTACGGCCAAATCCAGCTACAAGAAATGCATCAGATTCAGAAGAACTACAGGGTGGCGTAAATTCTGTGGTAGCATTGAATCATGCCAACAAGCAAACAGGGTAAGGAAAATATTGGCGAAACAGGACACACCTGAAGTCGCCACACTCCGGAAACCCGACAACACGCTAACCACGACACCTGAAGAAGCGAAACGCCTCCTAGTTGAGACTCACTTCCCAGGGAGCGTATTCGCACAGGTAAATGAATAGCACGACGTTATCCAAACGCCATCAGAACATGACTGGCTTTATGCAGAAAAGATGATTACACTGGAAAAACTTCAGTGGGCCATCAAAAGCTTCCAACCTTTTAAGGCACCAGGTCCCGATGGTGTGCTTCCAGCCTTACTACAGTGAGGCGGTACCGCTGTTGCTACAAGATTGGTACCCTTAATGCGAGCGTGCCTGGCCTTTAGATACGTTCCTAAACGATGGAGGGAAGTGAAAGTCATATTCATTCCGAAGCCAGGTAAAAGTGACTACACAAGCGCCAAATCCTATCGAGAAAAACAACAAGTTTTTGCTGAAGACAATGGAAAGACTGTGTGAGAGGGAACTACGAGATGGCGCTTTAAAAGCAATATCACTGCATGGTAACCAACACGCATACAGCTCGGGTAAGTCGACAGAGTCAGCTCTTCATCTGGTGGTTAGCCAGATTGAGGAAGCGATTCACCAGAAAGGGTCCTGCCTGGGCACTTTCATAGACATCGAAGGAGCCTTCGACAAGACAAACTTTTCCAGCATTAGAGCCGCCCTCTCCAGACACGGTGTAGAGCAGGTACTAACTGACTGGATTACTAATATGTTAAGCAAACGAGTGGTTCGCCTCGAGGAAGAGCCGCAGCTGGCCTTGATAGCCAGAGGCTGCCCGCTGGGAGGAGTGATCTCCCCTCTTCTGTGGAACCTGGAGATTAACGACCTAATCACCAACGCGCTTCGTTACTACACTATAGAGTATGCAGACGACCTCGCAATCCTCGTGCCAGGAAAGGTAACTGGAACGATCTGCAACCTCACTCAACAAGCACTACGTATCGTGGAAAGATGGTGCAAAGAATATGATCTGTCAGTTAACCCCACGAAGACTGAACTAGTCATGTTTACTCAAAAGCGAGCACTAGGCCACTACCGGCTACCTAAGCTCTTTAACACAGAACTCCAGTTGTCTAACGAGGTAAAGTATCTAGGCATTACACTAGATAGTAAATTAAACTGGAGCTCTCATCTAGACTACAAACTAAACAGGGCTTGCATCACCTTCTGGCAATGCAGGAAAATGATAGGGAAGAGGTGGGGCCTATCTCCCTGAATAATACTATAGTTGTATAGCGCAGTAATTCAGCCTATGGTAGCTTACGGGGCTGTTGTGTGGTGGCCACGTGCAAAGCTAGTTACAGTTATAAACAAGCTATAACACATGCAAAGGCTAGCCTGCATGGCGACGACGGGCTGCATGAGGACTACTCCGACTTCGGCGCTGGAAGCCATGCTGGGACTGCCCCCGCTACACTTGTTTATACAACAGGAAGCGACGATGGCAGCAGTTCGTGTTAAAACACTGGATCTCTGGGGTAAGAGAGAAACACGACACGCCGTTCTGCTCGAGGAGCTCAATAATAACCTCCCCTTAACAACAGCAATAAATGACCAGGTACCCAAGCAATTTATCTTTGATAAAAAATACAAAATCCAATTGTATGAGGATCATCGCTGCGAGGGACTAAGCCCTGCAGAACTGCGGATCTTTACCGATGGATCAAAAACAGGTACTGGCACTGGGGCGGGAATCTTCTCAGAGGATCTCAATATCCATATACCCACACCATTGGGGGGTCCACAACACAGTGTTCCAAGCTGAATGCATGGGCATTTCTCTGGCGGCATCAGCCATCCTAACCAGGGAAATTAAGGATCATTCAATACGTATACTTTCGGACAGCATGGCCGTCCTGCAAGCTCTGAACAGCCACACAGTTAACTCTGGGCTAATTCTCGAGTGTCACCAGCGTCTCAACCAGGTTGCTAGGCACAACAAAGTAACCATTCAATGGATCAAAGGACACAGCGAATCCCGAGGCAATGATGCAGCGGACGAGCTTGCCAGAAGGGGTTCGAGTATGACACCAATTGGACCCGAACCCTTTGTGCCGCTGCCTTTCGGGTACCTACACAATCTGGTAAGGAAACGCACCAGAGACAAACATCACAAGCTATGGGCTGACCATGGTGAGTGTAGGCAGGCCAAAGAGGCACTTCCCTCTATTGATGGCCGGTTCACAAAACAAGCCCTAAGACTGACTAAACAACAGTTGCGTTCAGTCACAGCCGTAACAACTGGCCACGGGTCTTTTAATAAATCCCTCTATGCTATAGGAGCCACTGACAGCCCACTGTGCAGAGCCTGTATGGAGGAGGATGAGACAGCAGCACACCTGCTTCTAAGCTGCCCGGTAGTCGCAGATTACAGGGCCAAGTACTTCGGTAACCCAGGTACCCTCTGTGAAATAGTTGGTAACACCAAAGCGTTGCTGGCCTTCCTTGGGGAGCTGGGGTAGATCGAATGACACATGTGTCCCACCTACACGCAAAATACGCGCCTAGTCGTGGAGTTGCGGAAACCAGCCCGATTTACATACATACATACATACATACGCCATGTTTTATCTAAACCCAATACAGACAGACTTACTATCGCATGTAACATTAACATGGATGACATAAAGAAAGAAATATTTATTTATTTATAGTATTCTTTTTTTACCGATGTGGAAATACAGACGATTTTATGTTAAAATCTTATCCCTAGAATCAATACTTCCTTACACAAGGTTAAACTTCGTCGTCGTCGTTTGTAGTTATCGTTATATATTGTTATTAAAACAGCAGTAAATTGAGTAATGCTAGAGAGATGAGCGCACAATACAACTTACTGAATATATTCAAGTTATGCAGTATCTGGCGGGCGAGGCCGGGCTTGCGGTCACGCGGCGAGGCGCTGCGGGCGCCCGCACGCGGGGCGGCGGCGTGCGCCTGCGCCGCGTGCAGCGACTGCGCCGACTTCACCGACTGCAGCGACTGCACCGACTGCACCGAGTGCACGCTGGAGCCCGTGTGCTGCTGCGGGATGCGTGCGCGCCGACCTAAGGAATAGGATGCAGCTATCAATCTGCCCTACGTCAATCTTACCAATTGTGTTGGTCTTGGCTTCCAGATTAACCTGATGCATTTATATAGTAATGTTTTATAGTTTACTAAAAGGACATTTAAACCTGATCTTTGTAGCAAAGGACATTCAACATTTCCGATAGCAAAGTGATACTAATTTTATTACAATGTAAATTACACAGGACATAAATTTAGTCACCTTCGAGCGGCGCCCGCTCGGGCGGCGGTGGCGGGTGCTGCGGGTGCTGGTGATGCTGATGGTCGCTATGCGGCTGGTGCGGTGTGTGCGGCGCGTGCGGCTGCGGCGGCGGGCCGGGCCGCGTCAGCGGGTAGGGCGGGTGCGGCGCGCGCCGCAGCAGCGCCACGGACCCCGCGCCGCCCGCCCCTCCCCCGCCCCCGCCCCCGCCCCCACCCGCACCGCCGCGCGCCGTCATGCGCGACACGGACGCCACCCAGCCGTCGAACGTCACCGTCTCCCCTCCGCCTGACCATGACTCCTCTAAAAGGCATTGTACCTGTGGGACATGTGCAGAATTATACAGCTAGCAATGACAGTGGCGGTCATAAAATCTGTCGATTTTCTGAATGTAATGTCCTAATTTTTTTTTGTTTCTATGCCCATAATAAAAAATTACATAATTATGTGCTTTTTGTGTGTGTCCGTTTTGATATGGTCTAACTGATAGATAAATAAACCAACAGGCTCACGTTGTGGTCGCCGATGCAGCATACTTGGTTGGATATGCCTTGAAGGGGGTTTAACTACAGGTTTTTTCTCCTGGTAACCCCCCAGGTTATAGTTCCAGGCAACACAGATAAAAGAATAACATGGTGAACTGTAGACATGAAGTATAGGTACCTCCATGGGCAACGGCTCGTAGTTGAGCTCGCCCCCCAGCGGCGGCGACACGAAGCGCGCCCACTCCCAGCGCACGCCGCGCCCGGCCGGTGACGTCACGCTGTAGCACGCGCGCCGCACGCGACACTCCACGCTGCCGCCCTCTGGTAACGACAAAACACCAAGCTTGTATGTTCGGATGACTGGATATGTGTGCCTCTGTCACGCAAAAACGGCTTAAGGGACTTGGATAATATTTGGGACACATAAATAGATATCCTGGAATAGGCAACTTTCTAACCCAGTAAATGGCATGGCTTATTGGGGACTGAGGAGAAAGTCGAAATTCAAAGCTGCTGCTGGCTTAGCGCTAAAGATTAAAAAATACCAGTACAGAGACCAAAATCATGTCAAAGTACTTTTGGTGTCGTAATAATTGTAAGTGGTAAAGATTTACAAGTACCAGGGGACTAGAAACATAATGTCTAAGTATTGCCAGGCCTGTAATTGTGAATGCAATAGATTAATTAACGAGGAGACCAGAAACATGCCAAAGTATTCTTGGCTGCAATTGAGAGTGCTAAAGACACAAACAACTAGGATACCATAAATATTAATCTATACTAATCTATACTAATCTTCTATAATATAAAAATGAATTGCTAAATGTGTTGGTAAGCGCATAACTCAACAACGGCTGGACCAATTTGCCCAATTCTTTTTTTAGAATATTCCTTGAAGTACGAGGATGGTTCTTACGGAGAGAAAAAATATAAAAATTGCCTGAAAAAGACTAAAAACAACACTTTTCTATGCTCCCATACAAAAGATTCGTAATAATACTTAAAAGTCAATTTGAACTTTAATACCATTTCATAAAGTTTAAGTATTAGTGGAGAGGTTTCGGGAAGGCAAAACAATTGAGTGACGTTTGTATCGTATAAATATTGACATTAGTCAAATACAAATTGTCTGTTAGTAAGAGTAAGAGAGTAGCGGGGTAAGTAGGTAGGTAGACAGGTAGCCAGTTGACGGGAGCGAAGCCGCGGGGTACAGCTAGTATTATAAAGAGGTAACATTTGTTTGTAAGTTTGTATGTAGGGGGTAATCTCAGGAACTATTGGTCCGATTTGAAAAATTGTTTCACTGGTAGAAAGCTACATTATTCGTGAGTGCTATAGGCTATAAATTATAAAGATATCATGCATATTAGTCGAACTATCTCAATTTTTGTCTATCCAGGCGAAAAAAAATAGCTCTTACAACAAAATTATTTGCGTGCGCTGCCTTAACAGTTGTATATAATTGAAAACAATGTATGGCAACCTGGTCCGCCTAGAATAGTTCTACAAAAAAGTCCGCGGCACCATATTTCTATCTTTTATATTTTAGCAGATATAGTAGCTTTTATGTGTTAAAAAAAAGTATTTTTCAACGTACTTATCTTTGGACGATTTTTTAAACAACAAAATATTAAACCTTATCGAAAAAAATGTTATTATGATCACAAGAACATCATAGAGATACGATTTGCGCAAAACAGTATGTCAATTGGTTGAATAGTTTCGAAGATAATATAAAATTACTAAATCGCAAAACGCCGCCCGCGCCGTCCATTCACGAACCGCATTAGAACATGCTTTGTACGGACGTTTTATCCATTTACCCATAGACGGCGTTGTGCAATTACGTCATTTTTCTGAATCGTGGTGTTAAGATTTTCCGCGGATTAATGACCCTCTCCAGTTATTATTTAACTTTTATCGTTTGGTAGGTGAGTTGTACGTAGTTGGTTGAATGTTGTTGGTCTTTAAAATTGTTTTGGTTGCTCGGTTTCTCAAAACACAATTACAATATTACTTCGTTCTCATTCTTCGAGTTCGAAGCTGTGATATTTCTGTTTTTGGGATATCGGACAGTTTCAGCGATTGTTTATCATGCCTAAAAGGATATCACAACTTTCCCGTCAGACATCCCAGACATGAGACAAGAGCAGCTCGAGTACGCCGTACGGAAGAGCCTCTCGAGGAATAAAATATTTCGCAAGCACGCGCTGGGAAATCTAGCTCCGAGCGTTCACAGCGGCTTGCTAACCAAAGCTGGAGAACATCGCAGGTCCGTGCTCGGGAATCTAGCGCTGAACGTGCACAGCGTCTCAGTGATTTAAAGCAGCATGTCTCTGCAACAAGGGACAGGGAGTCTAACGCTGAGCGCTCGCAGCGGCTCGCTAGCCTAGCTACATACATATTATTATGCAATAAAAACAAAACCCTCCTTTTGGCCGTCAGGAAATAAATCATAGCAGTCAGTACTAACCGAACCACACTCATAATTTCATCACAAGTTAAAATGTTTACCGCCCAACGAAGTGGGCACGGGTCAGCTAGTCATAAATATTTAACATCAGGCCCTAGCAGCTGAAAAAAATGCCATGTCAGAAAAAATAAATGGCAAAAGCAGGTAAAACTGTGAGATATGCTAAGAAGTATTTAAACTTTTAAATTTATTATGTTAGTAGGATTACTCATTTTGATGTGATTGGATTTCTCACTGCAGTCAGTTCTAAAGTTCACTCAGACGAAGTTGCAGGAAGAGGCTATTTAAAAAAAACTGGCCAAGTGCAAGTCGGCCTTGCATGCAAAGGGTTAATTTTTTTAACATGTTTTTATAACATTACAGACTTCTTACAGGTTTTCTTGTAATCCTTAGGTATAGCAATATTATCTGCATTTTTATCAAAATGTTTTGTCTCAATAGTTTCGGATAGGGGTAATTTTTCGTCTATATTCTTGAATAACTTCAAAACTTTTTATATAATATACAGTTTAAAAAACCTTTTTTTTTATTTTCTAGTTTGAAAAGTGCGCCCATACTATTTTTTTTTTTATTTACATCACGCGTCCATGTTTGGGTCACAGACGTCCTATGTATACAAAATTTGAACAGAATTGTCCAGTAGATTTGGAGAAAACTGGCTGTGACAGACAGACTGACTGGCAGTCACCCGAGTGATCCTATAATGGTTCCATATTTTACTCATGTCAGAACTTACATACCCAAAAAAAAAACACTACAAAGTAAAAAATAACTTTAAATTCGGTGTTTTTGTTAGTTTCTTCGTATTTTGACACCGACTTCCGAATTTAAAGTTATTACTTTGTAGCGTTTTTTTTTTAGAAGTCGGTTGTATTTTTTTGTAAAACGTTTTTTATTTTTCACTTTTTAGTGGTGCCCCACACCTAACAACACCACTACAAAATCGCAGAAAAAAATACGCAATTTCGATTATCACAGAATCATTTAAATAGTCAAATTCCAGCGATTTCGATTTAAAATCCAAAGTTCGTAACCGATTTTGATATGATTTAAATGTGACCAATCTGCAAGTATATCCTTTCAGATAAAACAAAAATTTTTAGGTAACAAACATAAAAAAAAAACACAACCAAATTGATAACCTCCTCCTTTTTGGGAAGTCGTTTAAAAAAGACTTAAAAATTCAGTTATAATAATATCCCTGTATCACAAATTCAATTCCAGTCTAGAGAAGTTGTCCATGAAAGCTGCAAAGTGATAATGAAAGAAAATATGCAAGCACAGCCAAGGGCAGAAGCTATTTTATTTATATAAGGTGGAAGCTACAGGGTAACCCGTGAAATTCAAATATTTTTATGTTTTTTGCAATTTGCCGGTCAGTGTGAAGCTGTATGTTGAACAAAATACGGTTCGCGATCGTAAAGAGCATTTATCTAAAGGGTTGTAACCATTTCAATCATCAATATGACCCTCTAAGTTCATAGAACTCGATTGAATGTTATTTCGTGAAAAAGTCATTCAATCGAGTTGTATGAACTTGGAGGGTTATATTGATAATTAAAATGGGTATAATTCTTTAGATAAATATGCGTTACGGCGGTGAATCGTATTTTGTTCAACATACAGCTTCACACTGACTGGTAAATTGCAAAAAACATAAAAATATTTGAATTTCGCGGGCTACCCTGGCGCATCCACCATAAGGCAAATGTAGTAGTAGGTAGCAGCTGCTTGTAAAAGGTGAAATTTTAATAATGTGTGCTATTTCACCATATTGATAATCAACTTGAGCCCTTTCTATGTGAGATCTTATGTTTTCACTTTAACATACCTGGAGTGTCTAAACACTGTGTCAGGGTCCTGAGGTTCACATAATGTCCTCTCAGGGTTGGATCAGCATCCGCAAGAACTACCCTCGTCAGTTTCTTAGCATGGGCTCTCTCCAGGGTCCGTGTGACGCCCGGGGTGTGCGGCAGCCACTGTCCATTACACTGCCACTCCCACACCACCACGCAGTGAACCGAAGACATCACGGATTATGGCATTTGAACTGAAAAGGAATACTTTTACAATACATCTTTATATACCTAATAACTTGTTAAAACCATGTTTTTAAGTAGTTATGCTTAAAAACAGGGTTTTAACAAGTTTTCTTATGTTCAACTAAATCAATAAGTCACTGCAGGAAGCTGTTAATTATAAGTGTAGTTAACATTTTGTTTTAGATACCTTCTCTTTTATCATCATGTTCGAGGTGGTTTCACATATAATTATGTAAACACAGCAGTCCACTTTTATAATAACATGAGATTCCACATTACATAAATATTAAACACTAGACGACCCGCGCAACGTCGTCTGCGTCACATTTTTCATTACTGCTCCGCTCCTATTTGTCTTATCGTGATGATATATAGCCTATAACCTTCCTCGATAAATGGGCTATCTAACACTGAAAGAATTTTTCAAATCAGACCAGTAGTTCCTGAGATTAGCGCGTTCAACCAAACAAACAAACAAACTCTTCTGCTTTATAATATTAGTATAGATTCTCTATTACACATAGTAATGATCCCTTCGACGTCTTCGTAAAGTTTGTGTTTGCTTTCACTAGTTATCAGAATGTTTACACACTGTGTGGACAAATGTGTCAGAGAAATCAACTATGTAATATGGCTCAAGTTTTCCACATCAATAACGAAAGAGCGCTCACCTGTTTTCACGAAATAATACAAACTATCGGTATCGCTTGCTATTTGAGCACAAGATTACATTTTCCTAAATAATAACTATCAACAACCAACACTTATTAAGCTACTGGTCATAAAGTCCCTGCCATTTGAGAAAAAACAACTCCTGCATTAGCGTTAAGCGCGTCCTTCTTTTCCAGCACTTATTTTTGAATTCCAGGCTACTTATCCAAAAGATTTCTTCGTAATAATCGATTAAGTTTAATTTGTTTTCGACACAAATAACTTTTACCAAACTAATTGAATAAATTAACAATGAATGACAGCTAGGTTGCGTTCGAAACTCGTCATACCGATGTGCATACCGATTACCGTATAAGAAAACCACTGAGGCACAATCCGTCAGTGAAGAAAACACATTTCATGTCTGCAGCTTAATATTAATTATGTCAAATTTAGAACCACATTAGAGTCGAACTGTTTTTAATTATATTCATTTTTAACAAAAAAATATGATTATATTTAATTATGTAAGAAATAAAATAAAAAAAGGAAATGTATACAGAAAATAGAATTCAAAGGACAGATTTATTATCTTCTCTGAAGTTGGTGTTCGGATTTTCGGAATCGGAACGCAGTCCATCGAACAGATAATAAAACGCGTACAGAGCGTGCAGAGCGTAGGTTGGCGTAGGTACCTACGGTACAGAGTAGACATGGGTAGTTCGCGAACGATTGAAGTAAATGAACTACTTCATTTCGAAAAATAAACTTATCATTCCTTCAGTTGTCATCCAAATGTGTCTCTCCTTCATTTAGTTCAGTCGTTCTTTTCGCTCGCGCCACCTGTGCGCGCGCTGCACTAATTGAATGAAAGAAGAACACGATTGACCACAAAAAAACTGTCCCAATTATTATTTGTTAGTATGTAGTAATTGCAAATAATTTGCAACATTTTAAATAAGTGTAAATGTAATAGGTATGTAAATATCCTGTAAATAATTAATTACTGTACATATTTCGATTTTTAAATACGACTACCTAGACAAAATGCATATGTCTAACTACCAGTAAAAAGAACAGAAAACATACTACATAATAAAATAGATTTGCAAATTATTCATTTCATGGTTGACAGTCCTAAGCCTGTTTAAAGTTTGAAGGAAAATCGAGATAGGTAGGTATAAAAGTGAACTAAGTGAATTGCAACATTCGTCGTAAATCAATGCCTCGTTAGTCGTTCTGATTCGCTGAACTAAATGAAGTATTGAACTACATGAGTGGACTAGTTCGTTGAGCGAAAAGATATACTTCATTCATTTTCTTTTCAAAGACACATTTTGCGCATGTCTAGTACAGAGCATGGTGGGTGGAGAGACGAGAAGGGCGATCCATAGAGAATGTCTATGGGGCGATCTTATAACGGGGTTACTACATCTATTTAAATCATTCCATTTGTCACGGTTATTACATCTATTTAAATCATTCCATTTGTCAAATATGTTCAAAGAACCAACCCGTATAACTATTAATACTGCTACATGTATTGATAATGTTTTTTGTTGCTGTGACTTCTTAGACAAAGCTGTTGTTAATTATCTGCCTTCCGATCACAGTGGACTAACAGTATCTTTTGAGTCCAACATGACAATCCAAAAAGTGCAGATACAATCCAGGCCAATTACAACCGGCAAATTAAATAAATTTAATAGCACCTTAATCGGTAAGTTAAGTGACCAGGGCTTCACAATGAACAATGGTAATATTTTGTATAGAGAATTATTTTCACTAGTACAAACTGAGTTCAATGCCACTTTTAAGCAGCAGACTAGAAATATATGCCCTAAATTTGTATTTAGTGACTGGGCAACTAAAGGAGTCAGAAAAAGTAGAGAAAGACTTTATGAACTTTATGGCCTTAAGCCTTTTATCAACACGGAAACTTTTAATAAGTATGTAGCTAGTTACTCAAAAATTTTTAAGAATACTTGCAAGGCAGCAAAGGCCCTATACATAAGCAACAAGGTTAAATCAGCAGAGAATAAAATTAAAACAGTTTGGAAAATTATCAATAATGAAACGAACAGGAACAAAAAACATAATAATGATTATACATTGCGAACTTCACGTGGACTCATAAGCGAAAGCAAAGAAGTCGCTGAAGAATTTGTAAATTTCTTTACCAGTATTCCAATTAAAACTACTGAAACCTTAAACTCGTCGCCCTCACTTTCTGTTGAATTATTGAAGGCGAATGTTTCAGCCTGCCCAATTGAGTTTAACTTTAAGCATATAACCCCAACTGTATTAATAAAAGCTTTTAAGCAAGTCAAGGTCAAATTGACAGAAGATCTATGGGGTATGTCTGTAAAAGTTTGTGCCTCCATTATTGACACTATAGCACCGTATTTAGCTTTTGTATTCAATCTGTGTGTAGATCAAGGGGTTTTCCCGGACCTTATGAAATACAGTAAAGTTATTCCTTTATTCAAATCCGGGGACAGTAAAGATACCAATAACTATAGACCCGTCTCTGTGTTGCCGGTTTTCAGCAAGGTGTTTGAAAAGGTTATGCTAAATCAAATGCTCAGTCACTTTAATGAGAATAATATTTTACATGACAAACAGTACGGTTTCACCAAGGGGCGCTGTACAACTGACGCTGGTGTAACTTTATTAAAACATATCTTCAATGCGTGGGAAGAGGCGCAAGATGCCATAGGTATCTTCTGCGACCTATCGAAAGCGTTTGATTGTGTGAGTCATGAGACATTACTCCTGAAACTAGAGCATTACGGACTAAGTAAAACAGCCTTGAACTTAGTAAAATCGTTTTTAAATGAAAGACAGCAGCTAGTTCATATAAACGGCAAAAATTCAACAGGATTAATCGTGAAAATGGGGGTACCACAAGGCTCAATTTTGGGTCCTTTCTTATTTCTAGTTTATATAAATGATTTGCCCTATATTTTAGAAAATAAACTCAATATGGTGTTGTTTGCTGACGATACATCTTTGATTTTTAAAGTAAATAGACATGCAAACAATCTTGACAATGTAAATAACGCTCTAATGAAGGTACATGATTGGTTCACTGCTAATAATCTAGTGTTAAATGAGAAAAAAACGAAGTGCATTCGATTCACTTTACCAAATGTCAAAAGTAATAATTGTGACATAATATTGAACAAGGAGAAACTAGAATTAGTCGAAGAAGCAGTTTTCCTGGGGATTAGGCTAGACTCAAGGTTACAATGGGGTCCTCATTTAACATCTCTTGCAGGAAGGCTAAGTTCAGCAGCATATGCTGTTAGAAAAATTCGCCAGTTTACAGATGTTGAAACCGCTAGACTAGTCTATTTTAGTTATTTTCACAGTATAATGTCTTACGGTATTTTACTTTGGGGACGGGCTGCTGACATCGAGTCTATTTTCATTTTGCAGAAAAGAGCCATCAGAGCCATTTACCATCTGCGCCGGAGAGATTCTCTAAGAGAACTGTTTAAAGAAATTAACATCATGACGGTCCCTTGTCAATATATTTATGAAAATATTATGTACGTTAGAAAGAATCTACATCTTTTCAGTAAACGAGGCGACAGACATAACTATGTCACTAGAAATAGGAATCAGTTAGTTCAACCAGGTTTCAGACTTGCTAAAGTAGCAACATCTTTCATGGGATACTGTTTAAAGTTTTATAACAAAATACCGCCACATATACTAGAACTAAATGAGACGAAATTTAAAAACTGTGTAAAACGCACACTATGCAAACAAGCATATTATAAATTAGGGGAGTACATTGACGACAAAAATGCTTGGCTCAATGCTGGTCCGCTCCACAACGACTAAAATGCCCGAACTTTGATGAAGATGTGAAAACATTGTTGGACCTGCTGAAGATTGTAAGATTATCTTTGCATTGTATAGACTCATTAAATAATCTAACCATGATTTTGTAAAAAGGCAGTGTTTAAAAGAGTGTCCATGGAGTTTCTTGCACGTTCTTCTCCATAGGATCTACTCTTTGGAACGTGCAACTGCCGCGCTGGAGATAGGGTCGGTGAGTTTGTTTTGTTGCAGAATAACTTGCTACTCTTGTCGCTAGCGCGGCAGAATTAGCTTCATCTATTTGACTGACATACCTTGACTATTCAAAAGTGCCTGTAAACTGGTCTATTTGAAATAAAGGATTTTGTATTTGTATTTGTATTTGTATTTGTATTTGGGGACAAGTTAAAAAATGTCCACAGTAACGGTTCAAAAACGTTCGAGATTCCGGAATGGTGCTAGCGAAACTGCAGGCCTGCTGGGTTTGATATGAATGTAGACGGATTAACCTGTCGTTGCACTGAATCTTTGTTGAAGGGATTGCGATTCTTTCCGAAAAACCAGATCGATTTTTATATTGTTTGGATTGTAAGCTAATGTATTGATTTACAAAAAAATCGATATCTAAAAGATCGATTTCTAAAAAGCCAATTTTATTTTCAAGTTTGCATTAAAATGTAAATACAAATTCATTTTATGAAAAACAATTAAGATACCATAAAAAAATGATCGCTTTTCAGTAAAAACAGTTTTTTAATTAATTTTTAGAATCGAATGGCTATTTTCAAAGGTGAAATATTGATTCACTAAATCGATTCAGAACTGCATATCGATTTAAAAAATCCATGTTTTGGGTCTGAAAAATCGATTCTTCGATAAATCGATGTCCGATCGCCATCCCCACTTTCTTGCACCTAAAATACAACATTGTAACTATAGCTGAAAAGCCGCAGCTGCTCTGAACTTGAAACTTCAAAATATACCGGGAATTCTGTATAGTATTGATTTTGGCTTGGCTCAGCCCATAGATTATACTGGGCTCACCCCAGCTCACCCTGGCTCACCCGGCTGTCGTTCGAGTGACGGATCTGCGCTGCGCGACGCCATCTTGACTTAATTGTGTTGATTGATTGGCGGTGAATCAACGCAGTGCGGGTTATTTCTCCGTAATTTTCAAGTAAAGTAAACAAAATTAGTGCTTTTAAATCATACAAACTTCTTCAAAAAGTCACTAAAATGTCCTACAATAAACAATGTGAGTAAAAACATATTAATTACCCCTTGGTATTGTAACCTTTTAGATTACAATGATAGTCAGAAATCAGAAATGATTATTTTTGTAATGCTTGTGGTGTTTTTGCGAGAAGTACTTTGCTGTGATTTTAAAACGTGTAGTGCATAATATGTTTGCTGTTTACAAGCTCCGTTTTCTATAAGCCAGTAGTATAAGTACTCCATTTTGAGAATGACTAACAATAGAACAGGCGCAGTATTGATCGGCCCCGACCGTCACTCGCCGCCATCCCGCGTTACATCGCTAATTCACAATAGTTGAGTTTTAATTTGTTGCTGACGTCTGCGTTAATTATGAGTTTTCAAACTTAGGAACATTGTTAACAGTGTTTATCAGGTACTTACTAAAAATTCAAGTTGACTTAGTCTCAGTACTGCAGAGTGTTGACTGGAAACTACACAATGATGGCGATCTTTGCTGAGGATCTTTTCTTTGATTGAAGAACTCAAGAAATCAAACATAATTTATAAAATATTTGTCTTCTATTGTTGCGTGTATACCTGATACTAGTTGATTTCATAGAAGTGCAAATTAACTCAACTAAAATAAGTACCTAATTTTTTGGAGTCTTGCTATTTATGCGAAATGCCGGTTAAAATTTACTTTATAGCCCGCTGATTTAAGGGTCGGGAGGGGTTGGAGGGGGGAGGTGGGGGGGAGGGGGTGCCCTCTGCACCACCCCCACCCCCCGGAGCCCCACGGTTATGGAGATATCCATGGTTAAAGTTTTGAGGTTAGAATAGCATTTGAGTTAGAAAAACAGGTAAAATTGAGTATTGTTTAGCAGGAGGAGGGACGGGGAGGTGCCCCCTATGCCCTAGCACCACTCCCATGTAAAGGCGACAGGCTGTTCTTGAGAAAAACTAATTATAGTAACCTAACCTCAAAAAGTTTTATATTCAGTCCGGAGGCCCAGTCGACGGAGCCCCGCTTCGCGGGGCTCCTACTTCTGAGTAGTTTATAAAAAAATAACCTCGAAGGGAATGGCGGGGTCTATTCGCTCGCTTCGCTCGCTCACTCGACCCCGCCATTCCCTTCTAACCTAACCTGTCCGAGTCGGGGTGCCCACAAGTCCAGAGCTCGCTTCGCTCGCTCTTGCATCCAATAGCACTTCACTTGGTTCACATTTATTCCGTACTTTATGTATGTGAATATATAAAAATATTATATTTATGAAAAAAAACAAGATATAAAATTGAACAAAAAACACTTCTAACGTTAACGGAACGTGAAATGTCAACTTTGACGTCTACCATGACAATTTATCTAACCTAAAAATTTGCAAATGGCGTACTATTTTCGTACTTTTTTGAAACTTTAATGAATTTTATCTCGTAAACCGTGATTCTCCGCACCTTGCTACTTTGTAAAAGGCTTTTTATTCGTGAGTACTATCTACAAAAAAAATATGAACTTCCAAAGCCGCGGGCTATAAAGGAAATTCGAGCCCACTATGAAAACTCCAATTCACCATTTTTGTCTTTCCACAGATAACACTAGATTCTCAACGGGGCGCTACAACACTCCAGGACAATTTGTAGCTGCTGGGGAGGTAAATTCAATTGATTAGAAATGTTACTAATCCACTCAACTAACCGGAGGGTAAAAGAGTAGCAACTAAAACTTTCATTAATTTTATTAGATGTGCTTTGTTAAAAAATAGATGTGACAGTGAATGTGAACTTCCACTTGATTTATTACTTGTATATACAGAAAGTAATACAGTAACACACGTAAGGAACTATCTTCACCCAGTCTCATACCCAGTTCCTGGAATGGAAATTATCATAAATTGATGTTTCAAATTTTCAAGCACATGTCAACTGCTGTGATTGTAGAATGTATTTGTCATCAGCCAATTACAATGCTTGACTAGCATTTAATTTGAAACACTGATAATTTTGTGTCAGGAACTGGGTGTAAATGTTGCTAGTGAGGTAGTGAAGCATCCTGTGTTTGACTTCTCATGCACACAGAGTGCTATTGGACCTTATGTAAAGCCTTTCTCCTAGCAAGAATCTCCTATCAAATGATACTTGACACTATAGACATAGCTGGAATATATAAAAGAAAGAGGTATATTCTAAGGAGTGATCTATATTTTACATAATGTCAGTCTTATTGCCACTTAACAACAAGTATTCCAATTATTAAATGAATTCATAATGTCTGTTACCGCAGTGCTTCGGCGAGCCCCGAGAGCCCTGGTACTGGCCACACAAAGTCTTCAGCTACCCTCTGATTTAGCTCAAGTCCTACACATCTTCTCCCAACATTGTATGAGATAAATGCAAAACAAAAACTTGCTCACAATCCCTTACAATGTTCGGTATCCACCAGGACATTGTCCAGTTGAATAATAAACCTCAGGGATGTTCTCAAGGTGTTGATGCGAGTATCTCAGAGGATAGCTCTGTGGTTTGAGAAAGCGGTATGGTCACGAAGACACAATTCGTTAACATACAGCATTCTCTAGACTTAAGTAGACATAAGCTACTCCGGATTTCTAACATGTGACAACCCTCTGAAATTGTTACTATGAAATTTCTTGATGCAATAATGCCATTCGGTCTCCAATTGGTGATATGATGAGGTTGCAATTTTACTGGGAGACAGACATGATAGAAATACGGTTGTTGATGGGTGATGTGAGCCCACCATCACTGTGTAAGAGATGATGGAATGTTGCTTTACCCCAAGCTCTTTTTTATTTTCTACAGATTTATGTTTGCTTCTTAAAACCCAAAGCCCTTTTGTTTTCCACATACTTTTCTTGTCATTTATTTAATTTTCAATGACCAGCTTCCCACAGCAGTATGCTGTCTCCTCGTTTGTTTTAATTTGATGCGATTGAAAGAGTGAATGTACCAGCGAGTGAATGGTGGAGCGCATCTCCCACTAGGCTGAATGACGCCAGTTGGTGTCGGGCGGGCTGCAATCGGACGTCGACTGGAAGCCCTGGAAAGATCCTACAACCATGAACAAACGCTCATCAGTGAGTATAAATTGTTTATGCGTTTTCGGTGCAATTTGTTCTGCATCCGATCCGCATCGTACAAAATACGGTTCGCCACACTGTATGAGCTTTGTAGTACAAACCCAAGTCGCACCTGTGTGTTGTTATTGCCCGTCAGACCGTATTTTATCTGACGCGGAGTCGGTGCATGAGCGTGGTTGTTTGAGCGGACTGGTCTGGTTCTATCTGAATGCTCTTGTTGTGGGCTTATTGGGGTATCTTAAGTAGACGTTGCGAATGTTGGGTGTTTCAATATGTACTATGTCACTAGACGTTCGGGCAGACGCCGCGCAAGCAGCAGCAGCAACAGAATCTGCAGTCGGTCCAGGTGAGCGAGCGTGTAGTACTGACTCCTCCGCCTCCTCACTCGACTAAGTGCTTGGCATACGAATGCGATGTAACCCTTAGCTAAATGTACTAGAAGTACCAAATTCCCTTGCAGCTCATGCACATTCTTTTTCAAAAGATTAAGCGATTAGACGCAGCGTTTAGTGTAGATGCTTAAGAAATGTTTAGTAGAGTCGAATTGAGGAAAATAATATTATCTGATAATATTATTTTTATATTTTTCAAGTATTCTATATTAATTATTTTATTGCTAACATCTTACAATGAAAGAAGAAGTCTCATAGACTCAGGTAGTTTGGGAGTAAAGTGACAAATTAGTAAGATGTTTGTTCCGCAGCCGGCGCAGAAGGACGAAGACGTGAAGATGACGGACGTGGACATGACCGCGACGTCCAAGGACGAGGACAGCGCCGTGAGCGTGCGCCCGCACTGGATGAAGAGCAAGCTGCCTGGAGGTGAGACTCACACACACTAACAGCATGATGACTGATCCATACGTCGAAAGTAATTGTCTGTCTGTTTGTTATCTCTTGACATTTATGGCTGAGGTCGCCTCCACATGCTTGGTGTTTGCCACAAACAGTGACCAACACCAATCACGTGCCGAACACCGACCACAATCACCCAACACAAACACGGTATCCACATTCTTGGCGAACGTACTAGTATATTCCGGATTGGCAAACATGGTGGACTATTTTTAACCGACTTCCCAAAAAGGAGGAGGTTATCAATTCGGTTGTATGTTTTTTTTTTTTTTTTTTTTTTATGTTTGTTACCTCATCTCCGACAATTATGAACCGATTTGAAAAATTTTTGTTTTATCTGAAAGGATATACTTGCAGATTGGTCCCATTTAAATCATATCAAAATCGGTTACGAACTTTGGATTTTAAATCGAAATAGCTGGAATTTGACTATTTAGATGATTCTTTGATGATCGAAATTGCGTATTTTGCTTTTCTGCGATTTTGGAGTGGTGTTGTTAGGTGTAGGGCACCACTAAAAAGTGAAAAATAAAAAACTTTTTACAAAAAAATACAACCGACTTCCAAAAAAAAAACACTACAAAGTAAAAAATAACTTTAATTTCGGAAGTCGGTGTCAAAATACGAAGAAACTAACAAAAACACCGACTTCCGAAATTAAAGTTATTTTTTACTTTGTAGTGTTTTTTTTTTGGAAGTCGGTTGTATTTTTTTGTAAAAAGTTTTTTTTATTTAAGACTACAACACTGCTGCCATTAGAAAAAGGATGTATCTACACAAAACAAAGTACTAAGACTAGAGTCACCATAATTATTTATTTTCACAATAGTGCCTTTAATGGTCTTGTTGAAATAAATCATTTGACTTTTACTTACTCAATTTCCGACCATACTTTATTTTCTTCAGTCAGAAATCGATTTGTGTAGATACGTCCTTTTTAGGGTTCCGTAGCCAAATGGCAAAAACGGTACCCTTATAGACGGCAGAATAGAACTGAACAAGGGTCTAGATAAATCACAAACACGTTACTCAAACATCTATCCACACGTTCGTGTTTGTTGTTCGGTGTTCGCTGTTTGCCAGTGTTTGACAAGAATGTGGAAGCGGCTTGAAAGAGATATGATGGATTTGGATTTAACTCGGCGATGGATAGACAATTTAATTTAATTAAATAATATTTAAATTAAATAAAAAAAAAAAAAAAAATTAATTAATTTAATTATTTTTTTTTGTTTTTTTTTTTTATTAATTTTTTTTTTTTTTTTTTTTTTTTTTTTTTTTTTTTTTTTTTTTTGGATAGAGAAAGATAATTTTGTCCCGGGTTTACGTTACCTACCTGAGAATAGGTTCCGACTTTCACACGGATGAAGCCGCTCCCAGAAGCTAGTACTCCTGCCAATGACAGTACTTATCGTCATTTTGAGTATTTTATTAACATTTTCTCAAAACTTATGCAATCCAATTTCGAAATAGGGATGTTCCTTGTCCGAAATAATCGTGAATTTTTGTTTAACCGCGCCATTAAGAAGCTCGTATCGCACAGTATAATAATTTAAGTGACAGGACATAATCGTTTGGTTCGTTTCAATAATGGAACGAAAGAAAACCGTAATTTGTACTGATAAAATGTTTAAAGTCCACACCATTACCAAACAATTCATTCATTAACTAATTATGTACGCTGGGTACACAAAATGCTAGAGAAGATAAGAATAAAAGAAAGATTAGTAGTTTTTTTTTTCTTAAGTTTAGGTCTAGCAGCCATGCTACAGTTGGTATAGATTGATACAGAATCATAGCAAATACTAGCTTTTGCCCGCGACTTCGTACACTCATAAACCTATATGCTCAATTTCAGCCGTCTACAACCAATAGTTTCGGTGGTGCATTATCTGTAAGTCACTCAGTAACGAAAGAATTTTATATAATAACTAGCTGACCCACGCAACTTCGTCTGCATCACATTTTCCATTAATGCTCGGTTTCTTTTAGTCTTGGCGTGATGATATATAGCCTATATCCTTCCCCGATACATGGGCTATCTAATACTGAAAGAATTTTTCAAATTGGACCAGTAGTTCATGAGATTACCCCCTACATACAAACTTACAAACAAATCTTACCTATTTATAATATTAGTATAGATTATAGTATAGAAGTATAGATTAGGATCATAAACCAGCAGCACCACGTTTCTGCTTGCAGTGAAGAAAGTGAGCAACAAGGAGCGCCGCCGTCGCCAGAACGAAAACCTGCGGCGCCTGCTGACGCCCAAGAACGCGCTCATGGTGCTCAACGAGATGATGCCCAACGAGCAGGTGGCTAATGTTAGTGTTGTCTTCTTCACTCACAGGGTACAATGGACGCGCGTGGTTTATTTGTAATAGTTGCTCCACACAATACAGACTATGAACTCTGATTTCTATCACACTAACATGTATCTGCTTTTTTGTACAAAAAAAAATCTACAGAAGCTTTTGGTAGTCTGTATCATGTGGAACTGTGGAACTATCATAAGAGGTCAAGAAGGGCCTATGGACACTAAATAAGATGGCCAAGGGTGTTGCTTTCGCAGCCGCTCTATAGTTCGACATGTATAACATAATGTTGGTCGGGCTATGGGAAGGTGATGGAAGTGTACAATCAGTCAGCGAAACCAATTATTGCCATTTTACATAGCCGGTTTAATTTTAGTAAAGACCTAAGACACAGCTGTTTCCAATGCTGAACAGTGTTGCGGCTCTTAAAACAAAGTCGAAAAAAAAAACATTTTCTTATTTTCAACTTGCTTAAGGTGAATGTTCCAACCAGACCGCGAACGTTATATGTTACAACGCTCTAAGTTCATAAAGCTCTAGGAATGACTTTTTCTGTTTTTTGTTCCTACGCCTTTATGAACTTGGAGGGTTGTATTGGTGATTATAATTCTGTTACTACATACGTCTTACAGCCGCGAATAATATTTTAATCAACATACAACCTAGCACTGGCCTGCAAATTGCAACAAACGCAAGAAATTTTGAATTTCGCGGGCTGGTTGGAGCAGTCCCCTTAAGGTTTAGTATTGTTTGACAGTGTCTAGCCAGCTGAGCGTTGCCCTTGAATAGTAATAATATATAGTGATCAAGCTAGACCGTAGGGCTGTATCAACGCCCTAGCGTATCTAGTGTAACAATCCTCCACATAGCATTTTGTACGGATATAACCAAGTTTGTGAATCCCCGGCAGCAATTCAAAGTGGAGCCGTCGGCCACCAACGCGTACTACAAGACGCCCAACACGCACAACTTCTGCGCAGACCTCACCATCGACGGCAACAACTACAAGGGATATGGTACGATACTGTTGGAATTCTAGATCATATATGTAAACCAAGAAATGTCAAGAAAAGCAACTTCCAGACTGCCAATTGAGATTATTGCGTTTTTGAAAAGAAATCCAATGATTATCGCTGTTTCTGTGTAAATTGTGGTATTAATGTGAAAATGCAATGGCCGGAAGACCGTCGCATGGTCATGACCATAAAGGCTTGACCGCACTGGGCGACTCTTCGCGGCAGCGCAGCGACGCGACACGCAACGACCAAATATTCTTTGTAAGAAATTGTATGAGGCTTAACGCACTACGCAGCAGCGGAACTGCGCGCCGCGACACATGCATCAAAGTTGACCAATCGCGTAGTTCCGCTGCCGTTAGTGCGATATAGCAAGCGACTCGACACTTCACTTTATTCAAGTTAGAACGTGTTTGGTAAGAAGAAATTGCCAAACGACTGACCGACAAAATTTGCTGCAAACTGTCGCAGCACTGCAGTTCAAGTGCGGTATACCTAATAGTGTTGTTACGTGTCGCGTCGCCCAGTGCGGACCAGCCTTCATACGCACGACAGCCTGCTCATTCGTTCTAGATGTGATGTAAGTTTACCTTCCGCAGGTGACAACAAGCTGATGGCCCGCAACAACGCCGCCGAGCAGGCCATACGAGACCTCATCATCAAGAAGATGAACAAAGTTATCAACCCCGGTGACAGCAGTGAGTTTATTTACCTCGTTATATTATTGAACGCTACGGCAATGTTTGCACTAGATTATATGAAAGTAAATTTTAACCAACTTAAATAAGGATGGTTTCAATTAGTCTGAATGGTTTATTGTTAATCTTTTTATGTTTTTAACAGATACATAAATAATAATAAAAAAAAATATTTCATAAAACAAGAACACATTGCACTGCATACAGTATGGATTGTCTAAATGATTTTGTCTGAAAAAAAAATATTTGAGCCCTGGTCCAGTCCATTGCAAGATAACCTATACAAACTGAAGAAATAAGAACGGATCTTGGATCCAACCTAAAACATAACTCCTTGTTTGCAGCAACGTCCCTCGTGATCCCGGACTCGGGCTCCAACAATGGTGACGCGTGTCCGGACGAAGAGGCTCTGCCCATGATCCAGCTGGCGTCCTTCGCGCTGCACAAGCTCTTCAGCGAGTGGGAGTACGAGGGACACAAGGTGCCGCAGCTCAAGCCGTCCTCGCTCTCGGTAACGGCTCCTACTCTTACTACTCTTACTACTCTGCCCATGATCCAGCTGGCGTCCTTCGCGCTGCACAAGCTCTTCAGCGAGTGGGAGTACGAGGGACACAAGGTGCCGCAGCTCAAGCCGTCCTCGCTCTCGGTAACGGCTCCTACTCTTACTACTCTTACTACTCTGCCCATGATCCAGCTGGCGTCCTTCGCGCTGCACAAGCTCTTCAGCGAGTGGGAGTACGAGGGACACAAGGTGCCGCAGCTCAAGCCGTCCTCGCTCTCGGTAACGGCTCCTACTCTTACTACTCTTACTACTCTGCCCATGATCCAGCTGGCGTCCTTCGCGCTGCACAAGCTCTTCAGCGAGTGGGAGTACGAGGGACACAAGGTGCCGCAGCTCAAGCCGTCCTCGCTCTCGGTAACGGCTCCTACTCTTACTACTCTTACTACTCTGCCCATGATCCAGCTGGCGTCCTTCGCGCTGCACAAGCTCTTCAGCGAGTGGGAGTACGAGGGACACAAGGTGCCGCAGCTCAAGCCGTCCTCGCTCTCGGTAACGGCTCCTACTCTTACTACTCTTACTACTCTGCCCATGATCCAGCTGGCGTCCTTCGCGCTGCACAAGCTCTTCAGCGAGTGGGAGTACGAGGGACACAAGGTGCCGCAGCTCAAGCCGTCCTCGCTCTCGGTAACGGCTCCTACTCTTACTACTCTTACTACTCTGCCCATGATCCAGCTGGCGTCCTTCGCGCTGCACAAGCTCTTCAGCGAGTGGGAGTACGAGGGACACAAGGTGCCGCAGCTCAAGCCGTCCTCGCTCTCGGTAACGGCTCCTACTCTTACTACTCTTACTACTCTGCCCATGATCCAGCTGGCGTCCTTCGCGCTGCACAAGCTCTTCAGCGAGTGGGAGTACGAGGGACACAAGGTGCCGCAGCTCAAGCCGTCCTCGCTCTCGGTAACGGCTCCTACTCTTACTACTCTTACTACTCTGCCCATGATCCAGCTGGCGTCCTTCGCGCTGCACAAGCTCTTCAGCGAGTGGGAGTACGAGGGACACAAGGTGCCGCAGCTCAAGCCGTCCTCGCTCTCGGTAACGGCTCCTACTCTTACTACTCTTACTACTCTGCCCATGATCCAGCTGGCGTCCTTCGCGCTGCACAAGCTCTTCAGCGAGTGGGAGTACGAGGGACACAAGGTGCCGCATTGATAATTTTGTTCCCAAAAAATCGGACAAAACGAGTGTTTATCCGTTGAGTTTTTATCCTGCGCCTATCACTAATTACCAGTGATCCAATTATGTAGCAGCAATGCGTTATGTACGTCGTCATGTCTATTTATTTATTTAGCTTCAGCAAATAAAACAATATGAACTTTATGAAGTATTTTGTAATTCATTTATACACGGTATATCTGACATCGACGCACAAACGATTTCCATGGGTCCAGGGCATGATTCTGGACACCCCAGAGTTGGAATTTTTCATCGGCATTTTTCTCATTTTTTTAATTTTTTTCAAGAGTTTTTTTTACTGCTCATAATCGTTATTCTGACCTAACTCAATGAGATTTTTAATAAAAAAATAATTAATTAACTACTTTCACCAAAAATAGCAATGTAAATAAAACCACAAATAGGTATCAGCTCAGCTGTGCTAAAGTACAAACGAAAGGTCAACGCAATGCCTAGTAGCTGCCCTCACACTAACGAGTGTGCATGTGTGTCACGCGTGTATGATTTGTCAAAAGCATGCCGCATAAGATAGCCGTGAAAAGAAAATGAAACGTATCACAGCAAAACGAAGTAGCCGATTTCCAACATTAACGTAATTGATTAAGGTTGAAAATCGGTTACTTCGTTTTGTGTCGATAAACCCCATTTTCTTATTGCGGCGGCAACGCGTAGCGCGCTCTTTGACTTTTACCGAAACGAACGCCGATGCCAGGGCCGTATTTGGGTGTAACCGGTAAAACGCTTTTTAATAAGCGTTTATGCATTAATTTTTTAAGGAGTCATGATGATACCCGACCGAGAAAATAATCTTTTTTTTTCTTACTATTAATAGTAGCGCGTTTCACAAACTAAAATGCTTTGTTTTCTGTTTCCTTTTTCTTATGTTCTGATAAAATGTTTGTACATAAATTTTTAAATAAGTAAACAAGATAAAATAGGTAATGTTATGCTTATCGCAATTGGATCTTGCTATACCCATTTTACGCTTGATACAATGAATGTGACAGAATTTTAAATACGGCATCAACACGGGTGTTGAAACTTAATCATGATTGATGACGCTAATTAGTTTCTGTTTGGTTTAAATAAAATGTTCAGTTTTACAATACCATAATTATTCGATAAATAAAAACATCAATAAATTAAAAGCAAAATAAAAGGAACTTTCATACTATTATCATCGCAAGCCCGGCCCTGGCACTGTACTGGTCCAATGTAGGCATTTTATTTAAATGATGGATTTTTGTCAGTTCCTTGTTGACGCTGATCGCGAACGAGTGCTTTTTTTTTTGCAAAATTCGGTTTTCGAAACGTTAGAGTAGACAAGTTTTGGTTTCTTTCTGTGAACTTGCGTGTTTTTGTGTATTTGTGTTTCATTGAAAAATGTCATCTGGACTTAATGAGAACTTCAGTGCCCAAGAATACGGTAACATGCTGATGTGTTATGGCGAAGCACCGGAACTGTGAGGAGCTCGTCATCCCCGATGGTGCTCCTCACGTGAGACGCTGCCTTACCGAATCATTAAGGAATCGGTGGATTGGGAGATTCGGCCGGGAGCCATGGCCAGCTCGCTCACCAGACTTGACCCCATTAGGTTTTTTCTTTGGGGTTACGTCAAAGACAAGGTGTTTGTGTCCGAGTGCGATTCCGCAGCCGAGATGAGGAATCGCATCGTGAATTTGTTTGCCTCGCTGCGTGAGGAGTGTGCCCAGGACCCGAACCACACTGACTCAGCGAGCATGCTGGCGGCGCCCACTTCGAACCATATCTGGTTAGGGGTGAGCGAGCTTTAGGTGAGTTAGGTAGTTACTAGTTAATACCTACATCGGATCTCTAAGTACTTGCAAGCTTCTTTTTAGGATTCCGTGCCAGAAGAGTAACCAATGGAACCCTATTACTAAGCCTCTGCTGTCCGGCCGCCTGTCCGTCTGTCAATGGGCTGTATCTCAGGCATGGTATCCCTATTAATTTCTGCTATAACAACAAATAATAAAATAAAATTTACAGAGAGCTCGCATACAAGAAACGTGTTTTTTGTGTATGGTTTATGGTTATGGTACGGAACCCTTTGTGTGAGAGTCTGACTCGCACATCGCCGGCTTTGTTATCAATCCTTATCGGAATTGTTTTCGTGAATTTAAGAGACGTAAGCTTATGGCTCCTTGACTTCTGCATAAACATGTTAGTAGGTAGGTATTTTTGAGTAACTAAAATTACCTATTTTGAAAGTATTGCCGTCGGCGGAGGGTTTGATATTCGTAGGTATTTAGGTAGGTACATTCAAAGAGAGTTAGATAGTTCATTAGCTACCTGCGTACCCGGATCTTGATGTACTTACAAGCTTATTTTTTGTAATTAATCCTTATCGGAGTCGTAATTTTAAAAGACTAAGCTTATGGCTCCTGCTTTTCAAAAACAAGATCTTAGCATGTTCTAGAAGGATGTAATGCAGTGTTCCATTCAAGGTGACCTTGCTTGTTGCCATCCATCTAGACGATAGGTACCTACCTAGATGCAATAAAAAATCGAACACAATTCGCGGATGGAAACCAAGCTCCGACCAAAGACATCTTTTTTTCTCTTAAATTCTGCATGTTCCTACCATCAGCAGGTAGGCACCGTAGTTATTTCTCAGTGATTAAATAATTTTATGTGGCGCTAAGTAGGCGATATTCGTAGGTACCTTGCCGCGGCGCGGCGTCACAGACCTGTGTACGTTTGTGTGCAAGACGTGAGGTTATGAGGTAGGTATTTATTGCGTGCAACGCTCTCACGCGTTTAGATCGCATTGTTCACAATACATTGCGCGCCCGAAAATGACAATTTCTGTAACCGTTCATTAGCGAGATTAATGACTTCCACAATTTGGTTAGTGGCCTGAGGTGTAGCCTTTTCCCGAAGTTTGCGTTACGATGTCAAATACGCCCTGTATAGGAAAACTATAAATAAGAAAGGACCTAAAATTGTGCCCTGTAGTACACCCATTTTCACGTTTGATCCAGTTGAATTGCTGCCGTAAATATTATGAACTAGCTGCTGTGTATCATTAAAATACGATTGGACCAAGTTCGAGGCTGATTTGCCTAGTCCATAATGCTCAGGTAATTAGGTTATCACCAATGTTTGTGGCTCACTCAATCAAATGCAGTCGATAAGTCGTTGAGGATGCCTATAGCATCTTACACCTCTTCCCACGCATTAGAAGATGTGTTTTAATAAATTTACACCAGCGTCAGTTTACAACGTCAGCAGGAGAAGCCATACTGTTTTGTCGTGTAAAATGTTATTCGCGTAAAAGTGACTTAGCATTTATATTATCCAATGATTCCTCCAACCCTACCACATTTCTCGCAACCTGTAAGGTGAAGTCGAAGTAGTTGAAAACACTCGTCCCTTTTCCAATAGATGTCGGAGAGCGTGAACGAGCCGGCCAGCAAGAAGAGCAAGGAGTTGCCGAGCAACGCGCCGCAGATGCACCCCTGCATGCTGCTCACGTACATGCGGCCGCACCTGGAGTACCGCGAGCTGGCCGTGGAGGGCGACCGCCCGCAGAACATGCTGTTCACCATGGGCGTCGACGTCGACGGCGCCACCTACATCGGCAAGGGTGAGTCGTTGTCTAGCTCACGTACATGCGGCCGTGGTCGGATTTTATTCATGATGACAGTCGCACTATAGTAGAATATATTGTAGTCACGCCATGCCGTGCAAGTATGGACCTGTATAACGTGTCGTCGTTGTGATCGCAGCGTCCAACAAGAAGGAAGCGCGTAAGCTGGCGGCCAAGGCGGCGTGCCAGGCGCTGTTCTCCGTGACGTTCGTGGCGCCGCCCGCGCCCCCCGCGCCCTCCGCGCCGCCCGCGCCCGCGCCGGCGCAGTAGCGCGCCCCCCGCGCCGCCCGCGCGCCCCGCCCCGCCGGCGGGGGGACAGCCGGCCCTAGGGCGAGACCCGGGCCCGCTCATTTTTCGTTTAAGAGACATTCTCCTTCCACTCAGCTTTCTAGGTCCTCGAGGCGTCTGATGTACTCGCGGGGGTCGCCCTCGCGGCGCCCTAGTCCCGCGCGCCGCTCTGTGGCCGCTCCCTCACACCGTTGTTCACCTTCGCGCAAGCGTTCGGCTCCTCGGCGTCAGCCACCCAAGCCATCATACTCGCGGATATCGACTTACACGCGACATCCGACGTCTCCACGGTTACGCAACCGTGCGCACAAGCGAATTCTTACGCCCACACGCGACCGTACGCCTTTGTGGATTACTGCGCCTGTGCGTGGTACGCTGAAACGGCATCCTGCTCCTTCGCGATATCGTATAATCTCTCGTGATCCTTCCCCCATGCCGGAACCCAAACGCCCTCGCTTACGCGCACCCTCGCAAGATATTACTCCCCCCACTTGTCCACCTTCGCGCAATAAAACGCCCGGTCGTAGAAGTACAACCTCGAGTGATAGCACGTCACCGCGTAATCCTTCGTCTACGCGTGTCCCTTTATCCACGAGCCAACGTAAGCGTTCTCGCAATACTACGCTCACGCGCAAAAATACAGCCTCAAGCGATAGCGAGGACTCAAGTGATAACGATGAATCGGGCGATGACGAGGCCTCGGGCGATGACAGGGCCTCGGGCGATGACGGGGCCTCGGGCGATGACGGGGCCTCGGGTGATGACGGGGCCTCGGGCGATGACGGGGCCTCGGGTGATGACGGGGCCTCAGGCGATGACGGGGCCTCGGGCGATGACGGGGCCTCGGGTGATGAAGGGGCCTCGGGCGATGACGGGGCCTCGGGCGATAATGAGGCCTCGGATGATAGTACGGATACGGGTGCTAGTAAGACCTCGGGCGATAGTACGGCCTCTGGGGCTAGTCCAACCTCGGAGGCTAGTATTGCCCCAAGGGCTATTACAGCTCCGGGCGTTATTACAATCTCGGATGATAGTATGCCTTCTCGCGATAGCACGCCCTCGCGTGACACTTCTTCCATAAAGGATATGAAGCCTGAGCGTCCACCCGTGAATGTAGCAATGCCCTCGCCTGACGCTTCACCCGCGAGGGAAGTAATGCCCTCGCCTGACTCTTCACCCGCGAGGGAAGTTATGCCCTCGACTGACTCTTCACCCGCGAGGGAAGTAAAGCCCTCGCCTGACTCTTCACCAGTGAGGGAAGTAAAGCCCTCGCCTGACTCTTCACCCGTGAGGGAAGTAAAGCCCTCGCCTGACTCTTCACCCGTGAGGGAAGTTATGCCCTCGACTGACGCTTCACCCGCGAGGGAAGTAAAGCCCTCGCCTGACTCTTCACCCGTGAGGGAAGTTATGCCCTCGACTGACGCTTCACCCGCGAGGGAAGTAAAGCCCTCGCCTGACTCTTCACCCGTGAGGGAAGTTATGCCCTCGACTGACGCTTCACCTGCGAGGGAAGTAAAGCCCTCGCCTGACTCTTCACCCGTGAGGGAAGTTATGCCCTCGACTGACGCTTCACCCGCGAGGGAAGTAAAGCCCTCGCCTGACTCTTCACCCGTGAGGGAAGTTATGCCCTCGACTGACGCTTCACCCGCGAGGGAAGTAAAGCCCTCGCCTGACTCTTCACCCGTGAGGGAAGTTATGCCCTCGACTGACGCTTCACCCGCGAGGGAAGTAAAGCCCTCGCCTGACTCTTCACCAGTGAGGGAAGTAATGCCCTCGCCTGACGCTTCACCAGTGAGGGAAGTAAAGCCCTCGCCTGACTCTTCACCCGTGAGGGAAGTTATGCCCTCGACTGACGCTTCACCCGCGAGGGAAGTAAAGCCCTCGCCTGACTCTTCACCCGTGAGGGAAGTTATGCCCTCGCCTGACGCTTCACCCGCGAGGGAAGTAAAGCCCTCGCCTGACTCTTCACCCATGAGGGAAGTATTGCCCTCGCCTGACGCTTCACCCGCGAGGGAAGTAAAACCCTCGCCTGACTCTTCACCCGTGAGGGAAGTAATGCCCTCGCCTGACGCTTCACCAGTGAGGGAAGTAAAGCCCTCGCCTGACTCTTCACCCGTGAGGGAAGTAAAGCCCTCGCCTGACTCTTCACCTATGAGGGATATCTCGCGTGATCTTCTACCCGTGGGGTTAGTCTCGAGCTCTCGTGCCCCTTCTCCCATGCAGGTAATCTGGCCTTGTCTTTCGCCCCGACTTATTCCAATGCCCCCGCGTGATTCTATGTCTCCGCCTGATTTTGCAAATCTGCGTGGTCTAACGACTCCTACACCTCCGCGTGCCCCTATACTACCCCGTGATCCCACTTCTCCAAGGGAACTAACATCTCCGCAGGATACAACAACCCGGCGGGATCTTACTCCCCCGCGTGACCCTACTCCCCCGCGTGACCCTAATCCCCCGCGAGACCTTACTCCGCCGCGTGATCCTACTCCCCAGCGCGTACCTTCTCCTCCACTTGACCCTACTCTCCCACGTGAACCTACTCCTCCTCGTGACCCTAATCTCCCGCGTGACCCTACTCTCTCGCGTGACCCTACACCCCTACGAGAACCAACACTTCCGCGAGATAAAACTTCCCCGCGTGATCCTATGTCTCCACGGGAACCAACATCCCCGCGTGAACCTACACTCACACGAGAACCATCACCCTGGAATGATACAACAACCCCGCGTGACCCTACACCTCCGCGTGAGCTTTCACCCGTACAGCAGCAATCTTTGCGTGATCACACATACGCACGGCAATATTCGCCCCCGCTCGATCCTACACCACATAGATATAGTGTGCCTATATACCGTAATCTTCGGCCGAAATCGCTCCTGCCAAAGCCTTTACGACGACCTGCGCAGGCACCTCAAAATCATGATGTACCGCCGGCACACCAAAACATTTCGTCGACACTCTCACATCTTTTACCGGCAGCACAAGATCTTTCGGTAAAACACAGGGATAATCCGACGACATATCAAGATCTGTCGGCAAAGCACCGGGATTCCGACACGACCAGCCACCCCATGCCGACTCGCCACATTCCATGGACTCCCGACAAATTGTGGGCTCAACAATATCCTGTGCACCTGATGACTTCAGCGACGGATCAGAATGTTCTACAGTTACAACCAGGTAGGCCTCGCGCTACTAAGCATCCTTCACCGGCTCACCAGAATGTTCCGCAAACACACTACTATCCTTTACCGGCACACCAGAATACACAGCCACACGACATACATAGTAATGTTTCGCAAATACCCCAGAATGTTTCACAATCACCCCAAACTCCTACGACGAATCAAAATAATGTTTCGCAGTCACAACAGAATCTTGGGGCGACACAACATAATGTTTCGCTTTCACACCAAAATGATGTGGCGACACAAAATAATATTTCGCAGCCACAACCAACTCCTGTGTCGACACAATTTACGCAAGCACAACAAACACCTGTGATGCCACAACACCTCATCAGGCAGACGCAACAAACTACCACGGGGACTCAACATAATGTTTCGCTGACACAACCAACTCCTGTGTCGACACAACTTACGCAAGCACAACAAACACCTGTGATGCCACAACACCTCATCAGGCAGACACAACAAACCACCACGGCGACTCAACATAATGTTTCGCTGACACAACCAACTCCTGTGTCGACACAACTTACGCAAGCACAACAAACACCTGTGATGCCACAACACCTCATCAGGCAGACGCAACAAACTACCACGGGGACTCAACATAATGTTTCGCTGACACAACCAACTCCTGTCTCGACACAACTTACGCAAGCACAACAAACACCTGTGATGCCACAACACCACACCAGGCAGACACATCAAACTACCACGGGGACTCAACATAATGTTTTGCTGACACAACCAACTCCAGTGTCGACACAACTTACGCAAGCACAACAAACACCTGTGATGCCACAACACCACATCAGGCAGACACAACAAACTACCACGGCGACTCAACATAGTGTTTCGCTGACACAACCAACTCCTGTGTCGACACAAGAATATATTACGCAAGCACAACAAACACCCGTGATGCCACAACACCACATCAGGCAGACACAACAAACTACCACGGCGACTCAACATAATGTTTCGCTGACACAACCAACTCCTGTGTCGACACAACTTACGCAAGCACAACAAACACCTGTGATGCCACAGCACCACATTAGGCAGACACAACAAACTACAACGGTGACTCAACATAATGTTTCGCTGACACAACCAACTCCTGTGTCGACACAACAATACATGACCCAGGCACAACAAACTCCTTTGGTGGCACGACAAGAAGTTTCGCAAGCTCGCGAAGTTCCTGCGCAGCTACTTTCAGGAAGGATTCAAAATATACCGCACCTACACCAAGCCTGGTCTCAGACAGCCCGGTATCCTTCTCCAACACAAGACGAGGTTGAGACACAACAAATTGCTTCACCGACACACCGCAGTCGTTCGCCGCCTCAATGGGATGAGGAATTTTCGCCAACTTCGTCTAGGTCTGACTCCGATTCTGATAATGACTTCCTTTACCATCCTATGTCGACACGCTCGTCACGCCACGACCAACAACAACGACAACACCTTAGAGATTCTCAACAACGACAACATAGAGCTGATCAACCACAGAGACACAATACAATTGTGCGTCTGTCACGACAATATTTAAGAAACGCTCAACAACAAAGCGAACAATTTAGAGGTCTACAAAGAGAACTACAAAATGCTATTCAAGATCATATACCACAGTTAAGAGTCCTTAGTGTTTCTTATCAAAATCGACCACCAGATGAAGGTCCTCCTCAATTTGAGCAACAAGAACAAGTAGCAGTTGCTTATCAAACTCAGCAACAAGAACCAGTTGCAGTTGCTCATCAATCTCAGCAACAAACAAATCCTAGAGTTGCGTATCAACCTCAGCAACAAGTAGATCCCAGAGTTGCGTATCAACCTCAGCAACAAGTAGATCCCAGAGTTGCGTATCAACCTCAGCAACAAGTAGATCCCAGAGTTGCGTATCAACCTCAGCAACAAGTAGATCCCAGAGTTACGTATCAACCTCAGCAACAAGTAGATCCCAGAGTTACGTATCAACCTCGGCAACAAGTAGATCCCAGAGTTGCGTATCAACCTCAGCAACAAGTAGATCCCAGAGTTGCGTATCAACCTCAGCAACAAGTAGATCCCAGAGTTGCGTATCAACCTCGGCAACAAGTAGATCCCAGAGTTGCGTATCAACCTCAGCAACAAGTAGATCCCAGAGTTGCGTATCAACCTCAGCAACAAGTAGATCCCAGAGTTGCGTATCAACCTCAGCAACAAGTAGATCCCAGAGTTGGGTATCAACCTCGGCGACAAGTAGATCCCAGAGTTGCGTATCAACCTCGGCAGCAAGTAGATCCCAGAGTTGCGTATCAACCTCAGCAACAAGTAGATCCTAGAGTTGCGTATCAACCTCGGCAACAAGTAGATCCCAGAGTTGCGTATCAACTTCAGCAACAAGTAGATCCCAGAGTTGCGTATCAACCTCAGCAACAAGTAGATCCTAGAGTTGCATATCAACCTCGGCAACAAGTAGATCCCAGAGTTGCGTATCAACCTCAGCAACAAGTAGATCCCAGAGTTGCGTATCAACCTCAGCAACAAGTAGATCCCAGAGTTGTGTATCAACCTCAGCAACCAGTAGATCTCAGAGTTGGGTACCAACCTCGGCAGCAAGTAGATCCCAGACTTGGGTATCAACCTCGGCAGCAAGTAGATCCCAGAGTTGCGTATCAACCTCAGCAACAAGTAGATCCCAGAGTTGCATATCAGCCTCAGCAACAAGTGGCCGTTGGAGTTAGACATCAACAACTGCAACAAGAACAAGATAGAGTAGTGGCTCTACAACAAATCTTATATCAAGATATTTGGCATTCAGCCATGCAATTGCAAGCCTTGTCAGGGGCCACAGGCTCGTCTCCTATGTCGGCTGGTTCGTATAATTTACTGACAGGCCCATATTACATGCCGACAGGCCTGCTTCCTGTGCCGGCAGGTTCTCTTATAATGTCGGCAGTCTCCCATCCTATGCCAGCAGACGTGGAGCCCATCCCGGCAAATTCAGAACATATGCCGCAAGGCGCAGAGCCTGTGCCGGCTAATCTAGACCCTGTGCCGGAAAGCTTAGAGCCTGTGTTGGAAGACCCTGAGTCTTCCCTGATAAGTGCAGAGCACATTTCAACAGGCACACAGACTATTGCGACAGGTGCGGAGCCTTTTGAAACAGACCAAGAGCGCAGTGCATCAGAGCCAGAGCCTATTGCCACAGGCCCAGAGCCCATAATACCCACAGAATCTACACCAACAGGCTCTCAGCCGCAGGTGGACTCTCAAGTTTCTGCGTCAGATTCTCACTTAAATCCGACACTCCTGTTTGCTCAGCAACCTTTTTTATTAGTCCCTGCGCCAAGAGGTGATGGAAATAATCCGTCGAACTCACAATTTATACCTATTGACCCACAACATCTACACCAACCTTCTATGCCAGAAAGCACACAACATGATCCGTTAGGCCCGCTATTTAACTCAGTATATATGCCCATGGATCCACAATATATGACGCCATTCAGAACTCCAGCATATATGTCACTTAATACATCTGCGGCAACGGATCAAGACGCGAGTAATGCGCAGCATAATATGCTGCCGCACCAACCAGCCGGGTCTATAAATCAAAACGACTTGCCGCTACGCGAACCACCTACCGATGGCGTACCGCTTATGGACCGCGAACACCCTATCGATCACGTTTCCTCAGTCAACCGTGATCCCTCTGCCTACCGTGAACCCCCTATCGGCCTGGTTCCCCCTGTCAACCGCGAACCCCCTGTTCACCGTGAACCCCCTGTCGACCACGTACCCACTGTCAATCGCGAACCCACTGTCAACCGCAGAGCCCCTGTCGAACTTGTTATCAATTTGGAACTTTCTAACGGTCGCGAAAATCGACAACAGCCACCTGGCGATATCTCAGGAGATCTGTTCGTGAGCTTGGTGCGGCTGATGCTGGCGTACTGCACGCTGTTGGCGCAGAGCGTGCCGCTGAGCGAGCACTTCCTGCCCGTGGCGGCGCAGTTCACGCCGCTGGCGCTGCGCCTGGCGCGGCTGCTGCGCGCGCACCGCGCCGGCTCGCGCGCGCCGCCCGACGACCCGCCCCGCGACCCGCCCTCCCCTCAACACCCCCACGATTACATCAGTTTTGCCGATCTGAACGCATTAATAGTACATAATATTAACAGTTTTTTAAATGACATTCAAAACAGAGAAAATTAACGTATAAAATTAATATTTTCTTGAATATGTATGTTACTTACAATATGACATGTGTAATATGCAATTTGTTTATGCATCCGATGTTTAAGTACCTACATTCGTCGTGGAAGCATGTTTAGTGCGACTGAACCGGGACAGCGTATCTAGAAGCGCGTAGAATGTGCCTAGCACCGCGATCTTGGACTGAACGTACGCTCCTCGTGTTCCTCGCACTCCCTGCATGCTTCATATTTTTTCCTAGATAATTAGTATCTAGGCAATGACATGTTTTATTATCAGTTCACACATAGTGAGTACAACTGTGACATGAATTATCATTATTAATATAAAAAATCTCGATGTATGTATGTAGCTCTACTCACAAATTAGCCTCTAGACGCCTCACACAAGCAGTGAATTGATGTCACCAAATCGAGAAAAAGCTGCGTCTATCTAAAAAAAAATCGTTTTTCCCGTTCCCGAAGAAATTTTGATAAATCCTGTCTTAAGTTGGGAGCATTTAGACAGGATTTATCGAAATTACTTCGAATCAATACTCCCCAACGAACCTAGATGCCAATTTGATTCCAGCTTTCTACGACCAGTAGATTCGGCTGTGGTAAGAGTTTTATATACCTATTTAATTAGGTGTCTAGAGGCTAAGTAGTGGTAATTAATTTATAACGAATTAATAAATGTGTAGCCTTATTAAATAAATGGATATACCATTGCTAGTGTTGTTTCTTTTTCATTTCATGCTGATCTACGCGCCTTTGCCGCCTGAACATTTGCTTATGTCACCGAATAATTTATTGCAAACTCTTGACTTCATAAAATAACTTGATAAACTGCCAACTGAACATTCCTTCCACGATAAAACGAATAACTAGATCCTGTATTTTATAATCTACCAGCTGTCCTCCGCGGCTTCGCTCCCGTCATCTGTTATACCTTTTAATTTTTTTTCTTGCACGAGAACCATCTGAAAATAACAAACACTACAAAAAAAGAAATAACGAAATCGGTTCAGCCGTTCACGCGTGATGCCGTGAACAAAGGGAAATAGGGAATCATTTTAACCGACTTCCCAAAAAGGAGGAGGTTCTCAATTCGACTCCACTACTGAATGTCGAAGTTAGAAATGTCGACGTATGTTAGTTCTAAAATACAGGATCTCGATGTACGCCAGTTCGAAAATTCACTGGAGCGAAGTATGCAAGGCCGACGTATCGTTATTAATTAACTACTTTCACCAAAAAGAGCAATCTAAATAAAACCATAAATAGGTATCAGCTCAGCTGAGCTGATACCTATTTATGGTACTCTTGAAAAAAATCAAAACATGAGAAAAATGCCGACGAAAAATTCCAACTCTGGGGTGTCCAGAATCGTGCCCTGGACCCATGGAAATCGTTTGTGCGTCGATGTCAGAAACACGCGGTATTAGCATTACTTAATTCTTTCAATCTCCAAAATTTTATTTTTTTGTTCTTTTTGTTATTCTCTAATCGATTTAAATATATAAGATATTGAATTTTTTCTGTTCAGCAAGTTATTCCAACGATTATGCCAATTTTCAATATTGTTTTGGGTAGTTGGGATATCAGCGTTCACACAATCTAATACGGACCATATCTGAGGCGGAAATCTTGGGGCCGACTTCTTCAGCTGTAATTTCAGTGTTGACACCTTCTTTCGATTAGTTAGGTACACGTTTATAAACTCCACTAGCTGACCCGTGCAACGTCGTCTGCGACACATTTTTCATTACTGTTCCGCTCCTAATGGCCGTAGCGTGATGATATATTATAGCCTATAACCTTCCTCGATAAATGGGCTATCTAAAGGGACCGTCTCCGCGAGCGAGAGAATCGTGGCGAGTTGACGTTTTTTCTTACATCGAATCGCCGCGATAATATCGCCGTGTGGAGACACGTTCATAGAGTTGTTATAGAAATACGTGGCATGGACGATAATATCGCCGCGATTCTCTCGCTCGTGGAGATGGCCCCTTACACTGAAATAATTTTTCAAATCGGACCAGTACCTAGTTCCTGAGATTAACGCGTTCAACCAAAAAAACTCTTCTGCTTTATAATATTAGTAGGTATACCTAGATGAACATAATATTCAGAAAACCAGTCAGTCACTTTTTTTGATTCTTCGGGTATAACTTGCTCGCGAATAATTTCAAATGCGGATGGTATCTCAATAATCTCAGTTGGATCTAAAAAAGCAAGGGCCGCTAGATGTCGCATTTGATGTGGATGCGCAAAATTACTGTCGCTAACATACTTTTTTGATAATCCTTCCTTTTGGATATGCTTGCAAATATTTTGGGATAAATGAAAATAACAACATTTGGGAAATCACTTTCACTAGCTCTTATCGCAGCTAACTCAAAATCTGTGATAATGAATTCCGGGTCGAGATTAATATTTAATTGAATGTAAATCGCAGTACAATTTGTAAAAATATGCCATAAATTCTTTCTGATTTACTCGACAAAAAACCATAAACAAGGGGTAGTACCTGCTTTTTATCGTCGTTCTGGCCCACTTGCCCATGTATCGAATACAATAATTGGTAAAACAGGCTTGGACAACACTGGAACGTGCCATCCATAATCCAAAATTGAGATTTATCCATTATGCGAAGATTTGTTTTTGTACTTAGAAACACAAGAATTGTATCGGTCTCATCAACGTAATGGCCAATTAAAAATTGTTCACCTTCAAATTTGGTATAGATACTCGTCGGGTATAACAATATCATTCAATGTTTTCGGTAGTTTTAGTTCATTTCTCATCCTTTCTCTATGAATGAATGATCAAACGCATAGCTTTTTTTGACGACATAAAAGGAGATGACGTACTAGGCACATCCTGTATACTTTTTTGAATAATTTGCCCAGGCCTATCATAAATGTCGGCAGCTTTTCTTTTTCATGAGTGCCTGACGATATTTGCTTCAGCAGTATTCGAATCTGGTTCATGAAGATGAAATATATTGTTAAACTTGTGAACGTAATGATCATAACCATTCTTTCTTGTAGTTACCGTGGCGCCACAACTCGACGACTTTTTTCGCACGCAATTCCAGTAGAACACATTATCACACTTTATCACACTTTTTATTAGATAATCATATAATTATAACCCATTAAGAAACAAAAGATTATTATTTTTATGCGACATAACAAACTCACATTTTACTGTTCTCCATTTTTACGAATGAGTTAAAATGATGAAGCGATATCACTGTTGTAGGACAACAAATTAATTATTAATGACACTTGGGAAATTTCTATCTACCCTCACAATTTCTATAATTTTGCAATAAATATAGTACCTGGTAAACTGAATGTTTTTAAAATGCATTGTCTTTTTGTAATGTAAAATAGTAAACACATAGTGTTATTTATCATTGTTGCGTTAAACTTCCGTTTAAATATTATATTTATCATAATAATAGGTACAAACAATTACTATACGTGTCTGTCCCTATATAAAAAAAAACCGGCCAAGTGTGAGTCGGACTCGCGCACCGAGGGTTCCGTACAAACCTATAGGTACCTATATATGCGATTTACGATTTATGACGTATTAAAAAAAAAACTAATTACTAGATCATGTTCAAACCAATTTTAGCTGGTAGTTTACATGGTAATATACATCACATATTTTTTTTAGATTTATCATTCCCTTATTTTAGAAGTTACGGGGGGGGGGGGACACATTTTACCACTTTGGAAGTGTCTCTCTCGCAAACTGTTCAGTTTAGAAAAAAATGATTTTAGAAAACTCACTATCATTTTTGAAGACCTATCCATAGATACCCCCACACGTATGGGTTTTATGAAAAAAAAATTTTTGAGTTTCAGTTCTAAGTATGGGGACCCCCAACATTTATTGATATTTTTCTATTTTTGTCTGAAAATCTTAATGCAGTTCACAGAATACATCTACTTATCAAGTTTCAACAGCATAGTTCTTATAGTTTCGGAGAAAAGTGGCTGTGACATACGGACGGACGGACAGACAGACATGACGAATCTATGAGGGTTCCGTTTTTGCCATTTGGCTACGGAACCCTAAAAATGAAGTAAAATTATTTTTACACTTTGCTAATTATAATGTTGTAGGAGTACCAGTAACAGTACGGAGGCATTTCATACTTCGTAACAGGGTAATTTCGAACTGGCGTACATCGCACTCGTATGCTTTCTAACTAACGATACGTCGGCCTTGCATACTTCGCTCCAGTGAATTTTCGAACTGGCGTACATCGAGATCCTGTACTTTAGAACTAACATATTATGTCGACATTTCAAATTTCGACATTCAGTACCTAGTGGAGTCTCTCAATTCGGTTGCTTTTTATGTTTGTTACCTCATAACTCCAACAATTATGACCCGATTTGAAAAATTCTTGTTTTATCTGAAAGGATATACTTGCAGATTGGTCCCATTTAAATTTTATCAAAATCGGTTTCGAACTTTGGATTTTAAATCGAAATAGTAGGAATTCGTCTACTTGGATGATAGTTTTATGACATCCAAGTAATCGAAATTCCGTAGTTTGCTTTTCTGCGATTTTGCAGTGGTGTTGTTAGGTGTGAGGTACCACTAAAAAGTGAAAAATAAAAAACTTTTTACAAAAAAATACAACCGACTTCCCAAAAAAAACACTACAAAGTAAAAAATAACTTCAATTTCGGAAGTCGGTGTCAAAATATGAAGAAACTCTGCGCCTGGCAAGCTACCACCATCATGTCTAAGTCTGTCGCCATAACAACAGTGTTATGGCAGTTAGAGGTATGATAGCCAGTTCCTCTGTGTAAGAGGATTCCGGGTGAAACTTGCTTCCATCTTCGGCCTAATCATCACTTTCCATCAGGTGAGATTTGGGCCAAGAGTTTCCCCGTTTTGCATTAAAAAAAAAAAACTAACAAAAACACCGACTTCCGAAATTAATGTTATTTTTTACTTTGTAAGTAGTGTTTTTTATTTGGAAGTCGGTTGTATTTTTTTGTAAAAAGTTTTTTTTATATCTATGTATCTACAGATTAAATCCGTTTTCGTGTAACTAAAATTGGGAACATGGTCCTCATTGGTCTGCGTTGGTGTGAGCCTGCATGAAAAAAAATATTTATTATCTAAACAGTTATGAGTTGTGTTGTGTTGGTGTTTTATTTTATTTTTTTAGTTTATCTAAAAATATGTCGTGGATAGAGATATCATTTAGTAATTAGTTGCTGATTTGAGTAGGTATTGTAGTAGTGGGTAGTGGTAAACGCCGTGACGTCAGTTGACAGTTGTAATGACGGCAGGTGGACAGAGTCGTATTGGAGAGTGGGGACTTTGCCGAGGGCACCTTGGCTCGAGACACCGACTAGGACACTCGTCCAGAACGAAACTGTCGGTTTACCTATTTTAATTAAATTAAACAGACTTATTTAATAATGTTATAAATGCGAGTTCTTCTAACTCAAAAGACAGATGTGTTGCTATGGAGTTTGTTGGCCACGTCTTCTCCATAGCTAAAACACTAGGATGTGGTAACGGGCGGGCGTTTTGGGGGACTGTCTATTTGTAAAGTACTAGCACTCAGCCACAGTTAATAAAGAGAGCTTAGTACTGTATTCAGTGTTTTATTCTACAATGATCCTGATACCACCGAACCCAAAAGATGATGGCGCTATCGCTCAGCCGTCGCTGACGCCTTCAAATATATTATGTACTAACAGTGAAAATAGAATCAAAATTGCTCGAAAAACAAACGAAATTATTTTAAACAAAAATATCTTTCCCTCCCGCGAAAACGCTGTTTTCTATGGCAGGTAGGCAGCTGTAATATAGACGTCACGGACTTTGACGTCAAATTGCATATCGGACTTCTCGTTCTAATAGTAATCTCTGAAGCTTCATAACTTCATCGCTGATGAAGATATTTAAAAAATATTTTCTTGAGTGTTTACTGGAGCTTATAAGTATTTCATTTTGTAAATAAAAAAATCGCGTGCATATTCCCTATTCACCCTGGCGCAGATTCGAGGCGGCGCGAAGCGTCACGTTTTTCAAATGTTCTAATAATTCATCTCTACGAATATGTGTTGCGAAAATTTGAAAATGCTCGGCGACGCGCGAATGCGCGCATCTTCGCCTGCAAAGATTGCTCGGAGCGCGCGGTGCGTGCGCATTAGCGCGCAGCCGCCCGTCAGCCGGCGCCGACATAGGACGAAGAGACAACGAGGATGCGCGCAGACGCAAGTCAACGGTCGAAATATTTCGCGTCGCGACACTTAGACTGCGCCAGTGTGAATTATTGCCGCTGTCCGATGCTGGTTGGAGTTTTTGTCATGTACGAATGAGAGATTCTTCTAAATTCGTTATTGGTCGTTTTTATTATTTTTCGGGTCAATGAAAGGGGGTTAAAAACAAAAGATTTCGATGGACAAAACAACATTTAATACCATTTCGAATATTGTAGGTACTCGATCGAAACGCATTCCCGTCACAATAGTCCGGAGTTTGATGTAAAAGTGGCCTAGAAGGTTACAACAAGTCTATCTACTAGGCCCGACAAGATACATGCGAATGCACAACAATGGAATGATTTTCTAAATTAAGTATTATTTTAGTTTGGCTGTTGCTTTGCTTGTACATCGGGCTGATTTTACAACAGGATAGACAGTAACATTACTACAGTACCCAATGTAACCGCTACTCACTACTCAGTCTTAGCAAATGCTACGCACGTCCTATAGACGTACAAGCTTTTGACGTACGTCCTGTAGACGTACTGGCTAAGCTAATGGCCGGCCACTGGCAGTGATTAATGGACGCGGGTGGAAGTACAGTATGCTTCTAACGACGACAGTGAAGTTAGCCACTCACTGAGCAGTAACCCACCCCTCACCCCCGCTGTCATAACAATTTGAAGAATTTGATATAAGTTTGTACCTATCTATCGAGTAATATTTATAGTTCACTTTATTATTCTCATTACACATTCGTATTATTATGATTCATATATAAAACATTATTTCTTGCCAGTCGGACTCCCGCACCCCGGGTTCCGTACAAACCGTACGGTTTGCATTGCATGACGTACCAAACTTACAAAACCTGTAGGTATAACCATAAGCAAAAGTTGCGGTTTACGATTTATGACGTATTAAAAAAAACTACATCTCGTTTAAACCAATTTTCGGTGGAAGTTTACATGGTAACATCATATTATTTTTTTTAGTTTTATCATTCTCTTATTTTAGAAGTTACAGGGGAGTGACAAACATTTTACCACTTTGGAAGTGTCTCTCGCGCAAACTATTCAGTTTAGAAAAATGATATAAGAAACCTCCATAATTATAATTTGAAGACCTATCCATAGATAACACACACGTATGAGTTTGATGAAAAAAAAAGCCCCAAAATGTATTGTTTTTTTTTTTCTATTTTTTTAATGCGGTACATCTACTTACCAAGTTTCAACAGCATAGTTCTTAGATATACCTAGTTTCGGAAAAAAGTGGCTGTGACATACGGACGGACGGACAGACAGACAGACATGACGAATCTATAAGGGTTCCGTTTTTGCCATTTGGCTACGGAACCCTAAAAACCCACCGATTTTTGGAGCGTCTTTACCTAGGTAGGTACCTACTGATGATTCCAGAGACTTGAGTCTCTTCATAAAGCGACATTTATTTAAGAGAACTGCCTTCTGTATCACAGACGTATTTTTTTAGCTGCTCATTCTAACCTAGTGGGAGAAATTGTCCTCCAAAGTTCTGAAAAGTGACCAAACCCTCTGACTTCTGTAGAGTTTTGTTCAAGCAAATTGCTAGTTAATCACGCCAGTTTATTAAACTTCGTGTCTGGTATTTTAGACTACTTAGGTACTCTCTAACATAGGTATGTAAGTAGGTACCTACCTTTATCAAATTTATATCAAATCGTTTTCCTTGTCAGTGACGAGAGCCTCGATAGAGGCGTGTATGTTTTGTATAAGTTTAGTATAGTGGGTAGTGACAGTAATTAAGGAGGTAGTAAGTAGGTAGGTACTCTCATCGCACACTAATAAGGTCAGCAAATCAGTTTATTCCTTTGTAATTGTCCTTGCACCCAACGCCGTTGTTTATAGACATTGTAAAGTACCTATGTTGTATAATTATGAAAGCAAGAAACAGCACATGCAGTAAAAATTCATTGAGTAACTACACAATATTCTTAGTCAGACCTACGTTTTGTAATTCTATACAAATAAAAATAGTGTGCTATGTTACCTACCAATAACAATCAAAATTACATGTTAAGTAATTTTCATTACAAAAATGCATAATTATATTTTTATAAATACTGGTAGAGCATATCCTCAGGTACCTATTCTGTTTGTTGGATTGGACGTGGTGAAGCCAAGAATGGTCGACATGAACTGAGCCGTGTAAAGGGCTTAATTAAATTAGTTTGCGGAACTCTGCTCCACAAATGTGATAACGATTAAGTAAGTAGGTACAGTCGTCAGTACATGAGGAGCTGTTGGCTAAATAACAAAAGCTGCACGAGTCGATCCTCAAGGTTAAGCAACGCTTACCAAGGTTGGTCTGTGGATGGGTGACCATCTTAACATAGGTAACGAGTTTCCTCCGTGCCTCGGAAAGCACGTTAAGCCGTTGGTCCCGGGCCCGGCTGTCATTTGTGGATCTTTGGCAGTCGTTACGGATTGTCAAAGCCAGTAAATCTGACTCCAGTCATGCCAAGAAATACCGTGTTACCCAGTTAATGGGTTGTGGAGGTCTGGTAGGCAGCCGCTCCACGTAAAATACTGGTATTCAGCTGAGTCCTGTTTGACTGGAAGCCGACCCCAATGTAGTTTTGGGAAAAGGCTAGGCAGATGATGACAGTCGTCAGTACCTACATCAAGCTATGCGAAACTGTCAAATTTTCCCAATCAACCTTGAACCTAAGCTTCAGCGTTAAAGTTGAAAATCTATTAATTAAACAAGTTTGACGGATTCTTGTAGCTTGATGTGCTGGCGTCTGTAGGTAGGTACCTACAATGCGTTTCAAATAAGAATAGAATCAGAGAATCACGGAACAGAAAAAAAAGTTTTTACTGTTCCGTGAATAGAATCGACTTAGCGCCATAGTATATTTTGATGTCATAGCTGTCAATTCAAACCAATTCGGTAGGGTGAGCAAAGCAAGTTTTTTTTTTAGTCATGATTTATAAATATTGAGTGAAAATACTTAGTGTTTTGGTATGGTTTAAAATAACTAATAATGAATTTAAATTATTAAATATTATATTTAGCTAATTTATTGTTATTGGACGTTTTATTTAAATTTCATATAAGACTTATTTAAAACAAAGTAAAATAAACCGTTATCGATATGCAACTAAGTTTTCTTTGCAAACCGTACTTTTCAAGAGATATTTGACAGAAAGAGTTCGTTGACGTTCCTATTTTCATTTGAAACGCATTGTACCTAACTTTATCTAACTACGGGGCCAACGGCCGCTACCACTGCAATTGCCTGTTTGAAATTCTGAGTTAAGAATATTTTTTTGTTTTATCATCGTAACAAGAAGTAAGTCCACATACCTACGTACTTATCATCACATCTGCGGAGTAGGTACCTACCTATCTATTCCTAATTTCCTGTACAAAATTCTTCAAAATTATCGTCCAATAAGCTTCATAAATTATCAGAAATATGTAAGTAGGTATATACTTAGGTTATTGAAAATATTGACACTTCATTCATGATTCCAGTAAATGCAGGCAGGTATAAAAACAAGTAAGTATGTACCTTATGAGGTACCTATACGAAAACAACAAACTTATAAAACCATCGTGTAACAATAAACAAAACTAATTACAACAAATTAATTAACAACACGGCAACATGGGGATGTACCTAATGGCAAACTTAAAAAGCAATAATATACTTTTAAAACAAAATAGAACCTTAATAGCAAAGAGCATAAGATTTAAACTCTTACGAATACAATGTGCGATAAAATAGATTTTTTTAGCGTTTTGCAAAAATATGAAGTCACAAATCGAATTAGGTATGTACCTACTTAATAAATAAAAACCTTTAGGTATCGCACGTTGTATGCCGTGGGCCTCTGAGTCTGCATCCATAATAATTTGTGCTTAATTAGTCATAGTAGGTAATAATATAATATCATGAGTTACATCTAAGAATACTTGAACGTGTTGGCACACTCTGCACCCGTACGGCCGTACCTATCTAGTTGCTACTTACACGAGAAGTACGGCAGTGGTAACGCATCGCAATGAACAAAATAGAAACTATCCTAAATTATACAAAATTGATCTTAAAATTGGTACCTATGACAAGCACCTATACCTACCTACCTACACAACAAATTTACAAAAACAAAATTTGTTTTTTGAAAACTTGATTTCCCTTTATTGAAATGGAAGCGTTTTCATTTAGGTATAGGTATCTAATATATTTTTGTGTTCTTAATAATTTTGCGTTACCGTTACCCATACCCATGTCTACTTTCATAAAAATGCGAAAACGTACACTGCGCATCTAAGTAACTAAACTAAGTCTCTTAGGTATCTTTTTCACATCAATAATTTGGACGTCAACGATTCGAAAAGCACGTTCACATGATTCTCAACATATTATTTTATTATTTTATAGATCACTTTCTTAACGTTAGAGCCACAAAAATAATCTAATTGAAAACGTCAAGTCGACGGCTACGTTCAGCCCGGGAGGGCCCTAGTTCCTCTAATGGACGAAGATCTAAACTAACGGAGATACAGTTAGAGCAGGCGGTACGTCCACATGGACAGCGGCGACTGCAGCAGCGCCAGGTGCGGCGGCTCCTTGCCGCCCACCAGCAGCAGGTGCAGCTGCGCCTCGCCGCCCCGGGGGGCGCCGCCCCGGGGGGCGCTGCGCGCGCGCCTGGCGCCCAGCTCCTGCAGCTCTATGTCGCCCGGGCCCACGCCCGAGTCGGGCGTCAGGGCGGCGCCCAGGTTCATCACGTCCGGCCCCAAGTAGTGCGGGTTGCTGAACCCCAGCGAGTTGCCGGACAGCCTGTTCACCCGCTCCGCGCTCGCGTAGTCCGACGTGGACAGCTCTCCTTCTTCCTCGTCAGTTATAGTCGTTTCTTTGATGAACCTGACGGACGCCGACTTGGGTATGGTGACCACGGTGACCTTGCCGTCCAGTTTCACTGACGACCTGCCGTCTCTTTTGATGTTGTTGATTTCTCTCCTCATTTCCTCTTCGTCTTCAGAGTCGAGGTACACGAGCTTGGTCGCCTCCACGGGAGACAGCACCGGCGTGGGCAGGATCATGTCTGCAAAGTCGGGCACGGAGATCGGTTCTCGAGACATCTCCGACCTGGAGTCGAAGACGTCACCCTCCCGAGGGCTCTCGCCGCCGTCCGCGGGCTGGCGCTTGTCGATGACGTAGGCGGAGTGCGACTTGGAGAGCGCCGCCGCCTCCTGGCGCACCAGGCTCTCCGTGGAGTCGCGCTCGGCCGCCAGCGCGCTGTAGGAGCAGCGCGCCGCCTTGCGCAGGTGGAACGACGACAGCTTGGAGATCTCCCGCAGCAGGCTGGCGGGCGGCTCGGGCCGCGCGGCCGCCGCCCGGGGCGCGCCGTCGCCCCCGCGCCCGGGCGCCGAGCGCACGCGCGGCGGCTCCGCCGGGATCAGCAGCACGCAGCTGTCTACGCGCGGGGACGGCCATTTCAGACTCTGGATTATCTGCTCCCAAGTTTCAGTCGCTGTTGTTAATATAAAAAAATACTGGTATTAGCAGAGAATAGTTTGATGGTATTTGAGAACGCAACGCATGCAGTGGAGCAGTCTGTTACCGAAGTGGAACCTCCAGAGCTCGTTGGTGGAGTGTCCGTGCGCCTCGCCGCCGAACACGTAGAGATGCGCGCCGGCGCGCACGCACGCGTGTCCGCTGCGCGCGCGCGGCGCCAGCTTGGCGGGCGTGCGCACCTGGCTCCACACGCGGGACACTGCGCCGCCACACACAACATTAATCAAAACGACAAAACATTAGGTACATTAGCGATTTTACCATAGGAATACCTATGGATTTCATCATAATATTTGAGGCCTTAGGATAAAACTTACAGATTGCAGATATGATTTCTTCAATTTGCCGATGTTTCTAACCGTCAGTGTACAATGACGCAGAAGGGTTATTGCTTAATTTAAATGGAGTTCAGACAAACGTAAAGTGGAACTATTGAAACTCGGATCCAAAAGAATAAGGTATAATAAGGCAGGGTACTGACTGGTGTCGTAGTACCAGAGGTCGGCGCAGTCGCGCAGGTCGCACTGCCCGCCGTGCACGTAGAGGCGCGCGTCGTGCAGCGCCGCGGCGTGCCGGTGCCGCGCCGGGCCCGCGCCCGCCGTGCGCACCTGGTGCCACGACTCCGACTCTGCGCACGGACACATGTCACACCACATCCTTCACATTCACCGATCACATCGACACATATTATATAGACCACCACCAGTCTTGGCCACATCGACCGTTCTTTTTTTATTAGGACAAACACTTCCCAATACCTGTACTTCCTGAATACCTACTCCCCCTGATTCATATATAGCGGGACGACGTTTAAAAAAAATTAAACAACATGAAATTGCCAACCACCAGAAAAACGGCGAGGCAGTGAAGCTCGACAAGTCCCGGAAAAACGATTCAACTGTGTTGGATCCCACGAAATGAATCAGAAATGAAATGGCCTAGCAGAGGAGTAGGAAAAAATATAATTTCCATTTCCCTCCATGTCAAGCAAAGACCGTTCGTGGGCTCCTCTCAACACCTAGTGCAGTCTCGCAAGTCGCAACACAAATCCAGACTAAACAGCTAACTGTGAACCTTATAATGGAATAAGACACTTTTCTCAACCTCAAAAACGGTGATGAAATAGGAACGCTCAGTTTTGGTGCTTACTTAATAGTATACTAAACCTCCAAGACAGCGAAGTCAGCTGTATGTTGTTGATTTTTTTTACAAAAGCAAAAGATCCCTCCAATTGACCATGGGTCGGAGAATATCCATTCACCTAACAAATTAATTCCATGCTTTGGTAACTTATTCAACACTTACCGTAATGAAACGCCCAGAGCTCATGCGTGGAGCCCCTCAAGTCCTTGTAACCCCCGTAGATGAGCAGGCAGTCCTTCAGCGCGTGCGCGGAGTGTCCCCGGCGCCCGCGGGGGCCCAGGCCTGCGCCCCGCGGCTCTCGGGAGCCCCGCCGTCTGACTGTCGACGAGTACCCCGACTGGCCCGGGAGTTTGCGCCATATTTGAGTCTGTAAAAAAATGTTCGGACGATGTTAATACAAGAGTAACTGTAGTAATATAAAAGCACGCATAGGTCAAAATACCTGGAACACTTTTCAATCGTATTCGAACAAAAGGGGGAAATGTGGTTGACCGGAACCTTTTGCGGTAGGAGCTAGATACCTAATGTGATCGATAGATTGACTGTGGTCTAAAGTATTGATCAGTTATAAATCAACAAGTAATTGAGGAAACTTGATATCATTCAGAAAAGCAAGCTCGACCTGCCATTTAATGTCAAACGTCCCTTTAGGTAAACTCGTTGAATGCGGTAATGAAGCCCTATCTTTTATTGACAGGATTAAATTCAGTCGAGTGTGTAATTTAAGCCCCCAGACTAAATGACTGAACAATTGAAGGTGATAGCACGCAGTGAAAAAAAACCATAAGCCATAGACATTTTTGGGGGCCGAGTCACCCGCGTCCGTAGGAGAATACCCTTCAGCGAATCCCTACACGTGGTCCCCGGGTGGTGCTAAACAGGTGACACTAACCGCCTCCGTGGACTAGTGGTTATGCCACTCGATTCAGACCCAGAGGTCCCGGGTTCAATTCCCAGTGGGGGCAAATTTTTTGCTCGGTTTGGTTGGTGGTAGGACTTCTAAGTCCGTCTGGCAAGCTACCACCATCATGTCTAAGTCTGTCGCCATAATAACAATGTTAACAGCATTGTTGTGTTCCGGCAATTACAGATATGATAGCCAGTTCCTCTATGTTAGAGGATTCCGGGTGAAACTCGCTTCCATCTTCGGCCTAATCATCACTTTCCATCAGGTGAGATTTGGGCCAAGAGTTTCCCCGTTTTGAATAAAAAAATAAAAAAAAAAGACAAAGGTAGATCTCTTGGGCCGTAGGCAGTGCTGGCTACAAAACTAGCTCCTACACACTGGCTACTTGCTACTGGATCTCAGAATTAAAATCTAACCAATACATTAATTGTATGGACGAAAAAGACTACTTCTGAGTAGGTATATATTGGTGTTTTTTCTCCGGTTAGTCTCGGTAATTGACAAAACAGATATGTGCAGTGTTGCTATTTTTTATTTAGTTCTTATAGCCATTTGTAGAACCTGCGTTTTCAGTGCTGGTGTTGCTGAAGCTCCTATAAACACATTCTTTATTGAGCACGGAAAAGAGGAACAACAGCACATAGGGACAAAACGTCCGTACACGAAAAAAATCCGGCCAAGTGCGAGTCGGACTCGCACACGAAGGGTTCCGTACCATAAAGTTTAATTATTATTATTTGTTGTTATAGCGTCAATAGAAATACACAAACTGTGAATATTTCAACTGTCTACCTATTAAGGTTCTTGAGATACAGCCCGTTGACGGACAGACGGACGCACAACGCAGGCTTAATAATAGGGCTCCGTTATCTACCCTTTTGGTACGGAACCCTAAAAAAGTGCCACCTGTTTTATTAAACCCGATCGTTTATTAATTTTAAAAAACTAGGTATTCGAGATTCTGTAGCTATAGTTCCGGACTTCAAGTAGCTGGTGACGATTAACAGCGAAAACTGATATTGTCCTACATTTCCTTGAACATAACTGAGCTTCTCAACCTACATAGATGTCGGGCACCGATAGCGCGTCATCGCGTGCTCGCGAGCCGCGGTCTCCGCACTCCCGGAGCGCGGCACTCCGGTACTCTTCGACCAATAAGTGCACTGCGACAATATTGTGCACGCGAGCTTACGCTAAGTTATGGTGAGGAACACTTCAAGGACGACAGCGGTTTGTTTGTTAAAATCATTTATTATTTATTTACACTTTTAGCACACAAATGTACAGAGGCGGACTTAATGCCTAGGCA